>CANTUR010000027.1:0-685000 GCA_947683625.1 Mallotus nudiflorus | reverse complement strand
GGCCCACTCAAGAGGTATTGTCTGCTTTCGCTTAAGGGCTATAGACCGCACAACTTTGTCCTTTAATGAAAAGGTGCCTCTTGAGGGGGGAGGGGAGACTTGAGCTTATAAGAACCCAAGTCCCTCTACTTAGTATGGGTAAAAGACATGACCTCGTTCCCATAGACATGACCTCATTCCCATATACGGGGATTTAGTGTATCATTATTTATAATAATAATAATAATAATAATAATAATAAAAGAGTGTGAAAAGATTCTACCAAGGAATCTTAGTTAGAATCAGAGAGGTTTTTATCTTGACAAACAAGGAAATAAAGTCTTCTCTAATTGTACTACCATACACTTAGTTTTCTTTCTTTTGCAATTATTTTTGACACAGTTGCTATAAGAGAAGAGAAAAGAAGAGAAGAGAAGAGAAGAGATCGTGTAACAATACATATGTATTGCAGTTTCTTAGTTTTTTTTAGTCTTATTATTCTTCTTCATATATTATATATAAAAATGGCTTCTTCACTATCATGTCCTCCTTTCGAATATGAATTCTCAATTGAGTATTACAAAGTATCTGAGCATGGAATTGAGTGCATAAGGCAGTCTAGTTTCCTTCAAGGCAAGCCTATCCTACTATGTGATTCTTAGGTTTGGTGTCTTTTTTACTGTCTTTACCTCTTTCTTGGTAATCTTCATTATAAACATAACAAGTTTTAATTCTTTATAGTTATAATTCATTCATTAATTTGGTTATTTTAATTTAATTTCAACTTGCTATATAAATGAATTATTAGGTATGGTTAATGATGATACATAAAAAATACGCCTCCAATAGAAGCCCGACACGTAGAAAGTAGATTTGTCTTATGTGCCACCTTAGCCCACTTTCGACTTGTTGACTTTTCAACCTTCAAGAATCAAGCCAAGATTAAATATCACTAGGAGAAATTTCCTATGAAATACACCAAGTCCTGACACCCAACTGGAGCATCGCTCTCTGGAAAGTCCCTACTAAAGAAATCTCTCTTTGGAAATTGCCTAAGAGCACTTTCCCTCTTACAACTATTAAATGCACTTCCCATTAACCATTATAACTCTTGCTCCTCCCCTATGCTGTCAAGTACTTTCCACCAATCAGATCACTCCATCTCTTACCAACCCTCCATTTACCTATACTATATAAATATCACCCTTCTTCTTCTTCTTCTCCAACGTCTTCTTCTTCTTCTTCTTCTTTCGTTCTTCTTTTTTTCTTCTTTATGTTGTCCTACCATTTTTTATAAGAAATCATTCATAAATATTTCATCCCTTTTTAATCGTTATTTTTCTTGTCTAATTTTTCTCTCTAAAGACGTAAGCTAACTTAAGCATTAGAGAGGGCTTAGGCATAATAGCCCACCTTCACTTAGTTTTTCCTTTTTTATAGAGATTAATTTGCTATCCAGTGAAAGCTAAGGCGAAGGCAAAGAAAATGAACCATTAAAATGGTGCCCTATATGGAAAGGGATGATCTTTGTTGCTCAAAAGGTTATCCTTATCCATTAAAATTTCCTACATCATGTATGTTCTTCATTTACAAGTGAAAATTTATTGGCTTTATGTTCTCTCTTAATCCTTATAGTTTTTCCATTAAAAATCAAAGAGAATAATGTAGTGATGGCAATGAGTTTGAGCATACCTTTGTTGCTTGTTATTTAAGGAATATTAGGTTATTGTTATTATTGTTGCTACTATTTTTAGTTCTTATTTTTGGGAGAATTTATGATTTCTATAATGAAGGAATCAAGTGCATCCACTAGAAAAGGGATGAGCTGATGGAGAATGAAAAAGTGAAAAGTTCCTTAGTATGGATTTTAGATAGCAATAAATAGTAAATGCACCAATTGAATTCTTTGAGGAGTTAATAAAAAAAGTGGATTATTTAGCTGAGGCTTTCAAGAGGCAAGAGAAAAGAAAAGCCTATATAGGAGATTCCTATACAGAGACACCTTATATGAAGATCAAGAGACTACAAATTTAAGCTAGTGAGGAAACATGAGAGATAAGGTTATTCTACTAGTGGAATTTAAGCCATTTGAGGGCTCCTATATGGAAAGAAAATGACAAGTGCCATTTGGGGGCTCCTAAGAAGAAATAACAATTATGGTTACTCTCTAGAGAGAAAAAAAGATGAAAAATGAAGAGGCCATAACTTATTCTACTAGTGGAAAGATAAAAAAGTGTTCTTGTTCCTATAAATCCAAACACCTTAGGAGCCACTTATAAATCCTACCTAGACATTCTTATATAGGAATTCGTAGAGGTGAAAGTCATCTTTCACTCTTCATCACACTTGAGTGTGTTAGGAAAGAAATTTGAAGAACTTGTTAAGTGAAAAATCAAAAACCTTGCAAAAGAAGGTTATTTGATCATATGATGAATCCCCGATCACCCTCCTTTGAGACATTGCGAGAGGAGTCCATACCTAATATATTTATGATGAGAAAACTAACTCTAAAGATTATGTTTTGGAGCTTCAAGCAGTTGCTGAATTCTACACACACTCGAAGATCTATCTTAGGCATCCTAAGGAAATTCCTAAGTAAGGGTGAAATATTATGTTACTATATAGTTTGATTTAATATGGAGGCTCTAGAGATTCCTCACTAGAAAGACTCTCGAGATATTGAGGCAATCATGAAGGATGAGGACACTCGGTAAGTAGATGCCTTCCGCACCTCTATGTACCTTGAAGCAAATGATGTCAAATGGACTTCCTTATTAAGACAAGCAGTCAGGAAAGATTCCTACAAGGAAGCTTCTACCTAGGAATCCTACTTGGTTATTATTTTTTAAAGCTTTTATCCTACATGAGGAATCCTACATGGAGCTCTAAGCATGAGAGAAAACATGATCAGCAAGGCAATATCTCTTTTTTCTTTGTTACATGATTGATGAAATGCTCTTATCTTCTAAAAGCTAAATGGTTAATATTTTCTTTATCTTGGCTATCTATCTTTCTTTTGCCTTTTTATAAGCTAATGGCTGTAAACCCTCATCAAGAGGAGAATTTTATCTACTGAAGTGTTTTTGTCTATATGAATAAGTGGTTAAGTCACTCTTTAAAAAGAAGACAATACCTTTTGAAGCTTATTTTTTATGTATGTTATGATACTTAGATCTCCTAGTGAGAAGGGGATGTTTTGATATGGCATTGCACCAATAGAAGCCACTATATAAGTATCCCAATAAAGGAAGCTAATCAAACTTCTCACTTAGTAAAGGTATTTTAATTAGGAACTCTGACATGAAAAAAAATCTTGTTAAAGGAAATGCCTAACATCAAAATTTCCCAATAGGAAATTATCAATTTAAGACATTCCTCAACTAGATACAATGATTCTTCAAAGACCATAATTCTCTTGAATGCCTACACCACTTAGGGAATCAAAATTGTAAAATCTAGAAAGGAGTGTTACATTCTTTAACTCTCTTTTATCATATACATTTGGTTCTTGAATGACTATAAGAAGCCTTTAAGGCTAAATATAGCCTTCCAAATAAGTTTTTCCTTTTATAATTTTTCTAATTAAGATTCTTTATTAATTATGCAATGATAATGCATGATTTTACTCTATTTATATAAAGCATGAATTTTATCTTGCATAGTACCCTCTACTTAGGATTTTCTTAAGAAGGAAATCCCTTTCAGTGATATAGCAAATAAAATAGCTAATGAAAGTGAGACTGACAACATATTTTTCCATAAGCATCTTCTTATCTACTACAACCTTAGAGAAAAATTGTTATATGACGAATCTTTAAATTTAAAGATCACCGATGAATTGAAGAGTTGTATGGTGTTCTGAATCAAGTCAGTAGAAGTCACCTTGTTCTCCAAGGAATATCTATATCATCAATATAAAGAAAGTGTTCTTATAAAAGTCATCACTAGGAGAAGTCAATAGAAGAACTTTCTCTAGAAAAATACCCTCTTAGATACTTTAACTCCCATATAGGAGTAACATTTCCTCCATTGGAAATGCATGCTCAAAAACCACTAAATCCTCCAAGAGAGAGAATGCTAATAATCCATCTCTATAAAGGAAAAATAACTTTATTTCATATGTTTCCTAATCAAATAGGAAGACTCTTCAAAGTTCATATGGAATCTTTTTTTCCTGGCAGACAACTTTTTTATGGGAATTGAAGAATCATTTTCCTAATTAGTTGCTTCATACCTAAAATCTATAATTCTCTTAAGAGCCAATGACACTTAGGAAATTGAAGATTGTCATATTGTCTACCTCAGAGGCTGAGGAATACTACCTAAAAAATCTCATAGAGGAATGAATCTCTCTATTACTCATGGAATCTCTATCTACAACATGCTCAACTCAAAAGCAACAGAATATAATTATATTTCCTAGATTTATCTATTTGGATTTAAAATAGTTATGAGAAGTCTCAAAGGCTTATTACAGCCTATCAGATAAGTTTTCTTTATATAATATCTTGAATTAATATATTATATAATAATCATTTGATAATGATGCATGACTTAGCCCATTCATATGAAGCATGAACTTCATCATATATAGGAAAAGACTTGGCTTCATAGTCCCACTCAGGAGGGAGGTCTTTCCTAGTAAGACTTTACCAAGTCTGATTATGCCTAACCTTTAAGGCAATATCCTAATACCTTAGAGTCTCTCTATAATAAGAGAACTCACATTCAAGTCTTTATTGACTTGATCAACAATAATGCATCTATTTTGATTCCTTAAAAGGATAAGCTCTTATTTATTGTAGCTTGCATAATTTGTTAAATCTCATATAGGCTAAAAGGATAAATTTTCTTCCCTTAGAGCTGTTAAATGTGACATGACATTTTAACTACTATATGTCTCAAATTACATTTTTAAGAATTATGTTGCACATCATTTGTTTGTATAAGTGTAATTCTTTTGCATAACTTTTTCACATTAATGAAGTATGACATTTAAGTTTTAAGAATATGCATACTTTTCTTATATTATTATCAATATATTGCTTACAGGATTTTCCTAAGAGAGAAATCTTTATCATTGATATGGCAAATGAAACCGTTAAGACTTAAGACAATGTAAGGCTGATAATGTGTTTTTCCATTTTGAAGAAGATATTTTAATGAATTTGATTATTCAAGAAATATCATCAAGTTAGAAAAACTCAACTTATTCCTCGAAGGAAATCTCTATGACACCCATACAAATTCCACCCCAACGTTGATCATTTACATAAGATTATTCATTATTCAAATTCCTAGTCTCTCTATATGGGCTATTTTATATGGAAAGCATTAGAATGGCAAAGACCTGTAATTATGAAATAGCACTGAATTATTCACCAAATGAATCTAGTAATGATGAAGTGATTCTAGCAAGTAAATTCCTTCGATGTCACAGACTAGTCTTAAATTGACTTCTCAGAACATGATATTTGAGGAGGAGAAGGACATGAGACTAAAGAATAATATTATGTAAATATGAAAATAAGAAAATGTTAGTCGACACTTTGAATGAATGAAAGAAAGAAATTTTAAAAATTACATTAAGGAGATTAAAGAAACAGGATATGCAAACTAGTTTTTGTTCCCATATTGGATAGATCTCCTCACCAAGATATGCCTTTCAAATATCTAAAATGGGCGACTTCCAAGTAGATTCCCTTATAAGGATAATGACATCTATACAAGAGAATTCCTGTCAGATTAAAGAGAAGCTATCAAACCCTATCTAAGAACATCAGGATTCACTCTTTAAAATGATTAATTGCACAAAAGAAGATATTATATACCTCTACTAGCTATACTTAATTCTTAAAATTGAAAATTCACATGGGCATAAATCTAGTAGTAGATAAATTAACCAAATTGGTAGAGTTAAAGACCTTGACAGGCATTACTTGATAGGAATCGTTAGTTAGGAAACTTTCATTTTCCTCTAAAGAAATATTGTATACCAACTTAAGACTTATTGGTAAGCAAAAATATCTTATCGGATTACTATAAGGGTTAAAAGAAAGAGTAGAAGGAACAAAAAGTGACTAGACAAAGGCATCACCTAGTGTTTTATGAGCTTATAAAACTACTCCTAGAACTTTTATTAGAATGCTAAGGAGCTGATAATAAACTCCAATTATTACCTACTTTGGATGACTTATTCATGATTTTCTAAATTGTCAAAGCAAAAATTACCTAGCTAGTAAGCTTTGAAGAAAACTTGTTATCTCTCTAGTTTTTTATAAATTTATGGTACACTCCTTCATGAAAAAAGGAATGATCTCTAATATAGCTTCTCTATCTATTTGGCATAATTGTTAAGCCTCGCTTTGAAATAAAGGCATCCTTTTCTAGTATATTTCTCTTTATTTATGATCATACTCGGATTTCTCTTGAAACATAGATATTCTTTTTGCAATGATGCTTTTCTACTTATCTCATTTTAGAAATTGCAAAATTTGAAGCTATCAGGCTTTGATGCATGATTTGGAATCTTATACTCAAAATTAACTTATGAGGAAGAAATTCTCTAAGAGCTTCCTACCAAGGAACATAATACAAATTAATTTCCTTATCTCATGAGGAACATCTCCAGAAGTGAGGTGAACCAAAAGAAGGCATTTGAAATCCACAAAAGTCTCCCAAAGTGAGACAACAAAAGTCTCCAAAAGTTAGACAAACTCAATTACTCCAACATGAGCACCTATGCAAGAAATAATCAAACTAGTCTCCATAAGTGAGAATTTCCTCTTAGGAATTGTCCCACAAGGGAATCAAACAGAATATTCTCCACAAGTGGGAACATCCATCAAGAAATCCCATGAGGAACTCAATGAAGACATTCTCTATGAGTGAGAATGTCCACCCAGGATTAAACCTATGAGGGAGTCAATCAAACATCCTTCACTAAACAGGTCATCCAAATAACGAATTATTACAAAGAGAATCAATCAACCATACTCCATAATGAAAACTGCCTTCAATGCAAAAGAGATATGTTGGATCTAAGCATACTTTAGAATGGTTCAACACTGCAGGCAGGAATGTCAAAATAGGACTCATAGCTAGTGCAATTGTATCCCAAGCAAGCCCTATAGCAGTTTCTATTTAAAAGGGTCATCTATTGTGAATTTCTGCTGAGTTAAAATGCACTAGAATCTAATAATAACAATGAATCTTGTATAGCATGGGCTTCTACAATTTTGCAAAGCTCGAATGTTGCTTGGGAGTATGGAGTGATTGGACCTTTTTGGTATGCCAGTGGAGCTACCATCTAGGCATGTTAAATTCAATCTGTAAATTTTTTGTATTCCTGTATGGTGTATATGTTTTACTTGATTTTTGATGATTTATTGAACAGGTGCTTTTGTTTGGTATAATGGCTATACAGATCAAAAGAAAAGCTCATCATGCATATACTATCTGTGAAATTATCGGAGCTTGGTATGTTCAACTGTTTCACTGAACTTGAAATCATAATGTACTCATAATTAAAAGTTCAGATTAATCAAATCAATTCCTCATTTAGCTCTAATGTAATTATAATTAAATTGTTGTTGCCGGCCTCAGTTGGGGGCCTGCTGCACATATTGTCTTCCTTGCCTTCTGCTTGCTCACAAATATCATCGTAACTGCTATGCTGCTTCTTGGTGGTTCTGCCGTAGTAAATGCACTTACAGGAGTCAACATTTACTCAGCTAGCTTTCTCATTCCAATTGGAGTGGCTGTCTACACTCTGGCAGGTGGCTGAAAGCAACTTTCTTGGCAAGCTCTATACAGTCTGTTATAGGTATTTTCTGAAGTTCCCTTGGCAATGCTCAACTTTGATTCATTTCTTAATTACATCAATCTGAATGCGAATCTGCATGTTTCAGAACATCTGGTTCTAGTCATTTTTGTATGCCTACCTGGTCTACACAGCAAGCAGTGAACTGGGAAGTCCAAGTGTGTTATACCATCGTTTGTTGGAGCTAACAGGCAAATCAAGAGTGTGTCAAGAACCAAGAACCAGTTTCGCATAATGGCCAATCCTGCGGCCCTGTCAGTGGAAATTACAAGGGATCTTATTTGACAATGTTGAGTTCAGGAGGGCTGGATTTTGGAATTATAAACATTATTGGTAACTTTGGTACAGTTTTCGTAGACAATGTAAGCTTGATAGATTATTTAGCAGCTATGCACCCGACAAGTTGTCTTTAGAATTCTTTCCTTTTTCCTCTCTCTTCATATGTACGCATGTTGACAATAGTGATGTTTCAGGTTTGCAAATTATAAGGATATTGGGTGAGTGCCACAGCTGCTGCTAGACCTTCGTCAACTCATAAGGGCTCCTTGCTGGGTGGGCTGGTGTGGTTTGCTGTACCATTCTCTTTGACAACATCTTTAGGCCTCGGGGCACTCCCTCTTGATCTTCCCATAACTGCAACCGAAGCAAGTTGCGGACTCATTCCTCCTACTACTGCTATAGCTTGATGGGGAAAGCAGGATCTGTACTTCTTCTTACCATGATTTTTATGTAAGCTAAGATGCAATTTATGCTAAATTCAATGTTTTTTTCCTTGTCAAAAACTTATAAAATCTTAAGCGTGTCAGAAGAAAATTTTGATATTAGCAGATAAATTGATTGTGTTGCACATTCTTTTCTTGACAATCATTTGATGATCAGGGCTGTGACATCTGCTGGATCCTCTGAGCTAATTTCTGTTTCATCATTATGCACTTATGATATCTACCGCCGTACATAAACCCAAATACGAGTGGGAAAAAAATCCTCAAAAGTGTCGAGGGTTGTAGTCTTAGGCATCAGATGCTTCATGGAATTGTTAGCAATAATACTAAATAAAGCTGTAGTGTCATTAGGAAGGATGTATCTTGCTATGGGAGTACTTGTTGGCGCTGCTGTTATGCATATAATGCTTCTGTTCTATGGAGCAAAGCAAATGCAAAAGGAGCCATCCTTGGAACTATTATAGGCTATGTTCTAGGGATTATAGCTTAGTTATTAGTTACAGTCGTCGAGTATGGCCAAGTAAATCTCAACACAACCGGTCCTAATGCATCGATGCTTTCCGAAAACCTTGTTTCCATAGTTACAGGTGGAACTATTCATGTTGTCTAGTATTTTGTGGCCTCAAAACTATGACTGGGATACTACGAAGCAGATCACAGTGGTTGAAAAGGAAAAGGATGAGCTGCCAGCAAGAGAGTTCAAGGAGGAGAAACTTGCAAAAGCAAAAGCGTGGATTATCAAATGGTGTGTAGGATTCACCGGTGTGATCACTATATTACGGCCATTTCTCACTCTTCCAGCAGCTAAATTCATTCACTTCAAAAATTATCATGTCCTTGCCCTTCCAAGCAACGGTCATTTTCTGCGGTGCATACCTACTTCACAAAATAGAAACAAAGTTCCATTAACAAGTTCTGTCCATATTAACTTCTGTGTGAATACCATTAACATTTTTTCTGTGAGACGCATGATGGTATTTCTAATGCTGTGATCTGGTGATCCTTTCACCAGTGTTGTTGTTGCATATGTATCACAGAACATTGCCTAATTCAAGCATCGTAACAAGATTATTCTTGCGACTCAATAGCAGCAGACTCTAATGCTTATAAATTCATATCTGGAAGCAGTGATGAAGTTGACAATTACATTTATTCTGTGTCTATGATGCAGGGGAATTCAGCAAATGATACTTCACATTCTGGGCTGTCATTGCTATAGCATGGGGCACCATCGGATCCGAAGTAATTATTGCCTTGCCGCTGGTTGAAAGCGGGGAAACCATACAAAGTGTATTTTTGGGCATGTTTACAAATGACAGGCTTATGGAAAATGTTGAGGAGATGAATGTTAAGCTGCATACAATCATTGTGGCAATGCTTGAAGCTCAAAAAATGTACTTCCTTGAGAAAGAGAGAGTCAAGAAAGAAGAAACATCAGAACACCTAGCTTAAAATGTGTGTGTGTATATATATATACATGCTTCTGCATATTAGTTAGGGGTTCAGCTCCATACTTAATCGTAGACAACAATTTCGAATGTTTTTTATGTAAATAAGATCTCTTCTTATGTTCATCATGTAATTTTACCCATCAGGTGGGCACGCTGCTCATCATAAACTATACTCATCTTTTCTATGATCCAACATGAAGGAATAATATCGAAAAATATATTGCACAATTTGCCCCATTAATTACAACCAGAAATCTCAATTTGCCCCATTAATTCCTTATGTGGTCAACACAATAGAAATCTCATTTACAAGCAGTCATTGCTTACAGACTGCCAAGAGAAAAAAAGTCACAGCATAGAAAATATACAAGAGCGCTTGTACGGTGTTTGGCCCTCCCACCAAACCATTTCAGCCTTCAGTCGAGCATGTTTAATATCCCCTCTCAAATATTCATTACTGTTAAGTGAACAAACCATCAGCTGTAATTTTAGTTTACTTTGTTGTTACAACCACTTTGTACTCTTTGTTATTCATGCTTATCAGATGTACCAGCTGCAAATGTATATATATATACTGCTGTAACATCATTGAAAATATAATGAAAATAATTCTCTTCCTTCAAAAACTTTATATGGTATCAGAGCTATAGCTCTTAATATTTTTTTTTCTCTTTGCAACATACTACACCTTTTCTTCTCTACAATGGCTGAACAACAAATTGTCCCCACCTCCAACATCTCTACACCTCCTCTCCCCTCTTCCTCTACTCACACATTTTCCATCAAACTTAACAACAAAAGTTATCTTGCATGAAAAGCTCAGTTCTTTCCCCTTCTTCACTTTCAAGATCTTCATGGTTTCATCGATGGTACTTCACTAGCACCTCCAAAAACTATTACCTCCTCTACAAATCCTCTTGTCCAAACTCCAAACCTCGATTATGCCACCTGGTTCAAAAAAGATCAGCTCCTACTCTCTTGAATTCTATCTTCACTTACAGAACCTATGTTTGCATATATCATCAACCTCTCTTCCTCTCATGCGGTGTGGGATGCATTAGTTAGAGCATTTGGCTCTATATCCCAAAATCAACAACTTCAATTACACATTGAGCTCCAAGAATTAAAAAAAATTATCTTTCTGTTTCTGATTACCTTTAATGAGAAAAAGCTCTCTCTGATGAACTCAGTTCTGTAGGCCGACAACTTACCTCCGCAGAATGCAATGCCATTATCTACCGCAACATCGGTAGTGACTTTCATAGCATCATCATGGCACTCAATCTAAGACCTGATCCTGTTCCCTTCTATGAACTCCATGGACAGCTTGTTGCCCATGAGATCTTGCTCAAACCCTCTTAAGAACCTCCCCTTGCTCATGTTGTTGTCAGATAAACATTTGTCCCCTTACTGCCCACTCCATCTCGCCCGTCATTCTCCACATCTATTACTGGCTATCGCCAACGTTACCCTAGAACTCCATATCAGATATGCGGGTGGTGCAACCACACCGCTGACAGGTGCTGACGACGATATGAATGACCACCACCATCTTCATCATCGTTTCATCATCAGGCCAACTACTATGCTGCGGGTACATCATATTATCAGCCCCATGGTTCTCTGACTCATGGTAGCCATCAGCAATATAGTTCCTCCCCATCGCCGGTTTGGGTAATAGACACCGGTGCTACAAACCATATCACACCAGACATCACAAAACTCCAAATCTCTGACACTTATCAAGGTAATGATCAACTTCATGTGGGAAATGGTCTTGGGCTTCCCATTGCAAACACTGGTATTGCTTCTCTACCCTCTCGTCATGGTTAACTTATTCTTGAAAATATGCTACATGTTCCAAAAATTGTTGAAATTTTATTGTTTGTTCAAAAGTTTACCACTAATAATCGATGCTTTTTTGAATTTCACCCCACCTATTTTCTTATTAAGGATTGACATACTCGGAAGGTGCTACTCCAAGGACTCAGTGAGAATGGTCTCTACCTCCTTCGCTCATCTATGAAATTCGCCTTCAACACATCCATTCCTACTCTCCAACAATGGCATACACACCTTGGTCATCCCAATGTGCGCACCACCTCACAAATTATCACCAATTATCGTTTACCTTGCTCTACTTTAACTTCACATCCATGTTCTTCATGTTACTTAGGAAAAATGTCTAGGTTACCATTACCAAGTATGGAACATAAGAGCACAATACCTTTTGATCTCATTTTCTCAGATGTTTAGGGTCTTGCTCCTATGCTATCTAGTTTAGGCCATCGTTATATTGTTCTGTTTGTTGATGACTTTACCCAATTTACATGGGTATATTTTCTTAAAAATAAAAGTTAAGTTCATGCTTGTTTTCTTAATTTTCAAAATCTCATTAGTCGTCAATTTAATGCTAAAATCAAATCTTTCCAGTCTGACTGGGGTGGTGAGTATCATAAAGTTAATAAATATTTTCAATCTATTGGCATTATTCATCGTATAGCTTGTCCCTATACGCATTAGCAAAATGACACTTCTAAAAGAAAAATCAAACATTTAGTTGAAATTGTTCTCACTCTTTTAGCTCATGGCCACATCCCTCTTATACTGGAATTTTGCTTTTACCATTTCCATAATGAGTATCAACCAAACACCTACACCTTTTCTTCACAATAAATCGCCATTTCAACTTCTCCATGGCAAAGCTCCTAATTACCTAACCATGAAACCCTTTGGTTGTGCTATTTTTCCATTAATTCGACTATATAATAAAAATAAATTTTCATTTCATTCCACCCCTTGTGTCTACCTCGGTCAAAGCCCAAATCATTGTGCATACCACTGCCTAGATATTACAACTAGTCACATATAATTAGCTAGACATGCCAAGTTCATTGAATCTAAATTTCCTTAATCATTCCCATTCCTCAACTTCCCATTCGGTGAACACATCTTCTTGGCTCCAAATTACAAGTGACCTATCTCACTGGGACTCTGGATCTTCTTCAGGTATGTTTTATTCAAACTCTAACTCTCATTCACCCTCTATATCTTCATCTCATTCTATTTGAACCACTTCCCCTCCCAACAACCACCTCTTCCCTCCTTTATCCTAATCACACCGAACCAGATCTCCTTCTCCTACTAACCAAGCCTCCTCCTTATCCCTACCACAAACAAACTTTATCCACTTCTTCATTATCCAATACACTGCCCACAACACCAAATCTCTATAGGAAATATACTACCAACTCGACCCTCCACCCGCACATCCACCCCAACGCATAGACTATATGACCCTATGCTCTTCTACCTCCTCTAAACGCCACTCTCTTCTCACTCACTGAACAACACCAAATTTTCTACTTGTTAAACCTAATACATACAACCAAGCTAAGTACCATGCAGAATGGAGAGAAGCAATGTCTCGAGAACTTTCTACCCTCATGACCACCAATACTTGGTCCTTAGTTCCTCGTCCATCTCAAAAGAACATTATGGGTAATAAATGGCTATTTCGGATTAAAAGAAAATTAGATGGGAGCATTAACTAGTATAAAGCACGCCTTGTTACAAAAGGCTATACACAAGAACCAGGGGTTGATTATTCTGACACCTTTAGTCCAGTCATCAAATACAGCACCATTCGGACACTTCTATTATTAGCCACTACACAAGGATGGTGTATCCATCAACTTGATGTCTTTAATGCATTCCTTCATGGACACTTAAAAGATAAAATCTACATGGAATAACCATTAAGTTTTGTGAATCCTAATTTTCCTAACCATGTTTGTCGTTTACACAGGTCTCTATATGGGTTGAAGCAGACACCTCGTGCCTGGTTTCATAGACTGTCTGAATTCCTCATTCATTTAGGTTTTTAATACTCCAAGGCATATGCTTCCCTATTTATTTGGATTGATGGTGACTCCAAACTCTTTGTCCTTGTATATGTTGATGACATACTTGTCACATGCACTTCTCCATCACTTGTCGATTGGTTCATGATGAAAATTGGCTCAACCTTCCCAATTCGGGACCTTGGTGACTTACATTATTTCCTTGGCATGGAAATCATCAAAATGCCGAATGGTATACTGCTCTCCCAATCAAAATATATCACTAATGTTTTGTAGAAATTTCAGATGGATGATTATAAACCTTGCCTCACGCCCATGGCAACATCTCCTCCTCTTACCAAGAACTCGGGTGAACCATTTCATGATGGGGAGCTCTATCATCAATTAATTGGCTGCCTATAATACATCACCATCACTCGCCCTGACCTCGCTTATAGTGTCAATAAACTTTGCCAATATATGCACTCTCCCACCACCTCTCATTGACAAGCTTTGAAGAGAATTCTCTGATACCTACAACATTCAAAGTGTTATGGATTATTCTTCTCTTCCACTTCACCTCTTGAGATTCAATGCTTCTCTGATAGTGATTATGTGGGCTATCCAAATGATCATAGATCCATAAATGGTTATGTATTATATTTAGGTCATAATCTTGTCTCTTGGGTAGCCAAGAAATAACCCACCATTGTCCGATCTTCAACTAAGAGTGAATACAAGTCCATGGCCAATGCTACTACTGAGATAATGTGGATGCAATCCTTATTCAATGAGCTTGGATGTCCCATCTTAACTTTGGCAACCCTATGGTGTGACAATGTGGGAGCCATTTATCTCAATGCAAACCCTATGTTCCATGACTCCACTAAACACATTGAGATAAACTACCATTTTGTTCGTGAACAAATTCAACTCAACAAAATCCAAGTCAAATTCATCTCTAGTGAAGATCAGGTTGCTAATATTTTAACCAAACCGTTTGGTCGCCTTCCTTTTGAACGTCACAGAGACAAACTTCAACTTCTTCTTCATTTGCCTTCAGTTTGAGGGGGGCTGTTAAGTGAACAAACCATCAGCTGTAATTTTAGTTTACTTTGTTACCCTATTAGTTGTTACAACCACTTTATACTCTTTGTTATTCATGCTTATCAGATGTACCAGTTTTGTTATTCATGCTTATCATATGTACTACCTGCAAATGTATATATATATATATACTGATGTAACATCATTGAAAATATAATGAAAAAATTTCTCTTCCTTCAAAAACTTTACAATTACTATTGAATCTCTCTACAAAACTGCCATATGTTGCAAAAGTTTAGGGAAGAAGCCTTTTCTAGATTTGAGGATTCATTTAATACTTTATCTACAATATTTGATTCAACACATCTTCTATAGGTTTACAACTTCTAAATCATCAAGAGGGATTTCTGAGACATCTGTAACCAAAATAAAAGGCCCGAGGAGAGAGCAACTTGCTGAGAAATTGATGGTGCTCAGTGAGCTAGAAAACCTTGACATAGATGAGCAACTTTTATCTAATTCTACATAGAACTTGTAGTCCAGTTATGTCACAAACCATGTGTTTAGAATGGATGCTTCCAGTTCTAGCATTAGTAAATTTTAGGTCACTGTCATTGAAGGAGGATCACAGAGGGTGTTTCTGGATTTGAAAACCCAGTTTTGATCTATCATTGTTACCTTCATCTTTCTTTGCTAATAAAGTACCAGCTGCTCGTTCTTTCAAAGCTTAGTTTTCCAATTTCTTCTTTTCAGCCTCACCCTGCCTTTCATTCTCATCACGCGCCTCATTGAACATCATCACAGAAAGGACTAAGATTTGTGTCACTGCAGAGAATAAGCATAGAAAAATAAATATATAAATAACTAATCAGTTCAAATATTTTCATCACAATACCAAAAAAACCATCTCACATCAAATTCACATCAAATCTTAGGCTTGATTTACAATGCTAAAACCTAAAACAACATGCAGGACAAAATCTCGTTTATCATTTCATCATCTCCGTTTGCTGCCACTCATAGGTAGTTTTGACGATAAAAAATATTCCCACTTTTAAATGAGTGTCAAAAATCAACACTTGGTGAATCTAGGTGCACACGAGAAAAAGCATTTTCTATTAGACCTTGCTCAAAGGGGCAACAAGCTGGATCCCCCCCAAAGTATTGAACCAACAATTTAGGATAAAAAGCAGCCATCAACTGCACATGAACAATCAGAAAAAAATTGAAGAGGCATAGAGAGAACTGACGACTTCAGCATACAAGGAAATAAGTGACCTGACTTCAGCTTCAGCAGTATCAAGGAAGTTCTTCAACACCTGCGAAAGGTGATCTTCATCTTTCAAATGACCAAAAACCAAGTTGAAACACAAAAGCTTAAGATTTTCGGCAAACTCACAAATAAAAAATAAATTGTTTTGACCACATAAGGAATCGTCATGTAACAGACTTTAAGCATTAAACTCCCAAGTTAATAAAAATAAAATGTTTGCTGCTACAAATTACAAAAATGCTCAGCAGAAGGGGGAAAATAGCATATATTGTACTAAAGAACAAGTGACATATGGTGATTAGACCATTTTACAGAATGTGAATCTTAAATGAACAATGTAATTGAACGTCCTATCTTTTGAGAGCTTAAAAAGGACAACAGCGCAGGGAGATAAATAATGCATTCACCTAAAAGGACCAACCTGAATACCTGAGAGAATAACATCCCGCGCCAAACTCATATTTCTCCAACTACCAATCCACAATGTAAGTTTAATGTTAGGAACCCAATTCGGGCGGCAAGCTAACAGAAAGAAACAGTGCAAAATGATCTTACCAGGAAAAGAGCATCGGACTTTAACATGTACGGATTCACTGAATTACTTATGCGTTTCATCACCTTCTCAGCATCTTTTAGTGCAATCTGAAATTAGATATTACTTAGAAGAATCTCAGTTCTTGTAAAATCATGATACCAGTATGAACAAGGCATGTGCTAGAACTCTCTTGTAGCACTAATAATAATAACAATTTGACAACAAAAAGAAACGAAAGAAACCCTAAATTGCATGCAGTTTTGTATGCAACCACATCAAATCGCTACAGTGAAAATTGAATTTTGCAAAATTAAGTCGTCTGTTTAACAAATGAATGAATGAATGAATAAATAAATAATCCGATTATCTGTCAGATTTATAATGAATTGTTAAATTACTTGAGTGAAAGATTTTCAGAGCAAGACTACTATTTTAGTACAGAGGAAAAGACAAAAGATTGACGTTTATGCTTCTACTACTTTTAACTTCCTATAATATAGAGAAAATTACAAAATTATGGCCGATTTACTTTAAAATATTCTACTTTTCTCATTACTTAGTTTCAACTATAACCTTTCTTTCCTTTTTTTTTTTTCCATTTTTCTATCATTTTTCCTTTCTCCTTTTTTATTTTCCTTTATCTTCCTATCCATTTCTTAGTTTTTTTCTCTTTATTTTTCAATCCTCTGCCTTTTTTAATTTTATTTTTTCTTGTTTCCTATTATCTTTATTTTTTTTTTATTTTTTTTCTTTTTTTATTTATTTTATGTTTCTTTTTTTTGTCTTATTCTCTATTATCCTTATTTTTTTCATTTTTTATCCTTATATTTATTTTTTTATTTTCTCTCTTTTTTTATTTTTATTTTTCCTTATTTTATATTATCCTTAATTTTTCAAATTTTCAATTATTTTTTTATTTTTTCCTTTTTAAATTTTTATTTTTTATCCTTCCTTTTTTTTAGTTTTGATTTTGGATATATATATATATATGTGTGTGTGCGCGCGCGTGTATGCGCGCACGTGTGAAGACTAGCTGACGAAATTAAGATTTTATAAGAAAAAAAATAATTGCACCAGCTATGAATTATCTAAATTTTGATTCAGGATTGATGCATTGTATTAATTACAACAACAACAAAATAATAATACCAATTACTTTGAAATCTTTATTTCCCAATGTACATAAGTCAAGCCTTGATTACTTTGAAATCTTTTATTTCCCAATGAACTTAACAAAATAAACAATAGGCTGTTGTTTGGGACTTCAACGAAACTTGAAAATAAGTACCCAAATTTCGTCCTTGTTTTATCTAACCAAAGTTCAATTAATGCAAAGGTCGCTAACTAGACAAAAATTAATAAAATTAATTTGAATGAGTAGAGAATTAAATTACTGGATCCCTGGTAAGTTATTGAGACCAATACCAGTAGGTTCCTAATATTTGGTTAAAAAAATCGAAGTTTATAATACAACCCACTTGACAATGGCAAGAAGTACGTGGAGCAACTTGCCCAGTTTCATCTCGAAGACTAATATGATCTCCCCCCTCTCGGGCCTCCCACCACTTCAAATCTAAAGTTTTGTTACCAGACTTTGGCAATATGTCAGCAGATATTTTCACATGAAAATCCAAGATATCATGCTCATCTACAAAGCCTTTCATTAGCATATCTGGAAGAGGAAATTTCATTTTGTGGCCTGGTCAATGTCAATATTTTTTTCATGGCCTCCGTTTTTTTTTTTTTTTTTTCATTTTTGTCTTTGTTGTTTTTATCTTTGTCTTGATTTTGGCCTATTTTAAAAATTAGGGATGCATCTTCAGCGTTTCACGTTCTTTCATCTTTTTTTTTTCTAAATTTTTTTATCTATTTATTATTTTTAAAGGCATATTTAATTTAAATTAATTATATGTATTTATTTAATTTATATATTTTAAGTAATTTAATTTTATATTTTAAATAACAATTTTTTTTAATTTTGAAACTTACTATTATTTAGAATATAAAAATTAAGCTAATTAAGCTAATTATTTTTTTATAATTATTTAAAATTTAGAAATTAAACTAAATAAACTAAAAATTACCCATGGTATTCAATAATTATTTTTTCAATAAAAATAAAAAAAATTATGAAATATATCAAAGAAATCATTAAATTTATTATTGATACTAATAAAAGTAAAAATTATATTTATGATCTTAATTTTTTTATTAATGATAAAAAAATGAAAAAAAAAACAACAAACATCAACAAAAATCAACAACTGCAATTTTTTGTTACTTTTGTTATTTCAGTTGTAGTTTTCAATTGTTTTTATTGTTTGTCTTTATTTATATTTGTTGATTTTTATAAAAATAAAAAAATAAAAATTATGAGATATATCAAAAAATCATTATTTTTATCATTAATACTAAATAAAAGTAAAAAAATTTATTTATAGCCTTAATTTTGTCATTAATAATGAAAAAAATAATTTAAAAAAATAATAAAAAATAACAAAAAATAAACAGCAATAAAAAAAATCAACTGACAATTAACAAAAATCAATAACATAAATTTTGTTGATTTTTGTTGTTTTGTTCTTTTATTTGTTTATTTTATTTTATTTTTTTTCTATTTGTTGATTTTTTTTTCAGCTTTTGTTTTTGGTTGATATTACAAATACATCATAAGGATTATAAACTTGTTACATATTAATGATAAAAAGGTATCAAATAATTTTTTTAAATAAATTTTAAAACATTTTAATAAAAAAATTAAAGTACAAAAAGTAAAATTCTTATCTTTAAGAATATAGAAGGAGAGAATTTTATTTATTTATTGTTGTTACAATAACTGAAGATATTTATTGCTTGGTTTAACACCAACTAAAGATATTTATTGCTTGGTTTAACACCACCTAAAGATATTTAGTTCATAATTATTCATTTGAAAAAAAAAAGGCCTTAAGAGAAAAAAATATTGTGTAAAAGAAATGTTGAGAATAAAATGAAGATAATACCTTAAAAATAAAAAAAAAAATTAAAACGTTGAGCAAAAAAAGTTGAGAAAAAAAGATGAAGATGTTATTAAAAAAATGTTGAGAAAAATATATATTACTATTAAAATAGAAAAAAATGATAGAAAAAAAATGTTGAGTAAAAAAAAAAGAAAAAAAATAGATGAAGACAGTAAAAAAAATATTAAGTAAAAAAATATTGAAAAAAAAAATGAAAACAGTATAAAACAAAAAAATTGTTAAAAAAAGAAAATAAATAAAATGTTGGAAAAAAAAGTATGAAGTAAAAAAAAGTTGAAGAAAAAAAAAATCCTAAAAATAAGGGTGGCAAAGGGAATGAGCTATATTTGAAAGAAAAAAGTTAGAAAAAATAGTTTTGAAAGTTTTTAAGGTCAACTGTTTTTTTAATTTTTTTTTTATATTTATGTAAAAACCCATATTTAGAACTACACCTTCAACTTTAGGCTTCCAAAAGGCAAAGGAGAGACTTTTGCCCGATGTTGGCTCCAACCCATTTGAATTTGGGCCTCCACCAGAGCCATTATGTCCCCTCTACTTCTTAAGGCAACAACAGAGGGATATCTTGTAAAGATTATCTAGATGAAAAAGAATCTTCCCTTTCATTCTAACCTAGTTTAAGACTCTATTATTTTTCTTCTTCTACAATTGATGACACATAAGAGAGAATAGGACACAAATTATGTCCAATTACTAATAAACAAAAAAAGAAGCCAATTCGTAGGTAATGATCTCCACTTTTCGGTTTACTTACAAATCCCAAATTCCTTATAAAAAAGCTTTATGTCTTCAAGAATGCCTTCTTCCATTAATGGTCACTTAGCTTCAATTAAAGTGATCCAACTAGGTAACAAGGCAAGAAAATGTTAATAACAAAAGGGAAAAGGGGAAGCTATGGTTTAAAAAAAGCATGCATATATTGTTTCACTCATAAAATTCTTGCGGCGAATCAAAAAATGCATGAAGAAATCCAAAAGGAATACCCTAATAGAACATGGTAAGAAAGAAGAGAAGACATAACAGAGCCAACGAGCATAAGTTAGAGGGAGAGTGCAAAAAAAAAAAAAAAAAGAAAAGAAGAAGAAGAAGAAGAAGAGCCTATCTATAAGCACTCAATTTCAAGATACAATTATACACAATTAAGATGTAAGCCCCTATGATGAAATCTATTCAAAAATGGAACTCTGTTGTTGAGTTTTTAAACTTTAGGGACTAAATTGAAATATTTTTAGGATTTGATTGTAAAAGTTAAAAAATTTTAAAAATCAAGATTGGTATCATTAATGTCGATCGACATTGCATAATGTCATGTTGGTCAGCATTGCACAATGCCAGTTGGCATTCCACAATGCCGATGCATGAGAAAATCCCATTTTTTGATTTTTTGTCAATTTTTCTTTTTTCTTATTGGATAAAAATCTATTTTATTTATTTTTGTTAGCAGATAATGTGGTTAAAATGCGTAAACATTTTGAAAATTAAAAAAAGATAGCTTTTATTCCTAGAATGGAGGAGAGTCAACTTATAGGTCTCTACCTTAAAAGCATAGAGACTGCTTGAGTGAGAGGGGGGAGGATGGTGTAAAAAAAAACCTAGGCAGACTACACAAAAAACCTTAGAATTGTAAAAACTAGAGACGCTACTAAGAAAAAACATGCACAACACACAAAAACCCTAATTTCTTTTATTTCCCAAAACCTTAGTTTCTTAATACTATTCTTTAAAGGCTTTGAAAAGAATGATCTATGTCTTTGAATGCAATCAGTCCCTATCTAGAATCAGACAACGAGATTAAAAATAGTGATAATCCCAATTTGAGGGGTCATCTAAGAGCATATGCACAACATCTTATTTCCATTTTCTCTTGTCTTTTGATTTTCTTTTTAATTTAATTTCCTTTAATTGTTATTTTGTCTTTGTACTCATTTGGCTAATATGATTTCTATGTTTTTTTTCTATTTTTTTGTTTTCCTTTTGGAATCCAATTGGGGATTGATGAGGGCACTACCAGATACCTAGAAATCAAATAGAAGATCCATAGAATGCCATGGATTCTAAACTGTGATTAGATTTTAGGGTTTAATTTTTTTCGCATTCATTATTATTATTATTATTATTATTATTATTATTATTTTTGTGTTTTGTGTGATTGATTCATTTGGGTTTGTAATTAATTTTAATTTCCAATACGTAGAATACTGTAATAACCCCAGTAGTGAGAATAGTAAAATTTTACTTTTCTGTGTTTAAAATGAATTAGTAATTTAGGTTCAACTAAGTAAAATTTTAAAATTAATGATGTTAGTAGTTACAAATTTAAGGTTTGCATGCAATTGAATTAGGGATTTAGAAAATCACGTGTGGATGTGTATTTGATTTGCTTTGGCATGTTATTATTTAATTAATTGTGTTCTTTTTGGATTTCTTTATCCTTTTGGGCCCCAAGCCCATAATTAGGACCAATTTACTTAAAATAGGTTTATAAATGGTTTAGGTTAATTAATTAATTGAAACCAATGTAGACCCATTTTAGGTTAATTAAATTCAGGCCCATTTTAATTAATAAAATCAATTTAGATTTAGCCCTGCCCAATAAAGCATTTTTATTTCTTTTAAAATTAAATTAGATTTTAAGCCCATTTTCTAGTTAATTAAAATTTATTTAGATTTAGCTCACCCCTTTTAATTTCACTACTTTTAAAATAAATAGACTTAGACCCATATTTCACTTAAAATAAAATCAAGTTAGACTTAGGCCTACTAATTCAACTTTTCCTTTAAAATTTTATAGACTTAAGCCAATTTCCTTAGATACGTTAAAACAAATAGACCTGGGTTCACTAAAACTAATAAAAATGTAGGCCCACCCTAGTCCATTTCATTTGTAAATAAAAGTGTAAATCTAGCTAACTTTTCATTAAAATCAACCTAGTTTAGACTTAGGGATGATGCGTTTGAATACATTTTTTATGTGTGATTTATTGACTAAATGCCTTAAGGTTAGATGGATGTTCAATTAGGGTTTAATAAAATTGCATGTAATTAGATAATGAAGTAATAATTTATAAAATAATTCTAAATGAACACGAGACTAAGAGAAGCTAGTATTCCATTCCCAAAATCTTTTGGTTATGGTGCTAACTTTTTTTTAGAGAATCAAGTACCACCAATCAAATTGTCCCAATTATTACCCTGGATGGCAACTCCTCTTCTCCACGCTATAACTTTCTGGCATAATAGTATGTTCCCTAAGGCCTTGAGCCTAAACATTGTCATAGTTGCTAAAATCTTGGGTGCGCGCTAAACCCCATCGTCTACAATGGCGACTCCAATGGGATAAGAGATACTGATTCTACTTATGTTCTTCAGAATTATTTTATCAATTATTGTTTTATTCTTGCATTCATTCTACATGTCCTTATTAAACCGATGGTGTTGGTTTATGATTCCATGATTCCACTAGCTTCATAGGGTTGTAAATTGGCTAACCATCACTCTTAGCCTAAACTCGATCCAAGAGAGATTACTGGGCTTATTTGACTAGAGTTTGTAACCCAAGTCCTTAAAAGGGGCAATCTTCTCTCGAGTTGATCAAGGATGCTAGGCCCCTTAGACCTTGGCCTGTAACTCAAGTCCATAATGGAGGGCATTTTGCTAAAGGAACCTTAACTTTCTACTGGACCCTAACCACATATAATGACCTAGTTACTACCCCTAGGACTTTTTACCCAAAAGTGTTTACTTGTTTGAATAGCCATGAGGTATTTCTATTTATAAAAGCCTAAGCCTATACCTTTAAGGCCCATTTGGGCTATTAAGGAATGGGCTAGACCTTTATATTTAGAAATTTTATTTCTGTGCCTTTGTTTTTAAAAGATATTTGGCATGCACTTTGACTCTTAATATCTCTTGTTAATATAAAGGCTAAGACAAAAAATCCTAGGAAAAAAGACTTGCCATTAAGCATGTGTGTAGGAGTAACAAGGTTAGAAGGATGTATATTATGTACCTTTCTCTGATACTTGCTACTTATTACCTACTACTTATTGCATAAACACGTGCATCATGCATACATGCATGCATTCCATGCATCGTACTGACACCTTGTTTTGCAGCCATCATAGATTCATCTAGGTCTTCTCATATCTGGGGATGGAAAGGTGGCAGATTAATCAAAACATATCTAAGTCCTAAGTCGATAGCTCAAGAGATCCTTTAAGAACTAGAGAAGAGTCATAATAACCCGCTTTATCTAGAAGCTGAACTAACTCAGACTGAAAAAATAGAAATGGAACAACAACCAGAGATATGGACCCTAGAGGACATTAAGGGAGCTTTGACGGATGACATGAGAGCTATGATGCAAGATGAATTAAGGCAAGCTTTGGTTGGACTAGTGCAACCTGTTGTTGAGCAACCACTAGTTGTTATTGTTGAACAACCACCTACTGTAGGAGCTCTGCCAGTTGTTGCAGCTCCACCTATTGCTAATAATGTTGAGGGGTAACCTATTGCTAGAAACATAACTGCTACTGATGTGAGACTTGAGGACATCGAGAACTACATGGTAAAGAAAGCAAAGAGAGAATCACTTGAACTGGTCCAATATCATGAGTCCAAGCAGATGCAAGCAATGACTCAGAAAATGTCCAAGATGGAAGAGCTGATTAGAAGACAAGGAATAAGGTACTCATTCGACTTTGATGACATGCTATAAATGCAAGGAGATAAGTTGCTTGAAAAATTCAAGATGCCTCAGCTACAAAATTTTGATGGAACTAGAGACCTTAGGATTCATTTAAGCCAATATACAACAACCATGAGCACTAATAAGGCACCATTAGTAGTAGTTGCTAAGCTATTTGTACTATCTTTAGAGGGAATCGCTGTAAACTAGTATCATAGACTGGAAAACTCTATCCGAGTTGACTGAAAGGAATTATGTATTGCCTTTTTGAAACAGTAAGATTATAATACCATACTGGAAGTGTCTATTAGAGACTTAGAATTGACAAAGCAAAAACCCAATGAATCCTTCTCTAATTTCCTTACCAGGTTCATGAACAAGGCAGGACTGATGAAGAACAAGCTGACTGAGAATGATCAGCTTAGGATGATAGTCTATAATGTATCACCTAATCTGGTAGAGAGATTATAGATGATGAACCCTAAAGCATTCATAGACCTGTATGATGATGGTTTGCAAGCATAAAAGATTAAAAGTGAGAAGAAGAGAAATGCTAGAAGCATCGAAACCCAAAATTAACCAACTAGGGGCACACAGCAAGGAAGTACTAGCTAAGCTGTGGAGGTGCACACAATTTAGCAACCCTGAAGATTCTCCAACTTTAACCAACCACTCTCCAAAGTCCTAAAATAATTAATCCAAAAAGGCCTACTTTGACCTTTAACCTTTTCTAAGCCACCAAACCCAAATGCCCTCGATTTTAACCCTAATAGTTACTGCATATTCCACCAAGTTACTGGCCATTCCATAGACAACTGTATTTAGTAAAAACACGAGATCCAAAACCTAATAGATTCTGAAAAAAAACCATAAACCCTGAAGAGTCCAACTCTAACCCAAACACTAGAAACAACCCTTTTCTAGACTACTGAAATGTTCCACCACCAACCATTATGATGACCAATTTAGGGGTTAGTGAAGAAGAAGTGCTAAACTCCTTTGAAAACCTAAACCCTATAGCCAATGGAGAATCCCTTAGATAGCCATAGAGAGGAGTGGAGGATTTATTAGGCCAGCCCTCATGCAAGTTTTATTACAAGGTTTCCTACTCAAAACCACCCTTTACTGATATCCCTATTGAATCAATTGAGCCTTAAGGTTAGGGTGATGAATTTGATGATGAGCCAATAAAAGAAAAGAAAGAACCTAAAACTCTTATGTAGCCACTAAGAGGAGTTAAATATATGTTGGGACAACCTTCAAGTAAGTTTGATTACAGAGTATTTTCCTCTAAGCCCGCTTCAGCTAATATACCCATCGAAGAAATTATGCCTATAAGATGAGGTGATGAGTTTGAAGATGACCCTTTAGCTCCTAAACAGTCTCAAGAGGTAGTTAAAGATCTACTGAACCAACACTTAGGCAAGCTCAATATGGAAGAGTTGAAAAGGAAAGAAACATGCACAATGGAAGTGTGGAAAGACGGGAAAAGAGATCAAATCATTGGAGTTGTTGACATATGGTATGACCCTGATGAATAAAGCCCATGTGGTCTTGATGTGTGGAGTGATGATCCTAAGGTGAATCATGTCACTAAAGTGGGAAGAATTACAAAGTAATTAAAAAGAAAATTGAGAGAATAGTTAAAGAAGGCTAAGCCAAATGTCAGCATTTGGGAATTACTGATGCATTCAGGCAGCCATAAAAGAGCTCTTATCAAAGCTTTGTCAAACATGAACATTTAAACAATAGCCACACCTAAGGCTATGCTAGTGAAGGTTATAGAAAAGAAACACGGACTGATAATGTTCTCAGATGATGACTTGCCTTTAGAAGGAAGAAACCATAACAAGGCATTATTTATCCCAGCTGAGGTGAGGGTAAAGAGAACCAATTTTGCTATGGTTGATGATGGTTCTACTATTAATGTTTGTCCTTTGAAAATCCTGCCTAATTTGTGTTTAAAGATTGAAGACTTAACAGATTCAAACCTCATAATAAGAGCTTATGATGTCAACACTAGGAATATGGAGGGGACATTCCAAGCTCTTGTTAAAATAGGACCTGTGGAATCAACTATTGAGTTTACTATGTTGGATATATCAGTTACTTATGCCCTGTTGTTAGGAAGGCCATGGTTCCATGCTTTGGGAGGGGTACCCTCAACTATGCATCAAAAGATAAAATTTCCTCATTAAGGAGAGGTTGTGACTATAGAAGTTGGGACTAATGCTGTTGTGGCAGCCATATTGGACAAACAAAAGTAAGTGTGTGCACCCCCTAGTTTCCAGATTGCTGGGATATTTGTTGGAACTAAAGTAGATCTGAGAGTAGCAAAAATAATAAAGAATATGAATGACCGACTTGGGCAAGGGCTGGGGAAGAATGAGCAAGGAAGCCCTAGTCTCCTAGAGTTCAAAAGCCAAGGTAACACAACTAGTTTGGGTTATGTTGAAGAAACAAAGCTGATAAGCAAAAGGGCAAGGAAGAAGTTTAATGAAAAACAAAGGAAGGTCTCAAGGAAAATTAGGCCGATAAGTGGGAATTTCATTAGGCCAAGGGAAGGCAAATACTATTTGGGAGCTGAGGAATTAATCAATGTTACTGGAGGAGATGTTCCTGGGTTTGAGATCTTTAAGGAGAAAATTATGGAGAACCTGGTGAAAGACAACAAAGAGGAAGTGATGAAGCTAGCAGTTGAGAGGATGGGCAATACTATAGTCGAGGAGCTATTATGTATGCCACCTAAAGAGGAGCCACCCTAGGATTTAGCTACTATCATTATTGGTAGCTTTATTAATGTTTTTTATGATGAAACTGATGTAATAATGTCCAGTCTGTCTAAGGATGAAAACTCTATTTTTTCCATGGTTAATGATATGAATGTTGGTTTTGCTTACTTGTGTGATGTGCATCCTGATAATTTTATGCATTATAATTTTGATCATTCATGAAAGTTTGACATTAATTTAATTCAATTTGATTCATTTAACATGGGCACACATGATAATCCTAAGAGTATTTCTATATCACATGAGGTAACTCCTGAAGAGAGGAAATATTTTAAGAGAATATTAATAAAAAGAAAGGTAGTATTTGCTATTTAAACAAAAACTATGCAGGCTAAGAATAGAGTGGACTGAAAAGATAAGAGAGGAAATTACTAAACAAATCCAGGCTAACTTTTTTGAAGTAGTAGATTATCCTTAATGGTTAGCAAACATTATGCTGGTACCAAAGAAAGATGGCAAAGTGCGAATGTGTGTCAATTTCAAGGACCTAAACAAAGCATGCCCAAAGGACGATTTTCCTTTACCCCATAATGATGTGATAGTGGATAGGGCAATGTCAAGTGTGATGTACTCCATGGATGGGTTCTTTGGGTACAATTAGATAATAATGGCAGTTATGGATAAGATCAAGATAGTTTTAATCATGGAATAGGGGACATATTGCTATAAGGTTACGCCTTTCAAATAGAAGAATGCAGGTGCAACATATCAAAGGGCAACTACCGCTCTTTTTCATGACATGATGCATTAGGAAGTGGAGGTATATATAGACGATATGATGCTCAAGCTAGAAATAAGAGAGGGCATTTTGAAGCACTGGACAAATTATTAGACTCAATCTGAAGAAATGCATTTTTGGAGTTACTTCAGGGAAGTTATTAGGGCATATAGTCAATAGTAGAGGAATCGAGGTAGATCCAGATAAAGTGAATGCTATTTAGGAAATGCTAGCACCGAAGACAGAGAAAGAAGTGAGAGGGTTTATTAGCAGGTTACAATATATTAGTAGGTTTATCACAAAGCTTACTAATATTTGTGACCTTATTTTCAAACTCTTGAAGAAAAACTAGCTAATAAAGTGGACCGATGATTGTTAAAAGGCATTTGAAATGATTAAAGAATATCTTGAATCCACTTGTACTGAAACCAGTAAGGTAAGGTAAGTTATTGATCCTATACCTAGCCTTAGAGGACAATCTAATGGGGGCAATGCTAGCACAAGAAGGACTAGAGGGGATAGAATATCCAGTGTATTATCTCAGCAAAAAGTTCCTACCATATGAGGAAAAGTATGACTTGGTTAAACAGACACGTTTGATTATGATATGGGCAATAAGGAAATTAAGGCATTACTTCTAGTCCCACAAGGGTCAAGCTATTTCAAAGATAGATCCCTTAAGGTACCTATTTTGAGCACCCACTTTGATTGGAAGAATATCTTAATGGCTAGTACTCCTAACTAAGTTTGATATAGAGTACATCACCATAAAGGTCATCAAAGGAAGGCCAGTAGCAGAATTTCTAGCTCATAATGAAGTTTAGGGTGATGAATAG
This sequence comes from Mallotus nudiflorus, assembly GCA_947683625.1. Lineage (NCBI taxonomy): Eukaryota > Viridiplantae > Streptophyta > Magnoliopsida > Malpighiales > Euphorbiaceae > Mallotus > Mallotus nudiflorus. Next base: position 656,279 of record CANTUR010000027.1, on the reverse strand, counting down.
TGGAATTTAGAGTTTCCAGATGAAAACCTGGCAGTCATAAAGCATCAGGAGTGAAAGCTCTACTTCGATGGGGCTGTAAACAACAAAGGAGCTAGATTAGGAGTAATTCTTATTACGCTAGAAGGAGAAACCATACAGATGGTCAAGAAATTAGATTTCAAGGTGATGAATAATATGGTTGAGTATGAAGCATGCATCTACAAGATTAAAGCAACTTAGCAGTTGGGGCAAAGGAATTACTAGTTTACAAGGATTCAATGTTGGCTGTTAGTTAGGCTAATGAGGAATGGGAAATGAAAGAGGAAAAGCTAAAACTCTACATCTGCTATTTGAAAGCTTTAGTGAAGAACTTCAATATATCTCTCTTTATCCATTTGTTAAGAGACAAAAATCAAATGGCAGATGCATTGGCAACACTCTCTTCAATGTGGGATAGTGTGATTAGGTCAACTATGAAATCGTTGGTAATTATGAAATCAAGAGCTCCATGTTATAGGGGAGAGTAGATTATGAGTGTTCAAATAGGTCCTTAGGAGAAACCATGGTTTTATGATATTCAGAGGTTCAATACAGAAGGAAAGTATCTGGAAGAAGCAACTTTAAAAAAGAGATATGCTCTTTGTGTTCTTTCACATAACTGTGTAAGTCATGATGGAGTATTATATAAGAGAATGTTGAATGGAATGCAGCTCAGATGTCTCAAGAAAGATGAAATTGAAGAGGTAATGAAAGAGATTCATGCAGGAGCTTATGGTTCTCATATGAATTGGATGATCTTAGCCAAGAAGGTACTTAGGCAAGGGTATTATTGGATGAGTATGGAAAATCATTGCATTAGAAAAGTGAGATAGTGTCATCAGTGTTAGATCTATGGGAATCTTAACCATTTACCTCTTACAGTGCTAAATAGTTTATCATCACCTTGGTCCTTTACAGCTTGGGGAATTGATATTATAGGAGAAATAAGGCCGATAGCATCAAATGGGCACAAGTATATAGTCGTGGTAAAAGATTACTTTTCTAAATGGGTATGGGTAGAGGCTGAGTCCTTTAATGCTATAAAAGCAAAAAAAATGGTGCAATTTATTGAAAAAAGCCTCATTTGTAGGTATGGGGTTCCACATCACATTATAACAAATAATGGTGTCCAATTTCAGGCAAAAACAGCAGAATTGTTGCAGAAGTATAGGATTGAACATTATAAGTCTTCGCCATATTGCCTTTAGGCTAATGGAGTAGTGGAGGCAGCTAATAAAAATGTCAAGAAAATCCTCTCTAAAATGGTAAAGACTTACAAAGATTGGTATTAGTTTCTCCCATTTGCTTTATGGGGATATGGGACTACAACTAAAACTGCCACAGGCCAAACTCCATTCTCCTTAGTGTATGGTTATGAAGCAGTCTTGCCTATAGAAACGGAGATCAAATCCTTGAGAATTTTCATGAAAGCTAAAACACCAGAGAGTGAATGGGCATAAAAGAGATATTATCACCTTGTATCTCTGAATAAGAAAGGGAAGGATGCTTTATTTCATACTTAGATATATCAAAAGAGGATAGCGAGATCATTCAATAAGAGGGTTAAGCTTGGAAAGATAAAAGGCTGGGGACATGGTGTTAAAACAGTTCAGAGCGGTGGTATTTGATTCGAGAGGAAAATTTAGACTAAATTGGGAAGGACCGTATTTAGTTAAATTGGTTCTACCTAAGGGAGCTATAAAGATATCATATTTAAAAGGGAATGAATTCATGGAGCCTATAAACATGGATCTCCTCAAGAAATACTACCTATAAAAAAAATAAAAGTAGTATAAAGAAAATAAAGTCCGCTTATTAGAAAAACTGAAAAAGCTAGTCAGACAAAAGATAAGACATTCCCACTGTTCAAAAAACCCATAAAGGGTTGGTAGGCAAGCAAAAATTAGGGAATAAAAATAAAAGAAATGGTTCTATCAGCTAGAAAACCCGCAAAGGGCTAGTCAAGCAAAAATTAGGGTAAATAAATGAGAGAGAAAAATATTCAGCTAGAAAATTTAAAAGGACTAGCTAATAACATGAGTTATATCATGTGATGTAATAAATGTACTCATTTTTGCCCTAATTAATGAATCATATTGAAATTGAATTTTTGTTTTAGCATTGTATGTTCTATCCTATTTATAAAGCATAAGTACTAGAAATGAGGACAGAACATGAAAGCTTAAAATAAGCTCTATGAGACCGTTTCCTAGTGATGTCTTTGTTTATTCTTTTACAACTCATCGTGTAAAACTTGAGTCCCCTTTTATCTAAAAAAACCTGATGGCTTTGCTATTTGTGACATAACCCAAGTTCTATGTGATTAACATAAATAGCAAGAAATCTTAACTCTTCTTGTAGTCAGATCTATGTGAAAAATGATCCAAATAAAATAAAAGCCCGCTAAGTTAAAAACCCAAAAAGCCAGCTTAGGCAAAAGTTAGGGCAAGCTTGCTAAGTTGAAAACTCAAAAGGGCAGCTTAGACAAAAGTTAGGGCAAGCTTGCTAAGTTGAAAACCCGAAAGGGCAGCTTAGGCAAAAGTTAAGGCATAAAAAAAAAATCCTCCATTCATTTATCTAAGTTTGATTTAGGGAAGGAGAAAATAGTTCAACACAGTACATATGAATAGAGTTTAGAATATGATAGTACAACATCAGTCATCCTGAGCTCTAGAATTTGGCCATGGGATCCATCTTCTAATAAGATCATCCTGATGAAAGGTGTCTGGAGGTCTGACAGATAAAGTCCCATCACTATAAGGATCAATGTCTGAACTTGCAAGCTATTGGTAAAGCATCTCGATCTCGCAGTCCAAATCACTAGAGTAGCTTTGTACATATAGGAAATAGCATGTCATCTACATTTCATGCATAACATACATACATTTGCACTTCCAGTGTATATACTTACCCTCCAACTATATATGACTTGCATAATGAATAACCTTTGAGATGAGGTGAGTCCATACAAGTAATCCACTTGTGTCCGAGGAAGCTGTCTTGTAAATTTACTAAAATTAGTGCCAAGTGTATAGATTATGCAAGGAATAAGTAAGAAAGACTCACATGAGAAGCATCTGCTAGAGAAAAGATAGAAAGCTAATCATCACTAAAATGCATATGCTGCTCAATTGGAGTGTGAATAGTAGGATCCTAATAGAACATGGACCTATCCAAAAGAGAGATGTCACCAAGGGTAACACCCATAAAAACACCATTGCGACTAGTCCCAACATGCTGTACAGGGCTAGGTCTAGGTTCGAGCCTCTTAATATCATGAATAACCTCAGTCTCTAGAGCAATTTTAGTCTCTTCCTCTATCACAACATCAGCAGGAGAGTGAACCTCCTCAAACTATAAAAAGAATAAGTGATTCATAGGTTCTAAAGGAAGAAGATGAAATAATAAGAAATTACCTCAACATCATCAATGGGAATATGCTCCAAGAGGCTCTTATGAATGAACTACTGATAATGTCGAGAACGCTCAAGAACATCCAAGGTAGTGTATCCTTATAGTGCATCCCTCAACTTTGAACCTATCAGATGTGAGCTGCAAAGCATAGAGGAAGGGACATCAGATAGAATGTGGCATCAAGAAGGCCCATAAGACTAGCGATACACTTATTCCTCTAAATACCACATTAAAAAGCCATATCCAAATAGCAAAACCCTCATGGGCTCAAGGAGTACAACAGTGGCCATAAAATCATATCACTGGATATCATCGGCACCCTCTAGCCAATCAGAGTTTATCTATAATTTAGCTAATCATGATATGTTTGCAAAGTGTTCCTGTTGCTAGTAAGGTGGGAAGAATCCCATCTCATCATAAGAGGAAGACTCCTGTCAGAACTAATACCATCAAAGCCTCAAATCAACATGATCTTTATAATCTAGATTTGAAAGGAAGAGAGCATATTAGTAAAAGGCAAAGGAAAGCAAGACAATAAAGATTAAAGAAAGGAGAATGTACATGAAAGACGTGCTAAAAGCCCACATCGTGATGGTGCCTCTACAGACAGTATCTATTCTATAGTAGAGATAAGCAAGCATAGCAAACCCCCAATCAAGTGTAACAACCTGGTCCAAATCACATAGAGGACCAAGTAAAGCAATACTAACCTCATGACTAGTTTCGTAAAAGAAGGTCATACCCAATAGTATCAAAAGGAAACACCTCACCTTATGAGCAATCTGACAAGGAGTGTTGGTAGGAAAGGTGTCTAAATCCCTAAACTAATAATAAAAGAAGAACATTCTTTCGACTCTTCCACACCGGAGCGAACCTGATCAAATCTTGCACATATTAACTCTGTGCATGCTCAAGAAGATTATAGTAGTTGACATCAAATAAAACTGGGGTTCCTCCAAAGGCAATCCCGATGATAGTAGAGAAGCTCATTGGCAAAATGGTTAGCTCACCCACATGATTTTGAAAAGTGTGGAAAGTATCCATCCATCGCTCGATCAAAGTAAATAGAGAGTAATGATAAAACTGACCTTGAGCTGTCGGAAGAGCAATAATGAAATGCCTAAACCTAGAGGCCCAAATCAGACATGTCACCTGCTCTGGCAGTCCATGAAATAATTCTCGAGCTAGATTAAAACAACCCATGAATTTCATCAGATGCTAGTTAAATTTTAAAAAAGAATTAATTAATTGAAAAATTAATTAATTAATCAAATTATTGAATTTAAAGAATTGATTAGTTGATTAATTAAGTAATTAATTACTTCTTTTAAAAAATATTAAAAAATTAAAAAATGTTGATCGACAATGTAGATTACCAGTCGACATTCCACTAAGCTGATCGACATTCAAGATTGCTGGTCGACATTCTAGATTGTTGGTCAGCATTCCACTAAGCCGATCAACATTGTCTGAGTTGATTAGAAATTCGGAATTCCAAACATCCGATCAGTCATACAGACTACCAAAAGGCTAAATTTCACACTTTTATAATTTAATTTTAATTTTATCATGCATTTTCAATTAATTTCTCATTTAATCTAATTAACATGCATGTTAATTTCTACTCCGAAATTGACTCTGATTACTAATTGTACAGGTAATATTTTTGCTAAAATAAATAGAAGTAGTAAAATGTTACCTGATTACCCACATCTCTACACCTGTGGGTATGTAAATGAGTCAAAGGAAAGATAGTTGAGCCCTCTCGAAGTCCAAGATCATTCTGAGGAAAATGAGGAGGCAGAATCCTCTAATTCTTTAAAATCTTTGATCTTCCATGTTGTCTGTGTTGCGAGGAGGCCATAGGAACTGATGGATTGCAAATCAAATGTTAGATGATCAAGAAATCAAAAAATGAAAAATCAATGAGAGAAAATGAAAGGAAAGGGAATGAAGAAGAAGAGAGAATGAAATGAGACATGCAAAAAGGAAGGATATAAAGTGAAAAATATCCACTTTTGTCCACTACTTTTGTTTGCATATGGATCCAAATTCTCTTGCTGCAATTTGGTCCATAATTACATTCTGACTAGGAATTAATTCCTAATTAAATCATGACATTCGTCTCATCAAATTAATAATTCACTGAATTATTAATCTGCAACCAGTCTGTGATTCTAAATTCTTTGTCAAGTACAGAATATAAAACAAAATTACAGAGTTTAATTTTTGCATTTTACATGCTTTATTTCAATCATAGGATTTTAAATTCATATGCTGCACAATAGCTATGATAAGAATTTCAAATAATTATGTTATGTACCATAGTAGTCATAACCTTCATTATGTTATGTGTTGCATAATAGTTCTGGCATAAGCCTTCAAATCTATTACTGCTAGACATTCCACAGGAACTATAACATATTTTTAAATCATATGTTCGTTAGATGTCCCGCAAGGAATACAACAAAATTCATCATTGCTAGACATTCCACAGGAACTATAGTATATTTTTAAATCATATGTTCGTTAGACGTCCCATAGGGAATATAACAAAATTCATAATTGCTAGATGTTCCACAAGAACTATAGCATATTTTAAAATCATATGAATGTTAGACGTCCCATAGGGAATATAAAAAAATTCATCATTGCTAGATGTTCCATAGGAACTATAGCATATTTTGAAATCATATGTTCATTAAACGTCCCATAGGGAATATAGCGAAACTCATATGCATAAAGTTCACTAAACGTCCTATAGGGAATATAGTGTAGTTCATTAGACACTATATAGTAGTTATAGTATTGTTGCTAGACGTTCCACAGGAACTATAGCAGATTTTCAATTCATCATCTCTAAACATCCCACAGGGAATATAGTGAACTCATTTGCATAAAGTTCACTAGATGTTTCGCAGGCAATGTAGTAAGACTTATTAAACATTACATCTTGTTCAACAATTTGAGCATCAATCTGTCAATTTGGATACAATTAAGTATCATAATTTCTTTCTAACGAAATTATGCACTTTTATTACTTTACTGCAATTTGTCAAGCAAAAAATGATAAAGGGGGGCAACTGTAAGCACCCAATTTCATGATGTAATTATGCACAATTGCGACGTAAGCCCCTATGATGAAATTTATTCAAAAATGGAACTTTGTTGTCGATTTTCTAGACTTTGGGGACTAAATTGCAATGTTTTTAGGATTTAATTATAAAATTTAAGAAAACAAATTTAAAAAATCAAGATCAGCATCATTAATGTCAACCGGTGTAAGCACCTAATTTCAAGATACAATTATGCAAAATTATGATGTAAGCCCCAATAATGAAATTTATTAAAAAATTGAACTTGGTTGTCAATTTTCTGGACTTTAAGGACTAAATTGCAATATTTTTTAGGATTTGATTGCAAAGAAATTATGTTTTCAGGGGTCTTTTGGTAATTAAAAGTTAAAAAAATTTTGAAGATCGGCATCATTAATGTCGATGCATGAAAAAATCTCATTTTTTTATTTTTCATCAATATTTCTCTTTTCTGATTGGATGAAAATTTATTTTATTTATTGTTACCAATAGATAACATGGTCAAAACACGTAAAATTTTTGAAAAATGAAAAGATAAAGTCTTCGCTCACAAGTCTTCGCTCCTAGAATTGAGGAAGTTCAGCTCACAAATCTTCGCTTTAAAAAGGTAGAGACTGCGTGAGCAGAGTGGGGAGGGCGTGAAAAAAACCCTATTATATGAAAACCCTAGAATTGTGAAAAAAAACTATAGATGCTACTAAGAAGAAAACCTCGCACAACACATAAAAACTTGAATTTCTTTTGTTTCTCAAAACCCTGGTTTCTTGACACTATTCTTTAAAGGCTTTGAAAAGAACAATCTGTGTCTTTGAATGTAATCAATCCTTGTCCAGAATCAAACAATGAGTCAAAAAATGGTGACACTCCCAATCTGATGGGCCATCCAAAAGCATATGCACAACATCCTATTACCTTTTTCTCTTGTCTTTTGATTTTATTTTTAATTTAATTTCCTTTAATTGTTATTTTGTTATTTTATTCATTTGGCTAATGTAATTTATGTAATTTTTTTTGTATTTTTTTGTGTTTTCCTTTTGGAATCCAATTGGGGATTGATGAGATCACTGACAGATACCTAGAAACCAAATAGAAGATCCATAAAATACCATGGATTCTAAACTGTGAATAGATTTTAGGGTTTAATGTTTCTACATTCATTATTTTTTTGTGTTTTGTGCATTAATTAAATTAGGTTTGTAATTAATTTTAGGTTCTAGAACGTTGAATATTATAACAACCCTAGTGGTGGGAATAGTAAAAGTTTACTTTCTGTGTTTAAAATGAATTAGTTATTTTGGTTCAATTGGGTAAAAATCAATTAAAATCAATGATGGAAATAGTAAATTAGGGTTTACATGTAATTCATTTAGGTTTTTTAGAAAATCACATAAATCTTGTGTTTGATCTTATTTTGTTATGATTTTTGTTTAGGTTTTGTTTTTTAGATCTTTTATTTCGTTGGGCCCCAAGCCCATGATAGGTTCAAACCCTTAACTCACTTAAAATATGTTTATAAATGGTTTAGATTAATTAATTAATTAAAACCAATGTAGGCCCATTTTAGTTTAATTAGATTTAGGCTTATTCTAATTAATAAAATGAATTTAGATTTAGCCTAGCCCAGTAAAGAATTTTTATTTCTTATAAAATAAATAGACTTAGGCCCATATTTCACTTAAAATCAAGTTAGACTTAGGCCCACTAATTCAACTTTTCCTTTAAAATTTTATAGACTTAAGCCCATTTCCTTATATACGTCAAAACAAATAGACTTAGGTTCACTAAAACTAACATAGGTGTAGGCCCACCTTTAGTTCATTTCATTTGTAAATAAAAGTGTAAATGTAGCTAACTTTTCATTAAAATCAACATAGTTTAGACTTAAGGATGATGCATTTGAATACATTTTTTATGTGTGATTTTATTGACTAGATGCCTTAGGGTTAGATGGATGTTCAATTAGGATTTATTAAAATTGCATGTAATTAGAGAATGAAGTAATAATTTATAAAATAATTCTAAATGAACACGAGACTAAGAGAAGTTAGTATTCTATTCCCAGAATCTCTTGGTTGTGGTGCTAACTTTCTTTTAGAGAATCGAGTACCACTAATTGAATTGTCCCTGTTATTACCTTGGGTGGCGACTCCCTTCTCCATGCTATGACTTTGTGGTATAGTAGTGTCTTCCCTAAAGCCTTGAGCCTAAATATTGCCGTAGTTGCTAAAATCTTGGGCGCACACTAAACCCCACCATCTACAGTAGCGACTCCACTAGGGATAAGAGATATTGATTCTACTTGTGTTCTTTAGAATTATTTTATCAATTATTATTTTATTCTTTCATTCATTTTACATGTCTGTATTAAACTAATGGCATTGGTTTATGATTCCATGATTCCACTAGCTTCATAGGGTTGTAAATTGGCTAATCATCACTCTTAGCCTTAACTCAGTCCAAGAGAGATTACCAGGCTCATCTGATCAGAGTTTGTAACCTAAGTCCTTAAGGGGTGCAATCTTCTCTCAAGTTGGTAAAGGATGTTGGGCCCCTCTGACCTTGGCTTGTAACTCAAGTCCTTAATGAAGGGCATCTTGCTAAGGGAACCTTAACTTTTCGCTGGACCCTAACCATATGTAATAGCCTACTTACTTCTCCTAGGACTTTTTTACCCAAATTGCTTGCTTGTTTGCTACCATGATGTATTTCTATCTATAAAAGCCCAAGCCTATACCTTTGAAGCCCATTTGGGCTAATAAGGATTTGACTCGACCTTTATATTTAGAAATGTTGTTTCTATGATTTTGTTTTTAAGAGAGATTTAGCATGCACGTTGGCTCTTGATATCCCCTATTGACATAAAGGCCAAGACAAAAAATCTTAAGAAAAGAGACTCACCATTGCATGCATGTGTAGGAGTAATAAGGTCAAAAGGATGTATATTATGTACCTTTCTCTGATACTTGTTACTTGTTACTTGTTGCATAACACGTGCATCATGCATACATGCATGCATTCCAAATATCATACTGACACCTTGTTTTGTAGCCATTATAGATTCATCTAGGTCTTCTCATATCTGGGGACAGAAAGGTGGTAGATTAATCAGAAAAAATCTAAGTCTGAAGTCGATAGCTCAAGAGATCCTTCAAGAACTAAAAAAGAGTCCTATTAACCCGCTCTACCTAGAAGTTGAACCTGCTCAGACTAAACAAATAAAAATGGAACAATAACTAGAGATATGGAACCTAGAAGACATTAAGGGAGCTTTGATGGATGACATGAGAGCTATGATGCAAGACGAATTGAGGCAAGCTTTGGCCAGACTACTGAAACCTATTGTAATACTACCACCTACTATTGAAAAATCACCTATTGTTGCTGTTGAACAACCACTTGTTGTTGTTGTTGAACAACCACCTACTATAGGAGCTCCGCCTATTACTGCAGCTCCTTCACCTATTATTGGTGCTCCACTTGCTACTAATAATGCTGGGGGGCAACCTATAGCTAGAAACATACCTGCTACTAATGTGAGTCTTGAGGACGTCGAGAACTACATGGTAGAGAAGGCAAAAAGATAATCACTTGAACTAGTCCAAGATCATGAGTCAAAGCAGATACAAGCATTGACTTAGAAAATGTCCAAGATGGAAGAGCTTATTAGAGGAAAAGGAATGGGGTATTCATTTGATTTTGATAACATATTGCAAATGGAGGGAGATAAGCTGCCTGAAAAATTCAAGATGCCTCAGCTACATAAATTGGATAGGAGAGGAGATCCAAGGATTCATTTGAGCCAATATACAATAACCATGAACATTACTAAAGCACCATTAGTAGTAGTTGCTAGGTTTGTGCTATCCCTAAAGGGAATGACTATAAAATGGTATCATTGACTGGAAAAATTAGTCTGAGTTGATTTGAAGGAATTATGTACTGCCTTTTTAAAATAATATGACTATAACACTAGACTAGAAGTGTCTATCAGAGACTTAGAATTGAAAAAGCATAAACCCAATGAATATTTCTCTGATTTCCTTACCAGGTTCATGAACAAGGCAGGACTGATGAAGAATAAATTGGCTAAGAAGGATCAAGTTAGGATGATAATTCATTATGTATCACCTAATCTGGTCGAGAGATTATAGATGATGAACCCCCTAAAACATTCATAGACTTTTATGATGATGGTCTGCAAGACGAAGAGATTGAGAGTGAGAAAAAGAGAAATGCTAGAAGCACCAAAACCCGAAACCACCAAACTAGGGCCATATAACAAAGAAGTACTAGTTGAGCTGTGGAGGTGCGTGCAGTTCAGCAACCCTAAAGATTTTCCAACTTTAACCAACCACTATTCAAAGTCCTAGAATGACTAATCTAAAAAGGCCTAGTTTGACCCTTAACCTTTTCTAAGCCACCAAACCCAAATGTCCCTAGTTTTGACCCTAACAATTACTACAAATTCTACTAAGCTGCTGGCCATTCCACAGATAGTTGTATCCATCTAAAACATGAGATCCAAAACCTGATAGATTTCAAAAAAATCATAGACTCTAAAAAGTCCAACTCTAACCCAAACACCAGAAATAACCCTTTCCTAGACTATCAAAATGTTCCACCACTAGCCACCATAATGATCAATTCCGGGGTTAGCAAAGAAGAAGTGCTAAACTCCTTTGAAAACCTAAACCTTATAGCTAATGAAGAATCCCTTAGACAACTATTGAGAGGAGTAGAGGATTTACTAGTCTAGCCCTCAAGCAAGTTTGATTATAGGGTGTTCGACTAAAAACCAACTTGTATTGATATCCCCATTGAATCAATCGAGCCCTCAAGTTGGGGTGATGAGTTTGATGACAAGACAATGAAAGAAGAGAAAGAACCTGAAACTCCTGAGCAGCCACCAAAAGGAGATGAAGATCTGTTAGGACAACCTTCAGTCAAGTTTGATTATAAAGTGTTTTACTCTAAGACCGCTTTAGCTTATATACCCATTGAATAAATTATGCCTACAGGATGGGGTAACAAGTTTGAAGATAATAAAATACCTTTAGCTCCTTAATAGTCTCAAGAAGGAGTTGAAGATATGCTCAACCAACACTTAGGCAAGCTTAATATGGAAGAGTTAAAAAGGAAAGAAAGATGCATAATGGAAGTGTGCAAAGATATGAGAAGAGATCAAATCATTAGAGTTATTGACATCTAGTATGACTCTAATGAAGAAAGCCCAGGTGGTCTTGATGTATAGAGTGATGATCCTAAGGTGAATTATGTCACTAGAAGTGGAAAGAATTACAAAGTAGTTAAAAAGAAAATTGAGAAAGTCACAGAAAGAAAAGAAATAAAATATACAAAAATAGAGGAAGATAAAAAAGAAGATATGATTTTGGAACAGTTAAAGAAGACTAAGGCAAATGTCAGCATTTAGGAACTATTGATGCATTTAGGAAGCCATAGAAGAGCTCTTGTAAAAGCCTTATCAAACATGGATATTGAAACAACAACCACACCTAAGGCTATGGTAGCAAAGGTTATAGAAAAGAAATAAGGGTTGATAACATTCCCAGATGATGACCTACCTTTGGAAGGAAGAAACCATAATAAGGCATTGTTTATCCCAATTGAGGTGAGGGGAAAAAGAACTAATTTTTCTATGGTTGATGATGGTTATGCTATTAATGTGTGTCCTTTAAAAATCCTAACTAACTTAGGTTTGAAAGCTAAAGACTTAACAGATTCAAACCTCATAATAAGAGCTTATGATGATAGTACTAGGAATGCAGAGGGGACATTCTAGGCTCTAGTTAAAACATGACCTATGGAATCAACTATTGAGTTTACTGTGTTGGACATGCCGGTTACTTATATTGTGTTGTTGGGAAGGCCATAGTTCCATTCTTTGGGAGGGGTACCCTCAACTGTGCATCAAAAGATAAAATTCCCTAATAAAGGAGAGGTTGTGACTATAAAAGCTGGGACCAATGCTGCTGTGGTAGTCATATTGGACAAACAGAAGTAAATGTGTGCACCCTCTAGTTTCTAGGTTGCTAGGATATTTGATCAAACTAAAATGGATCCAAGAGTAGCAAAAATGATGGAGAGTATGAATTATCAGCTTGGGCAAAGGCTGGGGAAGAATGAGCAAGGAAACCCTAGTCTCCTAGAGTTCAAAAGCCAAGGCAACACAACTAGTTTGGGTTATGTTGAAGAAAAAAAGCCAATAAGCAAAAGAGCCAAAAGGAGGTTTAATGCCAAACAAAGGAAGTTCTCAAAGAAAATTGGACCAATAAATGAGAATTTCATCATGCCATGGGAAGGCAAATACTATTTAGAGGCTAAGGAATCAATCACTATCATTGTAGGAGATGTTCCTAGGTTTGAGACCTTCAAGGAGAAAATTATGGAGAACCTGGTGAAAGACAACAAAGATGAAGTGATAAAGATGCCAGATGAGAGGATAGGTGATACTATTGTCGAAGAGCTGCTGTGTCTGCCACCTAAAAGGAGCCACCCCAGGATTTAGCTACTGTCATTAGTGGTAGCATTATTGATGTTTTTTATAAGGAAAATGATGTAATAATGTCCAATCTATTTGAGGATTAAAACTCTATTTTTTCCATGGTCAATGATAAGAATGCTAGTTTTGCTTACTTGTGTGATGCACATCATAATAGTTTTGTGCATTATAACTTTGATCGTTCATGCATTTTTGACATTAATTCAATTCCATTTGATTCATTTAACATGGGAAAAAAATGATCATCTAAAGAACATTTCTATATCACATGATATAACTCCAGAAGAGAGGGAAAATTTTGAGAGAATATTAACAAAAAGAAAAGTAATATTTGCTTAGGCTTATGAAGATATGCCAGGTTTAAATAGGGAAATTATAGAACATCACATTCCCACTCTTCTAGAAATAAATCATGTTAAGTAGAAACTACATAGGTTAAGACCAGAGTGGACTAAAAAGATAAGAGAGGAAATTGCTACACAAATCCAGGCTAACTTTCTAGAAGTAGTGGATTATCCTCAATGGTTAGCAAACATAGAGTTGGGACCTAAGAAAGATGGTAAGGTACATATGTGTGCAGATTTTAGGGATCTAAACAAAGCATGTCTGAAGGATGACTTCCCTTTACCTCACATCGATGTAATGGTGGATAGTGCGGAATCAAGTGTGATGTACTCCTTCATGGATGGGGTTCACTAGGTACAATCAGATAATGATGGAAGTTATGGATAAGATCAAGATAACTTTCATCACAAAATGTGGGATATATTGCTACAAGGTTATGCCTTTCAGGTTGAAGAATGTAGGTGCAACATATCAAAAGGCAGCCACCACTATTTTCCATGACATGATGCATAACGAAGTGGAGGTATATGTAGATGATATGATGGTCAAGTCAGAAACAAGAGAGGGACACTTTGAAGCTCTGGATAAGTTCTTGGTTTAAATTGAGAGATACAATATAATGCTTAACTCGAAGAAGTGCACTTTTTGTGTTACTTTATGAAAGCTATTAGGGCATAGTTAACAATGGAGGAATTAAAGTGGATCTAAATAAAGTGAAAGCTATTCAGGAAATGCCGACACTAAAAATAGAAAAAGAAGTGAGAGGGTTTATTATTAGGTTACAGTATATTAGTAGGTTTATCGTAAAGCTTATTAATACCCTATTTCCAAACTTTTGAGGAAAAATCATCCAGTGAAGTGGAATGATGATTGTTAGAAGGCATTTGAAATGATTAAAGAATATCTCGCCAATCCACTTGTACTGAAGCCATCGAGGCAAGGTAAGCTATTGATCATGTACTTGGCCTTAGAGGAAAATGCAATTGGGGCAATGCTAACATAAGAAGGACCAGAGGGGATAGAGCATGAAGTTTATTATCTCAACAAGAAATTCCTACCATATGAGGAAAAGTGTGACTTGGTAGAGAAGACATGTTTGATTATAATATGAGCAATAAGGAAATTAAGGCATTATTTTCAATCCTATAAGGTTCAAGCTATTTCAAAGATAGATCCCATAAGGTACTTATTTTAGGCACCTACTTTGACTGGAAGGATGACTCGATGGCTAGTATTTTTGAACGAGTTTGATATAGAATACATCACCATAAAAGTCATTAAGATAAGGGCAGTAGCAAAATTCCTAGCTCAAAATGAAGTCAAAGGTGATGAATAGTGGAACTTAGAGTTTTCAGATGAGAACCTGGCAGTCATAGAGCATCGGGAGTGGAAGCTCTACTTCAATAGGGCTACAAATAACAAAGGAGTTGGATTAGGATTAATTCTTATTACGCCAGAAGGATAAACCATACCGATGGATAAAAAATTATATTTCAAGGTGACGAATAATATGGCCAAGTATGAGGCATGCATCTACGAAATTGAAATAGCTCTAGCAAAGGAATTGCTGGTTTGTGGGCATTCAATGTTGGTTGTTAGCTAGGCTAATGAGGAATGGGAAGTGAAAGAGGAAAAGATAAAACCCTACATCTGCTATTTGAAAGATTTAGTAAAGAACTTCAATAAATGTCTCTTTGTCTACTTGTCAAGAGATGATAATCAGATGGCAGATGCATTGGCATCACTCTCTTCAATGGGGGATAGTGTGACTAGGTCAACTATGAAGCCTTTGGTAATCATGAAATCAAGAGCTCCATATTATAGAGGAGAGCAGATCATGAGAGTTCAAATAGGGCTTGAAGAGAAACCATGGTTTTATGATATTTAGAGGTTCATCAAAGAAGGAAAGTATTTGAATGAAGCAACTTCAAAAGAGAGTTATGCTCTTTGTGTTCCTACATGTAACTACATGAGTCATGATGGAGTATTATACAAGAGAATGCTAAATGGAATGCAGCTTAGATGTCTCAAGAAAGATGAAGCTGAAGAAGTGATGAAAGAGATTCATGCAGGAGCTTATAGTTCTTACATGAATGGGATAACCCTAGCTAAGCAGATACTCATGCAAGGGTATTATTGGATAAGTATGGAAAAGGATTGTATCAAAATAGTGACGCAGCATCGCTAGTGCCAGATCTATGGAAATCTTAACCATCTTCCTCCTACAATACTGAATAGTTTATTATCACCTTAGCCTTTTGTAGCTTGGGGAATTGATATTATAGGAGAACTAAGATTGACAACATCAAATGGGCATAAGTACATAGTCATGGCAATAAATTACTTCTCTATATGGGTAGAGGCTGAATCTTTCATTACTATAAAAGCAAAACATATGACACGATTCATCGAGAAAAGCCTTATCTATAGGTATGGGGTATGGGGTTCCACATCACATTATGATAGATAATGGTGTCCAATTTGAGGCAAAAACAACAGAATTATTGTAGAAGTATGGGATTGAACATCATAAGTCTTCACCATATCGCCCTCAGGCTAATGGAGCAATATAAGTAGTTAATAAAAATGTCAAGAAAATCCTCTCTAAAATGGTCAAGACATACAAAGATTGGTATGAGTTTCTCGTGTTTTCTTTGTGGAGATATTTGACTATAGCTAGAACTACCACAGGCCAAACTCCATTCTCTTTAGTGTATGGTTATGAAGCAATCTTGCCTATAGAAATAGAGATTAAATCCTTAAGAGTTGTCACAGTAGCTAAAACACCTGAGAGTGAATGGTCACAAAAGAGATATGATCACCTTGTATCTATGGATGAGAAAAGGATGAATGCTTTATTTCATACTTAGATATACCAAAAGAGGATAGCGAGATCATTCAACAAGAAGGTTGAGCCTAGAAAGATAAAAGCTAAGGACATGGTGTTAAAACAGTCCAGAGCAGTGGTATTTGATCTGAGAGGGAAGTTCAAACCAAATTGGGAAGGACCGTATTTAGTCAAATTGGTTCTACCTAAAGGAGTTGCAAAGATATTAGATCCGGAAGGGAATGATTTAATGGAGCCTCTTAATCTGGTTCACCTTAAAAAATACTACCTGTAAAAAATTAAATAAAAGTAGTATAAAGAAAATAAAGTTAACTTATTAGAAAACCTGAGAAGGCTATTCATGCAAAACTTAGGACATTCCCGCTGTTCAGAAAACCCATAAAGGTCTGGCAGGAAAAAATTAGGGAGTAAAAATAAAAGAAATGGTCCCACTGGCTAGAAAACACGCAAAGGGCTAGTCAATAAAAAATTAGGGCAAATAAATTAGTGAGAGAAAAATATTTAGGTAGAAAATTTGAAAGGACTAGTTGATAACATGAGCTATATCATGTGATGTAATAAATGTACTCATTTTTTCCCTAATTAATGAATCATGTTGAAATTGAATTTTTTTTTAGCATTGCACGTTCTATCTTATTTATAAAGCAAAAATACTAAAAAGGAAAATAGAACATGAAAGCTTAAAATAAGCTCTATGAGACCATTTCCTAATAATGTCTTTGTTTCTTATTTTGCGACTTGTCATGTAAAGCCTGAGTCCCCTTGTATCTAGAAAATCATGCTGGCTCTACTGTTTGTGAAATAACCCAAGTCCTACATGATTAATAAAAATAGTAAGAAAGCTTAACTCTCCATATATCCAAATCTGTGCAAGAAATGAACCAAAAAAAATAAAAGCCCATTAAGTTGAAAACCTAAAAGGGTGACTTAGGCAAAAGTTAGGGCAAGCCTGCTAAGTTGAAAACCCAAAAGGGTGGCTTAGGAAAAAGTTAAGGCATAAAAAAAAACCCTCCATTCATTTATCTAAGTCTAATTCAAGGAAGGAAAAAATAGTTCAACACAGTACACACAAGTAGAGTTTAGAATACAATGAGAACAGTTTGAATACAAATAGCCTATATCAGTCATCCTGAGCTCCAGAATCTGGGCTTGAGCTCCATCCTCTGGTGGAATCATCATAATGAAAAGGTGTCTGGAGGTTTGATAGAGGAAGTCCTAGCACTGTAAGGGTCAATGCCTGAACCTACAAGCTATTGGTGAAGTCTCTTAATCTCATGTTCCAGATAGCTTAAGTAGCTCTATACATATAGGAAACACATAGTGTGCATTTCATACATAGCATCCATACATTTTCATCTTCATTGTACATATAATTACCCTCCAACTATTCATAACCTGCATAGTGAATAACCTATGAGATGAGACAAGTCCATGCAAGTACTCCGCCTGTGTCCGAGGAACCTATTTTGTAAATTTACTAAAATTAGTGTTAAGTGTATAGATCATGTAGGGAATAAGTCAGAAAGACTCACATGAGAAGCATCTATTGGAGAAAAGATAGAAAGCTAAGCATCACTAAAATGTATTTGTTGCTCAATTAGAGTCTAAACAATAGGAGCCCAGTGGAACATGGACCTATCCAAAAGAGAGATATCACCAAGGGTAATGCTCACAAAAGCACCATCACAACTAGTCCCAACATGTTGTACAGTGCTAGGTTTAGGCTCAGGCCTTTCAATATCAGGAACAACCTCAATCTCCAAAGCAATCTCAATCTCTTACTCTACATCAGCAGGAGAGCAAACCTCCTCAAATTAAAAAGAATGAGTATTCATAGGTTCCAAAGAAAGAAACTAAAATAATAAGAAATTACCTCAGTATCACTAATGGGAATATGCTCCAAGAGGCTCTCATGAAAGAATTACTAATAATATAAAAAATGCTTAAGAAAATTCGAGGCAGCGTATCCTTATAGTGCACCTTTCAGCTCTAAACCTGTCAGATACGAAGTATAGAGGAAGGGACATCAGATGGAATATGACATCGAGAAGGCTTAAAAGACCAGTGATAGACTCACTCCCCTAAATACCACATCAAACAGCCATATCCAGAGAGTATAACCCTTGTGGGCTCAAGATGTATAGTAGCGGCCATGAAATCATATCGCTGGATGTCATCGGCACCATCTAGGAAATCAAAGTTTATCTAGAATTTAGTCAATTAAGTTTAGCTCATATTAAATTACAAGATACTAATAATGTTATTTTTTTCCAAGTGCCATTCAATGGTGTTTAGCTTGTCACAATACATCTACAAAGTGTTCTTACTGCTAGCAGGCTCGAAGAACCCCATCTCATCATTAGAGGAAGACTCCTATCAGAACTAATAGCATTAAAGCCTCGAATCAACCCAATCTCTATGCTCCAAATCTAAAAGGAAGAGAGCATATCAGTAAAAGGCAAAGGAAAGCAAGATAATAAAGGCTAAAGAAAGGAGAATGTACATGCAAGACGTGCCAAAAGCCACACATCGTGACATCACTTCTACATATAATATCTAGTTTGTAGTAAAGGTAAGCAAGTGCAGCAGATCCCCAATCAAGTGTGGTGACTCGATCTAAGTCATGAAGTCAACCAAGTAATGCAATACTGACCTCATAACCAGTCTTGCAAAAAGGGTTCTACCCAGCAGTATCATAAGGACACACCTCACCTTATGGGCAATCTGATGAGGAGTGGTGGTAGGAAGGCACCGCAACTAATGATGAAAGAAGAACATTCTTTTGACTCTTCCATGGCAGAGTGAACCTAATCAAATCTTGAACATACTGATTTTATGCATTCTCAGGAAGATTATAGTAGTTAACGTCAATTGGAGCTGGGGTCCGTTTGAAGGCAATCCCAATGATAGCAAAGAAGCTCATAAGTGAAATGGTTAGCCCACCCATATGAGTATAAAAAGTGTGGGTAGTTTCCATTCATCGCTAGATCAAAGAAAATAAAGAGTAACGGTCAAATCGGCCTCAAGTAATCAAAAGTGTAGCAATGAAATGCCTGAACCCGGAGGCCCAAATTAGACGTGTCACCTACTTCGATAGCCCATGAAATAATTCTCAAGCTAGATTAAAATAGCCCGTGAATTTCATTGGACAATGATTAAATTTCAAAAAAGAATTAATTAATTAAAAAATTAATTAGTTAACTGAATATTTGAATTGAAAGAATTGATTAGTTGATTAATTAATTAATTAATTAATCCTTTTCATTTAAAAAAATTAAAAATTGAGAGTGCTAATTGGCATTCCAAATTGTCGAATGGCATTCCAAATTATCAAACGGCATTCCATTAAGCCGATTGGCATTGTCCAAGCCGATCAGAAATCCAGAATTCTGATTAGAATTCTAGACATCCGATCTATCATACAGACTACCCAGAGGCTGAATTTCACATTTTCAAAATTTAATTTTAATTTTATCATGCATTTTCAATTAATTTCTAATTTAATCTAATTAACCTGCATGTTAATTTCTACTATGAAATTGACTCTAATTATAAATTGTGCAGGTAATATTTTTGCAAAAATAAACAAAAGCAGTAAAATGTTACCTCATTATCCACATCTCTGCACCTCTGGGTATGTAAATGAGTCAAAGGAAAGATAGTTGAACCCTCTCAAAGTCCAAGGTCATTCTGAGGAAAATGATGGGGTAGAATCCTTTGATTTTTTAAAATCTCTACTCTTCCATGTTGTCTATATTGAAAGGAGGCCATAAGATCTAATGGATTGTAAATCAGACATCAGATGATCAAGAAATCAAGAAATGAAAATCCATGCAAAGAAAAGAAATGAAAAGGAAAGAAAATGAAGAAAGAATGAGGAATGAATGAGACATGCAAAAAGGAGGGAATATATAAAGTGGAAAATATCCACTTTGATCTACTACTTTTGTTTGCATATGGATCCAAGTTCTCTTATTGCAATTTGGTCCATAATTGCATTCTGATTAGGAATTCATTTCTAATTAAATCATGACATTCATTTCATCAAATTAATAATTCACTAAATTATTAATCTGCAACCAGTCTGTGATTCTGAATTCTCTACCAAGTACATAATATAGAACAAAATTACAAAATTCAATTTTTTTTGCATTTTGCATGCATTATTTCAATCAAAGTGTTTTAAATTCATATGATGCATAGTAGCTATAATAAGAATTTCAAATCATTATGTTATGTATTGCACAGTAGTCATAACCTTCGTTATGTTATGTGTTGTATAGCAGTTATGACATAAGCCTTCAAATCTATTACTGCTAAATGTTCCATAAGAACTATAACATATTTTCAATTCATCATTGTTAGACATCCCATAGGGAATATAATAAAATTCATTAGTGCTAGACGTTCCACAAGAACTATAGCAAATTTTCAATTCATCATCATTATTTGTCCCACAGGGAATATAATGAAATTCATCAATGCTAGATGTTCCACAAGAACTATAGTAGATTTTCAAGTCATCATCATTAGATGTCCCACAGGGAAGATAACAAAATTCATCAGTGCTAGATGTTCGAAAGGAACTATGCAAATTTTCAATTCATCATAGTTAGACGTCTCATAGGGAATATAACAAAATTCATCATTGCTAGATGTTCCACAAGAACTATAGCAGATTTTCAATTCATCATCGTTAGACGTCCTACAGGGAATATAAAAAAATTCATTATTGCTAAATGTTCCACAAGAACTATAATAGATTTTCAATTCATCATCATTAGATGTTCCACGGGGAATATAAAAAAATTAATTAGTGCTAGATGTTCCACAAGAACTATAGCAAATTTTCAATTCATCATTGTTAGACGTCCTACAAGGAATATAATGAAATTCATCATTGCTAGACGTTCCATAGGAACTATAGTAGATTTTTAATTCATCATTGCTAAACGTCCTATAGGGAATATAGCGAAACTCATATGCATAAAGTTCACTTGACGTTCCACAAGAAATATAGTGAGACTTGTCAAACATTACATATTGCTTAAAATTGCATTGTAATTTGAGCATCAATATGTCAATTAGGATGCATTTAAGTGTCCTAATTGATTTCTATCAAAATTATGTGCTTCTATTGCTTTGCCATAATTTGTCAAGAAAATAGTGATAAAGGGGGGCAACTGTAAGCACCAAATCATAGGATGCAATTGTGCATAATTGTGACATAAGCCCTTATGATGAAATTTATTCAAAATTTGAATTTTTTTGTCGATTTTCTAGACTTTAGGGACTAAATTGCAATATTTTTTAAGATTTGATTACAAAGAAATCAACTTTTCAGGGGTCTTTTGTTAATTAAAATAATAAAGTCTGTTATTAGAATTAAGGAAGTTTAGCTTGCAAGTCTCTACTTTAAAAAGGCAAAGACTACGTGTGTGGAGGGGGGAGGGCATGAAAGAAACCCTATTGTGCAAAAACCCTAGAATTGTGAGAAAAAAACCAAAGACATTACTGAGAAGAAAACCTTGCACAACATACAAAAACTTTGATTCCTTTTGTTTCTCAAAACCCTAATTTCTTGATAATATTCTTTAAAGGTTTTAAAAAGAACAATCTGTGTCTTTGAATGTAATCAATCCCTGTCCATAATCAAACAACGAGTCAAAAAACAGTGACAATCCTAATATGAGGGGCCATCCAAAAGTATATGCACAACATCCTATTCCCTTTTTCTCCTGTCTTTTGATTTTCTTTTTAATTTAATTTCCTTGAATTATTATTTTGTTATTTTATTCATTTGGATAATGTAATTTCTATGTTTTTTTTTTGTATTTTCCTTTTGGAATCTAATTAGGGATTGATGAGGTCACTGCTAAATACCCAAAAATCAAATAGAAGATCCATAGAATGCCATGGATTCTAAACTATGATTAGATTTTAAGGTTTAATGTTTCTACATTCATTATTTTTTTTGTATGTTAATTAATTTAGGTTTGTAATTAATTTTAGTTTCCAGTACATAGAATATTGTAAGAACCCCAAAAGTGGGAATAGTAAAATTTTACTTTTTGCATTTAAAATGAATTAGTAATTTAGGTTTAATTAGGTAAAAAGTAATTAAAATCAATGATGGTAGTAGTAAATTAGGGTTTGCATGTAATTGATTTAGGTTTTTTAGAAAATCACATAAATCTTGTGTTTGATCTTGTTTTATTATGATTTTTGTTTGGGTTTTGTTTTTTTAGATCTTTTATTTCTTTTGGCCCTAAGCCCACGATAGGTTTAAACCCACTCACTTAAAATATGTTTATAAATGGTTTAGATTAATTAATTAATTAAAACCACTATAGGCCCATTTTAGGTTAATTAGATTTAGGCTCATTCTAATTAATAAAATCAATTTAGATTTAGTCCAGCCAAATAAAGCATTTTTATTTCTTTTAAAATAAATAGGCTTAGGCCCACATTTCACTTAAAATCAAGTTAGACTTACGCCCACTAATTCAACTTTTCCTTTAAAATTTTATAGACTTAAGCCCATTTCTTTAGATAAATTAAAACAAATAGACCTAAGCTCACTAATTAATAAAAATGTAGGCCCACCTTTAGTCCATTTCATTTGTAAATAAAAATTTAAATTTAGCTAAATTTCATTAAAATTAACTTGGTTTAGACTTAAGGACGACACGCTTGAATGCATTTGTATGTGTGATTTTATTGACTAAATGCCTTTAGGTTATATGGATGTTTAAATAGGGTTTAATAAAATTTCATGTAATTAGAGAATGAAGTAATAATTTATAAAGTAATTCTAAATGAACACGAGACTAAGAGAAGTTAGTATTCCATTCCCAGAATCTCCTTGTTATGCTGTTAACTTTCGTTTAGAGAATCGAGTACCACCAATCAAATTGTCCTAGTTATTACCTTGGGTGGTAACTCCTCTTCTTCATGCTTTGACTTTATGACATAGTGGTGTGTTCCCTAAGGCCCTAAGCCTAAATAGTGTCACGGTTGCTAAAATCTTAGACGTGCGCTAAACCTCGATGTCTACAGTGGTAACTCCACTAGGGATAAGAGATATTGCATCTACTTATATTCTTTAGAATTATTTTATCAACTATTATTTTATTCTTGCATTCATTCTATATATCCCTATTACACCAATGTCATTGGTTTATAATTCCATGATTCCACTAGCTTCATGGAGTTGTAAATTGGCTAACCATCACTCTTAGCCTTAACTTGATTCAAAAGAGATTACCGAGCTCAACTAACTAGAGTCTGTAACCCAAGCCTTTAAGGGGGTAATCTTCTCTTGAGTTGGTAAAGGATGTCGAGCCCCTCTAACCTTGGCCTATAACTTAAGTCCATATTGGAGGGTATCGTGCTAAGGGAACCATAACTTTTCATTGGACCCTAACCACATATAATGGCCTAGTTACTTCCCCTAGGACTTTTTTACTTAAATTTCTTACTGGTTTGCTACCATGCAGTATATCTATTTATAAAAGCCTAAACATATACCTTTGAAGCCCATTTGGGCTAATAAGGATTGGGCTAAACCTTTATATTTAGAAATGTTATTTCTATGCTTTTGTTTTTAAGAGAGATTTATCATGCGCGTCAGCTCTTAATATCCCCTGTTGATATAAAGACTAATACAAAAAATCCTACGAAAAGAGACTCGCCATTAAACGCATATGTAGGAGCAATAAGGTTGGAAGGATGTATATTATGTACCTTTCTCTGATACTTGCTACTTATTACTTATTGTCTAGCACTTGCATCATGCATGCATTCCACGCATCATACTGACACCTTGTTTTGCAACCATCATATAGATTCATTTGGGTTTTCTTGTATCTAGGGATAGAAAGGTGGCTAATTAATGATAACGGATCTAAGTCATAAGTCGATAGCTCAAGAGATCCTTTAAGAACTAAAGAAGAGTCCTATTAACTCACTTTACCTAGAAGTTGAATCGACTATGACTGAACAAATAAAAATGGAACAAAAACTAGAGATGTGGACCCTAGAGGAAATTAAGGGAGCTTTGATGGATGACATGAGAGCTGTGATGCAAGAAAAACTGAGGCAAGTTATCGCCAGACTAGTGCAACCTTCTGTAATACCACCACCTATTATTGAACAACCACCTACTATTGGTGTTGAACAACCACCTACTGTATGATCTCCGTCTGTTACTGCAGATCCTCTAATTATTGTTAGCACTCCACCTGTTACTAATAATGTCGAGGGGCAACCTATTGCTAGAAACATACCTGCTACTGATGTGAGACTTTAGGACGTCGAGAACTACATGGCAGAGAAGTCAAAGAAAGAATCATTTGAAGTGGTCCAAGATCATGAGTCTAAGCAAATATAAGCATTGACTAATAAAACATCTAAGATGGAAGAGCTAACTAGAGGACAAGGAATGGGGTACTTATTTAACTTTGATGACATGCTACAAATGAAGGGAAATTAGCTGCCTGGAAAATTCAAGATGCCTCAGCTGTAAAAATTTAATGGGAGAGGAGATCCAAGGATTAATTTGAGCCAATATACAATAACCATAAGCACTACTAAGGCACCATTAGCAGTAGTTGCTAAGCTGTTTATGCTATCTCTAGAGGGAATGGCTGTAAACTGGTATCATGGACTAGAAAAATCAATCTGGGCTAATTAGAAGGAATTATATACTACCTTTTTAAAATAATATGATTATAACACCAGACTGGAAGTGTCTATTAAAGACTTAGAATTGACAAAGCAAAAACCCAATGAATCTTTCTATGATTTCCTTACTAGGTTCATGAACAAGGCAGGACTAATGACGAACAAGCTGGTTGAGAAGGATCAGGTTAAGATGATAGTCTATAATGTATCACCTAATCTAGTCGAGGGATTATAGATGATGAACCCCAAAAAATTCATAGACTTGTATGATGATGGTCTGTAAGCTGAAGAGATTAAGAGTGAGAAAAAGAGAAATGCTAGAGGTGCCACAACCTGAAACTACCCAACTGGGGGCACACAATAAAGAAGTATTAATTGAGTTATGGAGGTACGTGCAGTTTAGCAATCCCAAAGATTCTCCAACTTTAACCAACCACTCTCCAAAGTCCTAAAATGACTAATACAAAAAGTCTTACTTCGATGCTTAACCTTTTATAAGCCACTAAACCCAAATGTCCCCAGTTTTGACCCTAACAGTTACTACAAATTCCACCAAGCTGCTGGCCATTCCATAAATAAGTGTATATGCCTAAAACATGAGATCCAAAACCTAATAGATTCTAGAAAAATCACAGACCCTGAAAAGTCCAACTCTAACCCAAACACCAAAAGCAACCCTTTCCCAGACTATCAAAATGTTCCACCACCAACCAACATGATGATCAATTCAGGGGTTAGCAAAGAAGAGGTGCTAAACTCCTTTGAAAATGTAAACCCTATAGCCAATGGAGAATCCTTTAGAGAGGAGTAGAGGATTTACTAGGCCAACCATTAGGCAAGTTTGATTATAAGGTGTTCTACTCAAAACCACCCTCTACCGATATCCCCATTGAATCAATCGAACCCTTAGGTTAGGGTGATGAGTTTGATGACAAGCCAATGAAAGAAGAGAAAAAACTTAAAACTCCCAAGCAACCACCAAGAGGAGATGAAGATTTTTTAGGACAACCTTCAGGCAAGTTTGATTATAGAGTGTTTTACTCTAAGCCCACTTTAGTTGATATACCCATTGAAGAAATTATGCCTATAGGATGGGGTGACGAGTTTAAAGATTATAAAAGACCTTTAGCTCTTGAATAGTCTCAAGAAGGATTTAGAGATCTACTTAACCAACACTTAGGAAAGCTCAATATGAAGAGTTGAAAAGGAAAGAATCATGCACAATGGAAGTGTGCAAAGATAGGAAAAGAGATCGAATCATTAGAGTTGTTGACATTTGGTATGAATTTGATGAAGAAAGCTCGAGTGGTCTCGATGTTTGGAGTGACGATCCTAAGGTGAATCATGTCACTGAAAGTGGAAAGAATTATAAAGTAGTTGAGAAGAAAATTAAGAACGTCACAGAAAGAGAAGAAATATAAGATACATAAATAGAGAAAGATGAGAAAGAAGATATGATTTTGGAATAGTTAAAGAAGGCTAAGGCAAATGTTAGCATTTAGGAACTACTAATGCATTCAGTCAGCTATAGAAGAGCTCTTGTGAAAGCTTTATCAAACATGAATATTAAAAAAGTAGCCACACTTAAGGCTATGGTAGCAAAGGTTACAAAAAAGAAACATAGGCTGATAACATTCTCAAATGACGACCTACCTTTGGAAGGAAGAAAACATAATAAGGCATTATTTATCCCAGTTGAGGTGAGGGGAAAGAGAACCAATTTTGCTATGGTTGATGATGGTTCCACTATTAATGTGTGTCCTTTGAAAATCCTACCTAACTTAGGTTTGAAAGTTGAAGATTTAATAGATTCAAACCTCACAATTAGAGCTTATGATGATAGCACTAGGAATGTGGAGGGAACATCCAAGCTCTGGTTAAAACAGGACGTGTTGAATTAACTATTTAGTTTATTATGCTGGACATACCAGTTACTTATGCCTTATTTTTAGGAAGGCCATGGTTCTATACTTTGGGAGGGGTACCCTCAATTGTGCATTAAAAGATAAAATTCCCTTATGAAGGAGAGGTTGTGACTATAGAAGCTGGGACCAATGCTACTATGGCAGCCATATTGGACAAACAGAAGAAAATGTGTGCACCCCATGGTTTTTAGGTTGTTGGGATATTTAATGGAACTGAAATGGATACAAGAGTAGCAAAAATGTTAGAGAGTATAAATTACTGGCTTGGGTAAGGACTAGGGAAGAATGTGCAAGGAAGCCCTAGTCTCCAAAGTTCAAAAGGCAAGACAACACAAATGGTTTGGGTTTTATTAAAGAAACAAAGCTGATAAGCAAAAGAGCCAGAAAGAGATTTAATGCCAAGGAAAGGAAGCTCTCAAAGCAAATTGGACTAATAAGTGAGAATTTCATTAGGCCAGAGGAAGGAAAATATTATTTAGGAGATAGAGAATTAGTTAATGTCATTAGAGGAGATGTTCTTGGGTTTGAGATCTTTAAGGAGTAGATTATGGAGAAGCTGGTGAAAGACAACAAAGAGGAAGTGATGAAGCTGCCAGTTGAGAGGATGATCAATACTGCTATCGAAGAGATTATGTGTCTACCACCTGAAGAAGAGCCACCCTAAGATTTAGCTACTACCATTAGTGATAGCTTTATTGATATTTTTATAAGGAAACTGATGTAATAACATTCGGTCTCCTTGAGGATAAAAAATCTATTTTTTCCATGGTCAATGATATGAATGCTAGTTTTGCTTACTTGTGTGGTGTGCATCTTAATAGTTCTGTGCATTATAACTTTGATCATTCATGCATGTTCAACATTAATTTAATTTAATTTGATTCATTTAACATGGGTACAGATGATAATCCAAAGAACATTTCTATATCACATGATGTAACTCCTGAAGAGAGGGAAAATTTTGAGAGAATATTAATAAAAAGAAAGGTAGTATTTGCTTGGGCTTATAAAGATATACTAGGTTTAGATAGGGAAATTACAGAACATCACATTCTCACTCATCCAGAAATAAAACAAGTTAGTAGAAATTATATAGGTTAAGACCAGAGTGGACTAAAAAGATAAGAGAGGAAATTGCTTAACAAATCTAGGCTAACTTTTTAGAAGTAGTAAATTATCCTCAATGGTTAGCAAACATAGTGCTAGTACCTAAGAAAGATGGTAAGGTACATATATATGTGGATTTTAAGGATCTAAACAAAGCATGTCTCAGGGATCTAAACAAAGCATGTCCGAAGGATGACTTCCTTTTACTTTACATCGATCTAATAGTGGATAGTGCAGCATCAAGTGCGATGTACTCCTTCATGGATGGGTTCTATAGGTACAATTAGATAACAATGACAATTATGGATAAGATCAAGACAACTTTCATCATAGAATAAGGGACATATTGCTACAAGGTTATACCTTTCAAGTTGAAGAATACAGGTGCAACATATCAAAGCACAACCATCGCTCTTTTCCATGACATGATGCATAAGGAAGTGGAGGTATATGTGGATGATATGATGGTCAAGTCAAAAATAAGAGAGGGACACTTTAAAACTTTGGATAAGTTTTTGGCTCGAATTGAGAGATACAATCTGAGGTTCAACTCGAAGAAGTGCATTTTTAGGGTTACTTCAGGAAAGCTATTAGGGCATATAGTTAGTAGTTGAGGAATTGAAGTGGATCCAGATAAAGTGAAAGTTATTCAGGAAATGCCAACACTAAAGTCAAAAAAAAGAAGTGAGAGGGTTTATTGGTAGGTTATAGTATATTAGTAGGTTTATTGCAAAGCTTACTAATATTTGTGACCTTATTTTCAAACTCTTAAGGAAAAATCAGCCAGTGAAGTGGAATGATGATTATCAAAAGGCATTTAAAATGATCAAAGAATATCTCACCAATCTACCTATACTGAAGCCATCGAGGTAAGGTAAGTCATTTATCTTTTACCTAGCCTTAGAGGAAAATGCAATGGGGGAAATATTACCATAAAAAGGACCAAAGGGGATAGAGCATGAAGTGTATTATCTCAATAAGAAATTCCTACCATATGAGGAAAAGTATGACTTGGTAGAGAAGACATGTTTAATCATGATTTGGGAAATAAGGAAATTGAGGCATTATTTTCAGTCCTATAAAGTTCAAACTATTTTAAAGATAGATCCCATAAGGTACTTACTTCAGGGTCCTTCTTTGACTAGAAGGATGTATCGATGGCTAGTACTTCTAACCAAGTTTGATATAGAATACATCACCACAAAAGTCATTAAGGGAAGGGTAGTAGCAAAATTCCTAGCTCATAATGCAATCAAAGGTGATGACCAGTGGAACTTAGAGTTTCTAGATAAGAACCTGCCAGTTATAGAGCATCAAGAGTGGAAGCTCTACTTCAATGGGGTTGTAAACAACAAAGGAGTTGGATTAGGAGTAATTCTTGTTACGCTAGAAGGAGAAACCACACTGATGTCTAAGAAATTAGATTTCAAGGTGATGAATAATATGGCTGAGTATGAGGCATGCATCTACGGAATTAAAGCAGCCGTAGCAGCTGAGGAAAAGGAATTATTGGTTTATCAGGATTCAATGTTGGTTGTTAGCTAAGCTAATGAAGAATGGGAAGTGAAAGAGTAAAAGTTGAAACCCTACATCTACTATTTAAAAGCTTTATCAAAGAACTTCAATAAATGTCTCTTTGTCCACTTGTCAAGAGACGATAATTAGATGGCAAATGCATGGCAACACTCTCTTCGATGTGGGATAGTGTGACTAGGTCAACTATAAAGCATTTTGTAATCATGAAATCAAGAGCTCCATGTTATAGAGGAGAGCAAATTATGAGTGTTCAAATAGGGCCTGAAGAGAAACCATGGTTTTATGGTATTCAAAGGTTCAACGAAGAAGGAAAGTATCCGAATGAAGCAACTCCAAAAGAGAGATATGCTCTCCATGTTTGTGCATATAACTACAAAAGTCTTAATGGAGTTTATATAATAGAATGCTGAATGGAATACAATTCAGATGTCTCAAGAAAGATGAAGCTATAGAAGTGATGAAAGAGATTCATGCAGGAGCTTCCATTTCTCACATGAATGGGATAACCCTAGCTAAAAAGATACTCAAGCAAGGGTATTATTGGATGAGTATGGAAAAGGATTGTATCATAATAATGAGGCACTGTCACCAGTGCCAAATCTATGGAAATCTTAACTATCTTCCTCGTATAGTATTGAATTATTTATTGTCACCTTAGCCCTTTACAGCTTGGGGAATTGATATCATAGGAGAAATAAGGCCAACAACATCAAATGGGCATAAGTACACAGTCGTGGCAATAGATTACTTCTCTAGACAAGTAGAGGCTTAATCTTTCAATGCTATAAAAGCAAAACATATGACACGGTTCATCGAGAAAAGCCTTATATATAGGTATGGTGTTCAACATCAAATTGTGACAAATAATGGTGTCGAATTTCAAGCAAAAATAGCAAAATTGTTGTAGAAGTATAGGATCAAACATCATAAGTCTTCACTATATCACCCTTGGGCTAATGGAGCACTAGAAGCAGCTAACAAAAATGTTTAGAAAATCCTCTCTAAAATGGTCAAGACTTACAAAGATTGGTTTGAGTTTCTCCCGTTTACTTTGTGGGGATATAGGACTACAGCTAGAACTACCACGAGCCAAACTCCATTCTCCTTAGTGTATGGTTCTGAAGTAGTCTTGCCTATAAAAAAAATATTAAATCCTTAAGAGTTGTCATGGAAGCTAAAACTTCTAAGAGTGAATGAGCACAAAAGAGATATGATCACCTTATATCTCTAGATGCTCAGATAGATCCAAAGAGGATAGTGAGATCATTCAATGAGAAGGTAAAGCCTGGAAAGATAAAAGTTGAGGACATGGTGTTAAAAAAGTTAAGAGCAATGGTATTTGATATGAGAGGGAAGTTCAAACAAAACTGGGAAGGGCCATATTTAGTCAAATTGGTTCTACCTAAAGGAGCTACGAAGATATTAGATCTAGAAGGGAATGAGTTCATGGAGCCTGTTAACCTAGATCACTTCAAGAAATACTACTTATAAAAAATAAAATAATAGTACAAAGAAAATAAAGTTCATTGATTAGAAAACCTGAGAAGGCTAGTCAGGCAAAAGTTAGGACATTCCCACTATTCAGAAAACCTATAAAGGGTTGGCAAGCAACAATTAGGGAATAAAAATAAAAGAAATGGTCCAGCTAGTTAGAAAACCCACAAAAGGCTAGTTAAGCAAAAATTAGGGTAAATAAATTAGTGAGAGAAAAATATTCAGTTAGAAAATTCAAAAGGACTAGCTGATAATAAGAGCTATATCATGTGACGTAATAAATGTACTCATTTTTTCCCTAATTAACGAATCATATTGAAATTGAATTTTTGTTTTATCATTACATGTTCTATCTTATTTATAAAGCATAAATACTAGAAAGGAAAACAGAACATGAAAGCTTAAAATCAGCTCTGTGAGACCATTTCCTAGTGATGTCTTTGTTTTTTCTTTTATGACTCGTCGTGTAAAGCCTGAGTCCCCTTGTATCTAGAAAATCCTGGTGGCTCTGCTATTTTTGACATAACCTATGTCCTATATGACTAACATATATAGTAAGAAAGCTTAACTCTCCCTATAGCCATATCTATCAAGAAATGAACCAAATAAAACAAAAGCTCACTAAGTTGAAAGCCTTAAAGGGCAACTTAGGGAAAAGTTAGGGCAAGCCTACTAAGTTCAAAACTTGAAAGGGCGACTTAGGAAAAAGTTAAAGTAAGCCTCCAAAGTTGAAAACCCAAAAGGGCAGCTTAGGCAAGAGTTAAGGCATAAAAAAACCCTCCATTCATTTATTTAAGTCTAATTCAAGGACGGAAAAAATAGTTCAACATAGTACACATGAGTAGAATTCATAATATTATAGTACAATAGGAAAAGTTTGAATACAAATAGCCTAGATCAGTCATCCTGAGCTCCAGAATTTGGCCATGAGCTTCATCCTTTGGTGGAATTATCACGATGAAAGGTGTCTAGAGGTCTAATAAAGGAAGTCCTAACACTGTAAGGGTCAATGCCTGAACCTGTAAGCTATCGGCGAAGCATCTCGATCTCATGTTCCAAACTGCTCGAGTAGCTCTATACATATAGGAAACACATAATGTGCACTTTATACATCGCATGCATACATTTGCATCTTCATTGTATATATACTTACCCTCTAACTATCAATAACCTATATAGTGAATAACCTATGAGATGAGGTGAGTCCATGCAAGTATTCCACCTTTATTCAAGGAAACTATTTTGTAAATTTACAAAAATTAGTGTCAAGTGTATAGATCATGCAAGGAATAAGTTATAAAGACTCACATGAGAAGCATCTACTAGAGAAAAGATAGAAAGTTGAGCATCACTAAAATGCATCTGCTGCTTAACTAGAGTATGAACAATAAGAGCCTAGTAGAACATGGACCTATCCGAAAGAGAGATATCACCAAGGGTAACGCTAGCAGAAGAACCATCGCGACTAGTCTTAACATGCTGTACAGTGCTAGATCTGGGCTTAGGCCTCTCAATATCATGAGCAACCTTAGTCTTCAAAGTAATCTTAGCCTCTTCCTCTGCATCAGCAGGAGAGTGAAACTCCTTAAACTATAAAAAGAATGAGTATTCATAGGTTCCAAATAAAGAAACTAAAATAATAAGAAATTACCTCAGCATCATCAATGGGAATATGCTCTAAAAGGCTCTCATGAATTAATTGTTGATAATGTCAAGAATGCTTAATAAAATCCAAGGCAGTGTATCCTTATAGTGCACCTCTTATCTCTGAACCTAACATATACAAGCTGCAGAGGATAGAGGAAAGGACAACATATGGAATACGATGTCGAGAAGGCCTAGAAGACCAGTGATACACTCGCTCCCCTAAATACCACATCAAATAGCCATATCTAGAAAGCATAACCCTTATGGGCTCAAGGCGTATAGTAGTAACCATGAAATCATATCGTTGGACGTCATCAACACCCTCCAGCCAATCAGAGTTTATCTGCAATTTAGGTCAATTAAGTTTAAGTCATGTTAAATTATAAGATACTAATAATTTTATTTTTTTTACTAGGTGCCATTCAATGGTGTTCAGCTGGTCATGATATGTCTGTAAAGTGTTCCTATTGGTAGGAAGGCGGGAAGAACCCCATCTCATTATAAGAGGAAGACTCCTATAAGAACAAATAGCATCAAAGCCTCAAATCAACCCGATCTCTATGCTCCAGATCTGAAAGAAAGAGAGCATATCAGTGAAAGGCAAAGGAAAGGAAGATAATAAAGACTAAAGAAAGGAGAATGTACATCAAGACATGCCAAAAGCCACACAATGTGACATCACCTCTATAGATAGTATCTAGTCTGTAGTAAAGGTAAGCGAGTGCAATAAGTCCCTAGTCAAGTGTGGCAACTCAATCTAATTCATGAAGTGGACTAAGTAGAGCAATACTGACCTCCTGACTAGTCTCATAAAAGAGGGTCATACCTAGTAGTATCAGAAGGAAACACCTCAATTTATGGGCAATCTGACGAGGAGTGGTGGTAGGAAGGCATCTGAATCCCTCAATTAATGATGAAAGAAGAATGTTCTTTCGAATCTTCCATGTCAGAGCAAACCCAATCAAATCTTAAACATACTGACTCCATGCATGCTCAGGAAGATTACAATAGTTGACATCAAATGGAACTAGGATCCTTCCAAAGGCAATCCTTATGATAGTAGAGAAGCTCATGGTAAAATGGTAAGCTCACCCACACGAGTATGAAAAGTGTGGGTAGTATCCATCCATCGCTTGATAAAAGCAAATAGAGAGTAACGGTCAAAACGATGTCGAGCTGTCAGAAGTGCAGCAATGAAATGCCTGAACCCGAAGGCCCAAATCAAATGTGTCACCTACTTCGACAGTCCATGAAATAATTCTCAAGCTAGATTAAAACAACTTATGAATTTCATCAGACATTGGTTAAATTTAAAAAAATAATTAATTAATTAACCAAAAATTTGATTTGAAAGAATTGATTAGTTAATTAATTAATCCTTTTCATTCAAAAAAATTTTAAAAATTAAAAATGCTGATCAGTAATGTAGATTGCCAACCGGTGATCTAAAATGCAGATCGGCATTTCAAATTGTCGATCGGCATTCTACTAAGCTGATCGGCATTGTCCGAGCTGATCAAAAATTTGAAATTCTGACCAGAATTCTAGACATCTGATTAGTTATACAGACTACCCAAAGGTTGAATTTCACATTTTTAGAATCTAATTTTAATTTTTTCATGCATTTTCAATTAATTTCTCATTTAATCTAATTAACATGCATGCTAATTTCTACTCTAAAACTTACTCTAATTATTAATTGTGCAGGTAATATTTTTGTAGAAATAAACAAAAGCAGTAAAATGTTACCTTATTACCCACGTCTCTGCACCTGTGGGTATGTAAATGAGTCAAAGGAAACATAGTTGAACCCTCTCAAAGTCCAATATCATTCTGAGGAAAATTAGGGGGTGGAATCCTCTAATTTTTTTGAAATCTCTAATCTCCCATGTTGTCTGTGTTGCAAGGAGGCCATAGGATCTAACGGATTGCAAATCAGACGTTGGATGATCAATAAATTAACAAATGAAAATCAATTCAAAGAAAGGAAATGAAAGGAAAGAAAATGAAGAAAGAATGAGGAATGAATGAGACATGCAAAAAGGATGGAATATATAAAGTGGAAAATATCCACTTTGATCCACTACTTTTGTTTGCATATGGATTCAAGTTCTCTTGTTGCAATTTGGTCCATAATTACATTCTAATTAGGAATTCATTCCTAATTAAATCATGACATTCAATGCATCAAATTAATAATTCATTGAATTATTAATCTGCAACCAGTTTGTGATTCTAAATTCTTTGTCAAGTACAAAATACATAACAAAATTACAGAATTCAATTTTTTTTTTGCATGTTGCATGCATTATTTCAATGAAGGGATTTTAAATTCATATGCTGCATAGTAGCTATGATAAGATTTCAAATGATTATGTTATATATTGCACAATAGTCATAACCTTCATTATATTATGTGTTGTATAGCAGTTATAACATAAGCCTTCAAATCTATTCTTACTAGACATTCCACAAGAACTATAGTAGATTTTCAATTCATCATTATTAGACATCCCACAGGGAATATAATGAAATTCATCAATGCTAGACATTCCACATGAACTATAGAAAATTTTCAATTCATCATCATTAGACATCTTATAGGGAATATAATGAAATTCATCAGTGCTAGGAACTACAATAGATTTTCAATTCATTATTGTTAGATGTCCCACAGGGAATATAACAAAATTCATCAGTGCTAGACGTTCCATAGGAACTATAGCAGATTTTCAATTCATCATCATTAGATGTCCCACCGAGAATATAATGAATTCATCATTGCTAGACGTTCCATAAGAACTATAGTAGATTTTCAATTCATCATCATTAGACATCTTACAGGGAATATAATGAAATTCATCAGTGCAAGAAGTTCCACATGAACTATAGTAGATGTTCAATTCATCATTGTTAGATGTCCCACTGGAATATAATGAATTCATCATTGTTAGACGTTCCATAGGAACTATAGCAGATTTTCAATTTGTCATCATTAAACGTCCCATAGGGAATATAGCAAAAATCATTTGCATAAAGGTCACTAGACATTCTACAAGAAATATAGTGAGACTTATCAAACATTACATCTTGCTTAAAATTGCATAGTAATGTGAGCATCTATCTATCAATTATGATATAATTAAGTGTCCTAATTTCTTTGTATCAAAATAGTGTGCTTCTATTGCTTTGCCACTATGATGAAATTTATTCAAAAATTGAGCTCGGTTGTCGATTTTCTAGACTTTAGGGACTTTAGGATTTGATTGTAGAGAAATCAAGTTTTTAGGGATCTTTTGGTAAATAAAAAGATAGAGTCTGTTTCCTGGAATTAAGGAAGTTTAGCTCGCAAGTCTCTACTTTAAAAAGGCAAAGATTGTGTGAGTGGAGGCGTGAAAAAAACCCTATTGCGCGAAAACCATTATGAAAAAAAACCAGTGATGCTATTGAGAAGAAAACCCTGTACAACACATAAAAACTCTGATTTCTTTTGTTTCTTAAAACCCTAGTTTCTTGATATTATTCTTTAAAGGCTTTAAAAAGAATAATTTATGTCTTTGAATGCAATTAGTCCCTATATAGAATCAAACAATAAGTCAAAAAATAGTGACAATCCCAATTTGAGGGGCCATCCAAAAGCATATGTACAACATCCTATTCCTTTTTTCTCTTGTCTTTTGATTTTCTTTTTAATTTAATTTTCTTTAATTGTTATTTTGTTATTTTATTCATTTGGCTAATGTAATTTATGTGTTTTTTTTTTCATTTTGGAATCCAATTGGGGATTGATAAGGTCATTGCTAGATACCCAGAAATCAAATAAAAGAACCATGGATTCTAAACTATGATTAGATTTTAAGGTTTAATGTTTTTGCATTCATTATTTTTGTTTTGTTTTATGTGTTAATTAATTTGGGTTTGTAATTAATTTTAGTTTCCAATACATGGAATATTATAACAACTCCAATAGTGGGAATAGTAAAAGTTTACTTTCTATGTTTAAAATGAATTAGTAATTTAGGTTTAATTGGGTAAAAATTAATTAAAATCAATTATGGCAGTAGTAAATTAGGATTTGCATGTAATTGATTTAGGTTTTTTAGAAAATCACACAAATCTTGTGTTTGATATGATTTTATTTGGGTTTTTTTTAGATCTTTTATTTCTTTGGGCCCCAAGCCCATAATAGGTTCAAACCCACTCACTTAAAATATGTTTATAAATGGTTTAGATTAATTAATTAATTAAAACCAATATAGGCCTATATTAGGTCAATTAGATTTAGGCTCATTTTAATTAATAAAATCAATTTAGATTTAGCCTAGCCCAAAAAAGCATTTTTATTTCTTTTAAAATAAATAGGCTTAGGCCCACATTTCACTTAAAATCAAGTTAGACTTAGGCCCACTAATTCAACTTTTCCTTTAAAATTTTATAAACTTAAGCCCATTTCCTTAAATAAATTAAAACAAATAGACCTAAGGTTACTAATTAATAAAAATGTAGGCCTACCTTTAGTCCATTTCATTTATAAATAAAAAAAATGTAAATTTAGCTAACTTTCATTAAAATTAACTTAGTTTAAGCTTAGGGACGATGCACTTGAATGCATTTTTATGTGAGATCTTATTGACTAGATGCCATAGGGTTAGATGGATGTTCAAATAGGGTTTAATAAAATTGCATGTAATTAGAGAATGAAGTAATATTTTATAAAGTAATTATAAATGAACACAAGACTAAGAGAAGTTAGTATTCCGTTCCTAGAATCTCCTAATTGTGGTGCTAACTTTCTTTTAGAGAATCAAGTACCACTAATCAAATTGTCTTAATTATTACCCTGGGTGGTGACTTCTCCTCTCCACACTATGACTTTGTGGCATAGTAGTGTGCTCCCTAAGGCCCTAAGCCTAAATAGTATCGCGGTTGCTAAAATCTTAGACGCGCGCTAAATCTCGCCATCTATAATCGGCATTGTATAATATCGATCGACATTCGACAATACTAATGTGTGAAAAAAATCCCTTTTTTAATTTTTCATCAATTTTTCTTTTTTCTAATAGGATAAAAATTTGTTTTATTTATTTTTGTTAGCAGATAACATGGTCAAAAAGCTTAAACATTTTAAAATTTTTTCAAAAAGGTAACATTTGTTCCTAGAATAGAGGAGAGTCAGCTTGTAGGTCTCTGCATTAAAAAGGCAGAGACTATAGGAGTGAGAGGGGGGGAGGATGGTATAAAAAAAACCTAGGCAGACTACATAAAACACCCCAGAATTGTAAAAACCAGAGACGCTATTGAGAAAAAACCCGCACAACACACAAAAACCCTAATTTCTTTTGTTTCTCAAAACCCTAGTTTCTTGATACCATTTTTTAAAGGCATTGAAAAGAATGATATGTGTCTTTGAATGCAATCAGTGCTTGTCCAGAATCAAACAACAAGTTTTAAAACGATGACAATCCCAATCTAGGGGGCCATCCAAGAGCATATGCACAACATCTTATTTCCATTTTCTCCTATCTTTTGATTTTCTTTTTACTTTAATTTCCTTTAATTATTATTTTGTTATTTTACTCATTTGGCTAATGTGATTTTCATGTATTTTCTATTTTTTTGTGTTTTCCTTTTGGAATCCAATTGGAGATTGATAAGGGCACTGCCAGATTCCTAGAAATCAAATAGAAAATCTATGGAATGCTATGGATTCCAGACTATGATTAGATTTTAGGGTTTAATGTTTTTGCATTAATTATTTTTGTGTATTTTGTGTGATTGATTCAATTGGGTTTGTGATGAATTTTAATTTCTAGTATGTAGAATATTGTAATAAACCTAGTAGTGGGAATAGTAAAATTTACTTTTTTGCGTTTAAAATGAATTAGTAATTTAGGTTCAACTGGGTAAAATTTTAAAATTAATGATGGCAGTGGTTAAAAATTTAAGGTTTGCATGCAATCGAATTAGATTTAGAAAATCACGTGTGGATGTATATTTGATTTGCTTTGGCATATTATTATTTAATTAATTGTGT
Organism: Mallotus nudiflorus; assembly: GCA_947683625.1. Lineage (NCBI taxonomy): Eukaryota > Viridiplantae > Streptophyta > Magnoliopsida > Malpighiales > Euphorbiaceae > Mallotus > Mallotus nudiflorus. The sequence goes on along the minus strand of CANTUR010000027.1, from coordinate 617,611 downwards.
TTTTGGGTTTTTTATCCTTTTGGGCCCTAAGACCATGATTAGGACCAATTCACTTAAAATACATTTATAAATGGTTTAGGATAATTAATTAATTAAAACCAATGTAGGCCCATTTTAGGTTAATTAAATTTAGGCCCATTTTAATTAATAAAATCAATTTAGATTTAGACCAGCCCAATAAAGAATTTTTATTTCTTTTAAAATTAATTTAGATTTTAAGCCCATATTCTAGTTAATTAAAATTTATTTAGATTTAGCTCAGCACATTTAATTTCATTACTTTTAAAATAAATAGACTTAGGCCCACATTTCACTTAAAATAAAATCAAGTTAGACTTAGGCCCATTAATTCAACTTTTCCTTTAAAATTTTATAGACTTAAGCCCATTTCCTTAGATACGTTAAAATAAATAGACCTAGGTTCACTAAAACTAATAAAAATGTAGGCCCACCTTTAGTCCATTTCATTTGTAAATAAAGTGTAAATCTAGCTAACTTTTCATTAAAATCAACCTAGTTTAGATTTAAGGATGATGCATCTGAATACATTTTTTATGTGTGATTTTATTGACTAGATGTCTTAGGTTTATATAGATATTGAATTAGGGTTTAATAAAATTGCATGCAATTAGAGAATGAAGTAATAATTTATAAAATAATTCTAAATGAACGCGAGACTAAGAGAAGTTAGTATTCCTTTCCTAGAATCTGCTAGTTGTGGTGCTAACTTTCTTTTAGAGAATCAAATACCACTAATCAAATTGTCCCAATTATTACCCTGGGTGGCGACTCCTCTTCTCCACACTATGACTTTATGGAATAGTAGTGTGTTTCCTAAGGCCCTAAGCCTAAACAGTCGCGGTTGCTAAAATCTTAGTCGCACGCTAAACCCTGCCATCTACACTATCATTGGACCTAAGAGCAACATTTTAGGATGAGTGAAAATATTTTGAAAAAAAGGACACACGTGTAAATTATTGAGAAAATAGCACATTTGATGCTAATGCTATATGTTTTTTGGGCATTTTTGTAAAAACCTCTATAATCCATACTTTATATAAAAGTATGATAAAAGGGAAAATTGTTTTGGACAAAAAATAGCATACATATCTTATTTGATAACAAAAAAAAACTTATAATGCATTTTTTTTCTTCAAAATGGCTATTACCATCTATATCTATACTACATATAAAAGTACGAATATATTGAAAACTTTTTTTGACAAAAAAAGAACATATATATCTTATTTAATAATAAAAATAACCTTATGATGTATTTTTCTCTTCAAAATGGCTATTACCAATTATTTAACAGTTCAATTCTTTCAAGATAAATAGAAAGGTACTATAATAATTTAGATTTGTAACTTTTTTTTATTTGAGATTTCAAGGCTTTGTTATTGGATTGGCCATTTTCAATGTTATAAATTATCAAGGGCAAAAGAGAATAAATTATTTAAGCTTAAGCATCATTTTAGTTTGGTTCAGGGGTGGAGGGTAACTTTAATCAGGTTTTTGAAGGCATTTACTATCATGAACCGAGCCAAAAAGTCAAAGGAAATCATCGGTTAGGTAAACTGATTTTGTCACACCTTGTCTCACATAGCCGGAGATGGACATTTAAAACTAATCACCAAACAAATGGCTCAATTTAAATAAATTTTTATTTTAATATTTTTATATTTGCAAGAGGGTTCAAAATTAATCTTTTATAAAAGTTTAGTATTGTACATATGTTACATTTAAAGAATAAGAACTTTTAAGTATTACTTATTTTTTTATTGAATAGTGAAACACTATTTATGAATAGTAAAAATATGTATTTATGAATAGTAAAATATGTGCAGAATAATTGGATGATATAAATATTACATTTTAAATATAGCTTAACCACTAATGTTTTACAACACTTATACAACAATCTTAAAAAATAAAGGAACAAGGCTACTCTAACAAGGATCTTAGCCAACCTTAATCTAAAACTTCTATTCACACTCACTTAATTATGTCCATCAACTATCAAGCCCTACTATCTAAAAACGTTTATAAAAAAAGTAAAATGATTATAGAAATACTCAATGAATAAATGTTATACATAGAAAAAGTTTAGCTAAATTAAATATAATAAACATCTCAAATTAAAATACTAAAGCATTAATAATCAAATTATCATTTACTCAAAATATCCAATTCAATCTTCCTTTCAAACATATTCAAAGCTTAGTTAATTGAAACATGTGTCTTTGCAGATATTAATACAATTTTTCATTTGTAATAACCATCCCTGTAACAAGCATCATAACTCGGCCATAACATACATGCCATCACAAACTCACTTTCTAAGCACACTTTAAGGCTAACCCTTCCACTAGATTAGCATGGAACAACCCTTCTTCCTTCATTGTCCTGCAATTAAGTGCCCTATTGTTTATTGCGCAATAACAGCCAACAGAATCTCAAATGTGCATATATTATCTCAGCACATTTATTGATCTCATATAGGAAGGTAATGTACAAAAAAATTATTGTTTCATCCAAAATTTATCAAAAATCATTCTATCACATTTATAGCTCATCATAGTATTAAAAATCAAACCACTTCTCATCAAAATTCAAGGAATAAAATCAAGATGATTATAATCTCAATTAAATCATTGAGTACCCAAAATAATTTCAAATCATATTACCAAATCAGACTTATAGTAATAATATATTTAACTTGTAAATTGAAACCTTGAAAGCTTGAAGTTAAAACATATAGTTCAAGTATCAACAAGGCTAAATTGAAACCATTTAAATACCTTATTTTAGGTCCATAAAACAACATTAAGAAATATCATTTTATTGCTAAAATAAATAGATTTTAAAGGCTTGAACATCTACTCGCTAAAATAGCCTATAAACACACAAATCCGGTTCATCGAATTTTCTTAACTTGTACTTGCACTTCCCTTGCCTTTTCTAGCACCTAAAACATGTAATTTCATTTATAAATCATCAATATAATAATCTTATATACTAACCTAACCATACAACCCCCAAACTATATGCAAAATATGCAAGTAAGCTAAATTTTACAAATAAGCTTCATTGACTAAAAAATAGCTTTTTTCATGCCTAAATCAGAAAAATCACTTTGACCTGTAGAAAATGAATTTTAACCTAAAATTTTAACCAAACTTAGGTCTTTGTGTCTAGTACCTTCAAAAAAAATTTTACTTCTATTAAATGACTATAAATAAAATTATTAAGGTCATATTACAAGCAGCTAAATTACTCAAATAGAATGAGTAGTAAAACGTACAGGTCTTTCAAACCACTATTCAGTCATAATTAACTCTGGATCAAAACTAAAATGTTTAAGAGAACTCTTTTAAGTTTTCTTAAAATCAAAATAAACTTAATTTGGTGTTTCCTAGCTCAAAATATACAAAAAGTAACCAGACTAGTTTTAACTCATGAACTCTATAAACTTGGTTCATATAATCAAAATCGCTGCTTTCAGAGCTGACTTTGAAACTTTTTGAGACTTATAGAAAGGAATTTTAAGCTAAAATTTTAATCAGTCTTATTTATATATGTTTAAAACATGCTAAAAAATTTCACATCAATTGGACAACTGTAGAGCAAGATATAGGCATCTGAACACAACCAAGTCAATTTACATAATAGATTGAGCAACAAAATATTTCATTTTTTTTAACTATCAAAGAGACTAATTCAGATCAAGATCAAAGATAAAAATTTTTAGATAATTCTTTAAAGGTTCCAGATCATCAAATAACACTTAATTTGGAGTTCTCTAGATCAAGATATAATCGAATTACAAAGACTAAAAAACTACAATTATCAAATCCGAATTTTGCAACTTATGAACCCTAAATTAAATCAACCAAAACACTTAAAATTACTCATCAATTCAATCAATAAAGCTTTATGGAAGATTATTAATGGCTTCAAATTGCTTTACACCTCTTGATTTAGCTTAAACAAGATCAGCTCCCTAGAAGAATCAAGTACTTTTCTAGTTCTCCCCTCTTTTTTTTAAGTGATCTTTTTTTTTTATGGCTGCACCAAAGCCACGAATTGGATAGGATGCAGTCCCAATTTGGATAAATCATCATTTAAAATATCCATTTAGACACTTAATGAAATGGTTTTGTTACCTATAAAACCTCAAGCTTTCAATTGTTTCAATGTAGGCCAATCATTTTCTTCAATATAGTCCTTATCTCATACCAACATTTAAATTATTATGCTTTACTTCAATTCAACTTCATATCTCTATTATTTTCAATATTTCACTCATTTTACGTGAGTACAAGTCATGGCTAGACCGAGTACAAGTCATGGCTAGACCCGATACACTAACCTAACTATAAGCAACACTTGACTTACACTCAAGGGCACATGTATCTAAAACCATATCCAAATATATTAACTTATACTTAAATTCAATAAATATATAAATAAAATGCATAATGAATGTAAATGTACTAAGAATTAGGGTATAGGTATGACAAATTTGTTTAAGAATTTCAGTTCGGTTGGGCCCAAATGAGGGTTGGTTAGAAACATAATAAAACAGAAATAGTAAAAATATAAAGGGATAACAACATTGTTAGTCCTATAAATTATATCATTTTTTCAATTAATTCATATAAGAATTTATGTTTAAAATAACGTTTTATAAGTTTTAATAAAGTTTTCTGTTAGTCTTGCCCATTAGTTAAAGTAATTTTCTATTAGTCAACCCTCAAAATCAAACTTTTTTTTATATTTTAGTCCTAAAACTATAAAAACTGTAATTTTTGATATTTTAAATAAATAATATTTTTTTATTTATGACTTATTTTATTATTTAACTTTCAAAATAACTATATAACTCACAAAAATAATTTCAAGAAAATTTAAAATTAAAAAATGTTTTCCCTTAAATTATTATTTTATTAACAATGATAAATAAAATTAATTAAATACGTTTATTATTTTAAAAATATAAATTGTAATAAGTATATCTTAAATGAATAAATAATTTTTATACTTGGATATAATCAATTAGTTTTGTTTATATTATAATTTATGTTATATTTTAAATAAATTTTAAACTCAATTGTATCTTAATTAGACAATTTAAAATTAAAAACATTATTTATTTAAAATATAAAAAAAAACATTTTTGATATATTTTTAGAACTAAAATGAAAAAAAAAAGTTTGAATTTAAGGGTTAACTAACGGAAAACCTTTTTAAAGCTTATAGAACTTGATTGTAAAAAAAAATTATTGTAGGACTTAAAAAATAGTATAATTTATATGACTAATAATGATGTTATCCTAAACATAAATGTTTACTACCTTGGGTGAAGCCCAATTTCTTTTACATAATTACAAAAGGTTATATGGGGCCAAGCCCAATGTGGTTAACATAATTACAAAAGTGCTAATTGGGTCAAGCTCAATGTGTTATATATATAGAATTTGCATGTGTAATTTTGTATAAAATTAGATACCTTATATTAGATACAATTTTTTTTTTTTGTTTTAAATCATTAAAGTCAAAAATAAGTTATTGAGACTTCCATGAAAAACACATCAAAAGCTAAACAGTGAAACAAAAAAGCTTCAACTTCACAAGTTACATGCCATTAACAAAAATGTATAAGCCATCATCGAAAGCTTCCATAAAAAATTATATGCAATCAAAAGCCCTGCGTATCATGTAAAAAAATCTAACTGCAGATGGAGCAATTCTACACCTAAAAAATTACTATTTATGCATTTTAATATAAATATAACTATACAGAATTAGAAAAATGAATTGAAAAGCACATTATTGATAGTAAGCAAAATGGTGGACTTAAATATTTTAAGTTTTCAAGTCATGTCAAAATGCATCCATAATTTCTAACAACAAAGAAATGTCACCAAAGAAATTTCAACAAACACATTCGCACAATCTACATAGAAACTTAGGTGGAATCTTCATAATTGCCCATCCATATTCATAAGAATAAAACTAATAAAAAAGTAGAAGCAATATAACATAATTGAAATGCAGGTTCATAGATATGAAAAATAATTTCAAAGAATTGAAAAGTAGGTAGATAAAATTGCAAAGCAAGTTCATAAAATTGAAAAGCTAACTAAATATGTAAATAAGTAATGTGGGCTCAAATATAATTTCTTGTAATTCATTGTAAAAATGCGACCATAATTTCTAGCAAAAAATGCATTCCACCAAAGAAATTTCAGTAAGCACTTTTACTCAATCAAAGGCAATTAAGTGGGAGCATCATTATAGCCAATAAAATAACTTAAGCAATGCAATAACACTGCCAATTGAAATAGGTTAGTCACTTTAGTGTTGGTCATATAGGACACAACACTCAACACATGTAGAGTAGTTCATATACTATAAAGCACACAACACATGCATAACAGTCAATAATTCAAGTTATTAATGTAATCAATGCAATATTATTAAAATTCATGCTAAGTGGCACTTGATGAAGCCATAGTGGGGCCAACCTCAATTGGGGGTAACTATGAAAAAATTAAAAAGAAATAAATTAGATGAAAGATTATTAAAGAAAGAAACATAAAAATTTGAAGAATGTAAACATGAAAAAGTACAAAATATACCTTTCTCAAACTTTTTAACTTCTTCTAAGGCCTCTTTAATTGAGACTAAATTTGTAAACAATCCTAGCTAGTCTTGAGAACATATTAATGCTTCCATAATTCTAAAACAATCAAGCACCCTCCCTCATATGCTAAAAGCATATTCAGAAGCTACAGTGGAGATGGGCATAACTAACACATCACGTGTTATGCTTCATAGAATTAGAAATCTCTAAGAATTAAGCTTCCACCATATATGATATCAAATATGCCCTCCTCCTCAATTACAACCTCTAGTAGATAAATATCTAATTAGGCTTTTTACTCTTATCAATTCCAAGTTCCATCTTAGTCTTCTTAAATTGGGATTTTAATAGGAATATTAATTTCTCAGTATCAGCAGAAGCAGGTTCACAAATATTAATTGAGAGGCCAAATTATGAGGAAGATTGAGAATGAGGGTTAAAAGAAGTAGAATAATCATCAAAGAGTTCAAATAATGCAAATTTAACATTAGAGTATAAGCTTCCACCCATAGATTTGATGTGTGTAATATTTACATATATTTGAGATGAATTTAATGAATTTTGAATCAATAAATAATATTAATTGGGTAGATTTTAGGTTAATTAAGAAAGATTTTAGTTTAAAGTTTTAATTAGGATTTTTATTATTTTTGGATTAATTTTATTTTTATTTGGAGTACTTTTTGTTTTAATTATTATTACTCTTTTATAGGTGATTTAATGAAGGATTTCTCATAAATTGAAGCAAAAAATCGAGCATGGCCATCACATGGGTGTTTCTCAGCCTATGTCATAAGCGCACCTTGTAATATGGCCATTCTGCAGGCCATGTTGCATTCTGTCCCATTTGAAAAATTGAAGAAATATCGACACGGCTTGAAACACAGCCATGTCATAGGGTGAGTTGAATATGAAAACTTTCCTTTATGGATTTGGATTGAGAAGTTCACAAGGAATTAGGGCTCTATCATTCATTGCCTATATAAGGGGATATAGAGGAGTTATTCTATTAATTCAGGGAGCAATCCTTGAAGTTGAAGATTGAAAAGGAGTCACAAGATTCAAGAGATTTATTCATACTTTCTTCTTCATCTTTTATTCTTTTAATTATATTCATGATTTTCGCCATAATTATGCTGGCTAAACTCCTTTTAGGGTTTAGGTTCGGAGTAACTATTCTATAATGTGATTGAACAAAATTTTTATTAATTTGATTTTCAATTAATTCTATGCATTGAGATTAATGTCTTGTTATCATTCCTGGCCTATTTGATTGCATGTTTATTAGTAAATTAACTAATGAGAGTTAGGAGAATTTACTATCTTAAGACTCATAGGACTTAGATTACTCGACCATGAGAGTAGATAAGCTTTTCGAGGATAAAATAATTGTTAAGGAACTTAATGAGTGAGGATTAATTTCTTAATCATGAGAATATGCTAAAATCTAATATTAACATACTTAATTAAGCTTGAGAGAGGCTTTAGGGATTTTAGAGCAATTACCCTAAATTTAAATCAAGGTGTTTAATAATTAAAGTGTTCATGATTGGATTAAAATAGTGAAACTAAACCTAAGCTCTAAGCTTTTAATTATTTGATTTTAATTTAGTTTAAATTAATTTTTTTATATTTTTTAAATCACTTTTATTCAATTTGCTAGCTAAGATCATAAGTAGAGATATTAGTACTCAATATACAATCCTCATGGGAACGATCACTCTAGATACTGTAATTCACAATCCATATGCTTATGGGTTTTTAACACAATAAGTTTTTGATGCCATTACTGGGGATTGACAATATTAATATTAATTTATTTTTTACTTTTCTTAGACTAGTATATTTATTTTTCTATTTACTTGCTTTATTTATTGATTTTTCATGATTTTTTGCTAGTTTATGAACACTCAATCTCAAGGGACAAACTTAAAAAGATCAATTTGGAGATTGAGAAGTTATGCAAAAAGAATAGGAAGGAAAAGCAAAAGAAAGAAATATAAACCATGGTTGAGAATTAAGTGGCACAACAAGCTAGGAATCATGCTCTTTAATAGTACATAATGCCTAACCGGGGAGACAATCAAAGCAGCATTATGAGGCCAAATATAGAAGCTAATAACTTTGAGATCAAACTAGTGATTATTCAAATGGTTTTATAATTCCAGTTTGGAGGCCTACCAAGTAAAGATTCTAATGCCCATTTAGCTTAATTTTTGGAGATTTGTGACACATTTAAGATGAATGGGGTTAGTCTAAATATAGTAAAGCTCAGATTTTTCCTTTTCTCTTTGAAGGATAAGACTAAGTCATTGTTGCATTATTTAGCACCATAATTTATCACTTCTTGGGATTTATTGTCAAAGGCATTTTTGGGCAAATACTTTCCACCAGGAAAGACAATAAAATTCAGACAAGAGATTACTAACTTCACTCAACACAATGGTAAATCTTTATATGAAACATGGGAGCGGTTCAAGGACTTGCAACATCAATGATCACATTATAGTGTCCTAAAATTGCTGCTTATTCAAACCTTCTACTAAGGACTCACCAAATTAATTAGGATCACTATAGATGCTACAGCTCAAGGCTCATTCATGTGCAAGGCACAAAATAATGCATACAACCTACTTAAGACTATGGCATCCAATAATTATCAATGGCAAAAAGAAAAAGGCACACTAAAGAAAGTCGTAGGAATGCATAAAATGGATGGTTGGAACCTTCTAAATGCAAACATAGACATGCTTACAAAGAAATTAAAAGCTATAACTAAGGCACCCAATCCTATGTATGTGTATGTGTATAAACAATATGGAGCAGGCCATTCTACTATGGAGTGTCAAGGGAAGTTTTACTCTTAAGAAACCACAATTGATTAACTTAATGCTTTAAAAAACTATCAAAGAGGATAGGGGAATCCCTACTCTAATATATACAATCTGAGATGGTGGAATCACCCCAACTTCTTATAGTCTAATCAAAGAGGGGTGCAGGATGCTAACTAAGGATTCAAGTAGCCCTCTAGCTTGCAACAAAAGAATACTTTCCATCAATAATATAAGAATAAACCTAACCTTGAGAGCATGATGGAGAAGTTTCGTAAAGTTAAAGAGGAGTAAAATGAGGCTATAATGAATCTTACATCTCAAGTTACATCTCAATTTGCATCCTAAGCATCTTAAATTAGTCAACTATTTATGCATGGAAAGATGTTAAAGAATCAACTTGCTTCATAAGCTAGTGCTTCTAATTTTCAATGGCCAGACAAACTTCCTAGTCGACCCGATAACCCAAGAGAGTAAGTGAATGCAATAATGCTTTAAAGTGGAAAGCAACTACTTAAGGTAGGAATTAAAAGGAAGAAGAAGATGTTGCAAAGGATGTTCACAAGGAAGATATACAGACCAAGGAATACATTGAAGAAAAGGAATTAAAGAAAAAAAGGTGCCTAAAACTATCCCTCCACTACTACCCTTCCCTCAAAGGCAATAAAAGAGCAGCATGACCAGCATTTTGGGAAGTGTTTGAAGGTATTTTAGTAGCTTAAATTGAACATTCCTATTTTGTATGTCATTACCTTGATACCTTTATATGTGAAGTTCCTTAAAAATATTATTACTAATAAAAGGAAGTAGGAAGACTTCAAGACCATTCCTATTAATGAGGCATGTAGTGTAATAATTCAAAATAAGCTTCCACAAAAGCTTAAAGATCTAAGGAGTAAAACTATTCCTTGCACCATTAGAAATGAGTTTATAGGTAGGTCTTTATATGATTTAGGTGCAAGTGTAAGTATAATGCCTCTTTCTTTTTACAAGTCTGTTGACCTTAGCAATAATTAATCTTAATTTTAATCTTAACAAACTTAATTTTGAGCATTTAATGTTCTTTTTTTAAGTGTGATTATAAGCATGGGTACATTATTACTCTTAATGATAGCCAAGTCACAATTCAACTTAGTAAAGGGCTACGACTAAAGCAAGGCTGCTATGGTGACAAAATGCTGAGGACTATGACTGAAGCAAGGCTACCATGGTGACAAAATGCTGAGCATTGAGACTAAAGCCTTGCTTCCATGGTGACATCAAACTTCAAAAAATCCAATACATATATATTTTTAAATTATTGAAGGAAAGAAATATTAGAAAGCTATGACTGAAGCAAGGTTGCCATGGTGACAGAAAGTAAAGGGTTACGACTGAAGCCTTGCTTCCATGGTGATGGCCCAATAGACATACTTTTGAAGCTTAATCTATATATATGTACTCTAAAGTTATGATAACAAGAATACACATTACATTACTCTTTGATTATCAAAAAAAGCTCTAAGCATTCAATAAGCTTCATTTTTTCTTTGTATAAATATTCTTTTATAGATCAACTCTTGTGAGAGTTGCTTATGTGATAGAAATGGGACTTCATCTTCATTTAATTCTTGGGATAGATTATAAAGGAAGTGAGGAATATTTCTAGTGGAATTGGTTTAAGTGTTTAGCCATTAAAACACTTAGGAATTGGTTGAAGAGTTAGCCTTAAAACTATTATTTATGTAAAGTTAAAGAGTAAGACTCAAACTATTGTAATCCTAATCTTGTGAATAAGATTGTGCGTATTGAAAAATCCTAACTCAGGGATAAGTTAGGTAGAAATATAGGATTGTTGAGAATCCAAACTCCTTATTTTTTTATGTTCATCATTCTTCCTACTCTATTCTCTTTAAATTCTTATTCATTCCTTATTAAATTCATTTAAATTTTGCTAAAATCCTTTATTAACCTTATTCATCCCACTCTAAGGAACTCTTAATTGGTATAAGAGCTTAAATTCTAGGAACTTCATTACTAGAATACAAGATCATATGGAGTGACTCTCAAAATGTTTCTTCACTTAGCCCATTCTTTGATGGTAGTGAATATGCTCATTAAAAGTTCAAAATGGAGCATTGTCTAGATTATGATTCTGTTAGACTTTGGGAGGTTGTTCTTAAAGGTTGGCAACCACCTAAAGCTATTGTTGATGGTGTGCAAACAATTTTATCAAGAAGTGAATGGAGCAATGAACAAAAGGAAGAAAACTATAAGGATAAAAAGGTTATGATCATTCTACTATTTTCTATGATAAGAGAAGAAGGAGGCAAGCTTCAACATTGCATTTTGACCAAGGAAATATGGGAGACCTTGGAAAACCATTATGAAGGCAACGTACAAGTTAGAAGTAAGAAGGTTTAACTTCATATGTATGAATATGAACTCTTCAAGATGAAGCCTAATGAGTCAATCACGGAGATGACTAATTGACTCAATGCCCTTCTCACAACCCTTAAGAAACTTGGAAAGCATTTCTCTAAAGAAGAGGAAAGCATTAAAGACTCCAGTGATGAAGATGAGGATATTGTCATGCTCACTAAAAAGTTCAAAAAGTTATTGAAAAAGAAAAATTCTTCATGAACAAGGGACTTTAATAAAAAGTATGAAGGAGAAGGCTGGAATAAAACTAAAGAGATTACTTACTATAAATGCAAGAAACTCAATCGCATCTAAAGTGAGTGCCCCAAACTCAAATTTAAGAAGGAGCAAAGGAGAAAAGGAAGGCCTTCAAAGCTACTTGGGATGAGTCCTCCAAATTCAAAGAGGAAAAGGTATAATAAGAAGTGGAAAACCTTTTCTTCATGGCTCTTGAAGATGAAAATGAGGTACCATCTACTTCTAACTCTTCTTGTGATAATTATTGTGAATACGATGATAATAATGAGAGCTTTATTGTGAACAAACTCTTACTTAAATGCAAAAGTTTACTTTCTAAGAAGAAACATTATAAGCATGAGTTAACTACCTTAACCAAAGAATTTGAAGATTTAAAGAATGATTTTTCTAAGATTTTTAAATTAAATGAAAAACTTGGTTATGATTTAAAATCTTCAAATTCCTTGGAAAAGCAACTTAAGAAAGCAAGTGATGAAAATTGTAAGCTTTCTAATGAGATATTATAGCTAAAGAATTCTATTTCCAAATTAAAAAGAGAAAAAGAGAATTTAGATAATTTACTTGACTCTAAAATAATCCATGGAAATACTCATGGAACAGGATATATAAATGGAATGCCTTCTTCCTCATCATCATCACATATCAATTTTGTTAAAGCATCAAATAATTCCACTCCTTTTACCTCTAAACTGATTAAGACTCAAACTTTCAAATCTAGTAAGTCTCATGTGTCAAATATTAAAGGAAAGTCTCATAAGACCAATCCTATATGACACAAAGAGGTAGGTTTCATGCTAGAAAAGCATAACCCAAACATGCTTACATGTAGACTAGACGTAACACTTATAATCATGTTGTAAAACATAATGCACCTAAACATGTTACACAAACCTATCAAAATATACATTGTTATTGTCAATGCATGTATTCATTGTCATTGTCAATGCATGTCTCACACTATGACTCAAAATAATTTTAGGAGACACTCACCACCACAACATAAAAAGTATGTTTCATACACTAGGAAACCATATCATCCTAGGAGAAATAAATTTGAAAATGTTATATTTTCATATTGCATAATCAAAGGACATACCAATAATGTGTACTTCAATAGAAGATTACACATGAACTTGCTTCCTTTGGATTATCTTAAGACTAACCAACCTAGACCAAGAAAGGTTTAGGTTCAAAAGTACACTTAAATTGTCTTGTGTAGGTGTGCTTGAAATCTACAAGAATAAAAAGCAAGTGGTATCTCAATAGTGGATGTTTAAGACACATGATGGGGGACAAGGAGCAATTCAATAAGCTTGATGCAAAAGATGAAGGACATGTCATATTCGGGGATAATGCCAAAGGAAAGATAGTAGGCATTGGAGAAATTAGCAATCCTCAATCCTTGTGTATACACCATGTGTTACTTGTTGATGGTCTTAAACATAATTAGCTAAGTATAAGTTAATTATGTGACATGGGAAATAAAGTCAATTTTTATCCTAGAAATTACAGTATTAGTAGTCTTAATAAAGACAAAGTAATTTTTAGTGGTGAAAGAGTAAACATTGTTTATGTTATTAATTTGAATAAAATTGATAACAAAGACATAAAATGCTTAATGTCTATTTCCCATGATATATGGACATGGCATAGAAGGTTAGGACATGCCAACTTTAAGCTTTTGAATGATCTTTGTAAGCATGAACTTATGATTGGTTTATCTAAACTTGAATTCAAATAGGATAAACCTTATGACGCTTGTCAAAAGGGAAAACAATCCAAGTCTTCATTTAAGCTAAAAAATTAGTGTCCACCTCTAAGCCACTTGAACTTATACATATGGATTTGTTTGGACCAACTAGAATTGCTAGTCTTAATGGAATGCTCTATGCTTATGTCTTAGTTGATGACTACTCTAGATACATTTAAGTGTGTTTTCTCACTCATAAGAATGATGCTTTTAAAATATTTAAAAGTTTTTCAAAAAGAGTTCAAAGAGAAAAAGGTTTTTGCATTTCATCTATTAAGAGTGATCATGAAATCGAATTTGAAAATGAATTCTTCAAAATATTTTATAATGAAAATGGTATTTCACATACTTTACTTCTCCCAGAACTTCTCAACAAAATAGGTTATTTAAAAGGAAAAATGGCTATAACTATACTTTATAAGTATAATTTACCTCTATACTTTTGGGTAGAAGCCATTAATGTGTCTTACTACATTGTAAATAGAGTATTTAAAAGACCAATTTTAAGTAAAACTTCTTATGTGCTTTAGAATAATAGAAAACCCAAAATTTCATATCTTAGAGTATTTGGATACAAGTGCATTATATTGAATACCAAGGATAATCTTAGGAAATTTGATTATGTAACTAATGAAGAAATTTTCCTAGGCTATGCCACCACCAATAAAACATATAGAGTCTTTAATAAAAGAACACTAGCAATTGAAGAGTCAATGCATATTATATTTGATGAATCAAACTTGATCCTAGAAAGGATATTTATAGTGTTGATGATTTTGTAAATGAGCATATGGATGTGAATACTCAAGAAGAAAATGCTAGTAAGCCTTTGAAACTTGAAGGTCTAAGTAAGGAGGACAATGAGGAGATGTATCAACCTACCTTAAAGGATGAACTTCCAAAGGATTGCCAATTCAAGAAAGCACTTCCTCAAGAACTCATCATAGGTGACACTATAAAGTGGGTAACTAATAGATCCCAACTTAAAACGATTGTTAATTTAGCCTTAATTTCTTAAATTGAATGCAAAAATGTTGATAATGCTTTAAGTGATGAATTGTGGGTCCTTGCTATAAAAGAAGAGTTAAATCAATTTGAGAGAAACAAGGTTTGGACATTGGTTCCTAGACCTAAACATTCTAATATTATAAGCACCAAATGAGTGTTTAGAAATAAGATGAATGAATAAGGTATCATAAATAGGAACAAAGCTAGGCTAGTAACTAAAAGTTATAATCAAGAAGAAGGAATTGATTATGATGAAACCTTTGCCCCTATTGTAAGGTTAGAAGCTATTAGAATGCTACTTCCATTTACATCATTCATGAATTTTAAAATTTTTCAAATGGATGTTAAAATTTATTTTTTAAATGGATTTATTGAAGAGGAGGTATATGTCGATCAACCTCCAGGTTTTAAAAATTTTGATTATCCAAATCATGTATTTAAATTGTCAAAAGCTTTGTATAGGTTAAAACAAGCCCTAAGAGCTTGGTATAAAAGATTAAGCAATTTCTTATTAGAGAAAGGTGTCTCTAAAGGAAAAGTTTACATAACTCTTTTCATAAAGAAATCTATGCATGACTTACTTATTATGCAAATATATATAAATGATGTAATTTTTTACGCTACTAACCATTTTTTGTGTGAGGAATTTTCCAAGTTGATGCAAGGAGAATTTGAAATGAGCATGATGGGTGAGCTTAAATTCTTCCCTACACTTCAAATCAAGTAATGCAAAGATGATTTTTCTCAATAAAACTAAATACGCTAGGGATTTTCTCAAGAAGTTTGGCATGGATGAAGCTAAATCAATTAAAACTCCTATGAGTACCATTACCAAAATCAATAACGATGAGAATGGAAATTTAATTGATGAAAAGCAATTTAGAGGTATGATTGGATCCCTTCTTTATTTAATCACTAGTAGAACCAAAATTATGTTTGCTACTTCCTTGTGTGCTAGGTTTCAATATAGTCCTAGAGAGTCTCATTTGAATGTAATTAAAATAATTTTCAAATATTTAAGTGGAAGTTAGCATTTAGGAATTTAGTATCCTAGGAGTTCTTCCTTTGATGTGATTAGTTATTTAGATGCAGACTTTGCCGATAGTTTACTTGATAGAAAAAGTACTTCCAGAACTTATTGATTTTTAGGACAATGTTTTGTTTCTTGATTTAGCAGTAAATGAGTTTCAGTTGCCTTGTCCATTGCTGAAGTTGAATATATTACAACAAGTCTTTATTGTTCATACGTCTTATGGCAAAAACAACAATTGTTGGACTATGGTATAAATTTGATCACATTCCAATCAAATGTAATAATAGAAGTGCTATTAACCTTAGCAAAAATCTGATTCAACATTCAAGAACCATGCATATAGACATTAGATATCATTTCTTGTGTGATCATGTTCCAAATGGTGACATCTCACTTAAATTTGTTGATACATATAATCAACTTATAGATATCTTCACCAAACATCTTAATGAAGAGAGACTAAATTTCATTACACATGAACTTGACATGATTAATGGTTCTAGTCTGTCTTGATTTTATGCTTAATTGATAGTTGGACTGTTTTCATGTGAAATCATGTTGTGCTTATTGATTGCTTTGATTATTAATTTTGATTTTGATCTTAATATTTTTTTAAAACTTTTTGTTGCTATTTAATAATTAATTATTGAAATTATTTCAATAAATTAATTATTCAAAATAAGCATAGCATTTTTTTAAAATTGTCATGCATTTATACATGTTTAAATTCAATATGGGCATTATGATATGTTCATTCAATATTTTTTTAAAATAAAACCTTATTATTTTTCAAACCTTATTATTTTATAGATATATGCCATGAGTTGTTAGTTTTATGTCTTTTTATGTTACTCTCTAGTTTACAACTGGTATTTTAATATCATTGTAACTCTATCATTTTCATTAATGCAATTTTTATTTTATTAAAATTTCTTTTTGCATTTTTACAAAGGGGGAGAAATATTTGAGCTTGAATACTTGAATTTATTTTATATAATTTTTTTTATACATGCATAGTAACATTGTAAATGTGACTAGTTTTGTCATATATTTTATATATGTTATAAAAAGTCTTTATTTGCTTACTTTGTTTAAATGTGTGTGATACTTGGCAAGATGCACATATTTTTTTTTTAAGATTTGGTCTATCTTTGTTTTCATTATTTTGCTTCTTGGTCTTTTATTTCCTTTAGAACTAAGCTCTATATGATCATGTGAAATATGTACTATATTTGTGATGTGTTAAGTGCTACTAATTATTTGTTTCATATGTTTGAAATTATTTCCTTTAATGTTGCCTAACATTATTGTTAATGATCATGTTATCATGTTTTTATGTTTTTAACACATTTGTCATGTTAGGCCATGTTTTTATTTCCCTCATAATATATTTTATGTTGTTTCGAGGAATAGTTTATAAATTTGTATTTATCATCATATCCAAAAAGGGGAGTAATAAAGAAATATATTAAATATTTTAATTGGTATTTTTTTCAAAATATTTTTTTTATTTTTTTCATAACAAAGTGGTGGAGATTCTTATAATTTCATTATTCTTTAAATTAATCCTTACTTTATTGATATTCTTCATTATTTGTTTTTCTTACTCAAATTTATTATCTTTATAATATGCATAAATTTAGGGGGAGTATAATTTATTTAATTTAATGAAATTCAAAATATCACACACTTATACTTTATATTATTTTCTCAAACTTAAAATAAGTTTGTCAAAATAAAGAAGGGATAGATTATTGACCATAGCAATAATCAATCATAATTTTGATTTTAATAAACTTAATTTTGAGCATTTAATATTCTTTGTTTAAGTGTGATTATAAGCATAAGTACACTATTACTTTCAATGAAAGCCAAGTCATAATTTAGCTCAGCAGAGGGCTATGACTGAAGCAAGGCTACCATGGTGACAAAATGCTAAGGGCTACGACTAAAGCAAGGCTACCATGGTAACAAAATACTAAGGGTTGAAATTGAAGCCTTACTTCTATGGGGACATCAAAATTCAAAAAATCCAAGGGACATATTTTTGAAATTATTAAAGGAAAAAGACATTAGAGCGCTACGACTGAAGTAAGGCTACCATGGTGACAGAAAGCAGAGGGCTACGACTGAAACCTTTTTTCCATGGTGACGGCTCAACAGACATATTTTTGAATTTTTTTAAAAAAGAGACATTAAAAACATAATCAATGGCTCTAACAACCATATTTTAAAAGCTTTATCTATATATATGTGCTCTAGAGTTGTGATAATAAGAACACACATTACACTCTTTGATTAGAAAAAAAAATCTCTAAGCATTCATTAAGCTTTATTTTTTTCTTTATATCAATATTTGTTGTATTTATTAACTCTTGTGAGAGTTGGTTATGTGATATAAATAATACTTCATCTTGATCTAATTCTTGGTATAGATTAGAAGGGAAGTGATGTATATTTCTAGTGGAATTTGTTTAAATGTTCAAAACACTTGGGAATTGGTTAAAGAGTTAGCCTTAAAACTTTTATTTATGTAAGGTTGAAGAGTGAGCCTCAAACTCTTGTAAGCTCAATTTTGGGTATTAAAAAACTCTAACTTGGGGTTAAGTTAGGTGGAGACATAACATTGTTGAGAATCCGAACTCATTAAATGTTTATATTCATTATTCTTCCTACTCTATTCACTTTTAATTCTTATTCATTCCTCAAATTTGTTTTAATTTTTCTAAAATCCTTCATTACCCTTATTTGCTCCCCCTCTAAGGTAGTTTCAAGGCACCTAAACATTGGTGAACCACAACCAACAATGGTGTCACTATAGTTGGAAAATAGGACCATTATCTATCCTTATGGAATCCTATAGGATGTGCCCATTAAAGCTGCAGATTACTATATGCTAAGATATTTTATTATCTTGGAAATATAAGAGGAACTTCAAATTCCAATCATTTTGGGGCTTCCTTTCCTTCTTACTGTCAGTGCAATTAATGATGTCAAATGTGGAAAAATTATTCTTGATATTGGAGAACAAAAAGTAGAGTTTGATGCCTTTAAGAAGCCAACCCAATCTTCATTAATGACTTCTTAGTTTTAGGTGGATGTAGTTGAGGATTGTGCTAAAGACATTCTTCCAAAAGTTCCCAAAGACCATTTAAAATGCACCTCATTCATGATACCAAGGAGGTAAAAGTAGTTACGAAAGTTAAGAAGAAAAAGGGGCCTCTAGAGAAAGATACTAAAGAGAAAATTAGGAGTTCTATAAATGATATGAATTTTAAGAAATTTTCATCTTTTATTCGAATGTGAAATAAGCAAACTCAAGTAAGGGAGGATTATTCTTTAATCAATCCTCCTTAAGTGTAGATCCAGCATTCGTGTCAATCTAATGACCTTAAATTAGCACTAATTGGGAGGCTACCCAATATTTTCTTACTCAATTATTATTTTTCTTTTTTTTCTACCTTATTTTTCCTTTATTTATCTTATTTTTTTATTATTTTTAACTTAGGACCATCATACATGAAGAAAGGAGATGAAACAGTTAAGGAATGCTAGTTTGAAAGGACCACATGCCTAGCAGCATAACCACTTCACTAGCCATGTTTAGGTACATTTTGCTATATGTATTTTTTTCTAAATGGTCATGTTCCAAACTATGTCATAATTTAAAGTTTGTCCAAAAGACCACACGGTCTAATGCATGGGTGTGTTCTAATAATGTTTGAATGGTTGGAAATTGAAACTTTGGATAGAACCTCACATGCCTTATAGCACAACCATGACATGGTCATGTCATGATACCCCAATTCCAACATGAGTTGTAACACGGCCTCAACATGGCCGTGTTACTAAAACACCTTCAAAGCCTAGAACCTCACATAGTTCATTACACGGTTCATCACATGAGCCTAGAATACAAACCCCTCTTTAAACCCTAGCCGCCGCATCTTCACTTCCTATTTTCTTTTATTTTCTCTTCTCACTTTTCACTTTCCACTACATTACATCTTGTCATTTTCCTCTTTAATTTACCATGAGCAAAAACTTAATTTTGGATATTTTATATTCTTACTCTATTTTTAATATTTTTTCTTTCTTTTTGGTTTGTAACACTTATTCACTTGCTTTTGTTTTCATGTTGTTATTGTTTCCTTTTGTTTTATGCTTCATTTTGTGATGTTTAGTACTATTCTCTAAGGATCACTATAAAGGGCAGTATTCTTTTCTTCTCCTTTATTTTTTGTTTATTTTTATAGTTATTTTGTGATTTCTTTCTTCTTTTCAAGCCAGTCATTGAGGGCAATAATAATGATAAGTATGGGGGAGGGTGTAATTTGCATTTTCATTTCATGATTTATTTTTTATCTAGCATTCATGAATATTAATTTTAGTTTGAAAATGACCATGATTTAAAATTTTGTATAAATTTCATAGTTGTTTTAATTTTCATTGACCTTCAACTCAATTTTTCCTCACTTATGGTAAATTTTGTCCTTAAAACTTTTCTTTTGTTTTGGTGAAAAATTAAGGGCAATAGTGGATAAGTGTGCATTCTCAATTCAATTATTAAATGGTTTACTAATTACAATGGTTGAACATGGTCATTATGCATGAAAATTTTAGTTTTTATATCCTAAGCATGAATTTGAAGGAAGAATTTGAGTAAGATTTTAGGAAAGAATGCATTTTATTTGTAATTCTAAAAAATATATCTTTAGTAAGACTAGTACTTAGATCAAAATTTTTATATGCTCTGAATCTATTCCAATGCTTTAAATAGAGTAAGAGTATCCAAAGGACCCACTTGGAGGTATCCATGCTTAGTAATATGGGAACGATGGAGGAGGATGATTAAGAGTGGGAAGATTTGATTAGAGAGAAAACAAATGGTGAGATGGAATGTAAAATGCACTCAACAAAGCAAAGAGAAAGAAAAGATGTTATGAAATGAAGCATAAAATGCAAAGTTATAGACCTTAATGTTTTTCTTTCGGAGTTATATTCATTGGATTTCAAAGAATTATATGCTTGGGTTATGATTAATAAATTGTTCATATATGATGTATTTTTTATTGATTATCTTTTGTAGTAACAATTTTCAGTCTCGGTGTTATCGGTTTGCATAACTTTCAAATTATAATTCTTTGGTTATAGTTAAGCTAGTCTTTATATTTCAAATTTGATTTTTGCTTGGGGACAAGCAAAGCTTTAGTGTGGGGGCATTTGATGTGTGTAATATTTACATATATTTGAGTTTAATTTTAATGAATTTTGAATTAATAAATAATGTAAATTGGATAGATTTTAGGTTAGTTAGTAAATATTTTAGTTTAAAAGTTTAATTAGGATTTTTATTATTTTTTAATATTAGTTTGATTAGGAGTATTTTTTGTTTTAATTATTACTCCTCTTTTGTAGTTGATTTAATGAAGGATTTCTTAAAATTTAAAGGAAAAAATCGAGCATGGCCATCATATGGGTGTGTCTCAACCCATGTCATAACCACACCCTGCAGCATGACCATGCTACAGGCCATGTCATTTGTTTTCCTGCTTGAAAAATTGAAGAAATATCAACACGGTGTGAAGCATGCCCATGTCATAGGGCAAGCCAAATATGAAAAGTTTCATTTATGGATTTTGATTGAGAAGTTCACCAGGAATTAGGGCTCTATCATTCAATGTCGATATAAAGGGGATATATAGGAGTTATTCTATTCATTTGGGGAGCAATCCTTAAATTCGAAGATTGAAGATGAGTCACAAGATTCAAGAGATTTATTCATACTTTCTTCTTCATCTTTTATTCTTTTAATTATGTTTGTGATTGTTGCCATAATTATGCATAACTATACTCCTTTTAGGGTTTAGGTTAGGAGTAACTATTCTATGATGTGATTCAAAATGAGTTTTTATTAATTTGATTTTTGGTTAATTCTATTCATTAAGTGATTGAAAATGAGTTTTTATTAATTTGATTTTTGGTTAATTCTATTCATTAAGCTTAATGTCTTGTTATTATTCCAGGCCTATTTTATTGTATGTTTATAGGTAAATTAACCAATGAGAGTTAGGAGAATTTACTAGCTTAAGGATTATAGGATTCAGACCACTTAACCATGAGAGTAGGCGAGCTCTTCAAGGGTAAAATAATTGTTAAAGAACTTAATGAGTTAGGATTAATTTTCATAATCATAAGAGTAGGTTAAACTTTAATCTTAATATGCATAATTGAGCTTGAGAGAGACTTTAGGTATTTTATAACAATTACCCTTAATTAAAATCAAGGTGTGTAACAATTAAAGTCTTCATGATTGGATTGGAATAGTGAAACTAAACCTAAGCTCTAAGCTTTTAATTATTTAATTTTAATAAAAGTCTTGATGATCCATGCACTTGTAGGTTTTGCACACAATAAGATTCACCATAAATTTAAGTAAGAGAATACTCAATGCATTCCAACTTATCTCTAGGATCAAGAATATTTGCAATAAAAATCAATAAGTTCATCTTTTGAGGATCCCCTAGTACTTATCAAATTTGGCTTTTATGGAAAGTGTCATTAATTTTTACTAGCGTCATTAGAATATTGCCACTCATTGAATATGCAAAAAAGAATAGAAATTTAAAAAAAAAAGAGTTTGTAGTAACATAACTAGAACTATAAATTCTTAGAGTTATCTCATAAAAATGATGTAAAAAGTCAATAAGTTGCTTAACTGAAATCCAGTCCATATAATCAGGTACATCATCCCTTAAATCTGCCTTGAATGCATGCTCACATTCTTTATATTTTATCAAAAACTTTGTCAAATGAGCACGTAGTTTTTAATATAACATATATTAAATTCCACCTAGTTAGCACATATAGAGTCAATGAACATTTAGATTCAACAGCAAGTCAACAAATTCTTTAAATTTATGCAACCTCGCAAATGAATTCCTATAATATATGAATGCTTCTCTAACCTTTTAACTAAGTGGCTAGATTCTTTCAACCTCACATTAACAACTAAATTGAGAATGTGTGTGATGCATCTCATGTGAAAATACTTAATTCTGACAGTAGATGTGATACAATGCAAATATGCATAGTTATTTAGGGTATTTTAGTTATTATTTCATTTGATTTTTGTTATGTTTTTTTGTTTATTTGATTATGAAAATGTTATTTTTATTCCCAAGTGTCTTTTATGTTTTATACATGTTTTTAAGCTTGATTGGTATATGGAAAGAACTTCAGACTTTCTAAAATGAAATATAGAGCTTGTGAAGCCAAAGGAAGCAAGTTAGAAGTTGTGTTGAGTCATCATCATGGGATTGAATCATCACAGAGAGTTTTTGTGTTGAGTCATCACCCCTTCCTAAGTCTCCATAGAGAGTTTTCATGCCAAGTCATCACCAAGTCTGTCCAAAGAGTTGCAACTTTCTAGCTTTGAACAGTTTTGGTATTTTGGCCATCACTTCCTCTACAGAGATCCAAATTAGGTGATTGAAGTTATTATAAAAAGATAAAATAATTATCTATAACTTTCATAAAGGAATATTCTAGATTTAAGGTCATCTGGATGGAAACAAAATTCCTTTGAAGTTACTACATCTGCATAGGGTTATGACTTTTCATGTCAAAAGGTACCTTTCTAATTCTAAATGAATTTTGATCCCTTGTAACAACCTTTAATGTCTATATATAAATCATTTATAATCTATATAAGGAGAGAGAAAAAAGATATATAATTATTAGGATTATTATGATTACTAGATAGAACAACTAAAAGGAGACAAAGTCAAGAAGCAAGAAGAGAAGATTATTCTACATGTTAGAAGATTTTAGTAAAGGGTTTTATCTATTCACTTTCTTTATCCTTTTTCTATATTGCATTTGATTTTCTTTTATTTTTTTTAAGTATATGTCTTGGCTAAGTCTTGTATGGGATTTACAATGATGAATTAAATAAGAACTACATTTCTAGCTTATATTGTTTATGGTTTAATTTCAATTAGTGCTTACTTATGTTATGTATGCTTAATCACCATATGTAACTTAGCAATCAAATTATTTACAAGGAGAATTAGATTAATTTAGTGGAATGTAATTAAGATTGCTTAAGAATTGGATTTGAGTTGGAGTTAAGGAATTCATCTTAAGGGAATAAGAATTAGTATAATATGATTAATGATTTTCTTTTTTCTTTGCATTGCCATGAAAATGAATGTGGATTCTAAGAGGAAATATTTTTAAAGGATGATGAGATTTGTCTTTAAAAGATTATATACCATAAGAAGAATTGACTTTAATTGACAATGGAAATTACCTTTAAAGATTATAGACTAATTCCCAACCAACACATTTATATGATAATTGTTTTTAAGTTCTTATTTGATTCTGAATTATGATTCTCCCATATATATTCGTTATAATTTTTGTTTAGTTTTAGATTTAGAAATTAGTTAGTATTTAGACTTTCTTATTTATTTTTATTATTATTCCTAGTCTAATTTGTTTTGCCTATCCATCTTAGTACCTATCCGGTTAATACAAACTTCCCTAAATTCCTTGTGTTCGACACCCTTCTTGCTCTATACTAAGTCCTAAAGACTAGGGTAATACAATTTGACTTGCTTCAAATTTTGGCATCATTGCTAGGGAATTTTGGTTATGAACTTTTATTAACTTAAGGTAGAGAAAGGTTTTTTTATGCCGTACTTTCATTTTCATTTCATTTTGTTTAATTAGTTTTTGTTTTCTAGTTGTTAGTTTTAGATTTAACTATAATTTTATTTTTTTTAGATGCTTACTAGAAGTATTAGTGATAGTAATTTGCACTTTGATCTTGAAATTAATTTAACTAAACGTGATTTACACAGGGAACAAAGGAAAAGTAGAGAGAGCCAACCAAATTTGAATAATATGGCTCAACCAGAACGAATAATCTTAGGTGATTTTGCAATACCCAACATCTTAGGTAGTTTTGGTGGAATTATGGCTCTGGCTATTGCTAATAACAATTTTGAGATCAAGCCAAGTATCATCCAAATGGTGCAAAAAATCAATTTAGGGGTTTACAAGGAGAAGATCCTTATGCTCACATTTTGACTTTCCTTAATGTGTGTGCAACTTTCAAGATTAATGGTGTGATAGATGATGCAATAAAGCTAAGACTCTTTCTATTTTCAATCAAGGATAAAGTATAACTTTGGCTTGCTAGTTTGCTAAATGAAATAATCACATTATGGGACTAATTAAAGCAAGCATCTCTGCACAAATATTTTCCACCATATAAGATGACCAAGTATCGTAATAAGATCACTACTTTCAAGAAAAATGGCAATAAGACAATATATTCAGCTTGGGAGAGGTTTAAGGAATTTCAAAGCTAGTGCTAACATCATGGCTTGTTGAAATGGATGATTCCTCAAATCTTCTACAATGGGTTGATGGATGAAAATAGGAATATTATGAATGCAGGAGCCGGTGGAAAATGGATGGATAAAATGGCTAGAGAAGCTATTACTTTGCTTGAAGAACTTACACCTCAAGGGTATATGGGTAATGAAATAACTATTAGCAAAAGCAAGAAGAGTTTTGGAACTTGACACAATTAAAATGCTGAACACAAAGGTAGATGCTCTTACCAATTTGGTTAGTAGAAATTGAATCAATTCTTTAGAAAGTGCTAATGTTGTTTGTGAGTCTTGTGAAGGATCTCATTCATATTCTCAATGCAATTTAAGTGCAAATGAGGATGTGAACTGTGTGAAAGGGGGTTTTAACCAAAGAATGGGGCTGAATTCCAACACTTATAACCCTCAATGGAGGAACCATCTTGGATTCTCATGGTCAAACCCATCCTCTCAATTAAACCCTCTATATAACCCAAACACCAAACCTTAAAACCCACCTAGATTTTCCATGAAGTAACAAACCTTTAATCCTACCCATCCTAAACCTACTATTGAAAATCTTATGGAACAATTTGTTAACCAATAAATGACCATAAATAAATAAAATGAGGAGCAACTTAGGCAACTAAACTCTAAACTTGAATAGCTTACTACTCATAACTGCATTCTTGAAAATCAAATTGCCTAATAAGCTTCCTCTTCTAACACTAAACCTTTCGGAAAGCTTCCTAGCCAATCGAAGTATGTACAAAATGAGCCTTGTTAATCAATTACCTTAAGGAGTGGTAAGGAGGTTGAAAATGCAACAAGTAAAAATAAGGTTATAGTTGAGGATGATGAAGCGGTAGGGATTGAAGCTAATAGTGGAACTGATGACGTGGATGTTAGTGGCAAAAATGATATTGAAAGTGCAAAGAAGAGTAAAAAAGATGAAGCTAAAGACAATGAACCAAATGTATATTTTAAGGCACTACCTTTCCCTTAAAGGTTCATAAGGTGTAACCTAGATAAGCAGTTTGGAAAATTTCTTAATTATCTTAAGGAAATAACTATCACCATACCATTCGTGGATGCCATTAGAGACATGCCAGCTTAGGGTAAAATTTTGATGGATATTATTAGCCATAAGAGTAAGCTTGAAGATTATGGCTTAGTATCTCTTATTAAAGAATCCAAGGCTATGTATTCCAAGTCTTCACTAAAGCTTAAGGATCCCATTTCATTTACGGTTCCTTGTGCAATTGGAGGTACGCATTTTGACAAAGCTTTATGTGATATTGGTGCTAGTGTTAGCCTTATGCCTTACTTTATTTACAAAAGACTCAATCTAGATTAACTTAAGCCTACTAATATGTGTATTTCTATGGTAGACAAATCTATCACATATCCACTTGGCATTTTAGAAAATATGCCAACTAAAGTAGGGACGTTTATAATGCCAATTGACTTTGTTATATTAGAAATGGAGGAAGATCTTAAGATCCCAATTTTGTCATTTTTTATGATTGATATAAAGAAAGGAAAGATCATATTAGAGGTGGATAATTAGTGTATGGAATTTAATGTGTTGAAAAATATGAAGTCAACACTTATAGTAGTGGCATGTAGAATCGATTCTATTGATGTTATTGATGAATGCATTGAAGAAGTAATTCACGAGTGTTTGAGGAATGATTTTATGGAGCCATACAGGATACAAGAAGCTAATGAGAAAATATTGGGGGTAACTCCATATCAACCTTCTCATAGGATCCTAAGATTTGAACCTTTAAGAAAAGAGGAGGATCCAAAAGCTACTATACCAACTGAAGAAGTCAAATTGGAACTCAAGCCTTTGCCATCAAATCTAAGATATGCATTTCTTGACTCTAATTTCAAATATCCTTTTATTGTTAATTCATCATTGCCTAGTAATAATGTTGATGCTTTATGTGATGAGTTGAATAGTCATAAGAATGTTATTGGTTATTCTATTAATGATTTGAAGGGAATTGGTCCTAATGTATGCATGCATAGAAATCTTTTAAAGTATAATGCCAAGCATTCCATTGAAGGTCAAAGGTGGCTAAACCCTACTCTTAAGGAAGTGGTTAGAAAAGCAGTAACTAAGTTGCTTGATAATGGAATCATTTATTCCATTAGTGATAGTAAATGGGTTAACCCCATTCAGGTTGTACCAAAGAAGGGAGGCTTAGTTGTCGTTAGTAATGAATGTAATGATTTGATACCTACTAGAACTATCATAGGATGGCGTATGTGTATTCACTATAAAAAGCTAAATAAAGCAACTAGGAAGGATCATTTTCCATTGCCTTTTATCGACCAAGTTCTTGAGAGACTAGCTAATTTTTCATATTTTTATTATTTGGATGGACTAAGTGGTTTTTACCAAATTCCTATTCATCTCGAAGACCAATCTAAGACCACATTTACATATATATATGGTACTTTTGCTTTTAGGCATATGCCTTTTGGTTTACGTAATGCACCCATAACTTTTCAAAGGTGCATGTTTTCCATATTTAGTGATCTATTTGATGATTGTGTAAAGGTTTTTATGGATGACTTTAGTGTCTATAGTACTAAATTTTCCAATTATTTAGACAATCTATCCAAAGTTTTTAACAAGTTTAATGAGCATGGATTGGTCTTAAATTGGGAAAAATGTCACTTTATGGCATAAGAGGGAATCATTCTTAGTCACTCAGTCTCAAAGAGAGGCGTTGAAGTTGATAAGGCAAAGATAGAAGTGATTTAAAATTTGCCACCTCCTAAATGTGTTAAAGATATAAGAAGCTTCCTTAGACATGTAGGTTTCTATCAAAGATTTATCAAAGACTTCTCTAAGATAGCAAAGCCATTATGTAAGTTACTTGCTAAGGATGATATTTTTGTGTTTGATGATGTGTACCTTGATGCATTTAAAAATTTGAAATGAGCTCTTATTTCTAGACCTATCTTACAACCACCTAATTAGGTGCAGCTATTGAAAATAATGTGCGATGCTAGAAACTGTGCAGTGGGAGCTATTTTGGGTCAAAGAAAGGAAGGCATGCCTTATGTGATTTACTATGCTAGCAAGCTTCTCGATGACACACAGATTAATTATACCACTACGGAAAAGGAGTTGCTTGTTATTGTGTATGCATTTAATAAGTATGGAGTGTATCTTATGGGCAAAAGGTGATTTTTTTATTCAGACCATGCTGCTCTTAAGTATCTTCTAAGGAAGAAGGATGCAAAACCTATAATCCTATGGTGGATTTTAATGCTTCAAGAGTTTAATTAGGAAGGAAGAGATAAGGAGGGAAGTAAGAATCTTATTGTGGATCATCTATCAAGACTTGATCAAGATGGATTAAAGAAGAATGATGATGGTGTACCAATTAATGAAATATTTCATGATGAACATCTACTAAGGGTGGCATCGAAAGAACTTCCATGGTTTGCATATATTATAAATTATCTTATGAGTGGTGTTCTTCCTTATGAGTTATATTATCAACAAAGAAAGAAATTTCTATATGACATTAAATTCTATTATTAGGAGAAGCCTTTACTTTATAAGAGATGTGTCAATGGTTTAATTCGAAGATGTATTCCTTAAGATGAAGCCCAAGATGTTTTGAGACATTGCCATTCCTTGGATGTTGGAGGACACTTCAGTGCAACAAAAATGACATCTAAGGTAATACAATTTGGTTTTTGGTAGCCAACTTTATTTAAAGATGCTAGAGAGTTTATTCTTATATATGATAGATATCAAAGAATGGGTAATATTACTGGGAAACATGAGATGCCCTTAAAGGGAATCCTTGAAGTCAAGCTCTTTGATATTTGGGGTATAGATTTCATGGGTCCATTTCCTAGCTCTTTAGGCTATAAGTATATTTCGATCATGGTTGATTATGTTTCAAAATGGGTGAAAGCATTACCAACTGTTACTAATGATGTTAAAGTGGTTAAGAAGATACTTAAGAAAATTATTTTTCCTAGGCTTGGTAGTCCTAGGGCATTGGTTAGTAATGGAGGTTCCCATTTTTATAATCATGTGATTGAGGCTCTCTTGGAAAAAATATGGAGTAACACGCAAGGTTGCTACTCCATATCACCCACAAAAAAGTGGGCAGGTTGAGATTAGTAATAGAGCGATTAAGTGGATCTTAGAGAAAACGGTGTCTTCTTTAAGGAAGGATTGGGCATTAAAGCTTAATGACACTTTATGGGCATATAGGATAGCTTTTAAAACCCCAATTGGCCTTACTCCATATCAATTAATTTATAGAAAGTCATGTCATCTACCCATTGAATTAGAGCATAAGGCATATTAGGCAATAAGGCTTTTGAATTTTGTTTTGAAGAAGGTTGGTAGGAAGATGTTACTTCAACTCAATGAGTTGGATGAGTTAAGAATGAATGCTTATGATAATGCAAAGTTATATAAAGATCTCACTAAGTCATGGCATGATAAGCATTTAACTAAGTAGGAAATTCATGAAGGTGAACTTGTTCTCCTTTTTAATTTGAGACTCAAGTTATTTTTGGGAAAGTTAAGGTCACAATGGTCAAGTCCTTTCAAAGTTATTAAAGTTTATCCTCATGGTGCAGTTGGTCTTGCTAAAGCAAAGGAAAAAATCTTTAAGGTAAATGGGCATCGTCTCAAACCCTACTTGATTGATGATGCAGTTGATCCAAGCCAATCTATCTCTATATCTACACCTTAATGGAATCAAGGTAAGTTCAAGCTATAGACCTTTAAATTTAGCATGGTTCAATTGACACATATTTATTTTTATTATTTTTTTAACTTTAGTGTACATCTTTACATTTTATGCTTTTTTGTTATGTCATTTCATTATTAGTTAGATTCATTATTTCACATTTTTATGCTTACAAGTTTTATTTATCATGTTAGTTTTGGGTTTATATTAGTTCTTTTCTTGTAAAGTTTAAGTCATACATTATTGTTTCATTCCTAAGTAGTGTTTTCACCAAGAAGTTACGAGTTGTCACCATAGGGATGACTTGTAACTGAAAGATTAAGTGACGAGTCATCATGACATAATGACTCACTAGGGCATGGAAGTGATGAGTCATCACTCTGTGACAACTTGTAATAGAAGGATTCAGGAACAATTTATCACGCAGTTGACAACTCGACCCAGGACACAAGAGGCAGTGATGAGTCATCACCACGTGACAACTCATACCCGAAAGTTATGGTGCCAACTCGTGCCCTCTCCTTCCCCTTATGCATTCACACATACAATTATGCACACCCTTGTAACAACCATCAATTAGTACTTTTTGCATGTTATATATCTTTTATCAATGCTTTTGTTTTATTTAATTTATTTATTAACTCAATTCAAATTTTAGAGTTGAAAAGTTGCCTTTTTTTTGAAAGGTGGACATTCCCTTTCACATCTCCTCATACCTTTTCACTTCCATACACACCTTTTCACTTACCTTTTACACATCCTTTCACTATTTCTCACACCCCTACTACATTTGTAAATACACCCTTTTGACTACCCACTCTCCTATATCTTCATCAAATTAATTCTAAAATGAATTTGTTCTCATTTGTTCTCTATTCTATCAACTCTAGTTCTTTTATCTTCCCCATATTCTCTTATTTACATATGTAGGCTTTTCACATCCCTCCTTTAATAAACCCTAACTAAATCACACCACCCATTTCTCCCTATTTTCTTTATTTTACTTTTCATCTTCATCTCTTATTCTCTACATTTTTATTTCATTCAAGCCATACTATCACCATGGGTATGACTAGAGGATCATCTTCTAAGAGGCCACATATGGAAAAGGAACACCAAAAGGAAGAAGAAGATCCTATACTAACTTACAAGGCTAAGTTTCCAATCCATTCCCATGAAGAAGGTACTAAGTTTACTATAGTCAAGTTTAGGGAAATCATAGGTTGTAAGTATATTCCTAACTCTTTCTTAAATGATATGGGTATGCTTGAAACTTTTGATCAAATGTTGACACAATGTGGTCTTAAGAAGTTTGTTTCTTTATGTGAAGACACTTATGTGGTCTTGATTATTGAGTTTTACACTACCTTGGATGTTAATGAAAAAAATTCACAAATTTTGAAATTTAGGATGCAAGGAAAGAAGCACTAACTCACTGACTTATTCATGCAACATGTTTTTGGTTTCATAAAGGATGGGTTGTGTGATCCCCCATCTTCCTTTAACTTGAATGAGTTTTGGACATTTCTCACTGATTTTCAAACACCATTTAACTCTAAAAGAGGAAAAGCTATGTTTATCAAGGATTTGAAATATCAATTGCTATATAAGGTGCTTACATGTGTCATTTTCCATAAAACTGAATTCAACTAAATCTCTACACAAGAGCTATTTTTAATGTTGTGTGTTCGTAATAAGAAACAAGTTTGATGGACATATTAGATTTTTAACCAATTGTTGACTTGTGCTTCATGTAAAGATGCACCTTTGAGTCATGGTCATGTTGTTACCATTATTGCCAAGGCCTTGAATGTTAACCTTGATGATTATACTCATATTTTTGAGTGCTCTTATTTTATTAACCATGCATTTATGAGAGGAGAAGTGGTAGATGTAGCATTTTGATTCATCCTCGCTCGTTCATAATATTGTTGGCAAGGAATTGATAGCACCCCACCGGTTGAGGAACCTCAAGCAGCATACCAACTAGGGAGTGACCTGGATGAGGAACTTCCCCAATATACACCACTTGGTGATATTCCCTTGCTCACCTATCCTGTCCACAGTGCACTAGGTTCTTCAAGTGATCACCCTCCAATTTTGGATCAAATCTTGAACGCTCAACTTGCCATGCAAGGTCAATTAAATGAGATGGCATTTCACCAATAGCAACTTGCTCATCGTCAACAGAAGATAGAGTACAAATTAAACCAATTCTTTACTTACTCCGGACATCCAATTGAGTCTCCACCTCCTACCCTAACCGACGATTAGAGGAGTATTACATTCCTTTCTTTACTTTTTTTTTATCACATTAGGGACAATGTGTGCTTTTAAGTATGGGGGAAGGGATATAATTAGGATATTAGTAGTTTATTATTAGTATATTTTTCTATATGTGTTTATGCTTTATGTGTTTATATTTTTCTATCTTTTAATAAGTAGTTATCTTATACATCTCTTTGGTTTTTAATTGAGATTATGTTTTCTAAATTGATAATTAGTTTTTATGCTTAATTCATAAAAATTTTAAGTTTTATTTAGTACAAGTCATAAGTTTTTTTTTTATCTCTTTTTATTATTTTTAAAATTTTATGAATGCTTTAGTCAACTTGCTAACTACGCTTAAGGCTAAGGTAATAAGGATTTAAGCTTAGGTTTTCTTAAAGACTTAGGTAGCCTTAGTGAAACTACAACCATAATACATATGACAATTGCTTTTCAATAATGTATGAGGACATTTCTATCTAAAAAAAAGAAAAGTTTTGTGCATTTATGTTTGCTCCTTATTTGCATTCATTCAGAAATAATACATCTAATATATATGCTTATGAATAAAAATGTATAAAAATTCCATAAGAAAAGTATGTTGCTATGTGTGCTTAACATTATCTTAAGGTTGCTTGTGTCTTTAGAATTCCTAAGTTTGAAGAGTAACCACTTTGGCTAAGTAGCTTGGTTAGAACTTTGACTTTGTAGTCTTAATTTTATTCTTAGTAAATTGAGATAAATTGGTAAATTTGTTGCTTGTGCTATGAAGCTTGCTTATTTTATCATTGTTGAGCATTGGAAGTGTAATTATTAATTTATCCCTTTCTAACCTTTTTCATTATTAAAATGATTTGCTAAGATGACTACATTTGTTTTGCAGAAGATGAAATTTTCATTAAATTTTTCATATTAGATCTTATATTGCATGAAGGCAAGCAAGGTCTAAGTGTAGGGAAGTTTGATACAATGCAAATATGCATAGTTATTTTGGTTATTTTAGTTATTATTTCATTTAATTTTTGTTATGTTTTGGTGTTTATTTGATTATGAAAATGCTATTTTTATTCTCAAGTGTCTTTTATGTTTGTTTGTGTGTGTGTGGTTTATACATGTTTTTGGGCTTGATTGGTATATAGAAAGAACATTGGACTTTCTAGAATGAAATATGGAGCTTGTAAAGCCAAAGGAAGCAAGTTAGAAGATGTGTTGAGTAGTCATCATGGTATCAAGTCATCATAAAGAGTTTTTATGCCGAGTCATCACCCCTTGCCAAGTCATCACATAGAGTTTTTGTGTCAAGTTGTCACTCCTTGCTGAGTCGTCACTGAGTCTGTCCAAAGAGTTATAACTTTCCAACTTTTAACAGTTTTTATATTTTGGCCATAACTTCTTCTATAGACATCAAAATTAGGTGATTTAAGTTGTCCTAGAAAGATAATAGAATGATCTACAACATTTATGAAGGAATATGCTAGAGTTAAGGTCATATGGATGGATAAAAATTCCCTTGAATTTACTATACCCGCACAGGGTTGTGACTTTTCATGTCAACGGGTACCTTTCCAGTTCTAAACAAATTTTGATCCCTTGTAACCACATCTAGGGTCTATGTATACATCATTTATGATATGTAGAAGGAGAGGGAAAAAAGATGTATGATTATTAGGATTATTATGATTACTAGATAGAACAACTAGTATGAGACAAAGTCAAGAAGCAATAAGCAAAAAGAGAAGATTATTCTACACCAAGCAAGTGTTAGAAGATTTTAGTAAAGGGTTTTATCTATTCACTTTCTTTATCCCTTTTCTATGCTACATTTGATTTTCTCTTATTGTTCTTTAAGCATGTGTCTTGGCTAAGTCTTGTATAGGATTTACAATGATGAATTAAATAATAACTACATTTTTATCTTATATTGTTTATGGTTTAATTTCAATTAGTGCTTAATTATGTTATGTATGCTTTATCACCATACGTAACTTAGTAATCAAATTATTTACAAGGAGAATTAGATTAATTTGGTGGAATGTAATTGAGATTGCTTAAGAATTAGATTTGACTTGGAGACAAGGAATTCATCTTAAGGGAATAAGAATTAGTGTAATGTGATTAATAATTTTTTCTTGTCTTTGCATTGCCATGAAAATGAATATGGATTCTAAGAGGAAATATTTTTAATAGATGATGAGATTTGTCTTTAAAAGATTATAGACCATAAAAAGAATTAACTTTAATTGAAAATGGAAATTACCTTTAAAGATTATAGACTAATTCCCAACCAACACGTTTATATGATAATTATTTTTAAGTTCTTATTTTATTCTGAATTATGGTTCTCCGATATATATTTTTTAGAAATTTTTTTTAGTGTTAGATTTAGAAATTAGTTAGTATTTAGACTTTCTTTTTTTTTTTTATTATTATTCCTATTCCAATTTGTTTTGCCCATCCATCTTAGTACCTATCTGATTAATACAAACTTCCCTAAATTCCCTATGTTCAACACCCTTCTTGCTCTATACTAAGTCCTATAGACTAGGATAATACAATTTAACCCGCTTCAAGATGTGCCCCAAGACATTAATTTTTTCTTAAAAAAACCAAGTGTTGTGTCATTTGAAGATGCATTATCTACTATGATAATAAAAACATCTTTGACACTACATTCAAGAAGGAAGTTTAATAAACTTTTTATAATGTACTCATCCCATTAAGATGTAACAAACAAATGAAATTATTATTTTTTTGGAGCTTCCACTCAACATCAATGTAATTACTAGTAATGCACATATAATTAATATGTTGAATTAATAGTCCAAAAGTCAGTTATGATGCTAACTCTTTAACTTTGGCAGTGACTCATAAAAGTATTTTATAATTTCAGCCATGCATCTAAATATGCATTATAACAATCTTGGTTGATTATCCATCTACTAGGTGTTTTGAACCTAAAACATGCAACAAATATAAAATGTTTGAATCCCTCCCCCTCAACAAATTTAAATAGCAACTCATTAACAATGACCATATTAGACAATGCATTTCTAAGTACTTCATGATCAAACTTTCATGTCCCTATTACACCTATAGTGTCAAAACTATAAGAAGTAGGTTGGAGAGTTAAAAGGCTTTATATACTCTTTTTATGGTTAGGGTTTTTCATGCAAGTAGGCATATGATTTCTAATGGATGATGTGCCATTTTTTTAGTGCTAATAAGAAAATTTTTAGCATAATATATGTATATAGCTTTTTCCAACTTACCTTGCTCATTAAGGATTTTCTCGAAGTACTCCCACAACATTTCCCTTTTTTTTTCATCTAAAGCAACTTATGGTTGCTTTTGGGCTTCCTCTAGTATAGGATGTTGGGTCTCACCACTAGTAGTAGGCTGATTGCCAGTGACAGCTCCTACTTCAATTTTCATCGACAACATTAATTTTATATACAAATAATTAGGGTTACATTAGGGTTAAAAAAGAAAAGAGATGTCTGGAAGGGTCGAGAGAGATAGAGGGAGATGGAGAAATGAGAGGTGTGAGTGAATAAGAGGTGTATATGGTAAAAAATTTTAAGGTTATGATAAGGTAAAAACGATCATTTTAAGGCATATATTTAGAAGTTTGGTTTTTCAGTCAGTTTGGTTAATTCAATAATCAATCGAACATACAACCAAAAATCTAACTTTCTTCATCTTTATAACCAAACGACCATTACCAATTCTCGAAAACCAAAGTGAGTATGAAATTATGTTTAAAATTGCTTGATCCAGTGGGTTCAGTCAAGAATTGCACACTCCTATATAGAGCATGAGGAAGAAACCATGATGATTTTCAAAAAATAATCATCATATCTATCGTAAGCATAATAAAAGTAAAACTAACAAAAAAATGATAAATAATAACATATAGTTTAATTCAAACTAATAGTAACTGTATACTTCTATTCTGAGTTAAATAGACACTTCCAATTTTAAATATATCAATAATGAGTAAAGTGGTATAACATTTACATGCATAAAAAGTGATATAATTCATCTCAAATATTTAATTTTAAATTCACTTAAAATATTTAGATGTACATGTAATATATAAAATAATCCAATTACAAAATTTGAAAATTTTGTTCATTAATCACTTTTATGTTATTATTTTTAAATTATTATTATTATTTTGTTATAAAAACAAAATGTAAAAAATTATAAGTAGTATCCATTTTAATTACTTTCAAACGAAAGACATTTAATCTAATTGAAATTTTTGTATTATGTTACTTTAACTTTTTTTTACTTTTTATTTTAAGTGTTTAACTACTAAATTTATTTTTATGATAGGTTAAAAGATTTAAATGTGTATAAGTGGTTTCTACCGTAAAGTAAAAATTCAAAACTCAATTTAAATCATTTTTAAAATATAATCTAAGTTAAATTTGGCAAAACAAAAAATTTATATTTGCTCCTATATCTCTACTTATAAAAACAATGTCACAAATTAAAAATAACAAAAACAAAAAGGTTTTGCCTTCCGGAAAATAACTCTTATATCTCCACTTGTTGCATTTGATTTTAAAATTTCTTTAGATTGTAAATAATAATAAATGTTTATTTTATTGCAGGTGTGGGAAAACATAAATAGTTAATACGTGAAAGGAAGAAAATTCTTCAATTATTGCGCGGACAATGAGGTTGCTTTATTATATATATATATATATATATATAAGTTAATAAACATGACCTAACATCTCTTGTTTTTATTTATAAGATCACTAATTAATTTAATTAAAATGATGTAGAGTTGGGCAAAACTATGTCATTTTAATTATTCATAATATATGACAATGTATAAGGGGTGTAATTGAGGCAAGTCGAATTGATACATTGTCAAGCTCAAACTCAACTCGACTTTCAAACTTATAGCTTGAACTCGATCGAGCTTTTTTCTAAGTTTGAACTGAACTTGATTAAATAATTGATATACTTAAACTTGACTCAATTAATTTAATAAATTTTTAAAAATATTCAAACTCGATTCGGTTTGATAAGATATATTTATAATTATATTAAATGAAAGGTTAAAATGGTAAATATACAAAAGCTCGATTAAGCTCGAGAGCCTATTGAATCACATATTTAGGATCTTAAGCTCAATTCAAAAAATCAACTTGAGTAGCTAGAACTTGACTTGACAATAATTCAATCAATTAAGAGTTAATCCTGAGTAGCTCGCGAGTCAGTTTGACTAGGTTATACTTATATCTAAATATATTAGTATGTAATAAAAATAAGAATTATAATAATATTATTTACCTCATCAATGTTAAATAATATCGATAAAATTATATTACTCAATAACAATAATAATTAGTAAGTTATTATATATAATAATATATTTTAATTAATAAAAATGACCTTTTTATAATATAATTACTTCATTTAATTAAAACGGCCTTTACAATAAATATTTCACTTTAAAAGCTTACAATAAAATAATTAAATCATAATGTACATTATCAAACTAATTTTTCTCAATTTAATTAAACCATAACATCATGGTGTATAAAATAAACATCATAAGTTGTATATATAGTATCTCAATACATAATAACTAATTTAAAAATATTCAGTTATACATTTTCTCTACTATAGTACATGGCTACTAATACAAACACAACTATATAGACCTACGTAAGATAGCAGGTGAAGAAGCTACTCGGCATAGAGAAGTAGGCCTAATAGAAGACTCCCAAACTCCTAAAAAAAATTAATTAAGGGGAGTCAGACCTCACTGAGTGAGCTAATAAAAGAAATGAATGCGGTTTGAAAATCTCCTTTAAAATAAGTTCTTTATGAAAATATAATATATATTTATAATTTTATTCAAATAATTTGGTATACATATAAGAAATCCATTTTTCAAAAGGAACGAAATAAATATTTAAATGATTTCTAAAACATTTTAGTATAAAAACTAGGTAGAACTTGAGTCCTCAATTTTAACAGTTATACAACTCATTTAAATGCAAGACTGCAGGATCCCGAGAGTAAAGCATCACTAGGATGCATAGCCGTAGTCATATTACTTAATCCAATATCATTAGCGATGTCTGAGAGCAAAGCATTACCGGACCATCAACCCCAGTGATTTAATAAATATTAATCTAACTATTCTTGTGGTGTCTGAGAGCAAAGCATCACCAGACCTTCGGCCCTAGTATTTATTAAATAATCAAATATTATATTACTAGCGGTGTCTGAGAGCAAAGCACCACCAGACCAACACCCCAGAAATATGATCAAATATTTTATCGGACTGGACATTTTTTATGAAACCCATCAGGTAGCCCGTTCTATCATAGTTTATTTAAAAAAAATGAAAATTAATAAAATAAGGAAAATCACAATAAATAAAAATAAAATTAAACAACTATAAAATTAAACCATGCAATATCAAATAAAGAATACCAACTTGAATTCTCATAAATTTAAATTCATAAGAAGTTTACGTATTTAATTTGAAAACCCGACATATAAATCGAATATTAACTTATAAGATGAAGGCACTCCTCTGATACATTGTGTCTGACCTTGACTGGTAGACGTGACTGAAGGGGCGGCTAAAAGATAGAAATTAAAATGACTATTAGAAAACAGAAACCCTCACTTCTAGAATTTCTAAGGAAGACTCGACACATAATTCAAAACTAAGGTTGACTCGGTGTCACATTTTATGAGAAATCTATGAAAAATTCAATAGAGACTCCTCTATAAAATGGACATCCCTCCATCGAAGTAGAATCAACCCTACAAGCAAACACACTTCTAAACTTCACACAAGCTCAACACCTCGGGTTGAGATCCCGTACTACACAATTCCCAACTAAGGTTCACAATAAGTAATAAATTAAATATTAAATAATAATATATTAAAATCACTAAAAATCCACAAATTCACCTTGACTGGTAGACATGACTGAAGGGGCGGCTAAAAGATAGAAATTAAAATGACTATTAGAAAACAGAAACCCTCACTTCTAGAATTTCTAAGGAAGACTCGACACATAATTCAAAACTAAGGTTGACTCGGTGTCACATTTTATGAGAAATCTATGAAAAATTCAATAGAGACTCCTCTATAAAATGGACATCCCTCCATCGAAGTAGAATCAACCCTACAAGCAAACACACTTCTAAACTTCACACAAGCTCAACACCTCGGGTTGAGATCCCGTACTACACAATTCCCAACTAAGGTTCACAATAAGTAATAAATTAAATATTAAATAATAATATATTAAAATCACTAAAAATCCACAAATTCAAATAAATCGCAATACAATTTATTTAGACATCAAAACACTAAATATAAATATTTTTCACAACAATTAATAAAAATCTCAAATAATTAATATAATTATATAAAAATCCAATTTTCCAAATATTAAATATAAAATAGTCACTTTCACATTTAGTTATTCAAAATGGCTTAATTATATAATAAAAGTAACTTAAAATCCATTTAATCACCAAAATAATAAATAATTTATTATTTGAATAAAATTTTCAAATATTAGAATTAATTAGTTAAAAATACTAATTAATTTATAAAAATTATTCTAATAGTCTATAAAATTCTAAAATCATTTAAAATATAATTTAACTATATTTTCAACAAAATTACATAATTACCCCAAAATTCCAATATTCACTTAAATATAATAATTCCTCAAAAATAATATAAATTTACCAAAAATAATTTTATTAACACAAAAATTACTAACTGAATTTACTAACTCTAATTAACTCAATATTCAACCCAAACAATTAATTAACAAAATTAACAAAATATGCATAAACTTAAAACATCTAAATAAA
The DNA here is from genome assembly GCA_947683625.1 of Mallotus nudiflorus. NCBI lineage: Eukaryota > Viridiplantae > Streptophyta > Magnoliopsida > Malpighiales > Euphorbiaceae > Mallotus > Mallotus nudiflorus. The sequence continues at coordinate 577,414 of CANTUR010000027.1, read as the reverse complement.
TTATACAAAATCCATAAAATTAAATTAACCAACATAAATCATTTTTATATATACCCCTAATCAAAATCAATCAAAATAATTTAGATCTACTAATATATATATAAATCAACCCAATTATTGACCAAATATTAAAATAGAATTCTGCATAATTAACTAAAATAAAAAAAATCAACTCAAAAATAACAAAATCAACTAACTAACAACCTAAATCAACTAAAAATCAACCTAACAAATTCAACTAAACTAACCTAGAACTCACCTAACACATAAATCCTAGGACATGTGAGGGCTGCTACTTGAGCCGGAGTTGCTACTGTTGTTGATCTTCGGTGCTGCTGTTGTTGATCTTCGGTGCTTCTATTGCTGTTGATTTTTGGTGTTGCTGCTATTGTTGAGACAACAAGGAAGGAAGAAAAAGCAAATGGTGGGGAGGGCATGATGGTGGTGCTGTTAGGGAAGAGAAAGCAATGTGGGAGAGAGCATGAAGGATGGCGTGAGGGAGATAGGAAAAAGAAGAAAATGGTAGGGTTGGGTTGGTCAGTTTTTTGACTGAGTTTTTAACATACATACACACACACACACACACCCACTCAACACACATGTTTATGCATGTAACACAATAATAATAATAACTCTAGTTAAAAATAATGCTATGTAAATAATAATAATAATGCTATATATATAAAAATATTATGACAATTAAAATAATAATGTACATGCATGTAAATAAAAATGAGATAGAAATAATAATATTAATAGTTCCCAAATAGAATTTTAAATTTAGTAATTAAATATAACAATTTAATGTAATAATAACAACAACATATGGTAAAAATTATTCATAACATTGCAAACCTCGATATTTAATTATATAAAGTAATTTTAAAAAAATTCGGGTTATTACAGTCTTCTACCCTTACAGAAATTTGTCCTCGAATTTCAAAGAAAAGTAAAGAAATACAAGGTTTATTGATGAAAAAGATAGGGATAGGCAACTTGCATCTCAAATTTTTTCTCCCATGTATAGTCTTCTACTGTGTGGTTACTCCAAAGCACTTTTACCATCGGAATCTCCTAAGAGTGAAGCTGAAAAACTTGGCAATCCATAATTGCTACTGGATACTCCTCATAAGATAGATTCGCTAAGCTCCATTGCTTAAAATTGAAGTACATAAGAAGGATTAAGAATATATTTTCTCAACATAGATACATGGAATACTAGGTGGATTTAAGATAACTCAGGTGGTAACACCAGTCTATAGGCCACTTCTCCAACTTGTGACCATATCTTGAAAGGTCCTATATATCTCGGAGCCAACTTACCCTTTTTACCGAACCTCATAACTCCTTTCAGTAGAGATACCTTCAAAAACACCATATCTCTAACTAGAAAGGAAGCATCTTTCCTTGTAGGATCAGCATAACTCTGTTGCCTACTGAAAGTTGTCCTCAACCTCTGCTGGATGATAGGGACTTTCTCAGAAGAAATCTATACCAACTTTGTGTTAGTGGTATGCACTAGGTCAATCATTTGATTATGCATTGAATTTCTTATTTTATTAATAAAGAGGTATTTCATTATCATTTGATTTTATGATAATTATATGAATGGTTAATTCTTACTAAGGATATCAAGTATGTGACTTGATAGTAAAACCCTTAGATTAAAATAAGAGTTCTATTCTAATTATTCCTAGCCATTTATTCATTATATAAATATTAAAGTATTAAGGCTAGTATGATGTTCACTGATGGTTATGTTTTACTAATCATGAATATGAGATATTAAGTCAAATCATAGGTACATGATGAGAGATCATGTACTGGATTGACCTACTATGAGAATACTACATAGATTATTGTCATAAGTATTTCTCATCACAGTAATTTTATTTCGGTCCTTTGACCTTGAATCATCATGGATTTCTACATAGCTATTTTATATTTTGACACATTCTAACATTGTCTTTAACCGGATGATTAAATTGGAATGTTATTGGATATGAAATTAGTTATGTGAGGAATATGAGTGATTCAGAAGGAATTTATCCCTCATTAATATGAGAAAGATATCTATGGGCCCCTTGATGAGATAGACTGAAGAAAATTGCATGGCCATGCTAAAATGAATTGATAAAGAGTTATCATTTTCAGTCTACTTGGAATCAAGTCATAATATTGAACTATATAAGGATGACATTTTATGCCTTATGTTCAATTAAGATATCATATGATAAAGGGATAATAAAATTCATTGTAATTAGGTTATGTCGGATTATTGACTTCACATGACTTGGGTAGTCATAATGTCTTGCTAGAGGCCACTTACGACTTGTAGGCCTAAATAGAGATTTAGGCCCACTACCAATGTTATGTGAACCTACAGGGTTACACACTTAGAACAAGCCTAAAACGAATATGGGTTTAATAAGCCCAAAATAAACTGTATGGAAATAAATAATTAAAGTGTTTTATTTATTTATTTGTTTATTTATTTAAGATAAATGTTATTTTAAATAAATAAATAAGATATTATTTCTTATTTGTTTTTAAAAAAAATCAGAATATAATAAATAGAAATTACCAAAAGGTCATTGGTAGGTGAAACCCTAATTTGGAGTCTATAAATATGTTATATTCTCTAGGGTTTCATACACTGGTTTTTATGCCTCAAAATTCGTTTTCTTTCTCCTTAGAAAACAAAGACAGAGTTTTTCTTTTGTTCTTGATTTGTGAGACAATCAAGGAGGTTGCTAGCACACACACTCCAATTCATTTTGTGAAGGGTTGTTCGTGTGGATACCTATAGAGGACGCATCCTTTTGAAGACGTCTTGATCCGAACAACCAAGCCAAAAAGCTCGATGTAATGTGTCACCGGTGTGAACCTCCTCTCACCCTTCCAGAAAATCTTGCCTCTTCTACGTTTTGGTGAGATTCTTGAAATTCTAGATTTAATCAAGTAGTCGAATTACATGGATCCAGACTTGGGTACGTGATAAAATTTTAATTTTTCCACTGCATTTGTATTACGAATCCCAACAGTTTAGACCTGTCAACTGTCTCTCACTAAGTTCCCAACACAAAGATGATATGCACTTTCTACTATACAATGCTTCATACGGAGCCATTTCAATACTTACATGATAACCATTGTTATATGCAAATTCAATTAGTGGCAAGTGGTTATCCCATTGAACTCTAAAATCCATCACACACATTATGAGCATATCCTCTAAGGTCTAAATGGCCCTTTCACACTAACCATCAATTTGAGGATGGAATGTTGTACTGAAGTCTAACCTTGTACCCAAGGCTTTATACAACTCTTGTTAGAAAACTGATGTAAAAGTGGCTCTTCTATTAGATATTATGCTCACTGGAACTCTATAAAGATAAATAATTCTATTGACATACAACCATGCTAACGTATCAGTGGAGTATATCTTCTTTACTAGTAGAAAGTGAGCTGACTTAGTTAACCTGTCAACTATCACCCAGATTGCATCAAATCCACTTGCCGTTCGAAGCAAACTAGTCATAAAATCTATGGCAATCATATCCCACTTCCACTTTGGGATAGGCATGGGCTATAACAATCCTGAGGGCCTCTAATGCTCTAGTTTCACTTGCTAACATGTGAGACACTTGGATACAAATTCTACAACATCCTTCTTCATTCTATTCCACCAATATGTATCTTTTAAATTATGATACATCTTGGTAGAACTTGGATGAATACTATATGTAGAAAAATGTGTCTCTTCCAATATCTCTTTCCTCAGATCATCAATATCTAGCACACATAGTCGAGTACCTAAGAATAGAATGCCCTCACTGTCAATCACAAACTCTTTGGATTGACCCTGTTGCACTTCAAACATGATTCTTTGTAGCAGTGGATCCCTCCTTTGAGCTGACTTAACTCTATCCAAATACACTACTTGTATTATGAACTAAGCTAAAAGGCATTTCTTAGCCACTTTCCACTGCAAACCCTGATAAGTTAGATCATGCAATTCTTGAATGATCGGCCTCCTCTAAGTACTGATATGGGCAAGACTGCTTATTGATTTTCTGCTCAACACATCTGCTACTATGATTTCCTTGCCTGGATGGTAAAGAATCAAACAATCATAGTCCTTCAAAAATTCCATCCATCTTCTTTGCCTTAGGTTCAAATCCCTATACTCAAAGATATACTTCAAGCTCTTATGGTCGATGTATATCTCACAAGTGACACCGTATAAGTATGCCTCTAAATTTTCATTGCAAATATAATTGCTACCATCTCCAAATCATGAGTGGGATAATTCTGATCGTGCTTCTTTAACTGCCTTGAAGTATAAGCAACCACTCTACCATTCTACATTAGCACACAGTCCAATCCTACACAGGAAGCATCATAATACATTATGCATCGACTGTCATTAGAAGGCAAAGTCAGCACTAGAGCCGAAGTCAATAAATCCTTGAACAACTGAACATGCTCCTCACTTCTATTAGTCCACATGAACTTAACATTCTTCTAGGTCAGTCTGGTTAAAGGTGCAACAATCATGGAGAAATCCTTTATAAATCTCTTGTAATAGCCCGTTAAACCTAGAAAACTTCTTACTTTAGTAACCGTTGTGGGTCTTGGCCACTTAGTGATCACCTCTATCTTCCTAGGATCCACCTGAATGCCATCTTTGGATACCACATGGCCTAAGAATGCCATTTGGTCTAACCATAACTCACAATTAGAAAATTTGGCATACAACTGGTGCTCTCTTAAAGTCTGTAGCACCAATCTTAAATGCATCGCATGCTCCACCTTATTCTTGGAATAGACCAAATGTCATCAATAAACAAGATCATAAATTGGTCCAAGAATGACTTAAACACCTTGTTCATTAAGTCCATAAAGGCTACTGGGGCCTTAGTCAACCCAAAGGACATCATTAAGAACTCATAGTGGCCATACCTAGTCCAAAATGCTGACTTGGGTACATCCTCACTTCTAATCCTCAGATGATGATACCCAGATCTCAAGTTGATCTTGGAGAAATGTTGAGCTCCTTGTAATTTATCAAACGAATCGCCAATCTTAGGGAGTGGATACTTGTTCTTGATGGTAACTTTATTCCATTGTCTATAGTCAATAAAAAGTCAAAGACTACCATCTTTCTTCTTCACAAAAAGAACTGGAGCATCCCAAAGAGATGTGCTAGGCCGAATAAACCCCTTATCCAATAATTCCTGCAATTATTCTTTTAGCTCCTTTAGCTCTGTAGGTGCCATCCTATAAGGTGGCATAGAGATAGGATATGTACCTAGCACAACATCTATACATAATTCTATCTCTCTATCTAGCGACAATCTAGGTAACTCCTCTGGAAAAACATATGAGAATTCGCATACCATCGGTACCTTTTCTACTGATCCAATTTCTGTATGAACATATTTTACTATAGCTAGATAGCCCTAACACCCTCTACTAAGCATCTTCCTAACTGTAATAGCAGAAATAAGATTATGAGGCGTGGAACTCTCACTACCTTTGAATTTGAATTCCTCTTCACCTAGAATTTTGAAAATTACTTCTTTTGCTTGACAATCCACAAAAGCATAGTACTAGGACAACCAATCCATTCCTAGAATCACATCAAAATCAATCACATCTAGAAGGACTAAGTCTGCCAACAACTCTCTAACTTCTACTAATACGAGACAAGATGGAAAGAAAATGTCTATCACCAACTCTCACTAAGCAGAGTCAAAACAGATAAAGGAAAACTCATATTGGAAGGAAGATAAGATACATTTAAAGTAAATGAAGGGGATATAAAGGAATACATAGCACCGAGATCAAATAAAATTGTAGCCTTAGAGCAACAGACGGGAATAATACCTGCTACTACAACATTAGATGTTTGTGTATCCTAAGGAGTCAAAGTGAAGACCCTAGCCTGTCCACGTCATGGCTACAACTAGGTGAATGGTTGAGTATGTCCTCTACCTCGACCCTCGCAACCTAAATCAATCACTACTGAGGGTACATGGGGGTTTAATGCTACTGAGGTACCTGCTGTAAAGGCTATACAACAAAAGGTGAAGATCCCTGAGCTAAGGACAGTTGGAATCCATAGTTCGGACAAGCTTTAGCAAAGTGTCCAAACTTACCACATTTGAAACATGCTTTTGTCATCAAATGACAAGGACCTTGATGCACTCGCCCACACATGGCACATGCACTAGCTGCAGACACAGAACTGCCATGTCTAGAGCTTTATCCATTGCTGCTAGTAGCACTAGAACCAAATCCAACGGCCCTACTACTCCTGCGATCCTAAGAAAACTGTGCCTACCAGTCCAATGTGCTCTAAACTATCTACTTTGCTAAGAAGGACCTACTAATTAAGCACTTGTGTTGCCTATCTGAAATACTAGTTGTTGTACCCTCTGAACAAGTTTGACAATGCCATTATCATAAGGGTCAAGTATAGTGTCGTGTCGAATATGTCTCTGCTCTAGCTATCTCGCCTCCTCCATAACACTCTCTAAACTACGGCCCTCTAGTCAAATACCAATATAAGTTAGGCCTAACCCAGTCATATAAAGCTCAACTGCTCAGGAAACATCCTACCTCACATCCTCAACATGTCTTATTAATCTGTAAAACTCCCAAGTGTAGTCTTCAACTGATTGATCTCTCTTGTCGATATTAAGTAGTTGCCATTTGTAGTTCTCTCTCATAAATGAAGGATAGGAAAACCTCATAAATTTCTCCTTAAAACCTAACCAAGTCATCATGGTCATAAATGGTCCATAATCATGATCCTCTAATAATTTGAATACCCAGATCTAGTCCTGGACTCAATGGTGTTAATGAAATCCAATGCATCTCCAATAACATCAAAATAAACTCGTCCCACTCTAAAGTATAACAATGCCACATCTGCATCAGACATCCCATAATTATGTCACTGAAGCATATATTGCACTATGGGCATCGCCTGATTAAGGGCTGCCAAACCTTGATTAATACCTGCCATACCGGCTACAAAAGCTATAGGATCCTCTATTAGAATTTGAGGCTCTACCTAAGGCTAGTCTTGCCTTTGAGCTACTGCTACTCTAGCTCTGCCCTTACCTGTACCTCTTCCCTTACCTCTAGGTCAAGGGGCAGGAGGGAGAATCACATCCTGAAATGACTGTTCACCGTTATTAGGCTCTGCATCAGCAGCAAGGGCATTCTGACCATGCCTCATTCTTAAAAGATGAGACAACCCAAATTCAAAATAAGACAAGAATGCAAACATAGACGTCGAATCCTAAGGATAAGAAATCAACAAGTGACAGTTAACAACCTAAGAACCACAGTAACATGAGAAAAGACATACATCGACAGTCAAAAGCATGGAAAATGAGCCAAAACTCTGATACCAACTTTGTCACAACCCGAACCGAGGGGCACATGACTGGCACTAGGGAATGGAAAAGCATAAAGCTACTGAAAACCCATAGTAAGCCTTAAAAGAAAAACACGAAATATTTCACTTTAAAACCTTACAATAAAATAATTAAATCATAATGCACATTATCAAACAAATTTTTCTCAATTTAATTAAACCATAACATCATGGTGCATAAAATAAACATCACCAGTTGTACAAATAGTATCTCAATATACAAATCTCAATACATAAAATCCAATTTAAAAATATTCAGTTATACAGTTTCTCTACTATGATACACGGATACTAATACAAACACAACTATATAGACCTACATAAGATAGTCGGTGAAGAAGCTACTCGGCATAGAGAAGTAGGCCTAACAGAAGACTCCTAAACTCCTAAAAAAAAAAAAATTGAGGGGAGTTAAACCTCACTGAGTAAGTTAATAAAAGAAATGAATGCGATTTGAAAATCTCCTTTAAAATAAGTTTTTTATGAAAATATAATATATTTATAATTTTATTCAAATAATTTGATATACATATAAGAAATCCATTTTTCAAAAGGAAAGAAAGAAATATTTAAATGCTTTTTAAAACATTCCAACATAAAATCTAGGTAGAACCCGAGTCCTCAATTTTAACAGTTATACAACTCACTTAAATCCAAGACTGCTGGATCCCAAGAGTAAAGCATCACTAGGATGCATAGTCACAGTCATATCATTTAATCCAATATCACTAGCGGTGTATGAGAGCAAAGCATCACCAGACCATTAGCCCTAGTGATTATTTGATAAATATTAATCCAATTGTACTGGCGGTGTCCGAGAGTAAAGCATCACTAGACATTCAGCTCCAGTATTAATTTAATAATCAAATATTATATTACTGGCGATGTCCGAGAGCAAAGTATCTCCAAACCATCAGCCCCGGTAATATAATCAAATATAATGAAATATTTTACCGGTGCGAACACGGTCCTAATGAAATCCATCATGTAGCCCGGTCTACCGTAGTTTATTTAAAATAAATAAAAATAAATAAAATAATGAAAATCACAATAAATAAAAATAAAATTAAACAACTAGAAAATTAAAAACAACTAGAAAATTAAACCATGCAATATCATATAAAGAATGCTAACTTCAATCCTCAAAAATTTAAATTCATCAAAACTTTATGTATTTAATTTGAAAACCCAACATGCAAATCGAATATTAACTTACAAGATGAAGGTTCTCCTCTGATATGTTGTGTCTAACCTCGACTGGCAGACAAGACTACAGGGGTGGCTAAAAGATAGAAATTAAAATGATTATCAGAGAATAGAAACCCTAACTTTTAGAATTTCCAATGAAGACTCGACACAGAATTCAAAACTTAAGGTTGACTCAGTGTCACATTTTACGAGAAATCTATTAAAAATTTGGCATAGTCTCCTTTATAAAATGGACATCCCTCTACCAAAGTAGAGTCAACCCTACAAGCAAACATACTTCTAAACTTCACACAACTATACACCTCGGGTTAGGACCTCGAACTATATAGACCTACATAAGATAGCCGGTGAAGAAGCTACACGATGTAGAGAAGTAGGCCTAACAAAAGACTCCCAAACTTTTGAAAAAAATAAATTGAGGGAAGTTAAACCTCACTGAGTAAGCTAATAAAAGAAACAAATGCAGTTTGAAAATATTATTTAAAATAAGTTTTTTAATCAAAATATAATATATTTACAATTTTTTTCAAATAATTTGATATACATATAAGAAATCCATTTTTCAAAAGGAAAGAAATAAATATTTAAATGATTTTTAAAACATTTCAGTATAAAAACTAGGTAGAACCCGAGTCCTCAATTTTAACAGTCATTTGGCTCACTTATATCCAAGATTGTCAGATCTTGAGAACAAAGCATCACTAGGATGCACAGCCATAGTCACATCACTTAATCCAATATCACTTGCGGTGTTTAAGAGCAAAGCATCACTAAACCATCGACCCTAGTGATTTAATAAATATTAATCATCAGACTTTCAGCCCTAGTATTTATTAAATAATCAAATATTATATTACTGGCGATGTCCGAGAGTAAAGCATCACTAGATCATTGACCCTAGTAATATAATCAATATAATCAAATATTTTACCGGTGCGGACATGGTCCTGATGAAACCCATCAGGTAGCCCATTCTATTATAGTTTATTTAAATTAAATAAAGATAAATGAAACAAGGAAAATTACAATAAATGAAAATAAAGTAAACTGACTATAATTTAAATCATGCATCATTATTTAATAGTATTGACTAGAATCTCACAAATATATAATTTATCAAAATTGAATATGAGTTAAATTGAAAGACCCCACAATGCAATCAAATATTAACTTATAAAATGAAGGCACTCCTCTAATATGTTATGTCCAACCTCGACTAGTAGAAGCAACCAGAGCGGTGACAAAAGACAAAAAATAAAATAACTATCAGAGATTAGAAACCCTAATTTCTAAGGAAGACTTGACTCAGAATTCAAAAATTAGGATTGACCAGATGTCATGTTTTATGATAAATCTACCAAAAATTCGATAGAGTTTTCTCTGTAAAACGGACATCCCACTATCGAAGTAGAGTCAATCCAGTAAGCAAACACACTTCTAAATTTCACACAAGCTCAACACCTTAGGTTAGGACTCCAAACTATTCAAATCCCCAACCGAGGTTCACAATACACAAAAAGGAAAATATCAACATCCCACTACCGAAGTAGAGTCAATCCAGCAAGCAAACATACTTCTAAACTTCACACAAGCTCAACACCTCGGGTTAGGACCTCGAACTACTCAAATCCCCAACTGAGGTTCACAATACATAAAAAGGCAAATATTAAATACTAACATATTAAAATAACTAAAATCCATAAAATCAATAATATCATTTATTTAAATTTCAAAACACTAAATATAAATATTTTCCACAACAATTAATAAAATCTTAAATAATAATAATATTTATAAAATTCCTATTTTTCAAATATTCAACATATATAGTCAAATTCACATTTAATTATTTAAATAGCTTAAATATATTATAAAATTAATTAAAAACCCATTTAATCACAAAATAATAGATAATTTACTATTTGAATAAAATTTTCAAAAATTAGAATTAATTAGTTGAAAATAGTAATTAATTTATAAAAATTATTCTAATAGTCTATAAAATTCTAAAACCATTTAAAATATAATTTAACTATATTTTAAATTAAATTAAACAAAATTCCAATATTTGCATAAACATAATAATTCCTCAAAAACAAAATAATTTTACTAAAAATAATTTTATTCACACAAAAATTACTAACTTAATTTACTAACTCTAATTAACTCAATATTCAACCCAAATAATTAATTAACAAAATTGAAAAATATACATAAACTTAAAACATCTAAACAAAATTATACAAAATCCATAAAATTAAATTAACCAACCTAAATCATTTTTATATATTTCCATAACCAAAATCAACCAAAATAATTTAGATCAACTAATATATATGTAAATCAACCCGAAAATTAACCAAATAATAAAATAGAATTCTACATAATTAACTAAATAATAAAAATTAACCAAAATAAACTAACTAACAACTAACAAAAAACAAAGAATCAACTTAACAAACTTAACTAAACTAACCTAGAACTCACCTAACACAGAAATCCTAGGACAGGGAGGGTTGTTGCTTGAACTAAAGCTACTACTGTTGATCTTCAGTGTTGCTGCTGTTGTTGGTCTTTAATGATGCTCCTGCTGTCTTCGTGCTGCTGCTGCTGTTAATGTTGAGATAGCAAGAAGGGAAGAAGAAGTAGATGGACGGGGCATGAAGATGGTGGTGCTACTGGGATGGAAGGGAAAGCAACAAGAGAGAGCAGGAAGAATGGTGTGAGGGAGATGGGAGAAGTTGAAAATGGTGGGGTTGGGTTGGTGTTGATTGAGTTTTTAACATATATATATATATATATATATATATATATATATATACCCACTCAACACATATGTATATACATATAACACAATAATAATAAAAATAATAACTCTAGTTAAAAATAATGCTATGTAAATAATAATAATAATAATCAATAATAATAATAATGTTATGTATATAAAAATATTATGACAATTAAAATAATAATGTACATGCATGTAATTAAAAATGAGATAGAAATAATAACATTAATAGTTCCCAAATAGAATTTTAAATTTAGTAATTAAATATAATAATTTAATGTAATAATAATAACAACATACGATAAAAATTATTAATAATGTTGCAAACCTCGATATTTATATATAAACTAATTTAAAATATTTGGGTTATTATAATCTTCCCCCCTTACAAAAATTCATCCTCTAATTTCAAAGAAAAGTAAGGAAATACAAGGTTTATTGATGAAAAAGATAGGGATAGGCGGCTTGCATCTCAAATTTTATCTCCTACGTATAATCTTTTGCTGTGTGGTTTCTCCATAGCACTTTTACCATCGGAATCTCCCTGGAGAGAAGCTTATGAACCTAGCAATCCACAATCGCCATTGGGTACTCCTTATAAGACAGATCTTCACTAAGCTCTACTGCTTGAGGCTGAAGTACGTGAGAAGGATCAGGAATATACTTTCTCAGCATAGATACATGGAATACTAGGTGGATTCGAGATAACTCAGGTGGTAACACTAGTCTATAGGCCATTTATCTAACTCGTGACCGTATCTTGAAAGATCCAATGTATCTCGGAGCCAACTTACACTTTTTAACAAACCTCATAACTCCTTTCATTATAGATACCTTCAAAAACACCATATCTGCAACTAGAAAGGAAATATCTTTCCTTCTAGGACCAATATAATTCTTTTTCCTGTCGAAAGTTGTCCTCAACCTCTATTGAATGATAGGGACTTTCTTAGAAGTAATCTACACTAGCTTTAGACCTGTCAACTATCTGTCACCAATTTCCTAACACAAAGGTAATATGCACTTCTTACCATATAATGCTTCATACGGAGCCATTTCAATACTTGCATGATAACTATTTTTATATGCAAATTTAATCAGTGGAAAGTGGTCATTCCATTGACCTCCAAAGTCCATCACACATATTCTAAGCATATCCTCTAAAGTCTGAATAGTCCTTTAAGATTGGTCATCAGTTTGATGATGGAATGTTGTACTAACGTCTAACCTTGTACCCAAGTCTTTATATAACTCTTGCTAGAAAACAGATGTAAAAGTGGCTCCTCTATCATATATTATGCTCGCTGGAACTCCATGAAGACAAACAATTATGTTGACATACAACCATGCCAACCTACTAATGGAGTATGTCTTCTTTACTGGCAAAAAGTGAGCTGGCTTAGTTACCCTATCAACTATCACCTAGATTGCATCAAATCCACCTATCGTCTGAGGCAAACCAGTCATAAAATCCATGGCAATCATATCCCACTTTCACTCTGGGATAAGCATGGCCTGTAACAATCTTGAGGGCCTCTAATGCTCTAGTTTCACCTATTAACATGTGAGACACTTGGATACAAATTCTGCAACATCCTTCTTCATTCCATTCCACCAATATGTATCTTTTAAATTATGATACATCTTGGTGGAACTTGGATGAATATTGTAAGCAAAAAAATGTGCCTCTTCCAAGATCTCTTTCCTCAGATCATCAACATTGAGCACACACAACTAAGTACCCAAGTGCAGAACACCCTCATTGTCAATCACAAACTCTCTGGATTGACCCTGTTGCACTTCAACCATGATTTTCTATAGTTGTGGGTCCCTCTTTTGAGCTGCCTTAACTCTGTCCAAATACATTTATCATAATTTAAACTGAGCCAAAAGGCATTTTTTAGTCACTTTCCACTACAAACCCTGATCAATAAGCTCATGAAACTCCTTAATAATTAGCCTTCTTTCAATACTAATATGGGCAAGACTGCCTACTGATTTTCTGCTTAACGCCTAAGCTACTATGTTCACCTTACCTAGATGGTAAAGAATCAAAAAATCCTAGTCATTCAGAAGTTCCATCCATCTTCTTTACCTTAGGTTCAAATCTCTCTGCTCTAAGATATACTGCAAGCTCTTGTGGTCTGTGTATATATCATAAGTGACACCATATAGGTAATGCCTTCAAATCTTTAGTGCGAATACAATTGCTGCCATCTCTAGATCATGAGTGGGATAATTTTGCTCGTGCTTCTTTAACTGCCTTGAAGCATAAGCAACCACTCTACCATTCTGCATTAGCATATAGCCTAATCCTACATGGGAAGCATCACAATACATTATGTATCCATCATCACTAGAAGGACAATTCAGCACTAGAGCTTAAGTCAATAAATCCTTAAGCAACTGGAAATGCTCCTCACATCTATTAGTCCACATGAACTTAACATTCTTCTAGGTCATTTTGGTCAAAGGCATGGCAATCTTATAGAAATCCTTCACAAATCTCCTGTAATAGCCCACTAAACTAAGAAAACTTCTCACTTCTATGACTATTGTAGGTCTTGACCACTCAATGATTGCCTATATCTTCCTAGGATTGACTTGACTACCATTTTTAGATACCACTTGGTCTAAGAATGACCACTTGGTCTAACTAGAACTCACATTTTGAAAACTTGGCATACAATTGTTGCTCTCTTAAAGTCTGTAGCACCAATCTCAAATGCATTACATGCTTCACCTTATTATTGGAATATACCAAAATGTCATCAATAAACACAATCACAAATCAGTCCAAGAATGGCTTAAACACCTTATTCATCAAGTCTAGAAAGGCTACTGGGGCATTAGTCAACCCAAAGGACATCACTAGGAATTCGTAGTGGCCATATCTAGTCTGAAATGCTGACTTGGGTACATCCTCACTTCTAATCCTCAGTTGAAGATACCAAAATATTAAGTCAATCTTGGAGAAATACCGAGCTCTTTGTAATAGATCAAATAAATCATCAATCCTGGGGAGTTGATATTTATTCTTAATAGTAACCTTATTCAGCTATCTGTAGTCAATACAGAGTCGAAGACTACCATCCTTCTTCTTCACAAAAAGAACTAGAGCACCCTAAGGATATGTACTAGGCTGAATAAACCCCTTATCCAACAATTCCTATAATTGCTCTTTCAGCTCTGCAAGTGCCATCCTATAAGGTGGCATAGAGATAGGATCTGTTCCAGGCACAATATTAATACATAATTCTATCTCTCTATTCGACGGTAATTTAGGTAACTCCTCTAGAAAAGAATATGAGAATTCATGTACCACTAGTACCCTTTCCACTAATCCCATTTTTACTTGAACATCTCTAACTACATATATATAGCCCTGACACCCTCTACTAAGCATCTTCCTAGCTATAATAGCAAAAATCAGGTTACAAGTCATGGAACTCTCACTACCTCTAAATTTAAATTCCTCTTCACCTAGAATTATGAAAATTACTTCTTCACTTAACAGTCCACAAAAGCATAATACTGGGACAACCAATCCATTCCCAGAATCACATCAAACTCAATCACATCCAAAAGATCCTATACCTTCAACCAACATAGGACAAGATGGAAAGAAGATGTCTATTTCTAACTCATCACTAAGCAAAGTTAAAACAAATAAAGGAAAACTCATCTTGGAAGGAAGACAAGCCACTTTCAAAGCAAATTAAGGGGATACAAAAGAATACATAGCACCCGGATCAAATCAGACTCTAGCATTAGAGAAAAAAACAAAAATAATACCTACTACCATAATATTATATGCTTGCACATCATGAGGAGTCAAAGTAAAGACCCTAGCCTGTCCATGTCCTGGCTATTGTGAGGTGAACAACTGAGTTTGTCCTTTGCCTCGGCCCTGCTGACTCGGAAACTGTATCGATCATTACTAAGGGTACATGGGTGTCTGATACTGCTGAGGCACCTAATAAAAATGCTGGACAATAGAAGGTGAAGATCCTTGAGCAAAGGGTAATTGGAATCCATAGTTCGGATAGGCTTTAACAAAGTGTTCAAACTGACCACACTAAAAACATGCTCTTGGCATCAAGTGACAAGAACCCTGATGTACTTGCCCACATATGGCACATGCACTAGCTCTAGACCCAGAACTGCCATAACCAGAGCTTTGTCCACTGCTGCTGCTAGCACTACCACTAAATCTAGTAACCTTAGTACTCTTGTGATCCTAAGCAAGATGGTGCCTACCAGTCTAATGTACTTTAAATTGTTTGCTTTGCTAAGAAGGGCCTACTAACTGAGCACTTATGCTGCCTATCTGAAACACTGGCTGATGCATCCTTTTAACAGGTTTGACAATGCCACTATCATACAGGTCAAGTATGGTGCCATGTCAAATATGTCTTCACTCTAGTTATCTCGCCTCCTCCACAACACTCTCCAAACTAAGGCCCTTTAGTTGAATGTCGATATAAGCTAGGCCAAAACCAGTCATATACAACTCAACTGCTCTGGCAACATCTTGCCTCACATCCTCAGCATTTCTCATCAATCTATAGAACTCTTGAGTGTAGTCCTTAACTGATCGATCTCTCCTATTGATATTAAGCATATGTCATCTATAGTTCTCTCGCATAAATGAAGGATAGAAGAATCTCATAAATTGCTCCTTAAAACCCAACCAAGTCATCATGGTCATGAAGGGCTAAATGGACTGCATAAACTAGTCCTGAGTTGCCGCTGAGACTGATAACTCCACAATCATGATCCTCTGATAATTAGAATACCCAAATCTGGTCATGAACTCAATGGTGTTAATAAAATCCAATGCGTCTGCAGTACCATCAAAATAAACTCATCCCACTCTAGAGTATAACAATGTTGTATTTGCATTAGACATCCCCTAATTCTGTCATTGAAGCATTTATTGCACTATAGGCACTACTTGATTAAGAGCTGTCAAGCCCTGATTAATATCCACCATACCAGATGCAAAAGCTGCATGATCCTATACTGGAATATAGGGCTCTACTTGAGGCTGATCTTGCCTCTAAGTTGTTGCTACTCTAGCTCTGCCTCTACCTCTACCTTTAGGTTAAGGGGCAGGAGGGAAAATCTCATCCTGAAATGATTGTTAACCATCATTACACTCTACATCAATAGCATGGGCATTTTGAGCATGCCTCATTCTTAAAAAATAAGAAAACCCAAATTTAAAGCCAAATAAGAACACAGACATAGACATAGAATCCTAAGGATAAGAAAATCTACAAATAACATATAACAACCTAAGTACTATAGTAATATGAGAAAAGACAGACATCGATAGTCAAAAGCATGAAAAATGAGCCAAAGCTCTGATACTAACTTTATCATGACCTAAAACCAGGGTCGTATGACCGGCACTAGGGAATGGGAAAGCTTAAAGCTATTGAAACTTGTAGTAAGCCTTAAAAGAAAAATGTGGAATATTTCATATTAAAACCTTACAATAAAATAATTTAAATCATGATACACATTATCAAACTTATTTTTCTCAATTTAAACAAACCCTATCATTATTATCATCATGTATGAAATAAACATCATCAGTCATACAAATAGTATCTCAGTACATAAATCTCAATACATAATATCCAAATTTAGAATATTCTATTATACAATTTCTTTACAGTGGTACACATATACAAATACAAACACAACTATATAGACCTACATAAGATAGCCAGTGAATACGCTACCCAGTGTAGAGAAGTAGGCCTAACAAAAGACTCCCAAACTCCTAAAAAAAATAAATTGAGGGGAGTCAGACCTCACTGAGTAAGCTAATAAAAGAAATGAATGCGGTTTGGAAATATCCTTTAAAATAAGTTTTTTATGAAAATATAATATATTTATAATTTTATTCAAATAATTTGATATATATATAAGAAATCCATTTTTCAAAAGGAAAGAAATAAATATTTAAATTATTTTTAAAACATTTCAGTATAAAAACTAGGTAGAACCCGAGTCCTCAATTTTAATAGTCATTCGGCTCACTTATATCCAAGATTATCGGATCCTAAGAGCAAAGTATCACTAGGATGCATAGCCACAGTCACATCACTTAATCCAAAATCATTGGTGATGTCCAACAGCAAAGCATCACAGACCATCGGCCCTAGTGATTTAATAAATATTAATCCAACTATACTGGCAGTGTCTGAGAGCAAAGAATCACTAGACCTTCAACCCTAGTATTTATTAAATAATCAAATAGTATATTACTAGTGGTGTTCGAGAGCAAAGCATCACTAGACCATCAGCCCTAGTAATATAATCAATACAATCAAATATTTTACCAGTGCACACATTGTCCTGATGAAACTCATCAAGTAACCCGTTGTACCATAGTTTATTTAAAATAAATAAAGATAAATAAAACAAGGAAAATTACAGTAAATGAAAATAAATTAAACCAACTATAATTTAAATTATGCATCATTATTTAAAAGTACCGACTAGAATCTCACAAATATATAATTCATCAAAATTGAATATAATTTAAATTGAAAGACCAGACACTTAAAATATTAACTTATAAGATGAAGGCGCTCCTCTAATAAATCGTGTCTGACCTCGACTGATAGACACGATCATAGGGGTGGATAAAAGACAGAAAATAAAATGACTATCAGAAATTAGAAATCCTAATTTCTAGAATTTCTAAGGAAGACTCGACTCATAATTCAAAAATTAGGACTGACCCGATGTCACATTGTATGAGAAATCAATTGAAAATGCGGTAGTCTTCTCTGTAAAATGGACATCCCTTTACCGAAGTAGAGTCAATCCAGTAAGTAAACACACTTCTAAACTTCATACAAACTCCACACCTCAGGTTGGGACCCTGAACTACTCAAATTCCCATCTGAGGTTTACAATATACAAAAAGGCAATTATTAAACACTAACATATTAGAATCACTAAATTCCATAAAATCAATAATATAATTTATATAAATTTCCAAAAACTAAATATAAATATTTTCCAAAATAATTAATAAAATCCTAAATAATAATAATATTTATAAAATTCCTATTTTTCAAATATTCATCATATATAGTCAAATTCACATTTAATTATTTAAATAGCTTAAATATATTATAAAATTAATTAAAAACCCATTTAATCACAAAATATTAAATAATTTACTATTTAAATAAAATTTTCAAAAATTAGAATTAATTAGTTAAATATAGTAATTAATTTACAAAAATTATTCTAATACTCTATAAAATTCTAAAACCATTTAAAATATAATTTAACTATATTTTCAACAAAATTATATAATTGCCCCAAAATTCATATATTCAAATAAGCATAATAATTCCTGAAAAAAAATATAAATTTACTAAAAATTATTTTATTAATACAAAAATTACTAACTTAATTTACTAACTCTAATTAACTCAATATTCAACCCAAATAATTAATTAACAAAATATAAATAAACTTAAAACATCTAAATAAATTATACAAAATCCATAAAATTAAATTAACCAACATAAATCATTTTTATATATTTCCATGACCAAAATCAAAATAAATAATTTAGATAAACTAATATATATGTAAATCAACCCAAAAATTAACAAAATATTAAAATAGAATTCTTTATAATTAACTAAATAATAAAAATTAACCAAAATCAACTAACTAACAACTAACAAACAATAAAGAATCAACCTAACAAACTAAACTAAACTAACCTAAAACTCAACTAACATAGAAATCCTAGGACAAGGGAGGGCTGCTGCTTGAATCGAAGCTGCTGCTGCTGCTGTTAGTCTTCGGTGATGTTGCTGCTGTCATCGTGTTGTTGTTGCTATTGCTGTTGAGACATCAAGAAGGGAAGAAGAGGTAGATGGAGGGGCATGAAAGATGGTGGTGCTGCTAGGATGGAAGGCAAAGCAGTGTGAGAGGGCAGGAAGAATGGCGTTAGGGAGATGGGAAAAGATAAAAATGGTGGGGTTGGGTTGGTGTTGACTAAGTTTTTAACTTATATATATATATATATACACACCCACTCAACACACATGTATATACATATAACACAATAATAATAATAACTCTAGTTAAAAATAATGCTATATAAATAATAATAATCAATAATAATAATGCTATGTATAAAAAAATATTATGACAAATAAAATAATAATGTATGTGCATGTAAATAAAAATGAGATAGATATAATAATATTAATAGTTGCCAAATAGAATTTTAAATTTAGTAATTAAATATAACAATTTAATGTAATAATAATAACAACATATGATATAAATTATTGATAACATTGCAAACCTTGATATTTATATATAAACTAATTTAAAATATTCAGGTTATTAAATAATAAATAATTTATTATTCGAATGAAATTTTCAATAATTAGAATTAATTAGTTAAATATAGTAATTAATTTATAAAAAGTATTCTAATAGTGTATAAAATTCTAAAACCATTTAAAATATAATTTGACTATATTTTCAATAAAATTACATAATTACCCCAAAATTCCAATATTCACATAAATATAATAATTCCTCAAAAATAATATAAATTTACTAAAAATAATTTCATTAACACACAAATTTCTAACTCTACTTAACTCAATATTCAACCCAAACAATTAATTAACAAAATTAACAGAATATACATAAACTTAAAACATCTAAATAAATGATACAAAATCATAAAATTAAATTAACCAACATAAATCATTTTTATATATACCCATAACCAAAATCAATCAAAATAATTTAGATAAACTAATATATATATATATATATAAATCAACCCAAAAATTGACCAAAATATTAAAATAGAATTCTGCATAATTAACTAATATAAAAAATCAACTCAAAACTAACAAAATCAACTAACTAACAACCTAAATCAACTAAAAATCAACCTAACAAATTCAACTAAACTAATCTAGAACTCACCTAACACATAAATCCTAGGATAGGGGAGGGCTGCTGCTTGAACCGAAGCTGCCGTTATTGTTGATCTTCGGTGCTACTGCTGCTGTTGATCTTCGGTGCTGCTGCTGCTGTTGATCTTCGGTGTTGTTGTTGTTGTTGATCTTCAGTGCTGCTGATGCTGTTGAGACAATAAGGAAGGAAGAAGAAGAAAATGGTGGGGAGGGCGTGAAGATGGTGGTGCTGCTGAGGAAGAGAAAGCAATGTGGGAGAGAGCATGAAGGATAGCGTGAGGGAGATGGGAAAAGAAGAAAATGGTAGGGTTGGGTTGGTGAGTTTTTTTACTATGTTTTTAATATATATATATATATATGTTACTCAATTTCTTTTGGTTTGTTTTTCAAAATTAATTGAGATAAAGTATTAAGGTCTTGCTTACTAGGTAAGTTGTCTATTTTTATTATATCAAGTCTCTTATTAAAAATGTCTTGTGTGTTTTTTAGATAATTAATCTAGTTTTTAAGTTCCAAAATATTATCTTTTGTCTGATTATGTATATTTATGACTATCTCAAGTGTCTTATTAAGTCTAACTTGATGTAGGCTTAAGGAATTTCCTAAGGAAATTATATATTTGATTAGAATCGTAGACGCTACACCTTTTTTCTTCTTATTTTGATAATAAAATTTTATTGTGATTCAGTTAACTGATTACTAATCGCCTAATCCCTAAGCTCTTATGTTTACAGTTTCAACTTCAATTTTCATTTTGAGTGAAAATTCGGTATGGTTAACCAATTGATTAATTGAATGCTCACCCCTATTTATAATATATGTTTATCTATAATATGTCCATATATTAATATACAATAAAATTAATAATTATAATATTATTTATCATGTTAATTTTAAATAATATCAATAAAATTCAATTATTCACTAAAAATTTATTATTAATAATATACTTTAATACAAGGCATTTCTTTAAAAAAAAAAAAAGGAAAATGCTTTCATTCTTTTTGTGTTTGTTTGGTTTTTGTCCCTACGTTTGTATTATTTTGTTGATTCATTTTTTTGCTTGTGTAGCTAATTCTTGCTGTGGTAATACACGTAGTGGATAGTGAAATTTTAGAAAATATACTTTTTTTAGTCTTTCAAAATTTTTATGGAAACGATGTTAATGTTTGGATTTTAAGAATGCCTTTTGTCTTTTTTATTTTTTATAGCATAAATATCTCTTCTTCCAATGTAAAGGGTTATATGAGTCTTTTTATTGTTGTCAACTTTTCTATCAAAAAAAATTTGGATAGATTCTATTTGAATAGCATTACTCAAATTTATTATTGTTGCTATTAGTTTGCTTTTATTTGTTAATTTTTATTCAAATAAATAAATTCCTCTATTAATAATGGCATTATTAATTTACTTGTTTAATTTTTTTTACTTTTAAAAAAAGAAAAAGAGTGATGATTTCCTGAGAAACCAGCGATGAAACTTGAATGTTGATGTAGTAAGCAATTTTAGAGGCTTGGAGATTTATTACGATGGGCAGTGCTAGTCTTAGAGACTCTACTGGTTGAGTTCCTTTCTCTATAGTGTTGCCAATTCCAATTGTTTGGATGCTCATATAATATCATACTGGCTGAATTATTGGTTATGGATTATCAGTTGCTGTTAATTTTAGAATCTCACATCTTGGAGTTAATTCGGGAAATCAACAAAGTTTTTTGCTGCATTTCATTTTCTTCTGTTCATTGGAATTATTATGTAGCAAAATGCGCTTTAGGAACAGTTATATATGTTATTCTCTAAATTGTTATTCTAATGATTTGCATCCACTTTAATGCAAGTTATTTAGCTTTTAAAAAAAATACACCGAATCCATTAATTTATTTAAATTCAGAGGAGTAAGATCTATATGGTGTTGAAATAAAGGTCTATTGATATGTACTCTCTTTTGTACATTGATCATCCAAAACCTAGAAATTGAATTGAATTGAATCCAATCCAATCCAATCTCACATATTTTATATAAACTTTAATTTGTAGTCTTACTTTAACATGTGATTGTAAACTTCAATTTACATAATAATAAAATAGTATCACTATCATGATTTGTTTAGTTTGATTTTATGATTCATCTTGTAATTAATTAAAAAATATTGGTGAAAAAAATCCAAACCTTTACAACCTTCTGCAATCTAATCCTATCTTTTTAATTTTTGCAATAATGTCCTAATTTTAAAAAAAAATTTGCAATGTTAAACAAAATTGAATCTATTCAAAATTAAATTGAAAAGTGATTATGTGATGCTTGAAGTGTCTTTCCAACACACTAAAGGGAAAGACCCCCAATCTAGTTGAGCCAACCTTAGTTAGAACCTAAACTATGTCCTTTTATAATATAAACATAATAAAAACTATCCCCCATTTCATTTAAACAAAAAAATATCTTTTCTTTTAATCTTTTACAAAACCCTAAACTTCAACATTCATTTACTCTAATCTTCACCATTGAATAATCTAATCTTTACCTGCAGATGGTGACAAACAAGAAAACGTCAACGAAGAAATCACATACAGATGGTGAAGCTAAGGGAAAATGATCAAAATTGAAGAAAAGATGAGTCTAACATTTGATAATTATAATTTGTTATATGGGTATGAAAGAGGTAAAATTGGTAACTCTCCATTTTTTTTATAATTTTTTTTTACATTTCAGCTTCCCTGTTGAAGTTTGGGTTGGAGACACATTCAGTGAAAGGCCACTGATTAAATATGTGGGAGGTCATATAGTTTGTGGAGGGTGGAAGGAGCACATTTACCTGACTTGGAAGGAAGTTATCAATTAGGTGAGTGATTTAGGGTTTGGTAAACTTAGAAAAATAGGTTATTTTTCTCCTAGAATAAGTACTTGGGATAATTAGACTTTAATTACTAATGAAAAAGAATTGAAAAAATGGTGGGATGAAGGAGCTAATTTTAATTACTTGAAAGTTTTCATTGAAGTTGTTAAAGATAATACTGAGGTTAATGAAAGTGAACATGAGACTAATGTAAGTGATACATGGGTAGAAATGCTAGTTGTAGATGAAAGGGATAGTGAAAGTAGTAGAAGCTCAGGCTATGAGTCAAAGGCTAAAGATGAAGAGCATATAGCTGCATTACAAAATAAGAAAGCCTTTAAAAATTGTGTAGTTGACATTGGGACTGGTTTAGGGTTGGATGGTGATGAAGAAGAGTTAATCAGGTAGTGTAATGAAGCTAATAATGTGCCAAATAAAGTGAACAATGAAGTGAATGATGAAGAAGCTGATAGGTTAATGAGTGAATGTGAAGATTCAGATGGTTATGGGTTTGATAGTCCTTACAGTAATGAAGCAGGTGATTTTAATACTGATAAGAGAAGGAAGAAAAAGAAAGTTATATATAATCCACAGTGTGATCACAAGACACTTAAGTTTATGGTTAGTATGATTTTTGAGCTAGCAAACTGATTACAGATAGATGTTCAACAATATGGGATGTCTAATGGATATAACATCCATCAAACTATATCAAACATGCAGAGAGTTAATGCTAAGTGTGATATAGGGTGTAAGTGGAGGTTGTACGGTGCTAAAGTACCCAATGAGATGACATTCAATGTGAGGATTTACCATGGAGAGCATAGTTGTGCTAGATCAGACACTAATAGGCAAGCTACTACCAAATAGATTGCTAAGGGGTTTCTTAGTGTGTTTAAGAGAAAATTAAGCTACATTATAAAAGAAATGAAAGATGGTATCAAAGCAAAATATGGCATAAAATTTTTGAAATGGATGTGCTATAGAGGGAAAAATAGGGCTTTATGTATCTTAAGAGAGAGCTTAGAGGCACACTATAGGAAGCTACATTCTTACCATACTGAATTAAAGAGGGTTGATAAGAAAGGAACATTTATGTTAGTCACTGGTGATCTAAGGTCAGATGGAAGGCCTGTGTTTAAGAGATTTTATATTGGCTTCTCTACATTACGAAAGGGTTATATCAAGGCCTTATGTTTCTTAAACTTGTGAATTTGTGTTCTTATGGTGATGTTAGGTTAGAGGTCATGGTGTGAGGATTTTCTTAGGATTAAGAAACATATATGCTAGGGTACATTTTTTACCTTAATCTTTTAATGAGTAATTTTCATTTAATGGTTCTTTTATTTCATCATAAATTATGATATTGTTTGATGTAGATGCCTGGCAATCATAGTGTTCGATATGTAAGTGGGGCTATTGAAACAAGATCAGCTGCATAAAGTGGAAGTCCATTTACAATAAGATCTTCTATGCATTAGAGTTACTAAACCACAACAACCTCGCAACCTATACAAAGTCCAATGAGCATAAATTATGAGTCTGTGGTTTTCAAATCCACTACTTCTCAAGCTACAACACCTGCTTTAAGCAACACACAAAACTTACAAGATATAATGTTTATGCTTCTCAGTTTGTGTATGGCATTTTGTTGCCCAATATTGATGTTGGTGATACTATATTTTTTTGGATGTAATGAAATTTGCCATTTATATCAATATGGGTTTATGTACTTAGGAAAAAACTTATGAATTTGTTATGTCTTAAATTTGGATTTCTTTTAATCTTATATGGAAGCAAGTACTATTTTATCACTTTAATGTTAATCGTATTTCAACATTCTTATAAGTAGGTTTAAGTATGCTAAATTGTTTTTAAATCCATAGCTTGTTATGGCATTTATCAGTGAATTTGCTAATATAAATGGTTATTATTTGCTAATCATATATATAAACATCACATTAATAGAATAATATATCATACAAAATCTTATCATTTCTTATTAGAATAGTCATAATTAAGCCAAATACAGAACATTGGCTTTTTAAATAGGGAGAATTTTAATATATACAAGCCATATTAAGATTAATACACACATATAAAACCTCAATTTTTTACCTCGATTTTAAAGCCCCAATCTCATCCTATAGCTTCTTAATTTCTTAAATGAACATGATTCTTTCTTCTTTCATCTTCTCAATTTTCTCTTTCTTCCTTTTTAATTTCTCAACAAGCAAATTAAATTCAACTTCCAGTGTCTTCTCAGCACATTCCCTTTCCCACAGCCTTTATTTGTTGTCTCCTATTATTGTCGTCTCATTATCAACCCATTGAAAACAATGGCATTCTTTTACTTGAAAAAACACCAAATAAAAGTTACTCATAAATCTAGGAAAGTTGAACCATTATCCATAAACCATTACCCATCAAATTTTAAATAACATAACATAGAAATCACTTGCCAAAATGGGAATTGAGAAACCTCCTATTTGGATTTCTTCTTATTGATGAAGTGTAACATAATAGCTCCACTTTATGCTTCATGCAGTACCTTCTCTCACTACTGTAATTTGATGACACTGATGCTTCTTATAAGAAACTTATTTTTTTTAACAATCGAAGAAGAGATGGATTTTCTCACTATCACTTATGAGTTGCTTCAAGAATGATAAAAGTTCTCATGTCTTCATCTTCTGCACCCTCGATTAATTGCCTCTAATTATTATGAGAATGCACCTCAATTTGCTATAAGAATGCCCAAAACAAAATGCTTAAAGGCGAGTCACAAATTGGGGCTCCAATTTGATTTTAGTATAAAATGGTGTTATTTTGTTAAACCATAGTTTAGGTTATAACTGGGGTTAGCTACTGTGGATTAGGGATCTTTCCCTTTGGAGTGCTGGCAAGACACTTCAAGTGCCACATCATCACTTTTCAATTCAATTTTGACTATATTTAATTTTAGCTAGCATTGCAAAGAATTTTTAAAATTGGGACATTATCACAAAAACTAAAAAGTTGAGATTAGATTGCAAAAGGTCATAAAGGTTTAGATTTTTTTCACTAATATGCCTTAATTAAAATGAGTATTTTCATCTTGAATTCCTTTGAATAGGAAATTTTCTAATTAATTTATTAGAGACTGATTTAATAGCTAAAAAGAATAATAGAGCTCCACAGCATCATTCAAAAAATTAAGAGAAAGGAGAAGGAAATGCATATACTCATGGTGTATGAGTCTCCCTCATTCTCGTTATATTGCTACATCCCTTCGTAGCATGTATTGATTTGTTTTATTGTTCACTTGTAAGGCCCTTGATAATTTTAGGAAGACAACTATTGTTTTGAAGATTAATGGGGAAGACACAAGTGTCATTAGTCCTACTCTAGGCTTCAATATCAAAACCATCTCTTTTCATAACTTTCTTTTTTGTATTAACTGTATTATGCATCCATTTCTTTTCACTAATAGATTGTAATTTTGGTTTCTGTTTCCTCTATTTGATGTTTTATTTAATTTCCATTAGCCATGATGAAATGAAACCTTTTACACACATTTGGTTGATTTTTCATATTGACTTTATATACAAGTGAATACAAGCACCACATGATCAATCTATTTCTCACTTAGCTAAGGAACTTGATGGTAGTGATTGTATTATTTCACCTTCATCAACCCAATGTCAAAGTTATCTTATTTGAAGCTTTTTGCCTTATTGCTACAGTCTCTAGTTTTTCTTATTATATTGAAGATAGCATTAGCCTAGTGGAATTGTATGAAGTTCATTAATTAGAATAAGATTCTGGTCAAATAAATGTAGAATATTTTTAAAATTTTTTTTTTATTAATTTATCAGGTACACCTTAAATATATAGGATGTTAGGGGCCAAAGAACTATAATATCATATTAAAGGAACTACTTTGAGCAAACTGATGGCTTGGTTTGGGTAGATGACAGTTCAGATCTTAGAAGGTTAGATGATTGAAAAATGGAACTAGAAAATCTTTTAAAGGAAGAGGTAATCATTCTTTCACTAATTGTTTAAATATTGTTGCTTTAATCTCTTTTTATTTTTTATTTTTGCTTCTATTCAATTAATATACTATTTAATTGCTATTCATATGTTCTTTACTTTGAATTTTACTTGTTGATTTCAATTGCTAAAGACTATCAGGAATTTCTTTGCTAGTATTAGCAATAAGTAAGATATAAAAAGAGCCCTTACACTAGAGGAAACTGCTAAAGTAAAGCTCTGGCTAGTAAAAACTTCTAATTTTATGTTTGTTTGCATTATTCTCTGATGAGTGTCCACACATCTATTGGCATTAATCATTTAGGTTTGAATTTGAATATGGAATTTAGGTATGATCTTATTAAGCATGTTGGCCATATTAGTCCTAGGTTTTCAAGAACGTTTATATTTAATCTTCCTCCTCTAATATGGCTCTTAATGCTTCTATTTTTCATGACCATAAAGGGACAAATAAAAAACTTATACTTATTATAGAATTTAGCTTGCTGTATGTTCCTTAAAATGTTAATTAACCTCTATTATATATAGGTGGATTACATAAGCAGGATTCAAAAAGTTTTCAATTCCATCACATTCTCTTCTAAACTTTTCCTTGGGAGTTGATAGTTGAGTATGTAGATGTATGACATTTTTCCAACATTATTCCTAGGATGTTTAGAAAATTTTGATTATTTACTGTATTTGTAATCACCCTTATTTAGGTGTCTTTTCAATTGACTTTTAATTAACTTTATGGGTAGCAAAATATGTAAGTCCAAAATGTTAACATGATAGTGTATGTCATATTGGATAAACAAATTTTTAAATAAAAGTTATTTATGCCTTACATCTTAACCTTAGGTTTCCAAAAATTAGTGGGTTAAGCTGCTCCTTCTTTCAATAAATGGTTGTAGCCATGTTTTCATTTTTCATTTATTCTTTTTCCTTGCTTCCAGATGTTGGTATTTCCTTGGTGATTTTATGTACATTGTTTTTCAACCTTTGAAATTCTAAAATCGAACTTCAACCCTTGTGCAGGTTTTGAATCTAAAGAATATGGATAAAACTCAACACTGGACAATAATGGGCTGTAGTGTATACACTGGGGAGGGGCTACTTAAGGGATTTGATTGGTTAATTCAGGACACTGCTTCTTGAATCTATATGCTTGACTAAGTTATCCATCAATATTTATGTGCAAGATGATTTTTGAAATGCATTTTTGGATTTATTTTATTAATTGCTTGGTCAAAAATCACCCATGTATAATTCAAAAAAAGCCACCCATATGCTTGATTGGATAATTTATAATGTTTCTTCACTACATAAATTGATTATTAAAATGCATTAAGAACTACCTTGCTATAGACGGCGAGGTGTAGCGCTCGCCCAAACTTTTAGCAATCGTGACACTATTTAGGCTCATGGCCTTAAAGAACACACTACTATGCCACAAAGTCCTAGTATGAAGATGAGGAGTCGCCACCCAAGGTAATAACTAGGACAATTCGATTAGTGGTACTCGATTCTCTAAAAGAAAGTTAGCACCACAACTAGGAGATTCTAGGAATGGAATGATAACTTCTCTTAGTTTTGTGTTCATTCAGAATTACTTTATAAATCATTACTTCATTCTCTAATTACATGCAATTTTATTAAACCCCATTTAAACATCCATCTAACCCTAAGGCATCTAGTGAATAAAATCACACATAAAAATGCATTCAAGCACATTGTCCCTAAGTCTATACTATATTAATTTTATTGAAAGTTAGCTAGATTTACACTTTTTTTTACAAATGAAATGGACTAAAGGTGGGCCTATATTTTAATTAGTGAGCTTAAGTCTACTTGTTTTAATTATCTAAAGGTGGGCCTAAATCTATAAGTTTTAAAGAAATGAATTTTATAAGTGGGCTTAGTCTAACTTGATTTTATTTTAAGTGAAATGTGGGCCTAAGTCTATTTATTTTAAAGGAAATGAAATTAAATGGGCTAAGCTAAGTCTCAATTAATTTTAGTTAAAATATGAGCCTAAGTCTAAACTAACCTAATGGGCCTAAATTAATTTTAATTAATTAATTAACCTAAATCATTTATAAACCTTTTTTAAGTGAATTTGACCTAATTATGGGCTTAGGGCCCAAATAATTAAAAGACCTAAAAAAACAAAACCCAAACAAAAATCACAACAAAATCATATCAAACACAAAATTTAAATTATTTTCTAAAAAAAAAAACCTAAATCAATTACATGTAAACCCTAACTTACTGCTGCCATCATTGATTTTCATTGATTTGTACCCAGTGAAACCCTAATTACTAATCAATTTTAGTGCAAAGAATTAGAATTCCACTATTTTCCCACTATTGGGGCTATTACAACCTACAGTGTAGAGAATTAAAAGAAAATTAATTATAATCCGTAAGCAATAAATGAATAAATAACATAAAAATAATAAAAAAATCTAAATCTTATAGGAGTTTTACAGACTTTAGTCCATGGCATTCCATAGATTCTTCAACATTTACTATAAAAAAATTACATATCTCCAATCTTCCATCCAAAGCATCATAGGACATCAATCAAAATAAAAATAAAAAATTAGTCAATAACGAATCAATAAAATAAAATTAAAATAAAAGAAAAAAGAAAAGTAAAAGATGTTGTGCAAATGCTGTTTGAATGCCCCTCAGATTGAGATTATCACCGTTTTGAGAATTGACTCTGCATTTATTGATTTTTGGACTATTAAAAACAAAACTTTATCTTTTTTTCACTATGATTTTTTAGGGTTTCTACGCAGTCCGGAGCTGTGGGGCCTCCTCACTCCCACAGTCTTTGGCTTTTTAAAGTAAAGACCTGCGAGCTGACTTCCTTCATTCCAGGAACTGACGTTATCTCTCAATTTTTCAAAATATTTATGCATTTTGAACATGTAAAACCATAATTATCTTTTAAGAAAAATATTTAGAATTAATTTTGAACCAATCAGTGAATGAAAAAATACTAAACAATGACCAAATATATTGAGAAATTGAAAATATTCCACAATGTCGATTGGCATTTTGCTTTTATAGTCCTGAAAAATAAAAAAATTTAAAAAACACTTCTAAAATCACAATTTTGCAATTAGGTCCAAAAAATATTAGAATTTAGTCCTTGAAATCTCAAATTTCAATGCTAGAGATCAATTTCTTGATCAATTTTTCATCATAGGGGCTTTCATCACACTATGCACAATTGTATCATGAAATTGGGTGCTTGCACTTGAACAATTATCTGAATGAGATTATTATCTTTGTACATACTTCGCACGTAAAAAGGAAGCAAGTTGCATTTATTAAAAATTTTTCTATTATTAATGTAACCCAGTTGTGCATTTATCTAGGCCATTGCCTCCATCTAATTATTATAGCAACCTCAATATTGCCTTCAAGTTTGCAAGGCGCATTTCATAGATAATCAAAGGAATAGAAATGATTCCTAATCATTATGAGATAGATAAATGAACTTTGTGATGGAACTTTTTTAGTGGTTATTATTCTTATTTTAGCGTTGCATTAGTTCTATATAACTATGTACATTAGTAGGAAATATTATAAAAAGGTTGTAAATTGTGGCCACACAAACTACTAATCCACTATGTTATATTAAGATAGGATATAATAACACTCCATTTATGTATGAATATTTTAGTCTCAATTCTAGTCTCAATTCTAGTCTCTGCATGTGTAATAGTTTAGCTATTGAATTTGCATTTCATTGTCTCATGGAGGCATTGTTTAGTCCTTCACTTCCACAGGAACCACACAAGAAAATTTAATGCCTTTACTTTGTATTGATTTTGAAAAATCTTATAATTGAACTTTTTCTGTCTAGAAAGAAAAAAAAAGCTTTATTTACAAGCCACAAATTAATAAATTATTGAGAAATTTTTTTCCATTATTTTATATCATTCTAGATACAAGAGTCACAATTGAAACAATGATTGATTATAAAGAGAAAAGATTGTAGAAACAACACCAATTATCTTAATCAAAACTTAATGGACAGAAACTGGCTTTTCATCACCATAGTGAAAGATGGGTTTGTAAAAATAATTTTTAAAAAAATAAGTTTGGACCCAAAATAAATTCTAAAATAAAATATTAATTGATATAAATAAATGAATATTTTGAATTTTAAAAATATTTATTGTTTAATTGTATTAAAGTAAAAGATTAAGAGCTTTTTTATTCCTTTTGTAGTTCTAGAAACCAAAACTTAACTTCTCTTATCTCACAAATTAAAAAAAAAGGCCTTATTTAAACTGTATTTAAAAGTTCAAGGGATTCAATGAGTCAATACTAACTTTAAGGTATTATATGTTGCTCTCATATAAGTTGGAAGGGTTATTTATTTATTTATTTTTTATTTATTACCTTTTGCCGTTTGAGTACAAAAATAAACTAATCATCAAATCCACTTTAATTTCAACAATTTGGCACTCGATTTTCCCACCAAAATATGATTCACTTCCTTCCCCACTTATGGCAACTCCCACTTCTCTTCTTTCTTCATCTCTTTCTAAGATGGATACATGCGCTACAAGTGTGCTCTATAGGTCTAAAAATGCACTAATTGCCAACAAACTCAAGGTAGTGATTAAACTAATTATATTACAACATATGACAGTTATTGGCAACATTCAACACTTACAAGCTTAGTAAGGATATGTATACTAATGAGATCACAGTTAAAGGTAGGCCTCTTTTATGCCTAATAAAGAACTTGTTTATTGATAATAATGTAGACAAAGGCCATATAGTATATACTTGATTATACTAAAGATGCACAAAAAAATATATATTAAACAATAATTTAATTGAACGAAGTCAATGCCACCTCCAAAAGTGGATGCAGTGTGATTTATTTTGCACTACAAGGTTTTAGTAGCATAGAATAGTTCCAAGTTGTAGGGACTAAATTGCATTAAGCATTGAACTTCTGATGATGTACTTATGGGACTAAGCACAATAAATAATATAGCTAGTTAAGAGATCCCTCAAACCTCATACTTGTGGGAAACTCTCAAAGGTGATTGCTTTGAAATAGGCCTGTGTCCCAACCAAAGCTCGAGGTTAACTGTACTAGTTGCCCAATGGATGTAACATTTATAGACCACTTTAATGCTAATTTGATTAACTAACCCAATGCCAAGACATTTATCAACAAGCACCCATTCTCCTAAAATGAGAAATAAAAAAGAGGAGAAGCATATCATCAACAAATAATGTTTTAAAATTTAGCCAACTCTTGCAAACTCCTATTTCATGGGGAATAGTTTCCTTTCATCTTTCCCTTTTTCATTTATTTTCAACTGCTTTCATTCCTTGTATGGTATGTGAAATTATACATTCACTTGAGTACACCCACCCACCCACACATAAGACAAAAAAAAAGAAATCACAAGTACCATTTGGTAGAAGATTTCCTTCATAAAATTGATTCCCAGCTGTAGGCTAAATTTCATGCTTTGATCCATCCATAGAAGTAAATGAGATGAAACTTTCTATTGGGTGCAAGAGAGCAAAAGTTGGATGTACTCTTAAGCAGACAAGCCTACATCACAAGATAAAATAGAAACAAAAAGGCAAGCACCATTATTTTCTTCACATAAAACAATAATGTTCAAAAGAAAAAAAGGCATACAAGAGAAGCACTATGTAAAGAATTTTATGGAGATTTTTAGTGTTAATATCTTCCAACTATTGGGAAAATTAACAGAGTTGGTATAGCAGAATAATTTTCATAGAGATAAAATAAAGTTACTATAGAAATAATCAAATAAATAAATAAATAGAGGCAGTTAAACCGGCCAATGGGTGAAAAAAATAAGTAGTAAAACCTGTCATATAAATAATAAAAATAATAAAAATTACACCAATATTTTAACATGGTTCACCCTTAATTTTTGGGCTACATCGACGGGACAAAAATAAAATAATTCTTCCACTATAAAATAATAGGTACAAGAGAGAGTCTTCTCTAGATCAACAATAAAGGCATACAATAAAAGAGTTCTCACCAAAATAGTGTCACTCAAAGTGTTTCCCAAACCCAAAAATAATTTCCTCACTATTATGTGACTCACCCTTTGAGAAAAATTTCCCAAACCCTTTAAAATACTCTCACTCATCAAAGAAAAATTTCTTTAGCTCTCACCTCACCAACACACTCCTTACTCACTTAAGCTTTTTTCTCTTACTCTCTATTGTATTTTTTGCACTGCTTGCTTTCCTTTTGCCTTCTCCATCCAAATGCCTTTATGTATGCATTAGGATGAATAAAAAAACAAAATAAAAAACTAAACTTTTCAACTAGGTGACCTTCTTTTTTCAAACTTGTGGGCTCCACTAAGAGGAACCCATAATAATTCTCCCCCTCCCGACAATGTAGAGGTCATTACCATTCTGGCGGCCAATCAACAGAATTCAAACTTCTCCCTTAGTAAAGTTTTTATTAACATGTCTGATCCATTTTCATCAATATAGATCTTCTCAAGCTATAATAGTTTCTTCTCCAATGTATCCCATATCCAACGATATCTTACATTGATGTGCTTTGACCTTGAATTAAAGAGGAATTTGTACCAAGGTGGATAGCACTTTGACTATCACAAAATAGCTCATATTTGTCTTGTTGAAAACCAAGTTCATTTAAGAACTTCTTCATCCATAGAAACTCTTTACAAGCTTATGTTGTTGCAATAAACTCCATTGCAGTGGTAGACAAAGCAACACATTTTGTAATTTTGACTGCCATGCCACAGCTCCCCTTTCAAATGTAAGCAGGTAACCAAACGTTGACTTTCTCAAGTTAACATTGCCTGCCATGTCTGCATTTGTGTATTCAGCTAACATAGGTTTGGTGTCTCTAAAACATAAGCATATTTTGGAAATTCTATAAAGATACCTGAAAATCCATTTTACTACAACCCAATGTTCCTTTCTAGGATTTGAAAGGAACCGACGTACAACTCCAACCGAGTGTGCAATATATGGTCATGTACATACCATGGCATACATCAAACTACCAACTATTGAAGCATATGGAACTCTATCCATCTCTTCCTTCTCCTTATCAGTGGAAGGGCTTTGCTGATAAGTCAATCTAAAGTGATTAGCAAGAGGATAGTTAATCGCTTTAGCATTGTACATGTTGAACCTCTGAAGTACTTTCTTAATGTACTTCTCTTATGAAAACCATAGTTTCTTGATGCCTTTCTCTCTGATAATCTTTAAGCTATGAATCTGCTTTGTTGGTCCTAAGTCTATCATTACAAAAGACTTACTCAACTGCTTCTTTAAGCTATTGATTCTGGAAACATTCCGACCAACTATTAACATGTCATCCACATAGAGCAACAACACAATAAAGTCATCATCAGAGAATTTATGAATAAATACACAATGGTCTGAAGAGGTCTTCTTTTAGCCTTTCTCCCCCATAATAGAATCAAACTTCTTATACCATTGTCTTAGTGCCTATTTCAAGTCGTACAAGCTTTTCTTCAATCTGCAAACATATTCCTCTTTTCCCTTCTCTTTGAAACCCTCTAGCTGCTCCATAAATATTTCCTCTTCCAAATCACCATGAAGTCAAGAAATTTTAACATCCATTTGCTTGATCTCTAGATCAAAACTTGCTGCTAAACTCAACACAATACGGATGGATGTCATCTTCATTACTAGAGAAAAAATCTAATCAAAGTCGATGCACTTTCTTTGGTTGAATCCTTTTACAACCAGTCTAGCTTTGAATCGTGGTTGGAGATTGTGTTCTTCATGCTTAATCCTGAATACCCACTTATTTTTCAAAGCTCTCTTGCCTTCAGGCAACTTCACTAGCTCAAATGTCTTGTTCTCATACAGAGACATCATTTTATCCTGCATGGCTTAAAACCATTTCTTCTTGTGTTCATCATTTATAGCTTTTTCAAAGCTTTCCGACTTTCCCCCATTAGTTAGTAACATAAGTTGGTCTCTAGGATATCTGGTAGAAGGTTGTTTATTTCTATTAGATCTCCTTAGTGGCATTAGAGAAGCCTCATCTGCTAGTGGTTGATCATGAACACCATCATCATCATTTTTAGATGGAATATCAATGGGAGCATTTTCATCACCTACACCTGGTGGAATAGCTTCATCTTCATCTCCAATTTCCCTTGGCACCATTGTTGGAGGAACTAACTTCAAACTTGAACCATCATCATAACTAGGGACGTTCTTCTCAACTTTTGCAATATCTTCAATTGTCTTCTCTTTAATAAACAATAAACACAGCATCATAACTTTTGACACGTTTCTTCTGGACTAGATCATAAAATCTATAGCCAAGTTGATCTTGACTATAGCCAATGAACACTCACTGTGTGTCTTAACATCAAGCTTAGACCTCTCATCCATAGGAATATGCATAAAGGCTTTGCACCCAAAAACTCGCAAATGACCATAGGAAACATCTTTTCCTAACCACACCCTCTCTGGAATGTTAGACTATAAAGGAACACATGTTGAAAGGTTTAGCACATGCACTACTATAAGTAGAGCTTCACCCCAAAATGTCTTAAGCAACTTTGACTGTGAGAGTAGAGATCTGACTCTGTCCATGAAAGTCTTATTCATCCACTCAGCTCAACCATTCAACTACGGCAACTTTGGAGGTGTCATTTGATGTTGAATACCATGCTCTTTACAATAAGCATTAAATGGTCTAGAGTACTCTCCACCGTTGTCTGTCTAGATGCACTTCAGCTTCTTGCCTATTTATCTCTCCACTAGGGTGTGAAATTCCTTAAAGACATTTAGCACTTAATCTTTTAACTTCAAGGTGTATGCTCACGTCTTCCGAGAATAATAATCAATGAAAGTCATAAAGTACCGACAACCACCAAGTGACTTTGGCATTGGCCCACAGAAGTCTGAATGAATTAAATTTAGCACATTCTTCATTTTGGAAGGTGGAGAATTCCTAAAAGCAACTGTGTTTTGCTTTCCTATAAGACAATTGACACATTTCTCCAAATGCACAAGATTTACTCCAAATAATATATTTTTCTTGGCTAGCATTATCATCCCTATCTCACTCATATGATCGAGTCTTATATGCCTTAACTCAATTATACTATCTTTCTCTACAATATTTTCCATATCTTTAGAGATATTTGCATGAATAAAGTATAGTGTCGAGTCTTTTTTACCTCTAGCCACCACCATGGAGCCTTTAGTGAGTTTCCATTGGCCATTATGGAATGTGTTGTAGAAACCTTCATCATCAAGCTTACCTGTTGAGATTAAATTCAGATGAATATCTAGAACATGCTTACCATTCTTTAAAATTAGTCTTGTGCCATTCACCATATCCAAACACACATCTCCTTTACCATAAACTCTTGTTTGATTGCCATTTCTCATCTTCATAAATCCAAAATCTCTTGGAGTATAG
Organism: Mallotus nudiflorus; assembly: GCA_947683625.1. Classification (NCBI taxonomy): domain Eukaryota; kingdom Viridiplantae; phylum Streptophyta; class Magnoliopsida; order Malpighiales; family Euphorbiaceae; genus Mallotus; species Mallotus nudiflorus. The sequence goes on along the minus strand of CANTUR010000027.1, from coordinate 540,639 downwards.
GATGAGAAGAATTCTCTTCGAGATATGGAAGCACCACTATCAATCACCCAGCTGGTCTTATGGGTAGTAAGATTAATAGTATCATCATGAAAAAAGACATTGAATTCTCTGAGAAGATTTGCTTTATCATCATCACTGTAGTAATCTTTTTTCACATCTTTGCCTTTATTCTTGTCCTTGAACTTTCGACAAGAGAAGTCACGATTCAATTTTTACATAAGTCAACCGGGGAGGAAAGAGTCCAGTGAATAGGTCTAATAGGGAGGTCTAAAGTAGAAGATCCTAAAAAAAATAATGAGGGAGATCAGACCTCACTACGTGAATTACTATTATATATATGCATGCAACCTAACAATACAAACATTCAAGTATGAGAATAATAACATTTTATATATATACACACACACACACGCATTACATACAGATGCTCAAAATCACATTTTTAATAAAGGAATAAATGCAAAAATATTTTGGTAGAGGAAAAGAGCAGAACCCTAAAATATTCTGCAACCTCGATCAATGAACCTCACTAGCCAACAGGCTCACTTAATTCCAAAATATTACTCATCTCAATTTTTTGATAGTAGACTAGTCCCGAGACACTAAGTCAACTGAGCTCTCGCAATCTCATTGTTGATGTGATTGGCCTCGAGACACTAGGTCAACCGAGCTCATGCAATCACACCATTCTCTTACCACAATCTTAATAATTAATTATTCAACTCTCACATCAATAAATTTCATAACATCACCAAAACATTTATCATGAATAGAATAATGAAACTTATTTTAAAATATGCAGCATCCATCAACAACAATTAGTAATTGCATTTATATGTATGAAAACATATATACTTAATACTAATAATAATAAATAACATTTAATGCGATATAGTATAATGAATAATAAAATTCATAATTAATCAAAATATGGATGCTGATGACATATTCTACACGCAATCCTCTACCCTGGCTTGGCTAGCCCAGTTCGATAGGCCTAGCACACGAAGCAACTAAGAAAAATAAAAAAAATAATATATCAGAATCAAAATCCTAATTTATACTTCTAGAAATTCTAAAGAATGACTCAATCTAGGACACGACTCGACAAAGATCAAAACTCAGGATTGACCCGATATTACATTTTACGAGAATTATATCAAAAATTTGATAGAGTCTCCTTGGTAAAATGGATGTCTCTTTAAAGTAGAGCTAATCCTGCATGCAAGCACACTTCAAATACACAAAATGCTCAACTTCTCGGGTTGGGCCCCCGAACTACAATTATTGCCTTACCAAGAACTAATAGACTCAAAATCAATAATATAAAAATAAATATTCATAATTCACTAAAATTCATAAAAATCATAAAGTACCACAATTCAATTTATTTAAAATAATAAAAAATACCAAAGATATTTATTTTCAAAATAAATAATAAAATCCCAAATATAATTAAATAATATTATTAAAAATCCATTTTTCAAATATTCAAAATAAAATAGCATAAATTACCAATAATTATTTAAATTGCTCAAATATATAATAAAAATAGCTAAATTTCATTTAAGCATAAAAATAATAAATAAAAATATTATTTGAATATATTTCTGGAAATTATTATTAATTAGCTAAAAATAGTAACCAAAGTATTAAAAATTATTTTAATACTATTTATTACTAAAAAATTATCCAGAACATAATAATTAACAATAATTTCAATTAAAATATAAAATTTACTAATTTATATTAATTTTTCCAAAAATTCAATTTTTACATAAACATTCAAAAATTCAAAATAAAAATTTGGAACATAATTTCAATAAACTTCCTTCACGAAATATGCTTAAAATAGTCCATAAAATTTGTTAAAAATATAATTTTTCTAAGGTCGGAACAGTACATGAACATTAACCCCGAGCTTGGAAAGTCAAAATTTTTAGAAAAATGAATAAAAATCACATTTAGATTCCTCACAACCTCTACAAAAATTAATCTCAAAGCAACTATATCTAATAAATCAAATTAAGGCTTAAACTATAAAAAAATTCAAAATACTAAAAATTGAATTATACAAAAATGGGATAGTTACTGGAGTCAAACGGTTTGAAGATTTGAGAAGTCTAAAGGATGAGCTTCCACAAGAGCCCAATGTTGGCCTCTATCATCACCGGAATCATCTCTGGTGAGCAAAGGAAAATCTCGCCAAAGAAAGAAAAAACCAAGAAGAAAAGAAAAGAAAAGAAAAAGAAATAAGGAAGGAAAAGAAGAAATGGGGAGGAGGGGGGTACTGGATGTTTTAACCTTTTTTCAAGCACAAATAGTACATATATAATAATATATTTTAAATGAAATATCCCCCCCCCCAAGTACATATATACAAATAATAATATCATAAAATAATTATATAATAATCAACACTAATAAATCCCACAATTTAATTTAATAAATAATTAACTAAAATAATAATTAAAACTCAATTACTCTTACCACAATATATATATATATATATATATATATATATATATATATATATATATATATATATATATATATATATATATATATATATATATATACACACACAATATTAAAATACACTACACCAATAATTCACAAATAATAAAAATAATATTATTAAAATAATATTCAACATTAAATATTCAAATTTAATTTTATAAAATAATCAAATATTATAATTTAATAAAATAATTATTAACACTGCAAATTCCAGAAATTTAAATTAATAATTTATAAAAAAAATTGGGTTATAACAAGGTAGAGGAACCAAGTCTAAAGTATGGTGAGGAGCCCAGCCGTAAAAGACTTCAAATGGGGATTTGCTTGTAGTACGACTTTGCATGTTGTATGCAAACTCTGCTTGTGATAAAAAGAAATCATATTGCTTAGGATGATCACTACAGAGGCATTTGATTACATTGCCCAAGGATCAATTTACTACTTCAATTTGCCCATCTATCTGCAGATGACAAGTAGTGTTGTATTGCAAGTTCATATCGAATTTGTGCCATAAAGTCCTCCAAAAATGACTAAGAAACTTTGTATCCCGATCTAACGTAAGGGTCTTCGGTATCCTATGCAAACACATAATTTCTCTAAAGAAGAGATTGGCTACATTAATAACATCAGTAGTCTTGTGGCATAGGATGAAATGGGCTATTTTGCTGAATCAATCTACTACCACAAAGGCTGAATCTTGTTATCTTTGCATACGGGGTAATCCCAACATAAAATCTATAGAAATATCTTCCCATGGACCATCTGGTACTGGTAAAGGTGTATACAAGCCAATATTCTATCATTACCTCTTTGATGTTTAACATGCATGGCACCATTGTACAATTCTTCCAACATCTCTTTTTAATTATGGCTAATAGTATTGAGCTTCAACTAGAGCAATTATCTTGTCTTGCCCAAAGTGTCTAACTAGCCCTCCATTATGTAGCTCTCTGATTATCTGCTCTCTTAGGGAATAATTTGGTTTGCATAAGCACGTTCCAAAGAATAGATACCCATCATGTATAAGAAACTCACTAGGTTGGCCACTAGAGCAGTGATCCTAATGGTCTCCAAAATTGGCATCAGAGGTGTACAAATACTTAAAAGATTCAAATCCCATGATCTCTATATGTAGAGTACACAATAATTAGAGTTAACCGTCGGCTGAGTGTATCTGCAACCCTATTTTTTTTCTCTAAACTTATGCTTCAAAGTGAATGTAAATTATTGAAGAAAAGTAACCCACCTTGAATGCATGTGATTGTGGCTCTAGTTGTTGTTGATGAATTTAAGAGCTTGATGGTCAGAATATAACATAAACTCTAATTATAGCAAAAAATGCTTCCAGTACTTGAGTGCTTTCACAATAGTATAGAATTCAAGTTCATAGGTAGACCAACTTCTTCTAGCTTTACTAAGTTTCTATTATAGAATGCTATTGGATGATTTTCTTATAAAAGAATGGTGCCATTACCCATAATAGAAGCATTTGTGTGTACTTTAAAAATTTTCTCAAAACTTGGTAAGGCTAAGACTGGAGCATTGGTTAGCTTCTTTTTAATCAATTAAAAGCTCTTTTATACAGCATCAGTCCATACAAATGGTCCTTTCTTTAAGCAATCAATCACGGGACTTGCTATGCTGCTCAAATTACATACGAAACATCTGTAAAACGTTGCTAAGCCATGGAAAGGGCGCACTTTAGAAATGGTTTTAGGTGACGGCCACTCTTGGATTGCATTAACCTTCTCATCATCCACTATGATGCCACTGTCACTCACAACATACCTAAGAAAGATTAGTTTGTTGGTCATGAAACTGCACTTCTTGAGATTGGCATATAATTTATTCTTCCTTAAAGTAGAAAAAATTTAATGCAAATGTCCATAATGAAGTTCTAGTGTCTAACTATAAATAAGTATATCATCGAACTAAATGGCAACAAACTTACCCATTAATGGCTTAAGAACTTGGTGCATAAGCCTCGTGAAGGTGTTGGGCACATTTGAAAGTCTAAAAGGCATGACTTTCCATTCATACGATCCCTCCTTAGTTTTGAAAGTTGTTTTCGATGCACCTCCTACACGGATACATATTTGGTGGTGGCCACTCTTCAAGTCTATTTTGCTAAAAATTTTGGCTTCTTTCAACATATCAAGCATATCATTCAAACGAGGGATGGGAAATTTGTATTTCACTATGATTTTAATGATAGCTTAATTATTGACACACATGCACCAACTACCATCCTTATTTAGTGTGAGTAGGGCTGGTACCATAGAAGGACTCATACTAGTATGCACTACTCCTTTCTTTATAAGTTCATCAACTTGGCCTTATATAATTGAATGCTCTTAAGGATTCATCTGATAATGTGACAAGTTTGGTAAATTTGCTCCTAGAACCAAATCAATAGCATGTTAAATGTCACGTAAGGGCGGTAGACCATCTACCAATTCTTCAGGAAAAAGTTCAGCATACTCCTCCACGAGTGGTTGTAAGGCCTCTGGTACTTTGGTAGGCAGAGGGCCTTCACCTTTGGCAACCAAAGCAATTAATTCTTGATTTCCTTTAACTTCTTCCAAAATTCTATTTATGATTAAAAGTGATCACCCCTCCACTTTAGGAGTTTTGGGATGTTCTTTTACATTTAAGGGAACAAGGACAATTTTCTTTCCATCTTTGTAAAAGGTGTAGAAGTTGTCTTTTCCCTTATGCATAACTTGATAATCATACTGCCATGGCCTCCCCAGAATGATGTGACTCACATCCATATCAATGTTGTCAAAGACAAGTTCATTAAAGTAAGTGCCACCAATAGAAAATGGAATTTTACATTGCTTAGTTACCTCTTATTAATGTCCATTAGAAATCCAACCAACTAGGTAAGGTTTTGGATGGATTGTTATTTATAGTTTAAATTTGTCTACCATAACAGTTGCCACAACATTTTCCTCACATCCACTATCAATGCCTAGGTCCTATACGTAGCTCCCACTTTACAAGTGGTTTTTAACATCTTGTTATGTTGTGACTCTTGAAGCGGTTGTTTTTTAGTTTGTAGCATATGTTGAATCACGTTGAGTTGTCTTCCTTCTTCAACATATGCATAATCAACTTCCTCAACATCTCTATTGCACCTATAGTTCTCCTCATTGTAGTCACCATCTTCATATGATAGTTCTTCCGTTGGTGCTTCTTGGTTGACTAGATTAACTCCTCTAGTCCTTGGTTAAGGGCAAGTGTTAGATTTATGTCTAGTTATGCCACATCAATAACACTTATCTTGTGTTGGATAAGCATAAGGATTAGGAGGTTGGTTCTTCCTCTCAGCTTTTTATCTGAATAGCTTTTATTGCTGATCGGGACCCTTTTGAAAAGTTTATGTAACGAGGTCAGATGTTACATGGTTGCCTCCTACTCCATTAGTACCCCGAAAAGGAGGTGGTGCTTATTGCCCTTTAATTGACACTTCTTTACCCCTGTTTTGGGTGTTGCTTCTATGTGAAGATTCTCCCATGTATGACTTATAAGGTTGTTGTCCGTGAGTGTAGAATCCATCATTTTGGGTCTCAGCTTTAATTATAAGCCGAATGGCCTTACTAAGATTCCACACATCTTGAACACCCAGTTTATCTTAGATGTTTGGCCTCAATCCTCCAATAAACCTTACTGCCCATTGTGATTCGATTTCAAAAAGGTCATTTCGGGTAGACAACTAAAGGAATTTAGTTGAATAATCTCATACAGAATAATCTCCTTGCTGAAAATTTTGATATTGTTTGAATAAAATTTAATCATAGTCATGTGGTAAGAAATTACCCTTAAGTAGTTATTTTATCTTCCACCAAAATCTTATTTGTTTTTTCACCATATGAACTTGTAATATCTGTTCCTGCTCCCACTAAGTTGAAGCTCCTCCCTTTAGTTTGTAAGCCACCAATTTCACCATTTTATCATCAAGGATCTCCATATAATTGAAGAACCTTTCTACTTCATTATGCCAATCCAAAAATTCTTCAATGTGTAATTGGCCATTAAAGGTAGGATGCTCCATCTTTAATTGGTACTCAAAGTTACCTCCAAAATGACCTAAATCAGGTCTACCATTATAGTTTCTCATTTGATTACACCTCATACCTATGTGTTCAAGAGTCTCAATCTCCTCATTACTACTATCATTAAGTTGTATGTGAACATGCCTATGAATTAACATCTTTAAATTCAGCGAGGGCTAATTTATAATATCTCTATGTGGTTGTAGTGGTGGTGGCTCTACTCGATCACGAGGACCATCGTTGATAGGTGCAATAGCCCATAGCTTGACTTGTAGCCCTTTAAAAAAAGTTTGCAAGCCTTGGAGAACCTGTAGAGTCTCCCTCTGTAGATGGATCATGATTTTCATGTCGTTGGAGGTTGAATCTTTGGTATTAGCCATCTCCTTTCTACAAAAAAAGACTTTTGTAGGGGAAATCCCTGCTCTTATATAACTTGATGCTATAAAACAAAGAATTACAAAATTTAAAATTGAAACAACTCTAAATTTGCTTGAAATACACAAGAGTTGAGAGGTTGAAACAACCTATAACTCTTGGAGAAAAGTATGTTTCACAACATAGAATAACAGAAATTTTTATTAAGGAAAAGATTGATTATAAACTATAGCAACTCAACCTTATATATGCTGCTTAAAATGAGAATACAGCAGGTCATTCCTTTAGTCAAGGATTCGCAACCTGTATTTTGAAAATACACATAAAAGACACATAAACACAACTAGAATTGATACAGCTGGACAACGCTTACTATAAATGTTGAAAACAAATGCTAAAAACAATTTGAAGTTAGTTGTAACACAGCTGATTATTGACAAATAAAAATAGCATATGTTAACTATGCAAATGAAGAAAGAAAAATATGGAAATTATAGAAATGTTTACCACTATCCTACATCAAGAAGGTGCTCCATGGAAATAATTCTACCCCTAACTCAGGGAACTATTTTAATAGCCCAATCACCACTTTTCAATTCAACATGGTTTTTTTGAAAGTTCTGCTCCTTTGGTTCCAGAAACCTCTTCAACATTAGGAATTTTCTTACAACTTGCTGCATGAAAATAATTTCATGTCAAGCCAAAGCTAGGAATATAGCATATAACCATAACAACAATTAAATATTATTACTAAGAGAAAACCATCGAAAGAGGAGAAAGAAAATTGAAAGAAAAAACTAATGGAAGGGAGAGAAGTTCAAAACTAGGATTAGACCAATTCTCAAGGGCTGAAATAGCTTTATGGGTGAGCGGAGCCATGGATGTTTTTAAAAGACCTATAAATTTTATGAAAAAAAATAGAATTATCCCTCCTCCACCCACCTAAACAAAATAAACTACACCCCCAACCCAAAAATAACTAATTCTATTTCCAACCCTGCCAATTATGCTCCTCATAAAATGTTATAATTGGCAAATAATGAAATAAAGGCAACTAAATAAAAAAAATAAAATAAAAAGTGCACAACAAAAAGAATAAGAGTTCTCACCAAATTTTTCATGAGAAGATGAGCAAGCAAATAGTCTTAAAGAAATAAAATTTACTTAAACGACTCCTATACATTTTCTCACTTATGGATATCAACTCATAAACAACATTTTCTGTAGGCATCATAATCTTCACATCATCTCCATCCATGCCCCATGAATCAACCTACTTAAGAGCAGATCAAAAAATTTTCTAAAAACAAATATTTCTAATTATAGATGGTAGATAAAGCCAATTCTAAGCCATTGTCCCGTAAGTAAAATGGTTTACCATTGCACCTCCACCATGCAATAGTTGCACTTGCAAACATCTCTTTGGCCTCTTCCAAGATCCTTCGATTTTAGATACTCTAACAGTAACAACAGATGATTGAAGTTCAGTGACGTAGTGTGTCAATAGATATCCGCCTTTGGTGAATTCATATCCATCACCATCATCTCCAAATAGTACACCTTTAGTTTGCCCTGCATATGAGAAGAACTCATTCACATAGCCCTTTATCACTTGACCAATAATACTAACAAAGTCACATAAATAATTTATTTTACATTTAATACTTTCATGGGCTTTGCAGAAAAGTTTAGCGTCTTTTGTGATATTTATTTCACAACTTTTGCCACATTTTTACCACTTTCCATTAGCATTCTCAAGAAATCCAAATTTGTAGCATATCTGCACAGTCAACTTGATTTGGTTCATCACAAAGCTAAAAGCAAGTTCACAACACCAGACAGAAGCTTTATGGGGCATTTTCTAAACATTAAGGATTAGTTAGGTCTTTCCTTAGAGCAATTGAGTTTAAGTTCCATCGTTGAAGAACCTACAATTATTATGCATTATGCGGTTAATTTTATAATATTTGTTTTAAATACTTTTTAGTCATTGACAAAATTATATATGATAAGTACATATTAGGTTCAATCTTGCTCAACAATCTAGCATGATTTTTGTTTCTAGTGTGTGCCTCTATGAATTCATGTATGGAAGATTTGACTATGGAGTATATACATGCCAATCTTATGCATTAATTAATCTACTTGTTACAAAACAAAATCCCAATGATAGTAAAAAGAAAAAGAAAAAAAATAGCATCAAACTATAATATTGGTGAAATAATGACAATTTGATTTATTATGTGATGGAGATAAAAATTCAAGTTAACATTATTTTATTCCATGATATAGTTTCTCAATGTGTATACTGCAATCTCATATATAATAAGAATAGCACTAGTTGATTATGAATCAATAAATGAATTCATCATCATTGATACCATCTAGTATGTTCCCGCCTAGTTAGGGGTTCCTTATCCCCTAAATGGGGACACTTGGATTAGCAAGAAGGCAGATCCGTCTGGAATGGGGACTACTCCAAAGTGGAGTCCTAAGCATAAAAGGAACACTCTCCTACCAAGATTATGATTCACTATCCCACATGGAATCTAACTCCTCCCAGGTTTAAGTATTGTTATATATAGAACCTTATACCCCTCATAAAGGGGCATCTCATTCTTACATATTCTAGTTATCTTATATTCTCCCTACTTCTGTTCTCTAACTTAGGCATCAGAGTGTTCATGGGGACTCTCCCCACCTCTCACCTTGCCTTTTGTTCGTGGATTATAGGATACCAAGCCCAAGAGTTCTAGAAACCAATTATCAATCATCATACAAGTCACCTAAGTAATACCAAACATATCAACAAACTAGAATCCAAATTTCAACCATTTTCCTATTGTATTTCTCTTGCCATAGAACAATGACCCCTCAAATTTTTATTATTTCATTAAGCTAATTTGTGTACTTTAGTACATTAAATGAAACAATTTCCTTTTCTAAGGCTGAGTTAAAATAAAATATCCAGAAATTAAGAACTGAACGACACCATGATAAATCCAAACTTTATTCATTAGCCATAAAATTTGATATTTGCAACTCCATATCAAAGAAGTTATGCACATATCTGAAATAGTTCAGGATGAATCTTTAATTTTCAAGCCCTGATTTTGTAGCCTCATGAATCTGAATGAAACTATACCATTGATTTGTGATTTACTATGATTGGTCATTAAGCGTAATCATTTATTTTTTTTTAATATTTAAATGAAATTCTAGCACAAAGTTTTATGTATTGCTTTTAGTTTTATGCATATTACTTTTGTGTTTCTTTATCTATCCCTTATGCCTGTTAATTATTCATTGTGTTATCAGTACCCTAAACCAAGCATGCATCTTCAGACATATTCATCTTCAGACAGCCTATGGTGCTAATACTATCGATCGAAATTCAAATTAGATCATGAAATGAAAATTTTGTAGTCTTTTTCTTATGATAATAAATATGGATCAAATTACCATTTTCATCTAAGGCTACAAGAAGTGTCAAATCATCTGACGAACTAGCTTCACCAACATGCTGATGGGCAGGGCCCAGAGGAATTATTGATCCTCCTTGCAAATATAAAGTTGGTAAACTTGAAAATATTGAGTAAGGGGAATACTTATTTCATTAATGAAAAATATAATATATACAACAGATTTCTGCCTATATTAGGAAACTGTAAACAATTTGAAGAATAAAATTTAGAGAAAATTTAAGGGAAATATGTTTTTCATATATTCATAAGAGATGTTACAACCCTTATATATATATATATATATAGGAATCCTAATAACATCCTAATTATGAATAGAATAACATCCTAAATAAAATAAAGACTTTATTCCTAATTGTATATAAATATTTATTTCCTAATATATGTAATAAAAAATGTTTACTTCCTCAACACTCTCACACAAGTTGGTGAATATATGTCAATTATTCCCAACTTGCCAAGTGAGTTATAGAATGACCTTTTGAATACAGCCTTTGTGTGGATGTCATCTAGTTGAGTCTGAGAAAAAAACAAATAGAAGATCAATTATTTCATTGATTTATATGACCTTTGATGAAATGTCTGTCAAGCTCCATCTGGTTAGTTCGGTCATATTGAACCGGGTTATTTGCAATTAATATGGCTGCCTTATTATCACAATGTAACAACATAGGCTTCAGATGTTTTAGTCCCAGATCCTCAACAATTAGCCTTATCCAGAGCAACTCACACACTCCATGAGCCATTCCTTTAAACTTAACTTCAACACTCGACCTTGCTATGACTTTTTTTTTCCTTCTCCTCTAAGTGACTAAATTCTTTCCAACAAACGTAAAGCACCTAGATGTTGATTTTCAATCAGCTTGATCTCTGACCCAATCAGCATTTGTATAACCAGTAATTTCATAATCCTTATTTCTCCCAAAGAATAAACCTTTTCCTAGAGAAGACTTCAAATATCTTAATACTTGGTATACTGCACCTATATCTTCTTTACTCAGAGAATGCACGAACTGACTTATAATACTTACTGCATAAGAAATGTCCGGCCAAGTATGAGATAAGTAAACCAACCTTCACACTAGCCTTTGATACTGATCTTTATCAGTTGGGACTTGATCTCCTTGGATTGATAGTCCATCGTTGACATCAATCGGAGTCTCGGCTCACTTATAATAAAGCATGCCCATTTTTGTCAATAGGTCCATTATATACTTTCGTTGGTAAAGGGAAATCCCTTAAGTTGATCTTGCAACTTCAATCCTCTAAAAATACTTTGAATTACCCAAATCCTTAAGTTCAAACTCAACTTCTAATTGTCTTTGCAAGATTTTTGTCTTACTCAGATCATTTCTAGTGACCACCATATCATCAACATACATAATCAGAGTGGTGACTTTAACTAATTTATGTTTGAAGAATAGCATCTGATTAGCATCACTTTGCTTATAACCGAACTTTCTCATGAAAGTTGAGAGTCATCCAAACCATGCTCGAGGTGATTGCTTAAGTCTATATAATGACCTTTTTAGTTTGCATACTCGGTCAGTACATCTTATTTTGGGTGGTGGATCCATTTACACTTCTTCATCTATGGTCATTCAAAAAAGCATTCTTCATATAAAATTGCCATAATGGCTAGTTAAGGTTGGCAGCTAAGGAAATAAGGACTTGGATGGTATTCATTTTTGCTATTGGGGCAAATGTACTTCATAATCAATTCCACACTTCTAAGCATATCCCTTTGCTACTAACCAAGCTTTATATAGATTAATACTTCCATTTAAATTGAGTTTGACAATGAATATCCACTTGTACCCCATTATTTTCTTCCTTTCAGGGAGTGGAACAAGATCCTATATGCAGTTCTTCTGCAATGCCACTATTTCATTATTTATGGCTTTCTTCCAATCCAGATTAGTTAAAGCCTCTTGCACATTACTCAAAATGGATACAGTAGATAATTAATTCATAGTATATGCATGGGATTTAGACAAACAGTCGGTTGATATGAAATTATTGATAGGATATTTAGCTTTGGTATGAAGGTCTGAATATATTACTTTTTTAGAATCCCTCTATTGATTTTAAAAGGATAATGAGGCTTGGTATTTGGAGTTACTAGGGGAGACAAGTTTACCTTATTATGCACAACCAAAGTTTCTTTAGCTTCTGGTATGGGCTGGGAAGATGTATTATCATGATTTGTTTTAGGTCTGAGCAACATACTTGGATTATCATCAATCATCTATCCATATGAGATGCTCAGACCACTTGAAATATCATATGTCTATCTAGGTGACATACTCTGACCACTCAAAACATCAAATGTCTATCCTAGTGAGATACTCAAAACATCTGAGATACTTGAAACACTCAGAATTTTAGATGTCTGTTCAAGTGAGATGCTTGGAACATCTGAGATACTAGGAACATTCGAACCACTCAAAGTGTTATCTTCAAAGATGCTCAAAATTCTCTCCCCCTAAAGATAGCACTCGGATTGGGTGAAGAAGAGAGCATTTCCATGGAATTGAATATCCTAAGTTACATACATCTTCTTTGCATTTGGATCATAATATTGATAGCCCTTTTATGGATCCATATAGCCAACCAAGATACACCAGATAGCTTGAGGATCTAATTTACTAAATTTTTTATGAACATATATTGAGCATCCAAAGATTCAGGGCTCAAGATTATTTTGAGGTAGAGATATGACAAATACTTAAAGTTTATAAAGAAGCATTTTAAAATTGAGTACTCTTGGTGGAGTCCAGTTTATGAGATACGCAATGGATCAAACAACCTCTCCCTAGTATTCTCGAGAAATATTCATGTCAAATAATGATGCTGGGATGACTTTCAATAACTATGGATTCTTCCATTTGATTATACCATTATGTTGTGGAGTACCAGCATAGGATGTTTGGTGGCAAATGCCAAGTTCATGGAAAAAATCTTTAAGAGCTAAGTTAAGATACTCCCTACCATTGTCAGACTGTAAGACTTAGATTTTAGTTTGGCATTGCATATCCACCATTTTATATAGGTCCTGAAAAGCAAAGTCCACATCTCCTTTGTTTGAAAGTAGTGATACCTAGGTCATTCAGATACATTCATCAATAAACGTTATAAAATATCAAGCACTAAATAGAGTAGGAATCCGAGTAGGTCTCCATTCATCAAAATGGATGGTCATAAATGGAATTAAATTTTTATTATAACTCGGTACATATGAAATCTGGTGGCTTTTTTCCAATTCACAAGTATCACACTTAAATTCAGAGTCTATGGTACTCAAAAATAATTTTGATTTTATTTGTCTAAGTTATTGAAAAGAAAGATGACAAAGATGATGATGACACACAACAACTTAGTCTTTGGTCAAGTAACTTTTACCAACCTCATTGACTCGACTTGACTTTTGACTCAGATCACCATACAAATCAAGATAGTACAACATTCCATGTTTAACACCAGAGCCAAGAATTCAGTGTGTTGCAATGTCCTAAAATACATAATAATTAGGCTAAAATTTGGCAGGGCAATTTAAGGTTTCAATGATTTGGCCAACAGATAGTAGTCTATAATAAAGATATGGAACAACAAGAATAGTATCTAGGTTAAGAGAGTCAGAGGTAGACACTAATCCTTTATAAGTGACTGGTGTTATGCCTCCATTAGCCACCATGATATTTTGTTGGGTTGATGGTTGGATGGATGTAAGTGTTAGTGATATGCACTAGGTCAATCATTTGTGATTATGTATTGACTTTCTTATTTTATTAATAAAGAGGTATTATATTATCATTTGATTTTATGATAATTACATGAATGGTTAATTCTTACTAAGGCCATCAAGTATGTGACTTGATAGTAAAACCCTTAGATTAAAATAAGAGTTCTATTCTAATTATCCCTAGCCATTTATTCATTATATGAATATTAAAGTATTATGGCTAGTATGATGTTGACTGATGGTTATGTTTTACTAATCATAAATATGAGATATTAAGTCAACTCATAGGTACATGATGAGAGATCATGTACTGGATTGACCCACTATTAGAATACTACATAGATTATTCTCATAAGTATTTCTTATCACAGTAATTTTATTGTGGTCCTTTGACCTTGAAATCATCATGGATTTCTACATAGCTATTTTATGTTTTGACACATTATAACATTGTCTTTAACCAGATGATTAAAAGAATGTTGTTGGATATAAAATTAGTTATGTGAGGAATGTGAGTGATTTAGAAGGAATTTATCCCTCATTAATATGAGAAAGATATCTAAAGGCCCCTTGATGAGATAGACTGAATGAAAATGCATGGCCATACTGAAATGAATTGATAAAGAGTTATCATTTTCAGTCTACTTGGAATCAAGTCATAATATTGAACTATATAAGGATGACATTCTATGCCTTATGTTCAATTAAGATATCATGTGATAAAGGGACAATAAAATTCACTGTAATTAGGTTATGTCGGATTATTGACTTCACATGACTTGGGTAGTCATAATGTCTTACTAGAGGCCACTTATGACTTGTAGGCCTAAATAGAGATTTAGGCCCACTGCCAATGTTATGTGAACCTACAGGGTCACACACTTAGAACAAGCCCAAAACGGATATGGGTTTAATAAGCCCAAAATAAACTCTGTGGAAATAAATAATTAAAGTGTTTTATTTATTTATTTGTTTGTTTATTTATTTAAGATAAATGTTATTTTAAATAAATAAATAAGATATTATTTTTGATTTATTTTTAAACAAAATCAGAATATAATAAATGGAAAATTACCAAAAGGTTATTGGTAAGTGAAACCCTAACTTGGAGTCTATAAATATGTTATATTCTCTAGGGTTTCACACACTTGTTTTTGCATCCAAATTCATTTTCTTTCCTCTTAGAAAACAAAGACAGAGTTTTTCCTTTTGTTCTTGATTTGTGAGACAGTCAAGAGGTTGCTAGCACACACACTCAAATTTGTTTTGTGAAGGGCTGTTCGTGTGGATACCTATAGAGGACACATCCTTTTGGAGACATTTTGATCTGAACAACCAAGCCAAAAAGCTCGAGGTAAGGTGTCACCGGTGTGAACCTCCTCTCATCCTTCCAGAGAATCTTGCCTCTTCTGCATTTTGGTAAGATTTTTAAAAACCCTAGATTTAATCAATTAGTCGAATTACATGGATCCAGGCTTGGGAACGTGACAAAATTTTAATTTCTCCTCTGCGTTTGCATCACGGTACCCAACAGTGGTATCAGAGCCACTTGTAATTTGATTAATTGATTCTGTGTATATGTGATATATGTTAGGGTTTAAGATTCGTTTTGAAAAGGGTTTCAAAATTATCAAAAGGGGTTTTGATTTGTTTTGTGACAATTCTGGGTAATCTATTTGAAAACGGAATTAAACATTAATTTGATTAATGTTTGTAATGGTTTAATGTGATTAAACCAAAAGCAGCCTTTAATTTTATGAATTAAGAATGTTGTTTCATGAAAATGAATTGTGTATGATGTT
Organism: Mallotus nudiflorus; assembly: GCA_947683625.1. Lineage (NCBI taxonomy): Eukaryota > Viridiplantae > Streptophyta > Magnoliopsida > Malpighiales > Euphorbiaceae > Mallotus > Mallotus nudiflorus. Next base: position 524,660 of record CANTUR010000027.1, on the reverse strand, counting down.
TTTATGAAAAACGAATTAAGAATAATGTTTTATTAATATGATTTAATGAAACAAAAATTTTGTTTTCACAAACCTAATCACTTAAGGATTTAAATCTATTATGTATTCTATTTTGATTAATATGATTAATTGAAACAACATATTTGTTTCCTATTTTAATTAGGAAAAACCTTTTCTATTTTGATCAGGAAAATCGTTTTTAATTAAATCTGAAATAGAAATTTTGTGATTATGCAGATTATGTGTTAAGGGCAATCTGTTTAAATGTTAAACAGATTATGCAAAATGGATCTGTTTGATACAGATTCGTTCAAGCTGTAATTTTGATTACAGAAATTAGGGTTTTCTTAATGGATGCGTCTATTTAAATTAATAAAAAAAATTATTTTTGATCTGTTTTGAACGGATTTCTCAAACTGTAAAATGTTTATAGAAAGTGATGTTTTTAGGCAACAACTGATTCATTAATATGATTATGAAAATTGGTTAGTTACTTCCTTGACGCAAATAAGGGTTTTAAGGTGGCTGTTTTAATTGAGCGTTTTTGTTTATTTTGAACAAATTGATTTTATAGTAATTTGATTACAAAAATTCATTAATGTTCAGAAATTTGAAAGGCAACTCACCAAAGAGCTAAGGTAAAGTGTTTACCATCGGACCCGCTGACTGGCCAGCGGGACTGCTGCCCCCCGGACCCTGCCAGGGGCGCTGCCCCTTGGACCCCGCCAAGGGGCGATGCCCCTTGGAACCCCACTAGGGTCGCTGCCCCTTGACCCCAAAAGAATTTTCATATTAGTTTATTTTAACATAATAATTGGATTTAATAACTAAATAGATTATTATGTTATACATGTTTGTTGTTTTATGCATGGTGCATAGCATGGCCCTTAGACCAATGTGATTGGATTTTATTTTTATGGGTTGTAATTTTAAATACGGTCTGCGAGTCATTTTTGTTTTATTTTGTTGTATTTATTTTATTAGAATAGTGTAGAATAAATTACAACATTTTTTTGTAAATCAAGACCCATGGTGCAATTCAAGTTGGAGGCCCAGGATGGAGATCCAAGGTGGGAACCAAAAAAGGAGATCCATGGTAGAAGATGGAGATCCAAGTTAGAGGCTAAATTTGTAATTGTAATATTACATAGGTTTGACCATTGATCTTCATATTGGCTTATGAAGATCAACTTAGATTTGGGCCATGCTATGTCACATTTATTTATTTATTGTTATGTATGCGATGCCATGTGATGCCATGTATGTGATGCCATATGATGCCATGCAATACAACATAACAATAACTGAATATGATTAAACAAAGATGAACCCTCATTTAATATTAAGTCATTATAATGCCTTCCATAAGTTCAACACTTGTCAAGCCTTAGATTATTATATATATAAATTTATCTGGGGAAGGCAAGTTGGATAATGGTGCTATCCAAACGTTTGTTATGGTTTGACTTAACTAGGTTATCAAAATGGTTTTGGACCTAGGGCATTAGATGGGATTTTTAGCCATGACATGTGATGTCAAATCCCATACCATCCAAGAGTTACATGAGATGTAATTGATAAGAGTTGTCTACCTAAATAACCATATTTTAGGTCATGAGCCAAAGCTCACTTAGAGTATGGTGAAATATGGATCTTGGCCCACTAAAATTTATAAAATTAACTTAGAGGGTTATTGATTTGAGTAAATTTAGTGGCAGTTTTTTATTATGCCTTATACATATTCAATAAAATACTGAATGGACTTTGCATATATTTATTGTAGATAATGACTTCAAACACTATACCTACCATGTCACTATGATTAATCCTTGAGAAGGATAAGCTCAATGGGACTAATTTTCTTGACTGGTACAGAAACCTAAGAATTGTTCTTAGGCATGAGAGAAAGGAATACATCCTTGATCAACCCATCCCTGAGGAACCAGCTGCCAATGCTGCTAGAGCACAAAGGGATGCTTATACCAAGCATCTCAATGATTCTACTGATGTCACTTGTGTCATGCTTGGATGTATGGAATCTAAGTTGCAAAAGCAACTGATGGAAATGGAGGTTTATACTATGATAGGCCATCTCAAGGAAATATTCCAAGAGAAAGCCAGAATTGAAAAGTTCAATACCATCAGGGCATTGCTTTCATGCAAGCTGACTATTGGCGGCTCTATCAGTCCTCATGTTCTCAAGATGAAGGGTCATCTTGATCACTTGGACAAGCTTGGTCTCAAGATTGAACAAGAACTGGCTGTGGATATTATTCTCCAATCTTTGCCTGAAGCTTATGATAGCTTCATTATGAATTTCAATATGCATAGTATTGAGAAGACTATTTCAGAGTTGCATGGGATGCTGACAACTGCTGAAAAGAACATCAAGAGTAACACCAAGGATGTTCTCATGGTCAAAAAGGGAAAGGGGATGAAAAGGGTTGGAAAGGGCAAGGGCAAGGTCTTTAAAGGCTTTCAGAAGCCCAAGCCAAAGCCCAAGCCCAAATCCAAAGCTGAACCCAAAGCAAAAGAAGGAATCTGTTTTTTCTGTAATGAGCCAGGCCATTGGAAAAGAAATTGCAAGCTCTATTTGGATGATCTGAAGAAGAAAAAAGGTGGTGAGACTACTTCTTCAGGTATTCATGTTATAGAATTAAATTTATCTGCTTCTGCTTCTGATTCTTAGGTATTAGATACTGGATCAGGATCTCACATTTGTACAAATGTGCAGGGTCTAAAAAGGAGTAGATCATTGGCAAGAGGCGAAGTGTACCTACGAGTTGGCAATGGAGCAAGAGTTGCTGCTTTAGCTGTAGGAACTTATGAGTTACCTTTGCCTAGTGGACTTATTTTATCTTTAGAAAGTTGTTATTATATACCTACTTTGTGTAGGAATATTATTTCTGTTTCTCATTTGGACAAGAAAGGATTTGAATTTATTATTAAGAATAATAAATGCAGTATTTATCAGGATAACATTTTCTATGGATATGCTCCATGCACTAGTGGACTTTATGTTTTAGATGCCGAAGACACTAATGAAATGCCAATCTATAACGTTGATACAAAGAAGTCTAAATCTAATGATTTAAACTTGACCTACCTCTGGCATTGTCGTTTAGGCCATATAAATGAGAAACGCATTTCAAAGCTACACCAAAATGGGCTTTTAAATTCATTTGATTATGAATCATTTGATACATGTGAATCTTGTTTACTTGGAAAAATGACTAAAACACCTTTTACTGGACAAAGTGAGAGGGCTAATGACTTATTAGGCCTAATACATTCTGATGTATATGTACCATTAAGCTCAACTGATAGAGGAGGTTTTCAATACTTCATAACTTTCACTGATGATTTTAGTAGATATGGTTATCTCTATCTAATGAAACATAAATCTAAATCTTTTGAAAAGTTCAAAATTTTCAAGAATGAAGTACAAAATCAACTTGGTAAAAATATTAAAGCACTAAGATCTGATCGAGGTGGTGAATATTCAAACCAAGAATTTACAGATCATCTTAGAGATTGTGGGATTGTTTCACAATTGACTCCTCCAGGTACACCACAATGGAATGGTGTGTCTGAATGTAGAAATCGAACTCTATTGGATATGGTTCGATCTATGATGAGTCAATCTAATCTTCCAATCTCTTTTTGGGGATATGCTTTAGAAACTACTACATTCATTTTGAATAGAGTTCCATCAACGGCAGTTGAAAAGACACCATATGAGAAATGGACTGGAAAAACTCCCAGTTTGTCTTTTCTTAAGATTTGGGGCTGTGATGCTTTTGTGAAACATCAAATCTCATATAAAATAGCACCCAAATCTAATAAATCCTTTTTTGTGGGATATCCTAAAGAAACTAAAGGATATTACTTCTATAATGCGTCTGAGAACAAAGTGTTTGTGTCTCGGAATGGTGTATTTTTAGAAAAAGAGTTTATTTCTAAAGGAACCAGTGGGAGCACAGTGCAACTTGAAGAAATTCAAGGCCCATAAAATAGCATTGTACTTGATATGGAACCGTAGCTGAATCAACAAGAAGTTGTTGAGCCTGCACAAGTACCAAAAGGCCTAAGGAGGTCTGATAGGACACGTCAAATCCCCATGAGATATGGATTTCTCATAACTAGTGATTATGATGTGTTAATTGTGGATCAAAATGAGCCCACATCCTCTCAGGAGGCCATAAATAGTCCTGACTCTGAGAAATGGCTTGAAGCCATGAGATCAGAAATGCAATCCATGTATGATAATCAAGTATGGACCTTGATTGACCCAAATGATGGTTTAAAAACTATTGGGTGCAAATGGGTTTTCAAAAAGAAATCAGCATGGATGGTAATGTGCATACCTTTAAGGCAAGACTGGTTGCAAAAGGTTTTAAACAAACACATGGTATAGACTATGATGAAACCTTTTCACCAGTGGCTATGCTAAAATCTATTCGAATTCTCCTTGCCATAGCTGCATACTATGATTATGAAATATGGAAAATGGACGTCAAAATAACATTTCTTAATGGAAATTTACTTGAGGATGTGTACATGACACAGCCAGAGGGTTTTGTTAGTCCTGAGAATTCTAGAAAGGTATGCAAGCTTCAAAGATCCATTTATGGATTGAAGCAAGCATCTCGGAGTTGGAATCTTCATTTTGATGAAGCAGTCAAAGAATTTGGCTTCATTAAAAATGATGATGAACCTTGTGTATACAAGAAAGTTAGTGGGAGTGCTATTGTGTTTATAGTGTTGTATGTGGATGACATACTACTCATTGGAAATGATATCCCTATTTTACAAAATGTTAAATCATGGTTAGGGAATTGTTTCTCAATGAAAGACTTAGGTGAAGCTGCTTATATATTAGGTATCAAGATCTATAGAGATAGATCTAAAAGGCTTATTGCCCTAAGTCAAAGCACTTATATTGATAAGGTATTGAACAGGTTTAATATGCAAGATTCCAAGAGAGGATTCTTGCCAATGTCACATGGCATTAGTCTTAGCAAGACTCAGTGTCCTATGACACAAGATGAGTGAGACCGCATGAGTAAGATTCCATATGCTTCTGCTATTAGATCTATCATGTATGCAATGTTATGTACTCGACCTGATGTTTCATATGCCTTAAGCACAACGAGCAGATACCAATCAGACCCAGGTGAAAGTCACTGGACAGCAGTTAAAAATATCCTTAGGTACTTAAGAAGAACTAAGGATGCATTTTTACTGTATGGTGGTCAGGAAGATGAGCTAGTTGTAAATGGTTACACAGATGCCAGCTTCCAAACTAACAAGGATGATTTTTTATCACAGTCAGGATATGTGTTTTGTTTGAATGGAGGTGCAGTGAGCTGGAGGAGTTCTAAGCAAGACACTGTTGTTGATTCTACAACAGAAGCTGAGTACATAGCTGCCTCAGAAGCAGGTAAGGAAGCTATTTGGATTAAGAAGTTCATAACTGGACTAGGTGTTGTTCCTAGTATATCAGATCTAGTGAACTTATATTGTGACAATAATGGAGCTATAGCCCAAGCTAAGGAGCCCAGATCACATCAGAGATCTAAACACATACTCAGGCGTTATCATCTTATTCGAGAAATTATTGAGAGAGGAGACGTCAAGATATGCAGAGTACCTACAAATGATAATGTTGCTGATCCACTGACTAAGCCTCTTCCACAGCCTAAACATGAGAGTCATACTAGGTCCATGGGTATATGATACGATGTTGATTGGGCCTAGTGCAAGTGGGAGATTGTTAGTGATATGCACTAGGTCAATCATTTGTGATTATGTATTGACTTTCTTATTTTATTAATAAAGAGGTATTATATTATCATTTGATTTTATGATAATTACATGAATGGTTAATTCTTACTAAGACCATCAAGTATGTGACTTGATAGTAAAACCCTTAGATTAAAATAAGAGTTCTATTCTAATTATCCCTAGCCATTTATTCATTATATGAATATTAAAGTATTATGGCTAGTATGATGTTGACTGATGGTTATGTTTTACTAATCATAAATATGAGATATTAAGTCAACTCATAGGTACATGATGAGAGATCATGTACTGGATTGACCCACTATTAGAATACTACATAGATTATTCTCATAAGTATTTCTTATCACAGTAATTTTATTTCGGTCCTTTGACCTTGAAATCATCATGGATTTCTACATAGGTATTTTATGTTTTGACACATTCTAACATTGTCTTTAACTGAATGATTAAAAGAATGTTATTGGATATAAAATTAGTTATGTGAGGAATGTGAGTGATTTAGAAGGAATTTATCCCTCATTAATATGAGAAAGATATCTAAAGGCCCCTTGATAAGATAGACTAAATGAAAATGCATGCCCATGCTAAAATGAATTAATAAAGAGTTATCATTTTCAGTCTACTTGGAATCAAGTCATAATATTGAACTATATAAGGATGACATTCTATGCCTTATGTTCAATTAAGATATCATGTGATAAAGGGACAATAAAATTCACTGTAATTAGGTTATGTCGGATTATTGACTTCACATGACTTGGGTAGTCATAATGTCTTGCTAGAGGCCACTTATGACTTGTAGGCCTAAATAGAGATTTAGGCCCACTGCCAATGTTATGTGAACCTACAGGGTCACACACTTAGAACAAGCCCAAAACGGATATGGGTTTAATAAGCCCAAAATAAACTCTGTGGAAATAAATAATTAAAGTGTTTTATTTATTTATTTGTTTATTTATTTAAGATAAATGTTATTTTAAATAAATAAATAAGATATTATTTTTGATTTGTTTTTAAAAAAAATCAGAATATAATAAATGGAAAATTACCAAAAGGTTATTGGTAAGTGAAACCCTAACTTGGATCTATAAATATGTTATATTCTTTAGGGTTTCACACACTTATTTTTGCCTCCAAATTCATTTTCTTTCCTCTTAGAAAATAAAGACAGAGTTTTTCCTTTTGTTCTTGATTTGTGAGACAGTCAAGAGGTTGCTAGCACACACACTCAAATTTTTTTTGTGAAGGGCTGTTCATGTGGATACCTATAGAGGATGCATCCTTTTGGAGACGTCTTGATCTGAACAACCAAGCCAAAAAGCTCGAGGTAAGGTGTCACCGGTGTGAACCTCCTCTCATCTTTCCAGAGAATCTTGCCTCTTCTGCGTTTTGGTAAGATTTTTAAAAACCCTAGATTTAATCAATTAGTTGAATTACATGGATCCAGGCTTGGGAACATGACAAAATTTTAATTTCTCCACTGCGTTTGCATCACGGTACCCAACAGTAAGATGGTGAGTGGAGTTTTTCATATGATCAGTAGCACCTGTATCAATAATCCATGTATTATTCTAAGTAAGATTTTGCATACTTGATGTTGCATCAAAATCACCACTTGGTTTAGTAAGATTTTGCATCCCATAATTTCATAGAACCATTCGTTGGAGTGTCTAACTTAGCCACAATAAACAAAAGTGTATGTGACTTGCTTAGTACTTTCCCTTTGAACTGGGGACGAGTCTAAGTTGTTATAAGTGCAACATGGTTCTGTAGAATCTTCGGCTCTTCCATCATATGGTGTTGGTGGTGATCCCTCTACATGTATGCATAACTAGACTCAAGATCAAGAGGTGGATCCTTCGAGAGTATTTCACTCTGAGCACTATTAAATTTGAATCAAGTTTGACTAGAAAAATATGTGTTTGAAGCTGGGTAATATATGTGTGGAGTGATACTACTCTGTTAACATCCTCCCCTAATGAACAAGTTTGGGCATCAATTTCCTTAAATATTCTAACCAGCTTATTATAATATGTAGGTAATGGCTTACCATTCTAACATGTTGTGAAGTATTTCTAGTTTAATTCAAAAAATTGAGTTTTATTAGATCCATCATAGAAGGTTTTTAAGACAACATCCCATATCTCCTTTGCTATTGGAAGATGAATGAATCTCTGCATCAATGTCAAACTCATGGAATCAATCAGCCAACTTTTGACTTAATTATTTTCAATAAGCCAAGTCTCTAAAGCTTTATCTCCTACTGGTGGTTTTACTTTTGTGCCATTAAGAAAGCCAGATTTATTTCTAGCTCCAATTCGCATCTCCATGAGTTGTAACCATAAAGGATAGTTCGTATCATCAAGAATAATTCTCGTAGGAAAGGGAGAATTATCTTGAACAGTTTAAATAAAATTGGGTGTTCCATAAGATACAATGGATGTGTTTTCAGTCAACATGGTTTTAAAGATTTAAGGACAAAACTTTAAAGGATTCAAAGGATTTTGAAGAGGAAAAAATACGATTTCATGGATTCAAAAAAATTTTATTTCAATGGATATGCTCTGATACCATAAAGAATAAAATTTAGAGAAAGGAAGAGAAAATTCAAAGGAAATATGTTTTTCATATATTCATAAGTGAGGTTACAACCGTTATATATACATATAGGAATCCTAATCACATCCTAATTAGGAATAGAATAACATCCTAAATAAAATAAAGACTTTATTCCTAATTGTATACAAATATTTACTTCCTAATATATATAATAAAAATATTTACTTCCTCAACACAACTATATCCTTGATCCAAGGAGTAAGATTTTACACCAAATCTACTCCTCTATAGCTAATACACAGTTTTAGCTATACATAATTCCTCTATACCAATCTCTCATAATTTACATGACTTAATTACTCAATATTCTACATCCCAAAAAAATAGATTTTCCCACACTCCCCCTTGAACTAGTTTGAAGATATCTTTCATTACCAGCTTGCTCACTAACAAATCAAATTATTTTTTGGGAAGACTCTTTATAAGTAGATCAACCACTTAGTTTTTGGTTGGCACATAGGTCATGTAGACTACACCTCTGATGTAGTGGAAGGGCATTTAAAAACAATTGAATATTGTTAAATTGTGCACGAATGCCAATAAATGATCTTCTATAGCAATTTAGACTATAGGCATCAAAATTTCAATAAATTTTGGAAGAATAAAAGAGAATTCAAATTATCATAAAATTGTCATCCAATAATAACAAAGAAAGTTTAAATAGTAAATCTTTAAAAAACCCTAAACAAAGAAAAGGAAAATAAACCCTAAAAATAGGAAATAATAAAATTACCCATTTAAGAGCCTAAATGATAGAATTTGGCCAAAAAGTGACAGATCTCACAAGCAAAATTGGTGACTTAAAACTGTTGGCTCATTTCCACATGAATTAGGCTTTTGAATCTCCTAAATCTGATACATGGAACTTGCCTAAAATTATGAAATTGCCACTACCATAATTTATTCAATTTTTGCATAAATTGGAGGGCTTGTTCCTCTATGTTGCCTGCATCATTCTTCCTAGGGTGGATAGAATTCAAACTCGAATCTAACTTATCTGATGAATCACCTGTAAAAGGAACCAAGTTCTTGACATTGAACACATCCGCAGTCCAAACATAACTAGGTAGCTTCAATCTGTAGGCATTAGGATTAATCTTCTCAATGATCTCCACTGGTCCAATCTTTTTGGCACATAACTTTTTGTATTCACCAATAGCAAACCTGTCTTTGGTCAGAATAGCCCACACAAAATCCCCCATGTCAAACTCAACATGGCGCCTTTTCTTGTTAGCAACCTGTTTATTCTTAAAGGCAGCCTACACTAAGTGGTTATGGATAGGCTAATGAACTTCCTGTAACCCATTGACAAAACTTGCTACCCTGCCATCTACTCTTGTCTTTATTGGAAGAGGAATCAAGTTTAGGGGTCCCCTAGGCACAACTGAATACACCACTGCAAAAGGGTTGAATCCAGTACTCCTATTGACTGCATGACTATGGGTGAACTCTTCCTAACATAGCTTCTGATCCCAACTCTTCACATGTTCACCCACTAGGCATCTCAACAAGTTACCCAAAGATCGGTTCACCACCTCTGTTTGTCCATCTATTTATGGATAATAGGCACTACTTAAATTCAAGTGTGTATTCACCATCTTGCATAAACTATGCCAAAAATGACTAAGGAACCTAGTATCTCTATCCAACACAATAGACATAGGCAAACCATGCAACCTGTATATTTCCTTGAAGAACAATTGAGCTACATGAACATCATCTATTATTTTCTTACATGGTATAAAATGCACCATCTTTGAGAATTGATCAACTACCATAAAGATAGAATCATTACCTCATTGTATGTGTGGTAATCTGAGCACAAAATCCATGCTGAGTTCCACCCAAGGCTGTTAAGGAACTGGCAGAGGCATGTAAAGACCTATGTTAGATGCTGCTCCCTTAGAAACCTGACAATTCAACACCTCCCTACCAACCTCTCTACTTCTTTGTGAATGGTAGGCCAAAAATAATGAGCCTTAACCAATTGCACAATTCTGTCCAAACCAACATGTCCCTCACCATGCAATTCCTAAAGAATCTTCAAACGCAAGCTATAGTCTGGAATACATAGTTGATTGCCCTTGAACAAAAATCCATTATGCACTAGGAAGTCTGTTCGCTCGCCTGTTTTAATCTTATCCAAAATAACATAAAAGTATGGATCAGTCTCAAGAAATTCTGCAAAGGATTCAAAGCCTGGTACCTCCATGGTCATTTGGGTTAATAATGCTTTTTGTCTATTAAAAGCATCTGCCACCTTATTGGTAACCCTTGACTTATGTTTCACAACAAAAGTGAATTCCTAAAGGTAAGACACCCAACTCACATGCCTAGTAGAAACTTTTTCTTGCCAATGCAAATGCTTCAAGGCCTCATGATTTGTATACAAAATAAATTCTTTCTAAAACAAATAATGATGCCAATGCTTAATAGCTTGCACAACAGTATAGAACTCGACATCATAGGTACTATAGCGCATTCTGGCCCCTGTCAAATTCTTACTGAAATACGTTACCAGCCTGCTATTTTGGCTTAAAACAACCCCAATTCCCACTTTCGAAGCATCTAAATGTAGCTCAAAAAGTTGATTAAAATTAGGCAGCACTAAAATAAGAGTCATGGTAAGGTGTATTTTAATCAAATGAAATGCCTTTTCTGCTTCATCGGTCTATACAAATTTTCCAAATGCCTCATGCAATCAGTGATAGGCACCATAATGCTTCTAAAATGCAAAATAAAATGCCTATAAAATGAGGCCAATCCATGGAAACTTCTCACCTTGGTTATGGTTGTAGGTGTTGGCTAATGTTTCACAGCCTCAACCTTTGTTTTGTCCACCTACAACCCTTTTCCAGAAACAACATAGCCAAGAAATAGCACTTTATAAGTGAAAAATTCACACTTCTTAACTGCAGTGTAGAACTTCTCTCTACGCAGCATAGTTAGGACCTCCCATAGTTGCTACAAATGCTCATCCGGGTTAGCACTATAAATCAAAATATCATCAAAATACACAACAACACACCTGCTAATAAAAGGCCTCAGAAGTTGATTCATAACATGCATAAACGTGCTAGGTGCATTTGACAGCCCAAACAGTATCATTAACCACTCATATAACCCCTCTCTCGCGTTGAATGCTATTTTCCATTCATCGCTAGCTCGGATCCGAATTTGAGGATAGCCACTCTTTAAATCTAGTTTAGTAAAAATTATGGCCCAACTAAGCTTATCAAGTAAGTCATCCAGTCTAGGAATAGGAAAATGATACCTGACCATTATTTTATTAATGGCCTGACTATCTATGCACATCCTCCAAGAACCATCCTTCTTTGGCGTTAAAAGGGTTGGTACAACACAAGGACTCAGGCTCTCATGAATGTATCCCCTGCCCAACAGCTCTTCTACTTCTTTCCTTAGTTCTTCATGCTTAGTGGGACTCATCCGGTAGTGTGGTCAATTTGGTAAAGCTGCCCTTGGTTCAAGGGCAATCTGATGTTGGATGTCTCGTGTAGGAGGTAACCCTTCAGGTAGTTCTTCTGGAAATAAGTCACTGAACTCTTCCAGAAGTGGTAAAACTACATCAAGAACCACCATCTCTCTATCCACCATCTTCCCGAACAGGACATAGATAATTTCATATTACTGCACTACTTTGTCAAATTGAGACAAGGTTAATAAATTAACACATCTCTTGTTTTCGCCCTGCACAGTTGTAAATTGTTCAGGGTCTTTTTAGGGACAAGCACTATTTTTGTTCCTTCAAACATAAAGCTGTAGGTGTTAGCCTTTCCATCATGAATCATGCCTCTATCAAACTGCCTTGGTCACCCCAACAACAGATGACATGCATCCATGGCTATGACACTAAAGCACATTTCAAAACTGTTACTTCACCCCATTTTTTTAATCATGCCAATTTGTATGGCTTAGGATGCTTTACAGTCATAATTCCTAATTTCTCAACCGCTTCTGTTGAGATTATATTCTCACAGCTACCCCTATCAATCATAAACCTACAAATTTTCTCTTTAATGGTGCAAGTCGAGTGGAAGATATTATTTCGCAACCATTCCTCATCCACAGCCCTTGGTATTAGGCAGGCCCTCCACACAACCAATGCTATGCCTACTTCTCTAGTCACGATCTCCTCATTCCCTACATCTGTATTAAATATTAGGTCTCCTATCAAGTTTGTAACCTCTTCTTCATTATAGTGCTCATCTGGATCAACAAACATGGTTTTTTTTTCCCTTGTTTCTACACTCAGACTACCTGTGCCCTATTTCACCACATGAAAACATTTGATACCACTTGGCCTTAGTGTAGTTGTTAGTCTATTGATAGCCGTAGTGGTCATGCCTCCACTTGGATGACTCACACTAGCTCCTCCTCCTGTGTTTTCGTGCCTAATATTCTGCACAAAACCACCCCTTAATCTGCAAGGCCCATTGGTGTGTTGTAGAAATAGACATAGGATCAAACATGTTCACCATATCCTTGATTTGTTCCCTTAGGCCCCCAATATACCTCTCCACTAATTGGTCCTCTATCTCATGCACCTCATTCTGAGTGATCAATTGATAAAATTCAGTTGTATAATCATCAATTGAATGGGCCCCTTACATTAAATTGTGCAACCTTTGATACAGTAAACGTTGATAATTATAAGGCAGGAATGCAGCACGCAATTGTTTCTTCATCTTCTCCTAAGTCATAATTTTGGACTCCCCCAACCTGACTCAGGTCTGTTTAGTTTGCTACCACCAAGCCATTGCCCTATCTCGGAACCTAGTTGCCACTAATGGTACTCGGTGATATTCTGGCACCCCCTTAAAGTCCATTACCTCCTCTACTATGGCCACCCAATCAAGGAACTCTTCGAGTTATAAGGTACCATAGAATTTAGGTATTTTAGTTCGTATACTTGTTTCCCATTGTCGCCTGTCATCAACCTCTACATGTTGTTACTGATGTCTACAAGGATTCTCATAATACCCATCACCATCATCATCTTTATCATCATTTCCTTCAGCAAAAGGATTCCTTCAATCATAAATATTAGGGTTCCATCTCAGATCCTGATTCGGCTGCTCCCTATTTCGATTAACCACCAAAAACTTCTCCATCATTGTCATGAGTTGTTCCACGAGGGTATCAATCTGTTGATCCATTTTCTCCATTCACTGCTCGATATGATGTAAATCATTATGCTCATAAACCTCTTCTATATGTTGTAGTTATGGTTGCTATTGCTATCTTCTGCGAGACATATTGTCCAACTAACACAACTCTGATACCAAACTGACATAATGGAAGGGCAGATAAAAATAATCGAATATTGTTGAATCATGCACGACTGCCAATAAATGATCTTTTACAACAATTTAGACTATAGGCATCAAAATTTCAAGAAATTTTGGAAGAAAAAAAGAGAATTCAAATTATCATAAAATTGTCGTCCAACAATAATAAAGAAAGTTTAAATAGTAAATCTTCAAAAAACCCTAAACAAAGAATAGGAAAATAAACCCTAAAATAGGAAATAACAAAATTGCCCATTTAAGAGCCTAAATGATAGAATTTGGATAAAAAGTGATGGATCTCACAAGCAAATCTAGTGACATGGAACCGTTGGCCTGTTTCCACATGAATTAGGCTTTTGAATCTCCCAAATATAATACTTGGAACTTGCCCAAAACTATAAAACTACCACTACCATAATTTGTCCAATTTTTGCATAAATTAGAGGGCTTGTTCCTCTATGCTGCCTGCATCAACCTCCCTCTATTTTTTTTATGAAGTGCTTATCTACTTTAACATGTTTCGTTCAATCATGAAGAACTAAATTATGAGTAATAGAAACACCCATTTTACTATCATAATGTAGTTTTATAAAAAGTGCTTCTGAAACCTTCAACTCCTGTGATATTCTTATAATCCATATCACTTCATAAATGCCTTGAGCAATGGCTTGGAACTCTACTTCTGCACTACTCCTTACCACAACATTCTACTTCTTACTTCTTTAAGTCACCAAATTACCTCCAATAAACATATAATATCCAAATGTTGATCTTCTATCTGTTATACATCCAGCCCAATCTATATTAGCGTAGGCTTCAACTTTAAGATGTTCACATGCCTTAAAGAAAAGACCTTTGCCAGGTGTTCCCTTTAGGTACCTTAGGATCCTATAAAATGCCTCAAAGTGCTTTAATCTTGGTGAATGCATAAACTAACTAATAATACTTACTGGAAATGCTATGTCAAGCCGAGTTTGTGATAAATAAATAAGTCTTCCAACTAGTCTTTGAAACTTTTCTTTGCCTTGAACTTTCTCTACACTAGCTAGTTGAAGTTTCAAATTTGGCTCCATGAGAGTTTCAATTGGCCTACATCCCATTATACCTACCTCCTTGAGCAAATCAAGCATTTATTTCTTTTGACTTATAACAATTCCCTCCTTGGATCATGAGAACTCGATCCTTAGAAAATACTTTGAGTTTCCCAAGTCCTTGATTTCAAATTCCTTAACCATAAACTTTTTCAAATTCTCTTTTTTTTCCATAATCATCCTTGTTAAAATAATGTCATCAATGTATACAATTAAAATTGCAATTTTACCTTCTTTTGAATGTATGTAAAATAAGGTATGGTCAACCTAACTTTGTAAGAAACCAAATCTCTTAACAGTTTTGCAAAGTGTTCAAACCAAGCTCTTAGTGACTATTTAAGTCTATAAAAAGATTTTTTTTAGTTTGTAAACTTTTCCAATACCATATTTTTCTTCAAAGCTTAGAAGAAGACTTATAAATAGCTCCTCTTCTAGGTCTCTCTTAAGAAAGGCTTTTTCCACATCAAGTTGGTACAATGGCCAGTTTGTATTGATAGTAAGAGATAAAAGAACTCAAATGGAATTTATCTTGGCAACAGGGGAAAATGTTTCTTGATAATCTATTCCATGGGTTTGTGTAAAACCATTCATAACTAATCTAGCATGGTACCTTTCTACAATACCATCTACTTTAATTTTAAATGTAAACACCCATTTGCACCCAACAATCTTTTTCTCTTTAGGAAACTCCACCACATCCTACGTATCATTGTTCTTTAATTCCTCCATCTCTTCAAACACTACAAATCTCTAGTTTGATCATACAATGCTTCCTTAATACTTCTAGGAATTACAAGTTTTGAAATTTCAATGGTAAAGGCTTTATATTTAGGAGAAAGGTTATCATAGGACACATATTTGGAAATTGGATGTCTAGTACAAGTATGGGTTCCTTTTCTAATGGCAATGGGAAAATCAAGATCATATTCTTGAGTGGGAAGAACATGGTTTAAAATAGGGTTAGATTCTGGAACAGTATAAGGAAAGAAAGGCAAAGTATTACCTAATATGTTTTAATGGACTTCATTTGGGGACTTCTCTTGAATAGGTGCTGGATTAATCAATGGACCTTCACCCTCTTTGGAAAAAAAATTTCTAGTGTAAACCACGGGCTCAAGATTGGAATAACTTTTTTCTTATTGTAATATTTCCATATCTAATAAATAAATATTAGTTTCTACACTATTAGATTGAGCGATCCTAGTTTCCTTATCTATTTCAAAAGTTATATTTGGTAAAGCTTTAATTTCCCAAAAATTTGAGTCACTAGAATTCTCCCTTGATTGAAATTTTTGTTAAAGAAAGGAAGATTTTCCAAAAACACAACATCCACAGTGACATAAAAATTTTTTGTGAGAGGATTAAAAAATTAATACCTTTTTTTATTTGGAGCATAACCAACAAAGAAACATCTTTTTGCCTTAGGATCCAACTTGGATCGAGATTTCTTTAGAATGTGTGCATAAGCAATGCATCCAAATATTCTTAAAGGAAAATGTAAATTAATTCTAGATTTAGGAAAAAATATTTCAAGCAATCTAAAGGAGTACTATATTATAAGACCTTAGAAGGCATCCTATTAATTAGGTATGATGGTGTTAAAATAACATCCCCCTACAAATACTTTGGCTAGTTCATAGAGAACATCATTATAGAAGATTATCCCTTTTTCTTTAAAAAATCTTCCAAGGATACTATTATAATACTCTGTCCCATTATCAGACCTCAAAATACTTATTTTTATTTGAAATTGATTTTCTATCATGTTATAGAAATTCTGAAAAAAATTTCTACTTTTAACTTCTTATGCAATAATTATACCCAATGTAGATGGGTATAGTCATCTATAAAAGTTACAAAACATCTTTTTCCTGAAATAGTAGTGACCCTTAAGGGTCCCTAAACATCACTATAAAACAAATAAAATGGTTTTGATGGAACATAAGGCCTTGGGACATAAGGTTTTCATTAACTATTAGCAAGCAATCAACTTTCACATTTTAGTTTCAAAGGATTCACATTTTTAAATAATTTTAGATATATAAAACTACGGTGGCCCAATATGAAATGCCAAACCATTATTTGTTCATAAGTAGATATAGAAATATTACTACTAGACTATTGAGCAATTTTAGCACTAGGTGAGTTATCCTCATGACAGTAAAGGGGATGATCATTCTAGCTCTACCAATCGTCATCCTCAAATTCTTGTCTTAAAAAACACAATCAAATTCATAAAAAATAACTAAAAACTTAGAATCATTTGTTAGTTTACTAATTGATAAATGATTACAAGCCAATTTTGGAACATGAAGGACAAATTTAAGGTTGATATTTTTTTAGATCTGTATTGAACCTTTTCTAGCAACAGAAGAGGAACCTCCAACTACAACCTTAATCTTTTTATTCCTAGAACATGGTGTATATGATTGGAAGAGTTTATATGAATTTTTCATACAGTCTTAGGCTCAAGAATCTATGATCCATACAGTAGAAAATTTGAGAAATTAGGCAAAAAAATAATTAAATAGAGCCTTAGATTCAATACCTATATGAGTCATAAAAGCATTAGGAAAGTCAAATGAAGTAGAACTAGATTTCAAAAGTGTAAGAAAATGCTCCATTTGTTCTTTAGTGAAAGGGCCAACATTGGCTTTATTAGCAGTGGGAACTCCTTATCCAAACTTCTCTTCTCCTTCATTTTTCCAGTTTGGAGATTTTTTCATGCAGCTTCCAACACACTTCATAAGTGTGATGAGGCATATCACAATAGTCACACTAGATCCATGGTTTTTCACTCATTCTACAATAATAAGTTGATGTTTTAAATGGAAAAGCAACCTCTAATGCTAATCCTTCAAAAGTAACTCCAAGACCCTTCTTTCCCAACATTACATTTCTTATGCTCTCCTCCCTTCTAACCTTTGAAAACACTTCACCAATTGAAGGAAGAGGATGTCTCCCAATAATTCTCCCTTTAACTTTATCAAATTCAATATTCAAACCTACTAGAAATTTAAAGATTTTGTTGTCGTCAATAACTTTCTTATGTTGTTGGAAATCCTCTGCTGATTTCCACTCATAGGTGTTAAAGAGATCCAAATCCTGCCATATTCTCTTATGTGAATTGAAATATTTTGTGAGTTAGCTAATAAATTCAAGACTAATTTCCTAAATCATAGTACATTTGATTGATGTTTTCCCATAACTTTTGTGTCATTAAATAGCATATGTGATTGGAACTAGTATCTTCCTCTATTGAGTTTACAAGCCACATTATTGCCATAGATTTTTCTACATCCCATGTTGCATAAGCAAGATCCATACTTGATAGAGCTTTGATTCACCAATTAAAAACCCTCTTTCCATGACCTACAATATACATTCGAACTGCTTGTAACCATTAGAGAAAATTATCTTCATTCAGTCAAATGGTAGTAATTTGAATTGAGTGAGAATTAACCTCAGTTTTCAAGCATTCGATTCTATTTTGGGATGAAGAGGCAGTAGTTTGAGGATTAATGGTAGAGTCTGATGCTATTTCAGACATGATGAAAGGATAAAGGACGATGTAAAAGGGACAAAGAAAAAGAATGAAATGGAAAAAATAAGGCAAAATTTCTCTGATACCAACTTAAAATAATGAGTGAGGGAAATACTTATTTCATTAATAAAAAAAATATAATTTATATAACAAATTTCTTCCTATATTAGGAAACTGTACACAATTATATCCTTGATCCAAGGAATAAGATTTTATACCAAATCACTCCTCTACAGCTAGTACACAGTTACAACTATACAAAATTCCTCTTAACTAATCTCTCCTAATTTCCATTATTTAATTACTCAATATTATACTTTCCAAAAATATAGATTTGCCTATAGGTAAATCCTATTATACATTAAAAATTGTTAGGAAAGAGAAAAACACATCTCTATAATAAATGCAAAATAAAAAGTGTTGTGCATATTGGATGTGAGTCATCAAAATTGAATCTTAACTAAATTCCTTTAGGCAGGGCACACTGCAATTTTTTTATTCCCTGATCTGGAATTGTACTATACAAGATCAAAAGAATGTCAGTACAATTTGTTGGAGATATCATAAGATATATCTCCATAAACAAATAGTAGACTTAACTACCCATAAGAGTACTTAAAAAAGAAACTTATCTAAGAAATTAGACCATGAAAATTAAATCAAATTGATGATAACAAAGTCAAAAGTGACTAGTAAGATTATAGTGCAATAGTTAATATAAATAAGGAGTGTTCTATTGTATTGATAAAGAAAAACCTTGAGTTAGAAACCTATAAACCAATTATTTACATAAGGAAGAGACTATTGAGATTGTGATCTCGGCATCATGCTATATGAGATAAAGCATAGATGCATGTGCAGTTACTGGAAAGAGAGCAACCTCCAAGCAAAGCAAGCATCTACTTTTCATATTCATTTGGACATTAAGAGTCCAAAAACTAAATTTTAAATCTTACGTGCTACTACAGTATGTTTAATATCTATCTGCTACACATAAGGTCCACAAAAAAGGCTTCAAGACTTTTAGTGTCTAGTAAAAGTCCATACACTATGCTCATAGCTATCTATTTACAAGCCTAACAAGATTCTAGTTTGTCTATTATCTTTCCTTATATATTAAATCCAATTGGATGTGACAAATTATTTACCCTAAGAACTCAAGCAAGCATGATATCTAAAAGCTACACATTGTAAATGTTATTATGCACTAAAAGCATTTTCCTTATCTTGGAATGACAAAGTCTAGTAGCACCACGAATAGCCATCACTTGCATGAAATTTATAAAAAAACAACCAAATTTGCTTGATAAAAAAGTGGTAGGTAGATTTGAGGTAAATAGGTTGCTTTAAGGAGGTAACAAATTAGGTCCCCATAATGCACTTTTGAAGAAACTACACTCTATTTCAAATGATATAGATACTCATAGTCCTTAGGCCTATATCCCTTAATAGCAAATTTAAGCTCTAATCATTGCAC
The DNA here is from genome assembly GCA_947683625.1 of Mallotus nudiflorus. NCBI lineage: Eukaryota > Viridiplantae > Streptophyta > Magnoliopsida > Malpighiales > Euphorbiaceae > Mallotus > Mallotus nudiflorus. Next base: position 504,812 of record CANTUR010000027.1, on the reverse strand, counting down.
TAGCAAATGGACTACATAATGTAGATATAAGCAACAACATAAACAAAAACTTGAGAAACTAAGTTACATAGTAGATATATATATCAAGTCAATAATGCATTAGTTTGTAATAAAGCATAGAAATTATCTAAAATCAAATAGGAGAACCTTATATGGACAAGAAGTGGACCCAACAGGAAGGATTTTTCAAGTTTCCTTAATCTCAAATCTGTAGGATCTACATAAACAATTTAAATGCATCTATTAACTACAGTACTAAAGGTATTTTTTGTTAAGTCCCTTAAATGGCATTAGACAATTTAAGAACACAAAAGCAAAAAAAGTAGGAGTTGCCATTGGTGTACCCATTATATGGGCGGTATAAAAGAGAGTGTGTATGTATGGTATAAGCCAATAACATCTCCTCAGTGCTAGATGGCAAACTTCTTCACACTAATGGAACTGAAGTCAATGAAGATTAAAATTCAGAGGGAAAAAAATAGAAATTCAAGGGAATTATGTTTTTCATATATTCATAAGAGAGATTACACCCCTTATATATACACATAGAAAACCTAACTACATACTAATTAGGAATAGAATAACATCCAAAATAAAATCAAAGATTTAATTCCTAATTGTATATAAAGATTTGATTCCTAATACATACAATTAAATCTCTAACTTTCTAGAGCTCACCTCAACACTCCCCCTCAAGTTAGTGAATATATGTCAATCATTCCTAACTTACCAAGTGAGCTGTAAAATGTTTTCCCAGACATAGCCTTTATAAGGGTGTCAACTATTTCAGTCTGAGAAGAAAAAAATGGAAGACCAATTGTTCCTTGATTCAGATGATCTTTATTGAAGTGCCTGTCAACCTCCATATGCTTAGTTCAATCATGTTGAAGCGAGTTGTTTAAAATTGCTATAGCTGCCTTATTATTACAATGTAGTAACATAGGCTTTGGATGATTTAGTCCTAAATCCTGAACAATTTGCCTTATCCAAACCAATTAACATATACCATGAGGAATTTCTCTAAACTAGGCTTCATCACTCAACCTTACTATAACTTTTTGTTTCTTGCTCCTCTAAGTGACCAAATTCTTTCCAATATACGTAAAGTACCCAAATGTTGATTTTTTTATTAGTTTGGTCTCCTATCTAGTCAACATCCGTATAACCAGTAATTTCATAATCCTTATTTCTCCTAAAAAATAAACCATTTCCTGAAGAAGACTTTAGATATCTTAACACTCGATATACCGCATCCATATATTCTTTACTCGAAGAATGCATGAATTGACTTACAACATTTACTACATAAGCAATATTTGGCCGAGTATGAGATAAGTATATTAATCTTCGCACCAGCCTTTGATAATGATCCTTATTAGTTGGAACTTGATCTCCTCAGATTGATAGTCCATGGTTGATTTTAATTGGAGTCTTGTTGGCTTACAATCAAGCATTCCCATCTCTATCAATAGATCCATTACATAGTTTTATTGGCATTAACAAATTCCTTGAGCTGATCTTCCAACTTTAATCCTTAAAAAATACTTTAAATTATTTTTGTAATACTTTGTTGGCATTTTTTACATTAAATTACCATAATGGCTAGTCTAGGTTAGCAGCTAAGGAAATAAGAACTTGGATGGTGTTCATTTTTGCTACTAGAGTAAATGTATCTTCATAGTTAATTACATACTTCTATGTGTACCCCTCCGCAACCAACCGATCTTTATACTAATTAATGCTTCCATCTAGATTCAGTTTGCTAGTGAATATACATCTGCATCCAACCATTCCCTTTCCTTTGGGAAGTGGAACAAGTTCATATGGGGAGTTCTTCCGTAATGCTTCCATTTCATCATTCATGGCTTTCTTCCAAGCCAAAATAGTTAAAGCCTCATGTACATTACTCAGAATAGATACAATAGATAATTTATTTTGATAAATAGTTTGTTGATATAAAGTTATTGATAGGATATTTAGCTTTAGTATTAAGGTCCATATCATATTGTCTTTTTAAAATGCCTTTATTGATTTTAGAAGGATAATAAGGCTCGGTATTCTCAGAATACTCAAAATAGGTGAGACACTCAAAATAGGCGAGACATTGAGAGTGCTACCTTGAAAGATGCTTTGAATTCTCTCCCCCTAAAGAGAGCACTCAAATTGAGAAAAAAGGGAGCATTTTCATGGAACTAAACATCCCAAGTTACATACATCTTCTTAGCATTCAAATCATAACACTGATATCCCTTTTGTAGATCAGCATAGCCAACAAAGATACACCAGATAGCTTGGGGATCTAATTTACCAGTACCTGATGAACATATGCTGAGCATCTAAAGATTCGAAGCTTAAGATTATTTAGAGGTGGAGATGAGACAAGTTCCTCAAGTTTCTAGAGAGCCATTTTGAAAGTGAGTACTCTTGATGGAGCCCAATTTATGAGATACATAGCGGATTGAATAGCCTCTCCCTAGTATTCTTGAGGAACATTCATGTCAAGTAACAATGCTTAGATGACTTCCAATAATTGTCGATTTTTCATTCTACTATACCATTTTGTTGAGGATTTTTACCATATGAAGTTTGGTGGTGAATGCCATGCTCGTGGAAAAAATCTTTAAGAGTTGAGTTAAAATACTCCCTACCATTGTCAGATTGCAAGACTCAAATTTTACTCAAGTATTGCATGGCCATGATTTTGTATAAGTCCTAAAAAGTAGAGCACACATCTCCCTTATTTGAAAGTAGGGATACCTAGGTCAATTGGGTACATTCATCAATAAACGTTGCAAAATATCAAGCACTAGATAGAGTGGAAATCCGAGCGGGTCCCCATACATCAAAATGAATTGTCATGAATGGAATTTAATTTTTATTATAACTTGGTACATATGAAATCCAGTGGCTCTTTGCCAGTTCAAAAAAATCACACTTGAATTTAGAGTTTATGATACTCAAAAATAATTTTGACTTTATTTGTCTAAGATAATTAAAAGAAAAATGCCCAAGATGACGATGCCATAAAATGACTTGGTCTTTGTTTGAGTGACTTCTACTAACACTATTGACTTGAATTAATTTCTAACTCGGATCACCATGTAAATCAAGATAGTACAACTTTCCATGTTTAACACTAGAGCCAAGAATTTGGTGCATTGCAATGTCCTAAAATGAATAATAGTTAGGGCAAAATTTGATAGTGCAGTTTAACGTTTTAGTGATTTGCCTAATAGATAGTAAATTATAGGAAAGAGATAGAATGACAAGAATAGTAACTAGATTAAGAGAGTTAGAGTTAAATATTGATCCTTCATGAGTGAAAGGTGTTATTCCTCCATTAGCAGTTAAGATATTTTATTAAGTTGACGGTTGGATAAATGTTAAATTGTAAGGGGAGTTTGCCATATGATTAGTAGCACCTGTATCAATAATCCATGTATTATTTCAACTAAGATTTGTCATACCTGATGTTTCATCAATATCACCACTTGGTTTAGTGACACTAGAGATGGTAATTATAGCTTTTCTAAGCTTCTTACGAGGCTTTCTATTGAAATCCCACCATTTCAGATATCCTAAAATTTCATAGCACCATTCCTTAGAGTGTCCAACTTCACCATAATGAGTACATGTGTATGTATTGGACTTATTTGGTACTTTCCCTTTGAACATTGGGTGAGTCTAAGCTGCTATATATAATTCTAGTAGGATAAGGAGAATCATCTTAAAGAGTTTGAATGATGGTGGGTGTTCCATGGGATACAATGGATCTATTTTCAATGGTCAGGTTTCAAGGATTCAATATAAAAAATTTTAATTTCAATAGGTATGCTTTGATACCATAAAGAATAAAATTTAGAGGAAAAGAAAAGAAAATTTCAAGGGAAGTATATTTTTCATATATTCACAAGAGAGGTTACACCCCTTATATATACATATAGAAACACTAATTACATACTAATTAGGAATAGAATAACATCCTTAATAAATCAAAGATTTAATTCCTAATTGTATACAAAGATTTGATTCCTAATATATACAATCAAATCTTTGACTTTCTAAAGCTCACCTCAACAATCAGTTCATGAAAGGGTATCTAACAGAAAAGGATAAGACTCCTAAATTAACAAAATAATATATATATATATATATATATATATATATATATATATATATATATATATATATATATATATATATATATATATATATATAATAAAAAAAGCAACATTTCACCTAGTTGTCACAAGTTCAATTTTAAACAAAATTACCAATTTATTGGATTGACTCTACAAGAAAATCTATGCATATTGTTGATTAATCATAAGGGGTTACACTCAATGCAACTAGGTAGACCTCTTCCCCAAAAGACTAGGGCTCATGATCAAAAGTGCCCAATTCGGAATGTCCATGGTGAAAAGGAAACATTACCCCTACACCTATCCATCTTCCAAAGAGTTGGGGTGTTGCATTTCCCCCAAATCCACCAATATCAAGTCCAGAAAGAGGCTGACCACTGAGTACCTACTCATACAATAAAATGAAAATTAGAATGGAAACTTAAGCTATTAGTAGTGAACAAAAAAAAGTACTCTAAATGTTTAATTTTGTGAGCTATTTCATTTTATTTTAAGTAAAAGTAACCATGCTTTTTTTTTCAAAATTAAATGTGTTTGCCATGCAAAATGTTGAGATTCAAAAAAGAATCTACAAAGAGAAGTAAGAACATACATATGATGAAGAAAACAAGTTCAATCTAAGCAAAATAGACATGTTAAGTATGTTAATTACAATAAATAGAAGATGAACAGAATGACATGTTGAAGAAAATAGGTTAGTCACTTCTAAATGAAATATATGACTCAATACAATATAAAAGTTGATTAACTTTTGTATTGTGAAGTTCATAGAAACTCCATCAACTTATTCAGTTTGTTTAAACTTCACCTCACTCAGAAAGAAGTTTGCTGCTAAAACCCTTAGTTGTTTCTACTGGTTTGCCTTAAGGTGTGCTTAGATCGAAGTTAAATGAGGATAAATGTTACTCCTATAACACATTAACCTCATTTACCCTTATTTGGTATACTTTGTAATGTTAAAGTTAATTATTAACCCCTCTAAGTGTATTTTTGTTAATTCAAGTAGGGTAGGTTAAAGGAATGCAAAATAAACTCTTTATTTAAAAAAAATATATTTTCTGTCTATTATTTCTTTATGTCTCTTATAACTTACATCCTTTTTTATTTTTTTACATTAATAAGCTATAAATCAAATTTTTCAAAAATATATACATCAATTTTAAATTTTTATGATAATTTTATTACTTTATCATTTACTTATAATTTTTATTTTGTTAATGTCATTTGTGTATTTTTTTTAAAAAAAAATTACATTAGTTCTCATATAATTGGTCATATTATTGTTGATTAAATATTTTTTATAATTTTGAATTTAATATATAAAAATCCTATTAAATAATCAATATGTGTGTGTTTTCATGGTTTGTAAGTTAATTATTAGAGGCAATTTTATTTTTTCTTTTTTAAATTTTATTCTTTATTATTTTTTGCATGAAATTTGTAACCTCAAGTTCACTATATGCTCTATGAATATTGCTTTTAGGCATTATTTTTGTTACACTCTACAACTTGAAACGATCAGACCATGTGCCATTCAAGAAGTTGTAAACAATGAACAAAAAAACATTTTCATTACCTTAAAAATAACTGGCTCATTCATGTCGTTCCATATGCCATCAACACCATTAGAAATGAAATATTTAATTAGACTAGCCCACCAAGAATGAGCTTTTAACTATGTAAAGTTAGGGAAAACATAAGGCCCAGGCCATACCTCTCCTATAAATGGATGCTCTAATTATAACTCAACAGCTTCTTTTTTCTTGTTTCTTTCTTCTTTTACCTTATCAATTCACATGGGATGATGAGAAGAGGGAAGAGAAGATGATAAGGTTAATTACTAATGGAAAAAGAAAATAAAAAAATAAAAGGGCTTCTATATGATCTTTGTATCTAAACATCATTTTTAGAACCACTATCAAAGACATGATAGCCCTCTTCATGTTTAATCCCAAGTCAAGAATCCAAATTACTTTAAAACTAATATCATGAAGATCTTTCACCAAAGATTGTGGATCTGGAAAATGTTCCTAAAAAATTTTATTAAATGTCCCCTATCAAATTTAATAATTACAAGTTCATTATAAAGAAACACATACCATTTCCCTTCATGGCAACTTTCACTCAAAAGTCATTCTTGATGCTATGTGAATTTGGCTAAGACTAAAAACTAGGTGAAAAAGAAAATTCAGATTTATAGCTCTTTTCTAGAGCTACAAGTGAGGGTTTTATTGAAATAAGTCAAATACAAACAAGTACTCATGCTTGCTATAAAATACATAACCTTACTACGATGATATAAAATTTTGTGGTCGTAACAATTATTATTATAAAGTTTAGTGACCATTAGAATAATTTATCCTAAAATTTTGTAAGTGTTTTTACTAAAAAAGCAAGGTACTAGTAGTTATTTAACATAGCCAACAACCATTTTGATGCTTGCAAGCAATTACTGCATTTAAAGAGTCAAATAAAACATGTATAGCTATTTACATCCTTATACCTATACTATCACGTAGCAAGGCACAGTTGAGTTAACTAGTCAAGATAACCCCACAGAAGTTTCTCTCCCAATATACATATGAATATTGTGTATTTGTATATCAAGGAACTCACTCAGCTCCATGAGTATGACTATTAAAATTTGATTATTCCAGGCCAATAATGACTAAAAAGTAGATGGCAACCATCCAAGACTGGTAATTATGCATTGCATGCATGTTGTTCATAAGCAAATGTATACTAAGAAGCACTAATAGCAATATAGGAAACCTTATTGAGCTAATTCATAGAAAAAAGAGCAAATGAAATTGGTAAAGAAATATCTAAAATGAATTCATCATCCAGAGGAACATGCTGGGTCAAATGTGAAATAGTGAAAACCATCCATGTAATAAAAAAATAATCAAAAAAGGTAGAGATCTTACATTTAAGTTGAGCTCTAGACCAAAAACAACCTCTGAGGGCCAATCATTTTAAAAAATAAACTTCATAAACAATAATAATCTTCATTTCTTTTCAATATTAGAGTTATAGATTTGCATAAGTTTTTTACTTACTTGTTTACTTTTTTTTTATGTTTACTGTTTACTTTATGCCATTTTCTTAACATGATATTTTAAGGCATTAAGATAGTTGCAAGCTTTATTGTCGCCTCTTTGCAATGAGGTGATCGCCACTTTGATAGAGTCTCACACAAATTTATTTTGATATTTATCGCAAATAACATATGGTTTGTGTTTATTAGAGCAAAATATAAGAATAAAGAAGTAGAATATAAGATGAATCTTAATTATTGTGTGTATTTTCATAAGGTTATATACATTCTTATATACATATTATACTACTTTAATATGGAATACACAAATTACATAAATCACTCTACACTTATCTCCTAAATTAATGGGTTATAATCTTCGTTCTTAATTAGTGATTATTTCCTTAGCTCACTTTAACACAAATCTCAATTATATATATATATATATATATATATAGGTTAATCATATGACCTAAGTATCAATGAATTGCACAACATAAGGCAATTCTTCTCTTCTAAATTGATAATAGTAAGAATCGCATCTTATACTTTAATATGCTCTTGAAGAAAAGTTATCACTTGACTACTCTTTTATTGGCCCTTAACTTCCATTTATTTCAATGCATGTGTATTTCAATTTTCTTGACATGATTATTTTACTATTTTGTTTGATTAATACTTAAGCATATATATATATATATAGGTTAATTATATGACCTAAATATCAATGAATTGAACAACATAAGGCAATTCTTCTCTTTTAAATTGATAACAGTAGGAATCAAATCTTACACTTTAAGACGCTCTTGAAGAAAAGTTATCACTTGACTACTATTTTATTGTCCCTTAACTTCCATTTATTTCAATGCTTGTATATTTCAATTTTCTTTACATGATTATTTTACTATTTTGTTTGATTAATAATTAAGCATTTACCACCCTTATTTTTTATTAATTTGATCCATAAATTAACTTCATGGTTTCCTTTTGTAGGATTTTATAAGTTTTGGAAGTTAATATTTTGTTCATTACAAAAATTTGGGATGATTTTAATCATCCAAGTTTAATTTCATGTTTTTTTAATTTTATTTATGTTTGTGATTAGTTTTGCTTCTATTTACTTTTAATTTATTTTCTATTCTTGGTTTTGCATGTAATAAGGGTTGTAACCTATTCTCCTCCTTTATTTCTTTGCATGTGTACTTATTTGTTTACAATAAGACAAGTGACTCACCATTGAATGCATGTGAGGGAGAAATAAGGGCAGAGATTATCATTTGAGAGCTTTTTGTTTGTCTCTTTATTATGTGTAAATAATGTGTGTTTATTTTTCTTTTTCAAAATAATAAAGTAAAATGAACCTACATATCATGCATACACATCATGCATAGTTCTAATATACGGTGGTAGCAGATATAGATTCACACTCCTCATCTACTTGGAAATGGTCTGACTTAGGATGATTAGTTAGAACTCCTAAAGAAGCAACAATGGTAGGTTTTGATCTTAAAGCTTTTAAGGTTGAGTTGAAAAGAGAAATGACTAAACCTGAGTTGAAAAGAGAAATGACTAAACAGACCCGACCAATCATGAGGGAATGATGGCAGAGATAATAAGGCTAGCCAAACAGAAATAACCAGCAATCCAGCCACCACCTTTTAATCTTGACACTGAAACCTTTGCAAGGCAACAAATGAAAGATGACCAAGAAACTAGTAGAACCAACAGTCTGACAGAATATGGACATTTCTAAAATAATAGAAAAGTCAGATTGGGCTAAGAAAATGTCCAAGGCCATGGCCCCAAATTCAAATGATGATTAAAGAAAAGGGGATTGACACCCTAATGGACCATACCAACCTCGATTTAGATGAGGATGGTGATCCCTTACCCTAAAAATTCAAATTCCCTAACATGAAGAAGTACATCGAACCGATGATCTGCATTTATATTTAAAGCAGTATGTAACTTATATAAAGGCAACCAGACTAACTAAAGCTCAAATAGTCAAGTAGTTCCCTATGTCCTTAGAAGCAGCTCTTATCCATTGGTATTATGCCTTGGAACTACATGTGCAAAGTGATTGGAAGGAGTTATATGCTGCTTTTGTAAAGCAATATGGTTTGAATGCTCTTCGAGAGACTTGTAAAACACTAAACAGAGGTTCAATGAATCCTTTGCTAACTACTTTACTAGGAGGAGGGGAAAATTGGCACATATGAGACATAGGCCTACTGAATCGGATCAACTAATGTTGGCATTAGAAGGTTGTGTTCCACCACTATCTAAAAAGCTAAGAGATCTTGGGATTTGAAATTTTAAAGAATTGTATAGATTTAGGGTTCAAAAAGAGTCTAACTTGGCTTAGGAAAATAAATTGTTTAGCGAATGTTTTAAGGGGTAAAAAAGCTAGTGGGTCAAGCAGTAATGTATATATTAATGCCATAAGACAACCATGAAGATTCTCTAATTTGGGTAGACCGCTTTCAAAATTCCTTAAGAAGTTAATAGAGAAGAACCTCCAATGACCCTTTCCCTATAAACAACCTTCACTAAATGCTAACCCAAAACTTTATTGCAAGTTTCATTAAACCATTGGCTATAATACTAACAATTGTGCCTGATTGAGAAATGAAATTCAATATTTGATTAATTCGGACAAAATCATTAACCTTGAGACTAGAAAACCAAACACTTAAAATAACCCTTTACCGAATTACTAAGATGTTCCACAACCAAATGCACCCATTTTAATGATAAACATAGGTTTCATGGAAGTGCAAGTCATGAACTCTTTTATGGATGCCAAACTTAGCCCACCAAAATTTGATTTTAAACCAAGTCCATCATAACCTAGCCTTACTATAAAAAATACACCTTAACCTAACCCATAACCTATTGACCCTATTGAACTATTAGTTAAAGTTTTAGACATTTTAGAGCTTTGATGATAAAGGGGGACCTATACAAGTGGACATGTAGGATAGTGATGAGGAAAGAGAGATTCAAGTTATTTAAGAAGATTATTGAAAAAGGAAAAGGAAAAGGAAAAGGAAATAATAAAGCCCATATAGTGAATGAGATTGAAAAAGAAACTAGGAATGAGAAGGTAAAAGAAGAGGGACTAAAGGAAGAATCAAAGAAAGATGAAAAATTTATGGCAAACATATGGGAGCTATTGATGAATTCTAGAACACATCGAGAGGCTCTAGTAAGCCTTGGATCAGAAAAAGGTTCTCAAGGCCTATACTCCTAAGCAGATAGTAAGCTCCTTAATGGAAAGTGTCGAGGGTGCTATTATGTTCACTGATGATGATTTGCCATTTGAAGAAGGGATCATTACAAAGCCTTGTTCATTAAGGCTAAAGTAAAAGGTAAATTAACCTATTGTTTGATGGTGGACAATAGTTCCACCATAAATGTATGCCCTCTTAAGATTTTGCCCAAGATGGGATTGGTTGTTGATGACCTCAAGCCTTCTTATGTGATTATCAAAGAATATGATGATACAAAGTGACATGTGGAGGGAACATTTTGTGCTTTAGTAAAGACTGGTCCTATCAAGAGTTGGGTAAACTTGCACGTGATCAACATCCCAATCACTTTGGCTATTTTACTGGAAAGGCCTTAGTTCCATCCCTTAGAAGGTGTACCATCCATTGTGCACTAAAAAATTAAGTTTCCACACAAAGAGAAGGTGGTAATGATTTCAATAGGAACTAAAGCTGTTGTTACTGCTATGAAACTCACTCTTAAGGAGATTCCTATTAGCCTAAGTCTTAAGGTTTGTGTGCTTTACGAAGATGAGTTGGATAAGAAGGTCATGAACATGATGAAGAGCATAAAGTTCATGCTTGGCCTAAGATTAAGAGAAGACATGGTTAAAGAACTGGTTTGCCCATGGTTAAAAAGGACATTATTGCTTAGGAGATCAAAGCTACTGATGATCAAGAAGGAGTGTTGGATCTTGAAACCTTTGTCTTGAATTCCATTACGGACATCTTTTATGATGATTTTGATGTTTCTATTAGAAACTTATTTAAAATTGATGATGTGTTTTTCTAAAAAATTGATGCAATGATATTTGACTTTGCCTACTTATGTGATGTGTTTCCTAATGGTTATTCTGTTTGTGATGATCATTTCATGCATATATTTGACATTAATTCTATGCAAACTACATCATTTAATTTAGGCACACATGATAACCCTAAAAATATACTGATTACTTTCATTTAACTCCTAAAGAGAGTGAAAAATGAAAGAAATATTAAAACTAAGATAGAAAGTATTTGCTTGGGGCTACGAGGATATGCCTAGGATTAATAGGGAGATTGCAGAATATAGAGTCCCCATATATCCCTACATCATGTCGGTTAAACAAAAACATAGAAGGTTGAGACCAAAATGGGCCCTATTAATCAAGGAAGAAGTTGAAAAGTAACTGAAAGTGAGGTTTTTGGAGGCAGTTAAAATACCCAATGGCTAGAAAATATACTTCTGGTCCTTATGAAAGATAGTAGAATGAGGATGTGCATAGAATACAGAGATTTGGACAAAGCCTACCCAAAATATGATTTTCCATTGTTGCATATCAACACACTAGTCAACAGTGCAACCTCTAATGCAACATATTCTTTCATGGATGGCTTCTCAGGATACAATCAGATCATAATAGAGATAATGGATAAGCTAAAGACATATTTTATCACTGACTGGGGTATTTATTATTACTTAGTCATGCTATTTAGGTTAAAGAACACTAGGGTCACTTATTAGAGAATGGCCACCACTCTATTGCATGACATGATTCATTAGATGGTTGCAATACATCAGCTGATTCATAACTAAGTTGACCACTATTTGTGAGCCAATCTTTAATAATTATTTCATGAATCTTTTGGTCTTACAACCACTGAAGCCAGACAAACCCTTAATTCTCTATCTGGCAATTGAAAAAGGAGTAGTAGGCATGATGTTGCCTTAAGAAGGTGAAGGGAAGGTCGAGCACACAGTGTATTACTTAAGCAAGAAACTTCTATAGTATAAAGCCAACTATACCCTAGTAGAGATGACATGTTTTTCCGTAATTTAGGCAACAAAGAAACTTTGGCATTATTTTCAATCTTACAGAGTGCAAGTTGTCTCTAAACATGACCCTCTTAGATACCTTCAACAAACTCCCTCGCTAATAGGAAAATTAGCTAGATGGTTGGTTCTACACATTGAGTTTAATATAGATTACATGGTGAAGAAGGTACTAAAAGGTAGAGCAATAACAGGCTTTTTAACTTAGAGTATGATCAATGATACATGAGAATGGGAGCTAGAGTTTCCAAATGAATATTTGAGAGCAATTGAGATCCAGGGATGGAGAATGTACTTTAACGGAGCAGTCAATAATAAGGGGTAGGCATTAGTTTAATTCTAATCATGTTGGAAGGAGAAATAATCCTAATGGCAAAATTGTTGGAGTTTGAAGTAACCAATAACCAAGCCGAGTACGAGGCTTGTATCTTTGGCTTAGAAATGCTTTAAAGAGGTCACAGTGTATGGTGACTCTATGTTGGTGATAAAGCAGGCATCAAAAGAATGGGAGGTGAATAAAGATAAATTATGACTATATTAGGACTATTTGGATATTATTTTATTATCTTTTACCCAATGCAAGTTTGTTCATCTGCCATGGCATGAGAATCAATTAACTAACGCTTTAGCTATTTTGGCTTTGGTATAGGAAAGTGAAAACCAATAAATGTCAAGCCCCTTCTTTCCGTAATGTCGTAACCCTTATCATAAGGAGATAAGGGTGATGTCGCTTGATACTGCTGAAAAATCCTGGTTTCATAATTTGTAATGATCTTTTGAAATAGGATAGTTTTTAATAGATGAAGATAAGAAAGAAAGAATGTCCTTAAGGATGTTGTCTCAGCAATTTATCAGTTATAACATGTTGTACAAGAGAATGCCAACGAGAGTCCACCTAAGATGAGTTGACAAGGATGAGGCTCAAAAAATTATGGAAGCAATGCACAAAGGAGTATGTGGGCCACACATAAATAGGATAGTCTTGGCAGAGAAAATAGTTTAACAAGGTTACTACTGACTAACCATGGAAACAAATTGTGTTAAGTTCATAAAGAGATCCATAACTATCAAGCCTATGGGGATGGTAGTCATTAGCCATCCATGGAGCTTCAAGGAATGATTGCTCCTTGGCCATTTGCAGTTTGGGAAATCAATATTATAGGACAGATAAAATCGAAAGCATTGAATGATCATCGATACATTATGGTTGCAATTGATAATTTCTCAAAATGGGTTGAAGCTGAGTTTTATACTATTGTTGACTCGAAGTAAATGGCAAGATTTATTGAGAAAAACATAATCTATAGATATGGGCTGCCTCATCATATTGTCATTGATAACGGTGTACAATTTTGGGTGGAGACAGCTGCATTGTTAAAAGAATACAAGACCAAGCATCATAGGTCATCTCCATAAAAGCCATAGGTAAATGAGGTAGCGGAAGCTGTAAATAAAAATTTAAAGAAGATTTTGGCTAAAATGATGGAGAATTATCGGGATTAGGTTAATTATTTATCTATTTTCACTATAAGGATATAGAATTACTACTTAAACATTGACTGGGGTTACTTTATACTCCTTAGTGTATAGGTATGAAGTGATATTGCTAGTGGAGTTTGAGATCTAATCTTTAAATGTCCTTTTGGAATCCAAAATCCTTGAATATCAATGGGTGGAAAGTTGGTTGGCATAGTTAATGTTGTTAGATGAGAAGAAGGTCAAAGCTATATATCACTTTCAGTTGTATCAGAAAAGAATAGCTTGCACCTATAATAAGAAGATCAAGCCAAGGAAGATCAAGGAGGGTGATTTGGTTTGAAAGTCACAAAACCTATCATGACTAACCCATGGGGAAAGTTCAAGCCAAATTGGGAAGGGCCTTATATAGTGAAAAGTTATTTTCCAAGGGCACTGCAATTTTGTTTGACATAGAAGGGAATGAGTTCAAAGAGCATATTAACTTGGACAAGCTCAAGAAATACTTTCTATGAAGTCTCACTAGGGAGAAAACCTCAAAAGGAAGCTGTATAAGCAAAAGTTAGTTCTCCTTTTACATGTCCTTTTCAATTTATTATAATTAGATCTATGCCTTGTGTTAATCATCAGTAGATAGGTCTCCATTGTAGTTAATGTTCCTCAGAATGACTCTATATGGCCAAGCTATAGCAAAGTTATGAAGAAATTTTTGAGTAAGAGGTCCAAGCAGAAACTCATGGATAGGTTCTATAATAAGCTATTTCTATCCATATTATCTGCAAAGGCAAGCTATATTTTAAAAGGTAGCAAAATGGAGACCCACTATTGGAATGTAATACATGTAAGTCCATATGGTCATATGTTTAAGTCTCCACCATGGACACATCCAGCGGACCATTGTCTTAGGGAATGTTGATAGCCAACCATTGATGTTTTCTAGAATAGGGTAAAGCCATATAGTCTAATAGTGTTTTTATCTCATGGGGGGTCTAGCAATCTTAGCTTTTCATGAAGCCACATCTACAAAAGTGATAAATGAATGAATGAAAATGACAAAATAGCATAAAATAGTGATAGAAAGGAAAGTGCTAACCTCCAACAACAATAGGCTCTTAGAAAATCTCTTAGTCTCAGAGAAATTATCTAGACTGATGATAGTTTCTGCCAAAATGAGAGGGAAAGGATTGAAACCTATTTCCACTTGATCCAGTATATGAAGGATTTTTAAGTCATAATTGCCATAAGAAGAAACCAATAGGAACTGCGCATATAGGCCAAAGGATATCATTAAGGGCTAATAGACTTCTCTTTTCTCTATGCCCATGATAATTTTAACAAAGGAATCTACTAAGATCTCAAGGTCAAAAATGCAGCAATATGAGGACAAGGGTGGAAGATTGAACATTCAAGCCATTTGATACCAATTAGAATGTAAATTTGGAGATCCAACTTTAGGGATTATGAGTTAATAAGCAGAATCTAGTTAGCAACCTAGAATAGCTTTGAATTCCTTAATCAGGGGGCATATTTCTAATTTACTAAAATGAAAAACTTACTTACTTGGATCCTAGAATTAGGCTATACCATAGACGAAAGGGAAGTTGATTTGTTTTGCATGTAGTGATCTGAAAGCAAACAGATAAAAGATTCCAGCTTTGCCCATGATTCATCATCAAAGCTCTTTAAGATTGTTTGGAGTTGTTTCAAGCCTTTCTCAGCCATAATTAAGGGTATTAGAGATGTTAGGAGAGAAGGGATGGAGAGTTGAGGTGTTAGTAAGGAGAAAGAATGGATATGTCCTTGGGTAGAATGAAAAGGGCTTTTGAAAGGGCGTCTGTAGATGCAGGGGTGAGGTGATCACCCTTTTGATGAGCTGCTACCTCATTGCAAAGAGGCATTTGTCCATCACCACCTCACTAAGGGACGATGCCTAATTAAAGAGGCAATCGCCTTTGTGGTAGTCTGAGGGCATTTTTTGTTGTGATTTTCATTGTTCCTTTATGTTTTGATTCATTAATAGAAAATTGTTGCTATTGGATGAAAAATTTTGTGAAGCACATCATTAGAATAATCAGAATTTTCTATTAGAATGAATTAAAATGATCAAACATTCAATTGAGTATAAACCCCAAACATCCAAAAGTGAAATCAAAATAATCTGTCTATATCAAGGATTAGAGAATAACAAAAAAGGGATCCTAGCCTATGATGCCTCTGACTTGGTACCCTTTGTATGACCACCATCTCCATCCCTATCTAAAGCATTGCCATCATCATCATCAGTGTTCTCTCCTTCTTCTTCTTCATCTTCCACTTCCTTGACTTGAAGAGTAGCAACCTGGAGCTAGAGGACCGTGATCCTGGCCTGACTAATCACGTCATGATCCTATCCATACATGACCCAAGGTAAGCACCCATTTGAGCATGCATACATACAAAAATAGAGAAAATTATTACCTTCCACTATTGAGTGACGTGCATCAAATGGTCCTACTGAGCCTCTATTAGATGATACATGTACAATCCCTAATCTAGAGGAATCTGCATGATTAAAAGTCAATTATTACTAATGCTTTGTTGAGATCAATTATGAATGTAGGAAAAGGAAAAGGCTTTGTGAGTAGTAGCATAGAGAGTGCATGTTAGTGATAGAATCTCATCTAATATCAGGAACTTGCAAGATAAGTCTCTTGGAGGCACCTAACAGTGAGCCATCAAGTCAGGTGTGTGAGTCAAGGAACCAGCAACCATTCATGAGCTAGATCTAGCAAGGGCTCTACAAGGTGGTGCTCTATGCAAAGTACCCTCTCCATTATTAGTGCAAGGATGATGGAGTGGTCTCTTAGGTGCATAAGGCCTAGCTCTATGAGTAAGACCTATAACCACCACCTACGAATAAAGGGTTGAGTTAGTAAATGATCTAAAGGGATAAAAAAGGAAAAGATGAAGTCAAATGAGTACCTAGGTATAAGTAGCAGTAGCAAAAGGCACCTACTATAGTAGGTTTACTCAGACAAATTCCAAGTAGCAGCTCTTGCTCCTCATAATGTGCTCTTTAGTAGGATCCCCTGCAATTGCTTGAGCCAACTCAACACCCTCTAACAAGTGTGCCCAGAACATGCCCATAGAGGGTGCTACAGGAATGCACCTAGGATGAGCACCATGGTCCCAATGGAGGATCCTCTCATTGAGATACCAAACCCAATAGTCAGGCCTAAAAAGAAGCACTCGTCGTAAGGATTGTGGTTTAAAGAGGGTCATATCTGGAAGCCATTTATCCTTAAAGCCCCATAAATCCTAAGGCAACTTCAGTAATATGAAACAGATAAGTAAATTAACCTCATATTTTTATTATGCTAAAGAAATTTTTTTATTTTGCAAGCAACTTGCCATAGGCGAGGGAGTTCAGCTGCTCGTGATGGATGTGCATATGAGCCAAATGCGTCCTCCATGAGTAGCTACCACCCTATCGGGCTAAAGTTGGAAAGCAAACATCACTAACATAAATGATCCCTTAAATCAGCTCAAGCTCCAAAGTCCATAGCTATAAAGAAAATAGAGTTAGTAGAAAATCAAAACTAATAATTGGTAAATAGAGCTAAAAGTAAAAAAAAAAAAAGTACTCACTATAACAACATTCTAGAAACCACAGAAATATATGGCTCCTTGGACTATCTCATCCATGCTTTTATAAAGATAGGCTAGTGCAACTATCCTAATTATAAGAAGATACTTGATCTAAGTCCCAAAGGGGCATAAAAAACATCAAATCGATGGAACTAGCAGTGTCAGCAAAGAGTGTAGTGCCCAGTAGGTAAACTAGGAAGGTTCTCATAATCTGACCAATCTTTTGATCAATGGTAGTAGCCTTAACTCTATCATAAGTGTAGTGACTCCAAATGGAGTCAATTTTGATAGTGTGAGTCCCTTTTATGTTTGGGACCATGCTAAGGAGCCATTCAATGTAAGCCACTCAGTCTGGGGTCATCCTGTGAATGCTCATGTTGAATGGGACAACATCACCTAGATATACAATCCTAATGATAGTAATGAAGGATACAAGGTCCAATGTCAACTCACTAAAAGGAAGGTGAAAGGTATATATAGTCTCAAACCACCTCTCCATCAATACATGTAAAGGTTGATAGTCAGTATGACACTAAGCATCCAGAAGTTATAAGATAAAGTCCTCAAACCCAATATCCTAGTTATTATGTCTAATGTCTTTAGTGAGCTCATTATGCCAGACTCGTGCACCGCTTAAATTCCTAACACACTTGAAATTTTTCACATTATGCTAGAAATAAATAGGGAAGTTGAAATTTATGTCAATCATTTGCAAAAAGAAATATAAAAAAAAGTTATCAAAAAGGTGATGCCTCTATAAATTTTGAGAAAGCAATTGGCTTTCTATCAATCAGGTGATGCCTCTCCTTAATGAGGCGATGCCTGATCAATGAGGCGATCGCCTCCTGGAAGAGGTGATGCCTCTTCATGTTGGCAACATAAAGTAGTTTTCAGATTTTCCTAAGTTCTTCAATTTCCTATTTTAATTAATCACATTCCTATTTCTAAAGATGAATGCATATCAATTGATTATAACCCAATGTTTATTTGTAAGAAAAATAATAGGTTTGAATACTAACCTATTCAGAAGCCAACGCATATAAACAGGAACCCAAACTAGCTGTGAGTGGAATCTCATCCCTGATTGAGAATCTAAGAGTCTATAGAGGCTCTATAAGAGGCCGCACTAGGTCCTATCATAGCAGATCAGGAGTACGGGGATTGTCCATTATTGAAGAGAGAACACATGGAGAAGAAGAAAAGAAAAAAGAAGTTTTTTGGAAAAGAGAGGAAAAAGAAAAAAATGAGAAAAAAATAAAAGGAAACAAGGTTTATATATATATATTTCAAGGAAAGAAAAAGAAGAAGAAAGTAAGATTTTATGAAAATGAAAAGAGAAATGAAAAAATATAAGGACTTAAAAGAATGAAATTTATTAGGAGAAGAAGAAATTTACCTCTCAATTTTGTAGAACACTGAGGTTAATGATGCAAATTTCTAAGGGATTCAACCTCTTGGTTTTTGTAGAACAACAAGGCTGACAGTGTGAACTTCTTAAAGTTTGATTGAAGACAAATTTAACCTCTCAATTTTTATTGAATGTCAAGGTTAACGATGTGAATTTCTTAAAGTTTGATTAAAGAAGAATTCAAGCATTCAGGTTTTATAGAACACTAAGGCTGGTGCATGAATTTTTAAGGGATTCAACCTCTCAGTTTTTATTGAACACTAAGGCTAGCGCGTGTGAATTTCCTGAAGGTTGATTGAAGAAGAATTCGATCTCTCAATTTTTGTAAAACACTGAGGCTGAGGCTTAAATTTTTAAGGGATTCAACCTCTCAATTTTTGTAGAAAACCAAGGCTGATGGTGTGAATTTCCTTAAGTTTAATTAAAGAAGAATTCAACTTCTTAGTTTTTATAGAATGTCAAGTTCGACGGTGTGAATTTCCTGAAGATTGTTTAAGGAAATGTAAGCACCCAATTTTAGGATGATGGAATGTGGATGCAATAAAGGACTCCGATGATAAAAATATTATAAATAGATCTTCAACACTTGAAACTTGAAACCTTAAAAGTCTAAATGCATTTTTAAAATGATTTAATTTTTTTTAAGGACTTAATTGCAATGTTTTCTTTAAGGACCTAATTGAAAGGCTTAAATTCTTTTAAGGGTCTTTTTATAATTAAAAGTTAAAAAAAAGGTGATCAAAATTCTATAATTTTGATAAGAATTACGTAATTTCGGTCGGCATTACACAATTTAGGTCAGAATTATGAGTTTTCCATCTATTTTACAATAAATAAAATTATTTTTTTATGAATTTTGATTGGTCGAATGATTTAATAAATCTATTTATCTCATTTTTTTTATAAATAAAAATTCCTTTTAAATCAAAACTCAATCACTGTGAGAGACAGGAGGATACATCTTTTAGCGAGGTTTTTCTATAAAAACCCAGCTAAAACTAAAAAATAGGGGGGACTTCTTTTTTTTGGATGGCTTCTTCTTTTTTTTTTTACAATCTTTTTTACTCAATTTTTATTGAAAGGCAGTTGGCTTTTTGAAGGGATAACATCAAGGGTAAAGAATTCATTGAAAAGCAACGATGATATATACCACTCTAAGGAGCAAATCAATACTGCATCCATACTATAATCTCCTTCTCTACTTCCTTCTATTTTTATTTTATTATTTTGATTTTATTAAATTTTATTTTTATTTAATTTTTATGGTTATTTTGTTTATTCACTAATCATTTTTTTATGATTATGGAGAGGATTACAATATGAGATTATTTGGAGAACAAAATCCATGAAGATCCATTAGATGCCATGGATTGAATTTTATAGTTAAATATAGTCTAGGTTTTTTTTATTTTTTTTTTGTTTTTATTTTGTTGGTTGTTTTTTTTACTTTTATTTAGTTTTTTTTTTTTTTGTTATATTAGTCTTTTAGATTATTGTAATAACACCAATAGTGGGAATAATGAAATCTTGAGTGTGGCTATATGTTTATTTTGATTAATTGGGTAGTAAATATTAGAGTTTCAATTGGGTAATTAATTAAAATCAATGGAGGAAGTAAACTAATTTAAGTTGCATGTTAATTAAAATTAGGGTTTTTAGAAGAAATAAATTAATTGATTGTTTGATCTTTTATTTGATTATTTTGATATTTTTTTATGGTTATAGGCTTATTTATTTATTTTTATATGTTTTGGGTCTCAAGCCCATGTTAGACTCTAGCCCATTTAATTAATATTAGGTTTAAGTAGTTCTTTTTTAGCCCATCTTTTAATTAGCCCATTTCATTTAATAGGTTGTTAATTAATTAGGTCTAGGGTTCAATTAAAATATATCTTTAGGCCCATAATTAACTAGATTTTAGGTTAGAGATAACTTTAACCCATTTAGTTAATTAGATATAGGCTCACTTTAGTTTAATAAAATTAATTAGACTTAGCCTATTAAATTAAAGCCTTTTTCATAACTTATAGATTTAAGATCACCTTAAAATTAAAACATGTAGAACTAGTCCCACTAATTCAAATACTTCATAACTTGTAGATTTAGGCCCATTTTTAGAATTAAAATAAATAGACTTAGGTTCACTTAATTAAAATTGAATAGGAATTTCATTAGCCTTTAAGCTCACATGTAAATTAAAATATGTAAATTTAGCCTATTTAATTAAAATCAAAGTAAATTAGACTAACTTAAAGATTATGAGTTTAAATGAATGGATTGTTTACATGTATTTTTAATGACTGGTTTGCCCAGAGTTAATTGTTTAAATAAAGGTTTATATGAAATTGCATGAAAATAGAGGATAAGATAGTATTTTATAAAGTAATTCTAAATGAACATGAGACTAAAAGAAGTTAGTATTCCATACCCAGAATCTCCTGGTTGTGGTGCTAGCTTTCTTTTAGAGAATCAAGTACCACCATTTTTTTATTTGTCCTAGTTATTTATTCTAGGTGGTGACTCCTCATCTCCACACCATGTCTTTGTGATAGTGGTTAGTGCGTTCTTTAGAGCCCTAAGCTCAAATAGTGTCACGGTTGCTAAAATCTTAGACATGTATTAAACCCCACCGTCTACAAGAAAGATTCAACCTCTCAAATTTTATTAAAAACTAAGGCTAATGACATAAACCTCGAAGCACTCAATCCCTGAGTGAAACTCAGACAAGAAGAATATCCTTTTATTTGTTTAGTACTTTATTCTGTACGTGATTTTTCAAAAAATTATCATTACATGCATTTGGTTTTCAAAAAATAATGGGGTAAACTATAGACATCTTGTTTGATCAACCCGTAATAGGGGCAAACTATGGATGTTCGATTTGATCAGCCCATGATAAAGCCCAGTGGTGATAATGTGCAAAGCTTGAATGCAAAAGAAAAGCATGAAATCTTCTTAAAAATGGACTTAAGAACTTAGACCCCAAAATTCAAACTTAAACCCAAGCAAAGCCCAAACCCACTTCAGCCTAAGGACCCCGAATATAAGTGACACCTCATTAATAAGGCGTTGCCTCTATGGTAGCTACCTCGATGAGCCGATGCCTCAGTGAAGAGGCACCGCCTCTTTACCAACCACTTGCCACTACATTAAATATAAAGGTGATAATGATGGTCAAGTTGATAAGGCCCACCTATTAGAGATCTACACTGGTTACGTAAAAATGAGACTTTAGAGAGCAAAAGGAAAAGAAAAAGGAGTGTAATGATGAAGGAGAGGTTTTGTCAAGATGGAGAGTTAAAAGGAAGTCTTGTGGTAAGTGTATAGAGGTTAGAAACTCTTGGAAACCATTAAAAGAAAAAAAAAAGAAAGAGCAAAAATGTTCTTGAGAGGAAAAGGGAGGAGAAGAGCTTGAACATCCATTCTCTTAAAGGAAGAAGTTAGAGATCTTGTATTCAAGTGGAGCTCTAGACTAAAAACACCCTTTGAGGGCCAATCATTTTGAAAAATACACTTCACAAATAGTAATAATCTTCATTTCTTTTCAATATTAAAGTTATAGATTTGCATAAGTTTTTTACTTACTTACTTACTTATTTGTTTGTTTATTTTTTAATTTTTATGTTTATTGTTTACTTTATGCCATGTTCTTAACATGATCGTTCAAGCCATTATAGATAGTTGTAAGCTTTTGAGTATAAATAGTAGATATTGTTTACTTAAAATTGAAGTTTTTTTTTGTGCTCCTACACATGCACCTCTTTGAAATAAGGTAATCACCTTATTGAAGAGGCAACCGCCACTTTGATAGAGTCACACAATTTTATTTTGATATTTGTTATAAATCATGTATGGTTCACACTTCCATGTATTTCAATGCTTGTGTATTTCAACTTTCTTTACATGATTATTCTACTATTTTTTTTATTAATACTTAAGAATTTACCACCCTTATTTATGTTGATTCAATCCATAAATTAACTTCATGGTTTCCTTCGTGGAATCTAGTTGTCGTACAATATGTCCCAATTCTCATTTGGGTGGTGACTCCTTCTTAAATTTGAGCTCTAAGCATATCTTGTATTTTCTAGTGGCCCTCAAGCTCACACAGTGTCATGGTCTCCAAACACTTGGGTGTGCACTAAACCCCGCTGCCTATAATTATATATTCTCAAAATTTTTATTATATACACACACACACACCCACCTACCCACACACACACATATATATATATATGCGTGCGCTAAACCCTACCTCCTACAATTATATATTCTCAAAATTTTTATTATCTATATTTATATATATATATATATATATATATATATATATATATATATATATACACACACACATATATATACATTTATATATGCATGCACTAAACCCCACCGCCTACAATTATATATTCTTAAAATTTTTATTATATATATATACACACACACATATAGTAAAATTTTAAAAATAGTATACTTAGTATAAATCTACAAAACTATAACTTAAAAATAGCTGAAAATATATCAAGTTAAGTTAGCCAACTAAGAAAGTAATAAACATAAATAAATAAACAAAAAGTTAGTTACAATAATATAATGGATTCACCCATGTGCTATTATGTTTTGGTTAAGAAAAATTCTTATCTATGTTGGGTATAATATACCAAAAGATGAAATTTATAATATAGAAACACTTGTCTTATTTTCATTAATTGGTTGTCAAATGGTTGTATAATGTATCATAATTTCTACCATTAAGTTTAATACATTTGAGGGAAAAAACATCTTTCATTAGTTTTTATTATTTTAATCAAAAATTGATTCTGATTTGATGATGATGATGATGATGATAATAATAATAATAATAATAATAATTGATGATACCTGACCCAAATCTTATTACACTGTAGGCCAGTTCTAGAGGTATTGTCTGCTTTGGCTTGAGGGCCCATAAATCATACAGTTTTGTCCTTTAGTGGAAAAGGCACTTCTTGAGAGGAGAAGGGAGACTTGGACTTATAAGGACCCAAGCCGCTCTACTTCCTGTGAGTAGAGGATATGGCCTTGTTCCCATAAATGGGGATTTGGTTATCATCTGAAGTCCTCACAAAAGGAGGGCTTGGGTAGAGGATATGGCCTCATTCCCATAGATGGCACCACTAATAATACTCAGCCCAAATAACATCATATGGTAGGCCCACTCAAGAGGTATTGTCTGCTGTGGCTTAAGGGCCACAAACCACACAGCTTTGTCCTTTAATGAAAAGGCGCCTCTTGAGGGGGGAGGGGAGACTTGGGCTTATAAGAACCCAAGCCCCTCTACTTAGTATGGGTAGAGGACATGACCTCGTTCCCATAGACATGACCTCATTCCCATAGACAGGGATTTGGTGTATTGTTATAATAATAATTATTATTATTATAATAACAATAATAATAATAATAATAATAATAAGATTCTACTAAGGAATCTTAGTTAGAATCAGAGAGGTTTTTATCTTGACAGACAAGGAAACAAAGTCTTCTCTAGTTATACTACCATACACTTATTTTTCTTTCTTTTGCAATTATTTTTGACACAGTTGCTATAAGAGAAAAGAAGAGCATAGAAGAGATTGTGTAATAGTACATATGTATCATAGTTTCTTAGTTTTTTTAGCCTTATTCTTCTTCTTTGTATATTATATATAAGAATGGCTTCTTCACTATCATGTCCTCTTTTGGGATATGAATTCCCATTTGAGTATTACAAAGTATCCAAGCATGGAATTGAGTGCATAAAGCATTTTAGTTTCTTTCAAGGCAAGCTTGTCCTACTTTGTGATTCTTAGGTTTAGTGTCTTTTTTATTGTCTTTACCTCTTTCTTGGTAATCTTCATTATAAACATAACAAGTTTTAATTCTTTATAGTTATAATTCATTCTGGTTATGTTAATTTGATTTCAACTTGCTATATAAATGAATTGTTAGGTATGGTTAGTGATGATACATAAAAAATACGCCTCCAATAGAATCCTGACAAGTGGAAAGTAAATTTGTCTTATATGCCACCTCAGCCTACTTTTGACTTGTTAACTTTTTAACCTTCAAGAATCAAGCCAAGATTAAATATCACTAGGAGGAATTTCCTATGAAAGACACTAAGTCCTGACACCCAACTGGAGCATCGCTTACTAAGGAAGTCTCACTTCAAAAAATATTTGAGAGCACTTTCCCTCCTACAAATATTAAATGCACTTCCCATCAATCATTGTAGCTCTTGCTCCTCCCTTATGCTATCAGGTACTTTCCACCAATTAGATCACTCTATCTCTCACCAACCCTCCACTTACCTATATTGTATAAATATCACCCTTCTTTTTCTTCTTCTCCAACGTCTTCTTCTTTTTCTTCTTTCATTCTTCTCTTTTTCTTATTTCTATTGTCCTACCATTTTCTATAAGAAATCACTCATAAATATTTCATCCGTTTTTAATTATTATTTTTCTTGTCTAAGTTTTCTCTCTAAAGACGGAACCTAACTTAAGCATTAAAGAGGGCTTAGGCATAATAGCTCACCTTCACTTAGTTTTTCCTCTTTTACATAGATTAATTTGCTATCCAATGGAAGCTAAGGCTAAGGCAAAGAAAATGAACCATTAAAATGGTGCCCTTTATAGAAAAGGATAATCTTTGTTGCTTGAAAGGTTATCCTTTTCCATTAAAATTTTCTACATCATGTATGTTCTTCATTTACAAGTGAAAAATTATTAGTTTTGTGTTCTATTTTGATCTTTATAGTTTTTCCATTAAAAATCAAAGAGAATAATGTAGTGATGGCAATGAGGTTGAGCATACTTTTGTTGCTTATTATTTAAGGAATTTTGGGTTATTGTTATTATTATTGCCACTATTGTCAGTTCTTATTTTTGGAAGAATTTGTGATTTCTATAATGAAGGAATCAAGTGCATCCATTAAAAGAGGGATGAGCCAATGGAGAATGAAAAAGTGATAAGTTCCTTAATATGGATTCTAGATAGCAATAAATAGTAAATGCACCAATTGAATTCTTGAAGGAGTTAATGAAAAAAGTGGATTATTTAGCTGAGACTTTCAAGAGGTAAGAGAAAAGTAAAAGCCTGGATAGAGACACCTTATATGAAGCTCAAGAGACTACCAATTCAAGCTAGTGAGGAAACCAGAAAGACAAGCCCTAGAGCCATTTGAGGGCTCCTATCTGGAAAGAAAATGACAAGTGCCATTTGGGGGCTTCTAAGAAGAAATAACAATTATGGTTGCTCTCTAGAGAGAAATAAAGATGAAAAATGAAGAGGCCACAACTTATTCTACTAGTGGAAAGATCAAAAAGTGTTCTTATTCCCATAAATGCAAACACCCTAGGAGCCACCTATAAATCCTACCTAAGCATTCTTAGATAGGAATTCCTAGAGGTGAAAGTCATATTTCACTCTTCATCACACTTGAGTGAGTTGCGAAAGAAATTTGAAGAATTTGTTGAGTGAAAAATCAAAAACCTAGCAAAAGAAAGTTATTTGATCAGAAGATGAATCCCCGATCACCCTCCTATGAGTCATTTTGAGAGGAGTCCATACCTAATATATTTGTGATGGAGAAACTAACTCTAGAGATTATGTTTTAGAGCTTCAAGTAGTTGTTGAATTCTACACACTCGAAGGTCTATCTAAGCATCCTAAGAAAATTCCTTAGTAAAGGTGAAATCCTGCATTACTATATTGCTTGATTCAATATGGAGGCTCTAGAGATTCCTCACTGGGAAGACTCCTGAGATATTAAGGCAATCATGAAGGATGAGGACACTCAGTAAGAAGATGCCTTCCACACCTCTAGGTACCTCAAAGCAAATGATGTCAAGCGAACTTCCTTATTGAGATAAGCAATCAAGAAAGATTCTTACGAGGAAGCTTCTACCCAGGAATCCTACCCGGTTATTATTTTTTAAAGCTCTTATCCTACATGGGGAATCCTATATAGAGCTCTAAGCATAAGAGAAAACATTATCAGCAGGGCAGTATCCATTTTTGCTTTGTTACATGATTGATAAAATGCTCTTATCTTATAAAAGCTAAATGGTTAATATTTGCTTTATCTTGCCTATCTATCTTCCTTTTGCCTTTTTATAAGTTAATGGTTGCAAACCCTCATCAAGAGGAAAATTTTATCTACTAAAGTGTTTTTATCTATATAAATAAGTGGTTAAGTCACTCTTTGAAAAAAAGACGGTACCTTTTAAAGCTTATTTTTTATGTATGTGATGATACTTAGATCTCCTAGTGAGAAGGGGATGTTTTCATATGGCATTACACCTATAGAAGCCACTATATAAGTATCCCCATAAAGGAAGCTAATCAAACTTCTCACTTAGTAAAGGTCTTTTAGTTAGGAACTCTGACATGAAAGAAAAATCTTCTTAAAGGAAATGCCTAACATCAAAATTTCCCTATAGGAAATTATCAATTGGAGACATTCCTCAACTAGATATAATGATTCTTCAAAGACCATAATTCTCCTGAATGCCTACACCACTTAAGGAATCAAAATTGCAAAAACTAGGAAGGAGTGTTGCATTATTTGACTCTCTTTTATCATATACATATGGTTCTTGAATGACTACAAGAAGCCTCCAAGGCTAAATATAGCCTACCATATAAGTTTTTCCTTTTATAATTTTTCTAATTAAGATTCTTTATTAATTATGCAATAATAATGCATGATTTTAGTCTATTTATATAAAGCATGAATTTTATCTTGCATAGTACCCTCTACTTAGGATTTTCCTACGAAGGAAATCCCTTTCAGTGATATAGCAAATAAGATAGCTAATGAAAGTGAGACTGATAACATATTTTTCCATAAGCATCTTCTTATCTACTACAACCTCAAAGAAAAATTGTTATATGATGAATCCTCAAATTTAAAGATCATTGATGAATTGAAGAGTTGTATGGTGTTCTGAATCAAGTCAGTAGAACTCACCTTATTCTCCAAGGAAAATCTCTATCATCAACATAAAGAAAGTGTTCTTATAAAAGTCATCACTAAGAGAAGTCAATAGAAGAACTTTCTCCATAAAAATACCCTCTTAGATACTTCAACTCCCCTATGGGAGTAACATTTCCTCTATTGGAAATGCATGCTCAGAAACCACTAACTCCTCCAAAAGAGAGAATGCTAATAATCCATCTCTACAAACGAAAAATAACTTCATTTTAGATGTTTCCTAATCAGATAGGAAGACTCTTCAAAGTTCATATGGAATTTTTTTTTTCCTGGCAGACACCTTTTTCATAGGAATTGAAGAATCATTTTCCTAATTAGTTGCTTCATACCTAAAATCTAGAATTCTCTTAAGAGCCAACGACACTTAAGAAATTAAAGATTGTCATCTTGTCTACCTCAGAGGCCAAGGAATACTACCTAAAAAAGCTTATAGAGGAATGAATCTCTCTATTATTTGTGGAATCTCTATGTACAACATGCTCAACTCAAAAGCAACATAATATAATTATATTTCCTGAGTTTATCTATTTGGATCTAAAATAGTTATAAAAAGTCTTTGAGGTTGATTACAGCCTATCAGATAAGTTTTCTTTATTTAATATCTTGAATTAATATATTATATAATAATCATTTGATAATGATGCATGACTTAGCCCATTCATATAAAGCATGAACTTCATCATATATAGGAAAAGACCTGACTTCATAGTCCCACTCAGGAGGGAGGTCTTTCTTAGTAAAACTTTACCAAGTCTGATTCTGCCTAACCTTTAAGGCAATATCCTATACCTTAAAGTCTCTCTATAATAAGAGAACTCACATTCAAATCTTTATTGACTTGATTAACAATAATGCATCTATTTTTATTCCTTAAAAGGATAAACTCTTATTTGTTGTAGCTTGCATAATTTGTTAAATCTCATATAGGCTAAAAGGATAAATTTTCTTCCCCTATAGCTATTAAATGTGACATGACATTTTAAATATTATATGTCTTGAATTACATTTTTTAGAATCATGCTGCACATCATTTGTTTGTATAAGTGTAATTCTTTTGCATAACTTTTTCACATTAATGAAGTATGACATTTAAGTTTTAAGAATATGCATATGTTTCTTATATTATTATCAATATATTGCTTACTGGATTTTCCTAAGAGAGAAATCTTTATCATTGATATGGAAAATGAAATAGTTAAGACTTAAGACAATGTGAGGCTAGTAACGTGTTTTTCCATTTTAAAGAAGTTATTTTAATGAATTTGATTATTTAAGAAGCATCATCAAGTTAGAAAAACTCAACTTATTCTTCAAAGGAAATCTCTACGACACCCACATAGATTCCACCCCAACGTAGATCATTTACATAAGATTATACAGTATTCAAATTCCTAGTCTCTCCATATAGGTTATTTTACATGGCAAGCATTAGAATGGCAAAGACCTGTAATTATGAAATAGCACTTAATTATTCACCAAATGAATCCAGTAATGATTGAGTGATACTAGCAAGTAAATTCCTTCGATGTCAAAGACTTGTCACAAATTGACTTCTCAGAACATGATATTTGATAAGGGTAGAAAAAGACTAGCTAGCATTAATTTATTCAGTTTGAAGTCATTGCCATTCTTCAAACTCATTTTGAGGAGGAGAAGGACATGAGACTAAAGAATAATATTATTTAAATATGAAAATAAGAAAATGTTAGTCAACACTTCGAATGAATGAAAAAACAAAATTTTAAAAGTGCATTAAGGAGATTAAAGAAGCAGAATATTCAAACTAGTTTATGCTCCCATATTGGATAGATCTTCTCACCAAGATATGCCTTTCAAATATCTAAAACGAGCGACTTCCAAGTAGATTCCCCTATAAGGATAGTGACGTCTATACAAGAGAATTCCTATCAGATCAAAGAGAAGCTATCAAACCCTATCTAAAAACGTCAAGATTCATTCTTTAAGAGGAGAAATTGCGCAAAAGAAGATACTATATACCTATACTATTAATACTTAATTCCTAAAAGAGCAAATTCAACTAGGCATAAATCTAATAGTAGATAATTTAACCAAATTGGTGGAGTCAAAGAACTTAATAAGCATTACCTGATAGGAATTGCTAGTTAGGAAACTTTCATTTTCCTCCAGAGAAATATTGTATACCAATTTAAGACTTATTGGCAAGCAAAAATATCTGATCGGATTACTATAAGGGTTAAAATAAAGAGTAGAAGGAACAAAAAGTGACTAGACAAAGACATCACCTAGTGTTTTATGAGCTTATAGAACTACTCCTAGAACTCTTATTGGAATGGCAAGGGGCTAATAATAAACTCCAATTATTTGCTACTTAGGATGACCTATTCATGATTTTCTAAATTTTCAAAGCAAGAATTAACTCGCTAGTAAGCTTTGAAGAAAACTTGTTATCTCTCTAGTTTTTTATAAATTTATGGTACACTCCTTCATGAATAAATGAATGATCTCTAATAGAGCTTCTCTATCTATTTGGCATAATTGTTAAGCCTCGCTTTGAAATAGAGGCATCCTCTTCTAGTATATTTCTCTTTGTTTATGATCATACTCGGATTTCTCTTGAAACAGAGATATTCTTTTTGCAATGAAGCTTTTCTACTTATCTCATTTCAGAAATTGCAAACTTTGAACCTATCAGGCTATGATGAACGATCTGAAATCTTATACTCAAAATTAACTTATGAGGAAGAAATTCTCTAAGAGCTTCCTACCAAAGAACATAATGCAAATCAATTGCCTTATCTCATGAGGAACATCTCCATAAGTGAGGTGAACCAAAAGAATGCATTTGAAATCCACAAAATTCTCCAAAAGTGAGACAAACTCAATTACTCCAACATGAGCACCTACGCAGGAACTAATCAAACCAATCTCCACAATTGAGAATTTTCTCTCAGGAATCGTCCCACAAGGGAATCAATCAGAATATTCTCCACAAGTGGGAACTTCCATTAAGAAATCCCATGAGGAACTCAATCAAGACATTCTCAATGAGTGAGAACATCCACCCAAGAATAATCCTATAAGGGAGTCAATCATACATCCTTCACCAGAGAGGTCATCCACGTAAAGAATTCTTGTAAAGAGAATCAATCAACCATATTCCATAATGGAAACTGCCTTCGCTGCAGAAGAGATATGTTGGATCTAAGCATACTTCAAAATGGTTCAACACTGCAGGCAGGAATGTCAAAATAGGACTCATAGCTAGTGCAATTGTATCCCAATCAAGCTCTCTAGCAGTTTTTATTTAAAAGGGTCATCTATTGTGAATTTCTGCCGAATTAAAATGCACTAGAATCTACTAATAACAATGAATCTTGTATAGCATTGGCTGCTACAATTTTGTAAAGCTCCAATGTTGCTTGGGAGTATAGAGTGATTGGACCTTTTTGGTATGCTAGTGGAGATACCATCCAGGCATATTAAATTCAATCTGTAAATTTTTCGTATTCCTGTATGGTGTATATGTTTTACATGATTTTTGATTATTTATTGAACAGGTGCTTTTGTTTGGTATAATGGCTATACAGATCAAAAGAAAAGCTCCTCATGCATATACTATCTGTGAAATTGTCGGAGCTTGGTATGTTCAACTGTTTCACTGAACTTGAAATCATAAGGTACTCATAATTAAAAGTTCAGATTAATCAAATCAATTCCTCATTTAGCTCTAATGCAATTATAATTAAATTGTCGTTGTCGGCCTCAGTTGGGGGCCTGCTGCACATATTGTCTTCCTTGCCTTTTCCTTGCTCACAAATATCATCGTAACTGCTATGCTGCTTCTTGGTGGTTCTGCCGTAGTAAATCCACTTACAGGAGTCAACATTTACTCAGCTAGCTTTCTCACTCCACTTGGAGTGGTTGTCTACACTCTGGCCGGTGGCTGGAAGCAACTTTCTTGGCAAGCTCTATACAGTCTGTTATAGGTATTTTCTGAAGTTCCCTTGGCAATGCTCAACTTTGATTCATTTCTTAATTTCATCAATCTGAATGCGAATCTGCATTTTTCAGAACATCTAGTTCTAGTCATTTTTGTATGCCTACCTGGTCTACGCAGCAAGCAGTGAACTAGGAAGTCCAAGTGTGATATACCATCGTTTGTTGGAGCTAACAAGCAAATCAAGAGTGTGTCAAGAACCAGCTTCACATAATGGCCAATCCCGCGGCCCTGTCAGTGGAAATTACAAGGGATCTTATTTGACAATGTTGAGTTCAGGAGGGCTGGATTTTGGAATTATAAACATTGTTGGCAACTTTGGTACAGTTTTCTTTAGAATTCTTTCCTTTTTCCTCTCTCTTCATATGTATGCATGTTGACTATAGTGATGTTTCAGGTTTGCAAATTATAGTGATATTGGGTGAGTGCCATAGCTGCTGCTAGACCTTCGTCAACTCATAAGGGCTACTTGCTGGGTGGGCTGGTGTGGTTTGCTGTACCATTCTCTTTGACAACATCTTTAGGCCTTGGGGCACTCCCTCTTGATCTTCCCATAACTGCAACTGAAGCAAGCAGCGGACTCGTTCCTCCTGCTACTGCTATAGCTTTGATGGGGATGGCAGGATCTGTACTTCTTCTTACCATGCTTTTTATGTAAGCTAAGCTGCAATTTATGCTAAATTCAGTGTTTTTTTCATTGTCAAAACCTTATAAAAACTTAAGCGTGTCAGAAGAAAATTTTGATATTAGCAGATAAATTGATTGTGTTGCACATAATTTTGATATTAGCAGATAAATTGATTATGTGTTGCACATTCTTTTCTTGACAATCATTTAATGATCAGGTCTGTGACATCTGCTGGATCCTCTGAGCTAATTGCTGTTTCATCATTATGCACTTATGATATCTACCGCACGTACATAAACTCAAATGCGAGTGGGAAAAAAATCCTCAAAAGTGTCGAGGGCTGTAGTCTTAGGCATCGGATGCTTCATGGGATTGTTAGCAATAATACTAAATAAAGCTGTAGTGTCATTAGGAAGGATGTATCTTGCTATGTGAGTACCTGTTGGCGCTGCTGTTATGCCTATAAAGCTTCTGTTACGAAGCAGTTCACAGTGGTTGAAAAGGGAAAGGATGAGCTGCCAGCAAGAGAGTTCAAGGAGGAGAAACTTCCAAAAGCAAAAGCTTGGATTATCAAATGGGGTGTAGGATTCACCTGTGTGATCACTATATTATGGCCATTTCTCACTCTTCCAGCAGGTAAATTTATTCACGTCAAAAATTATCTTGTCCTTGCCCTTCCAAGCAACGGTCATTTTCTGTGGTGCATACCTACTTCACAAAATAGAAACAAAGTTCCATTAACAAGTTCTGTCCATTTTAACTTCTGTGCGAATACCATTAACATTTTTTCTGTGAGACGCATGATGGTATTTTTGATGTTGTGATCTGGTGATCCTTTCTCCAGTGTTGCTGTTGCATACGTATCACAGAACATTGCCTAATTCAAACATCGTAACAATAGCAGCAGACACTAATGCTTATAAATTCATATCTGGAAGCATTGATGAAGTTGACAATTACATTTATTCTGTGTCTATGATGCAGTGGAATTCAGCAAACGATACTTCACATTCTGGGCTGTCATTGCTACAGCATGGGGCACCATCGGATCCGTAGTAATTATTGCCTTGCCGCTGGTTGAAAGCTGGGAAACCATACAAAGTGTATTTTTGGGCATGTTTACAAATGACAGGCTTATGGAAAAGGTTGAGGAGATGAATGTTAAGCTGCATACAATCATTATGGCAATGCCTGAAGCTCAAAAAATATACTTGCTTGAGAAAGAGAGA
This sequence comes from Mallotus nudiflorus, assembly GCA_947683625.1. Classification (NCBI taxonomy): domain Eukaryota; kingdom Viridiplantae; phylum Streptophyta; class Magnoliopsida; order Malpighiales; family Euphorbiaceae; genus Mallotus; species Mallotus nudiflorus. The sequence continues at coordinate 471,185 of CANTUR010000027.1, read as the reverse complement.
GCCAAGAACGAAGAAACATCAGAACACCTAGCTTAAAATGTGTGTGTGTGTGTGTATATATATATATATATACATGCTTCTGCATATTAGTTGGGGTTCAGCTCCATACTTATTCGTAGACAACCATTTCAAATGTTTTTTATGTAAATAAGATCTCTTCTTATGTTCATCATGTAATTTTACCCATCAAGTGGGCACCCTGTTCATCATAAACTATGCTTATCTTTTCTATAATCCAGCATGAAGGAATAATATCGAAAAATATATTGCACAATTTGCCCCATTAATTACAACCTCGCTGAGAACGCAATAGAAATCTCATTTACTAGCAGTCATCGCTTACAGACTGCCAAGAGAAAAAAAGTCACTGCATAGAAAATATACAAGAGCGCTTGTGCGGTGTTTGGCCCTCCCACCAAACCATTTCAGCCTTCAGTCGAGCATGTTTAATATCCCGTCTCAAATATTCATTACTATTGAATCTCTCTACAAAACTGCCATATGCTGCAAAAGTTTAGGGAAGAAGCCTTTTCCAGATTTGAGGATTCAATTCATACTCTATCTACAACATTTGATTCAACACATCTTCTGCAGGTTTACAACTTCTAAATCATCAAGAGGGATTTCTGAGACATCTGTAACCAAAAGAAAAGGACCAAGGAGAGAGCAACTTGCTGAGAAATTGATGGTGCTCTGCGAGCTAGAAAACCTTGACATAGATTAGCAGCTTTTATCTGATTCTACATAGAACTTGTAGTCCAGTTATGTCACAATCATGTGTTTAGAATGGACGCTTCCAGTTCTAGCATTAGCAAATTTCAGGTCACTGTCATTGAAAGAGGATCACAGAGCGTGTTTCTGGATTTGAAAACCCAGTTTTGATCTATCATTGTTACCTTCATCTTTCTTTGCTGATAAAGTACCTGCTGCTCGTTCTTTCAAAGCTTAGTTTTCCAATTTCTTCTTTTACAATGCTAAAACCTAAAACAACATGCAGGACAAAATCTCGTTTATCATTTCATCATCTCCGTTTGCTGCCACTCATAGGTAGTTTTGACGATAAAAAATATTCCCACTTTTAAATGAGTGTCAAAAATCAACACTCACGAAGAAAAAGCAGCCATCAACTGCACATGAACAATCAGAAAAAAAAAAATGAAGAGGCATAGAGAGAACTGACGACTTCAGCATACAAGGAAATAAGTGACCTGACTTCAGCTTCAGCAGTATCAAGGAAGTTCTTCAACACCCGCAAAAGGTGATCTTCATCTTTCAAATGACCAAAAACCAAGTTGAAACACAAAAGCTTAAGAATTTCGGCAACTCACAAATAAAAAATAAATTGTTTTGACCACATAAGGAATCGTCATGTAACAGACTTCAAGAATTAAACTCCCAAGTTAATAAAAATAAAATGTTTGCTTCTACAAATTACAAAAATGCTCAGCAGAAGGGGGAAAATAGCATATATTGTACTAAAGAACAAGTGACATATGGTGATTAGACCATTTTACAGAATGTGAATCTTAAATGAACAAAATAATTGAACGTCCTATCTTTTGAGAGCTTAAAAAGGACAACAGGGCAGGGAGATAAATAATGCATTCACCTAAAAGGACCAACCTGAATACCTGAGAGAATAACATCCCGCGCCAAACTCATATTTCTCCAACTACCAATCCACAATGTAAGTTTAATGTTAGGAACCCAATTTGGGCGGCAAGCTAACAGAAAGAGACAGTGCAAAACGATCTTACCAGGAAAAGAGCATTGGCCTTTAACATGTATGGATTCACTGAATTACTTATGCGGTTCATCACCTTCTCAGCATCTTTTAGTGCAATCTGAAATTAGATATTATTTAGAAGAATATCAGTTCTTGTAAAATCATGATACCAGTATGAACAAGGCATTTGCTAGAACTCTCTTGTAGCACTAATATTGGCAAAGAAAATTTTAACACTTTTGCTTCTAGTTTGCATTTTGTACAGTCCTCAAGCACCCAAATCTTTATGTGTTTCTCATACACACGACAAAACAATAACTCGGTTTCCATTTGTAAGAGTTGCATCTTTTTGCGCTCATATCGACACTGAGCACATCTATTCCCAGGATGGGGCATAACTTGGAGCTTTTCAGTTTGGGTATTAAATGTGATTATAGATGAAGTACAGTGAGGAGGAAAAGGAAGTGTATACCAATTGGGGTTGCTCTCAGCCACCCAATAAATGAATCCTTTGACAATCACAGGAGGTAATCTGTAAGCTGGGACATGACTAAAAGCACATAGCTTTCTCCACTTGTTGGTGAACTGACCAAGTATGAGATGTTGCCACCAGCCATCAGCACATCGAAATGCGCAAATCAAGTTGTATTCTCTAGTGGATGAATGAAAATAGAGACCAAGACATCAGCAATATTGACTGGTTTTCTCAAGGTTATTAACTCACGGGTAACGGGATTGCAGATAAAGAAAGTGAATGTCGGAAAGAAGAATGAACCGAACACGAGGAATCCATTGTAGCTGAAGTAAAGCTCAGGAGTAACATCTGGCATGTTGTCCATAAAGAGGTTGGGTACTTTCTTGATCATTTTGTTTTTCTTATTAGCGCCATGATCAAGAAACTAGAAATGCAATCCGTGTACAGGATTATACTTCACATATTGCAGAAAAACAATGGGAGTTGTAGAGGCTCTTGAAAAGTGGGCTCAGGAAAAAAGCGAAGTGAGGACAATAGCTTTCCATTGTTTACAGACGCAGCAGCTTTTGACAACATCATCTGCAGGAGCCGACTCAAAATTTCAAAAACAACGATTTCATTAGAAATATGAATATTAGTATCCGTCTTCCTCTTGAATATGCTCACTACTACATCCTCCCACAACTTTGGAATCCATGTGAAGCATTCCAATACCTTCATCTTGATTCCTGCCCAACAACCAAAAAAATTAAAATTTTAGATATTAAAATTTCGAAGTAACAGTAATAATAATAATAATAATAATAATAATAATAATAATAATAATAATTTTTTTTTCACTAGTCTAGATGTCGTGATACTTTGATTCTTGACATAATGTTTTACCCTTTGCTGGTGGACTAGGCAATAATAATAATAACAATTTGGCAACAAAAAGAAAAGAAAGAAACCCTAACTTGCATGTAGTCTTGTATCCAACCACAACAAAGGGCTACTGTAAAAATTGAATTTTGCAAAATTCAATCGTCTTTTTAACAAATAAATGAATAAATAAAAAGAAATCCAATTACATATAAGATTTGTAATGAATTTTTCTAATAAATTACTTAAGTAAAAGATTTTTAGAGCGATACTACTATTTGCGTACAAAGGAGATGACATGAGATATACACTCATGCCTCTACTATTTTTGGTTTTATATAATATAGAAAAAATTATAAAATTGTGACCGATTTACTTTAAAATATTCTACTTTTCTCATTAATTAGTTTCAACTATAAACTTTTCTTTCCTTTTTTATTTTTATTTTTTTCCATTTTTCTATCATTTTTTCTTTCTTCTTTTTTTTTTCCTTTTTTCCTTTCCATTTCTTAGTTGTTTTCTCTTTATGTTTCAACCTCTGCCTTTTTTAATTTTATTTTTTTCTTGATTCCTATTATCCTTTTTATTTTAATTTTTATGTCTTTTTTATTTATTTTTATGTTTCTTTATTTTTTCTTATTCTCTATTATCCTTATTTTTTTCATTTTTTATCCTTATATTTATTTTTTAATTTTCTCTCTTTTTTGTTTAATTTTATTTTTCTTTATTTTTTCTTATTTTTTCTTATCCTTAATTTTTCAATTATTTTTAATTTTTTTTCTTTTTAATTTTTAATTTTTATCCTTAGTTTTTTTTAGTTTTGGTTTTGGATATATATATATATATATATATATAATAAAATAATTAAAAATAATTGATATATGCATACCAATGATATTTGAAATTTATTGTTCAAGTCCAACTATTTTTTTGATAATTTTTCTAATAATAAATACTTATGTGCTCAATCATGGGATTGAGATTGTCAATAATATGGCTCATTTGGATAAGGATTTAGCTGGGTACTGGGTGAAACTACCCATGATTAGGAGATTGATGCTTTCAGACCCTGAAATTGAGTGGATTGGTGGATGGATAGTGATGCTATGTTTACTGATATGGTTTTCGAGATCTCGCTATCTAAGTATAATCAACATAATTCAATGTGTAATACCCTACATACATATATATAATTATTTTAATATAAAGGGACATATTTTTCTCGAGTAGTACTAGTAATAGTTAATTTGCATTATATTAAAGTATAAAATTTTGTTAACATTATATTTTAGGTTAAATATTAATTTAAATGTGCATATCAATTCACATGTGTGTATATATATATGTATATATAGATATATGTATATAATATAGTATAAGGTATAATTATATACATGTATATATATGTATACGTTTTCATGTAGTATATGGTTGCATATATATATATATATATATATATATATATATATATATATATATATATATATATATATATATATATATGTACATAGGTACACTATTATACTTGAATGTACATTGTGTATATATATATGTATATTTATATATGATATATATATATAGTATATATGTATATAGTCATAATGTAGTATAATAAGTATAATATATATATGTATACATTAACTTATAATATATATATATATATATAAGTATATGTATATTTTGGAGAAGAAACAGAACCGAGCTCCCTCCTCCCCATCCTCGCCCTTTCTCCTCACTGTGCTGCCTCCATCACTGCCTGAGAGTGCCATTTCCGCCGTGGGGGAAGCTTGCTGGGTGTGCAGTAGCTGCTCTCCTCTTCCTCGCAAAGCAGCTTCTTCCTCTCCTCACGCAGCAGCAGCTTTGCATCTCCTCGTTCTGCCCAACTTCGACATTCTGTTGTGCCATCTCCTGGAGGTGTCAAGCTGCCCTTCGCCTCCGCCTGAGCAGCTTCATCTCCCCCATCTTCTCCGGTGGCAGCAGGTTCCTTCCCCTCCCTCTGTTCCGTCTAGCAGCTAGGGGTGAGTAATGCTCACCCGATGCCCTCATTTCTTCCTTGATCTTGAAATTTCCTTCGGTTAAGAATTCTATATAGGGTGTGGTTGTGCTATGAGGAAGATAATTGCCCATTTGAATTATTTTTGGGCATTTTTTTGAATTTTCAGAATTTTATTTGAAATTTTGCCATTTTAATTACTTGATTTAATTTTATTCTTAAGTGAAATTAGTGATTAGGTTAAACATAGTTAAGTGTTTTTGAGTTTATTAATTTTATTTAGGGTTTTAGAAATTTTTGGAGTTAATTATAGATTTTATAAAGTTTAGGTATTTAATTAATATTTATGTTAATTTCGAAAGTTATTGTCAAATAATTATAAAATTTTAATAATTGAGGTTAGTATTAATTGTTGTTAATTTTAGAACTCAAATTATAATTTTTTGAGATTTTTATACTATTTTTATAAATATATTTGAGTTTATGCCAAAAATTTGATTTTTAGTAAATAATACTTTTGGGAAAAAATATTGTTGGTTGATTAAATATTTTTATATAATATTGGGAGGAATTATCTTGAGAAAAAAAAATTGGTTTTAGATGATTGGATAATCTTAAGGAAAATTTTGTATATATATATAGCATTATGTAATTTATATATATATAGTAGGGGTAAAAATGTAATTTTACACTAAATATGATGAATATATATATTAATTAGTTTTATTAGTATTTAAAGGGTTTAGATAAATTTTATAAATTAATTGATATAATTTCCTAAGTAGTGTAAAATTTTAAATGTCCAATTTTCAATATATATATATATATATATATATATATATATTCATATAATATATTACAAAGGTTTTCATTTGGATAATAATTATAATTATACTATTAGTAATGGTAAACAAATTTAATTGTTTAATTTTGAATAATTGAGATTTTACACAATTTTATTTATTTTAGTATGTGTGTAAATGGAGAAATAAATATTATTAATTTTGATACTTTTTGAGTTGTGATCTCGGTCGGGGCAAATTGTAGTCTTGGGAGCCCGACTCGAGTGTGAATGGTTGTGTATTTTGGAAGTGCATTTTTCTATGCAGGTCTGGCTCTACCTTTGGTAGAGAGATGTCCGTTTTACAGAGGAGACTCTGCCGAAATTTCGATAGATTTTCTCGTAAAACGTGATATCCGTAAAAAATTTCTACCGTTAGTTAGGTTAAATCCTGTCTGTCGAGTCTCGTCCGGTTTTCATCGAGTCAGTCTGGAATTTTATTATTTTGTTGATTCCTAATTTCGATTCCGTAGTCATGTTTTAAAAAGTCGATTCATTATTTTTCTTTTAGAGCATATCGGAGCAGAAGCTGTAAGACCGAGGCAGATGCGTGGTCGTCAGCCTTCACATTCATCCTGTAAGTCGATAAAATGATATGTGCGTGTGTTTATTTAAAGAATGCATGCGCTCGTATTTCTATTATATTGATTATATGATTTATTCAATTTAATGCTATCTTTTACGATTTAAAAGCAATTTATTTATTTAAGAAAAATCGATTTGAGAGATTTTGGTAGAACGAGCTACCTGGTGGGTCTCACCAGGACTATGTGCACATGGTAGAGATTGAGAGATGGATCCGATAATTGTGTGATTGATGAATGTTAAACTGGGACGGGTGCCTCGGTAGAAGCCTTTGCTCTCGGGAACCGCCAGTGATTGGAAAGTCAATAATGGACTGGGATGGGTGCCTCGGTTGATGCCTTTGCTCTCGGGGACCGCCAGAGCCATATATTTGGATTAAGTGAATGACTACGGCTTGGTGCCTCGATTGATGCCCTTGCTCTCGGGGACCGGTAGTCTAGTTGGAATAAGTGGGCCCGGTTGGCCATTTAGATTTTGGGTTTAGGGCTCTACCGAGATTTTTCAAAAGCTATACTTATATATTATAAACTATTTTCACTATAAACATATATAGCTTTCAAAAAAAAAGGTTTTCAAACCGTACAACTCTTTTATTGACTTACTCAGTGAGGTCTAATTCTCCTCAATTTATTTTTTCAGGAGCTTGGGAGTTCGACCTTAGACTACCTCCACGTCGGGTTTCTTCTTCACCGGCTATTTTATGTAGGTCATTGTAAGTTGTACTATGTATAAATCTAGGTTGCTGCAGTAGTACATGTATTAAAGATTTGTATGGTTTAAACACAATTATGTAACTTATTTGTGTAAACCACACTTATGTATGAGATTAAATTTTATTTATAATATGAGATGTTGAACCACATTATTATTTAAGCGGTTGAATTTGTGTATTCTGAGAAAAATCAGTTTGATAATGTGTTCCGTTTTCAAGTAAAGTTATATACATATATGAATGGTTTTATTTTCTTTTTCCTTTAGGCTTACTATGGGTTTTGGGGGCCTTATGCTTACCCATTCCCTAGTGCCGGTCATGTGCCCTCGGGTTCGGGTCGTGAAACAATGATTCATGGGTATCCTGACTACTTATTTGATAAAAAATCTTGGATTACTTTGAATACTGGTAGTTTCTAGTTTAGGAATTGTCAGTGGAGTTTGGATTTGCCTAATGCTTGAGCATCCATGGGTCCTAAAGGTACAATAAGAGAAGAGGCTGGTAAGATTTTGACTACAAATTTGAAAGGGAGACAAGCATTTGAGGCTGATGATCAGTTAGCTTTGATGTGACCCATGTTGTACATGTAAGCATCTTTGTGTTGGCGATAATGTCCACGTAGGCATAAGAAAATAGTGGTTAGTCTAGAGTTAACGGAGAGATGTTTTTTGAGCCACTTTTGAAAGGTGAAACTTTGATTGGGAAAAAAAAAATCGGGGTGCAAATCCCAATCATTAATGCAACGTTGATATTGCCTTCAAGTTTGCAAGGCGCATTTCATAGATAATTAAATGGATATAAAAATTAAGTTGATTCCTAATCATGATAAGATAGATAAATGAACTTTGTGATGATACTTTTTCAGTGTTTACTTTATGATGGAATTAATTTATTCTTATTTTAGTGTTGCATTAGTTCTATCTAACTATGCACATTAACAGGAAATAGTAGAAAAAGTTTGTAGATTGTGGCCAAGCAAACTACTAACCCACTATGTTATATTCAGATAAGATATAACACACTCCATCTATGTAAGCATATTTTATTCTTAATTCTAGTCTATGCATGTGTAATAGTTTAGCCATTGAATTTGCATTTCATTGTCTCGTGGGTGCATTGTTTAGTCCACTTCTACAGGAACCACATAAGAAAATTTAATCTCTTTATGTTGTACTGATTTGAAAAATCTCATCATTGAACTTTCATATCATGCCACAATAGGAAAAAAAAAAAAAAGCTTTATTTTTAAGCCGCAAATTAATAATTTATCGATAAAATTTTCCCATTATCTTTTTTATTTATTTTTATGTTTCCTTATTTTTTTTCTTATTCTCTTTTATCCTTATTTTTTTCATTTTTATTCTATCTTTATATTTATTTTTAACAAATAAATACTTACTCAAATTATTATATTCAAATATTGTTTTGGGTTTCAAATCCTATTTTGAGTTTCAAATACTATTTTAAGTTTCATATACTATTTTGAGTTTCAAATACTATTTTAAGTTTCAAATACTATTTTGATTTTCATATAGGAATAATATTCTAAAAATATACTTTTGGTTGAAGGAAAATATTTGAATATCATTCAGATAATATATTGTTTTAGTATATGATACGATTTTGAAGTTTCACATACATATAATATTGAGATAGTATACTTTATTTATGAGTTTGAAATAATGTCTTTAATTTTCAGATGATGTTTTTAGTTTTTAAGTACTATTTTGAGTTTTAAATATAAATAATATTTAGAAAATATATTTTTGGTCGAAGGAAAACATTTGAATAATATTTAGGTATTATACTATTTTTAGTATCAGATATATTTTAAAGTTTCACATACAAATAATATTCGGATAGTATATTGTATTTGTGAGTTTGAGATACTGTTTTTAATTTTCAAAAACTATTTTGAGTTTCAAAATATTGTTTTAAGTTTCAAATACTGTTTTGAGTTTCTGATACTTATAATATTTAGATAATATACTCTTTTGATTGTATCTTATATGAGTAATATTTAAAAAATATACTTTTTGATGGAGGAAAATATTAAAGGGACATTAAATTATATTATATTTTGTTTTGATTTTATGTTGAAGTGAACATTTAAATTATAAAAATATTTTTAAATATGTGAATATTGATGCACAATAATATGGTTTCCATATCATTGAATTATTATTATTATTTTTTTTTATTTTAAGCCAAAATCTTGATTTCTTCATATATATGTGTGTGAAGACTGGTATATAGCAGAAGAAATCAAGATTTTAGCTTAAAATTAAAAATAAAAATAAAAAATAAAGTAATTGCACCAGCCATTATTTATCTAAATTTTGGTTCAGGATTGATGCATTGTATTAATAGCAACAACAACAAAATAATAATATCAATTACTTTGAAATCTTTATTTCCCAATGTACATAAGTCAAACCTTGATTACTTTGAAATCTTTTTATTTCCCAATGTACTTAACAAAATAAACAATAGGCTATTGTTTGGGACAACTTCAACCAAACATGAAAATAAGTACCCAAATTTCATCCTTGTTTTATTTAACCAAAGTTCAATTAATGCGTAGGTCGCTAACTAGACAAAAATTAATAAAATTAAGTTGAATGAGTAGAGAATTAAACTACTGGATCCTTGGTAAGTTACTGAGACCAATACCAGTAGGTTCCTAATATTTGGTCAAAAAAATCAAAATTTATAATACAACCCTCCTGACAATGGCAAGAAGTACGTGGACCAACTTGCCCAGTTTCATCTCCTAGACCAATCTGATCTCCTCGCTCTTGGGCCTCCCACCACTTCAAATATAATTTTTTGTTACCAGACTTTGGCAATATGTCAGCACATATTTTCACATGAAAATCCAAGATATTATGCTCATCTACAAAGCTTTTCATGAGTGATAATTCCGAATTGATATTTTTACTTATGGAACCTGTATCGACAAGGAGAATAGGTAAAGGAACGGGATTTTTCTTATAGACACTCCAAAATTTAAATCAATAATAGTATGAGGAAAAATATAATAAAACAAATAGACACAATAGAGTAGAGAATAAAGAATAAAAGAACAAATGATGATTACTTGTAATGATAAGGTGATGGAATGATGTCTTAGTGATGTTGTATGATGAGAACATAAATGACATGAGATATCATAAGATATATTTATAGGAGAAGATATTGCTCAAACCTTTTAGGAATATAATTCCTTAGTCTTGTAGGATTGCCTTATTTAGGAGAGAAGAAGATTTTCTTTGTAGAGTAGTCTTCCTAATTGAAATAGACTTTCTTATTAAGTTTTCTTCTTATTTAAGTAATCCTCCTCTATGGGAAAATATATCTCTTATTATAATAGGATACTAATAGGGGTTATCAATTAGCATATCTAAAACAGGAAATTTCATCGTGTGGTCTGGCCAACGTCAATACTTTCGTTCATGCCCTCCATTATTTTATTTTTTTTCAGTTTTGTCTTTGTTGTTTTCATCTTTATCTTGATTTTGGCCTATTTTGAAAGTTAGGGATGTATCTTCGGCGTTTCACATTCTTTCATCTTTTCTTTTTTTTCTTTTTTTTTTCTATTTATCATTTTTAAAGGCATATTTAATTTAAGTTAATTGAATGTGTTTATTTAATTTGTATATTTTAAGTAATTTAATTTTATATTCTAAATAACAACTTTTTTTAATTTTGAAACTTATTGTTATTTAGAATATAAAAATTAAACTAATTAAACAAAAGATTACCCATAGTCTTCAATAATTATTTTTTTATAACTATTTGGAATTTAGAAATTGAACTAATTAAACAAAAAATTACCCATGGTATTCAATAATTATTTTTTCAATAAAAATAACAAAAAAATTATGAAATATATCAAAGAAATCATTAATTTTATTATTGATACTAATAAAAGTAAAAATTACATTTATGATCTTAATTTTATTATTAATGATAAAAAAACTGAAAAAGCAACAAACGTCAACAAAAATCAACAACTGTAATTTTTTATTGCTTTTGTTATTTCAATTGTAGTTTTCAATTGTTTTTATTGTTTCTCTTTATTTATATTTGTTGATTTTTTAAAAAATAAAAAAATAAAAATTATGAGATATATAAAAAAATCGTTATTTTTATCCTTAACACTAAATAAAAGCAAAAAATTTATTTATAACCTTAATTTTGTCATTAATAATGAAAAAATAATTTAAAAATAATAAAAAATCAACAAAAATAAATAAAAATTAAAAAATTAAAAAAGCAATCAACAACTGACAACAACAACAAAAATCAACAACATAAATTTTGTTATTTTGTTGTTTCAGTTGTTGTTTTTAATTTTTTTTTTTTCGGTTTGTTGATTTTTTTTTCCAGCTTTTGTTTTTGGTTGATATTACAAATACATCATAAAGATTTTAAACTTATTACATATTAATAATCAATGAGTATCAAATAATTTTTTTAAAAAAAAATTAATATTTTAATAAACAAATTAAAGTAAAAAAAAATAAAATTCTTATCTTTAAGAATATAAAAGGAGAGAATTTTGTTTATTTATTGTTGTTACAACAACTGAAGATATTTATTACTTGGTTTAACACCAATTGAAGATATTTAGTTCATAATTATTCATTTGAGAAAAAAAGGTCTTAAGAGAAAATAATATTGAGGAAAAAAAGTTGAGAATAAAATGAAGACAATACCTTAAAAATAAAAAAATAAAAACATTGAGCAAAAAAAGTTGAGAAAAAATTATGAAGATATTAGAAAAAAAAAATGTTGAGAAAAATATATATTACTATGAAAATAGAAAAAACAATGTTGAGCAAAAAAAATTGAGAAAAAAATAGATGAAGGTAGTAAATAAAATATTGAGAAAAAAAATGAAAAAATTACAAAGCAAAAAATTGTTAAAAAAAATGATCCTAAAAATAAGGGTGGGAAAGGGAAAGAGCTATATTTGAAAGGAAAAAGTTAGAAAAAATAGTTTTGAAAGTTTTTAAGGTCAATTGTTTTTTTGAATTTTTTTTTTATATTTATGTAAAAACCTTTATTTGGAACTACACCTTCAACTTTAGACTTTCAGAAGGCAAAGGAGAGACTTTTTCCCGGTGTTGGCTCCAACCCATTTGAATTTGGGCCTCCACCAGAGCCATTTGTCCCCTCTGCTTCTTAAGGCAACAACAGAGGGATATCTTGTAAAGATGATCTTGATGAAAAAGAATCTTTCCTTTCATTCTAACCTAGTTTAAGACTCCATTTTTTTTCTTCTTCTACAATTAATGACACATAAGAGAGAATAGGACACAAATTGTGTCCAATTACTAATAAACCCAAAAAGAAGACAATTCGTAGGTAATGATCTCCACTTTTCGGTTTACTTTACAAATCCCAAATTCCCTATAAAAAGCTTCATGTCTTTAAGAATGCCTTCTTCTATTAATAGTCGCTCGGCTTTAATTAGAGCGATCCAACTGGGTAACAGGGCAAGAAAATGTAAATAACAAAAGGGAAAAGGGGAAGTGATGGTTTAAAAAAAAGCATGCATAGATTGTTTCACTCATAAAATTCTTGTGGTGAATCAAAATATGCATGAAGAAATCCAAAAGGAAAACACTAGTAGAACATGGTGAGAAAGAAGAGAAGACATAAGAGAGCCAACGAGCATGAGTTAAGGGGAGAGTGCAAAAAGAAGAAGAAGAAAAATAATAATAAGAATAAGAACTTATCATTGGAGCTAACAGCGGCATTTTAGGATGCGTGAAAATATTTTGAAAAGAAGGACACATGTGTAAATTGTTGAAAAAGGAGCACATTTTATGCTAATGCTCTAATTATTGAAAAAAGAGCACATTTGATGCTAATGCTCTATGTTTTTTGGGCATTTTTGTAAAAATCTCTATAATCTATACTATATATAAAAGTATGATAAAAGGAAAAATTGTTTTGGACAAAAAAGAATATACATATCTTATTTAATAACAAAAATAACCTTATGATGCATTTTTCTCTTCAAAATAGCTATTACCATCTATATCTATACTACATATAAAAGTATGAATATAGTGAAAACTTTTTTTGATAAAAAGGAACATATATATTTTATTTGATAATAAAAATAACCTTATGATGTATTTTTCTCTTCAAAATGCCTATTACCAATTATTTAACATTTCAATTTCTTTCAAGATAAATAGAAAGTTATTGTAATAATTTAGATTTGTAACTTTTTTGAGTTGAGATTTCAAGGCTTTATTATTGGATTGGCCATTTTCAATGTTATAAATTATCAATGGCGGAAGAGAATAAATTATTGAAAAGAGTCCTAAAGGAGGGGTGAATAGCACTATCAAATAAAAATGAGAAATTAAAAGAATTTTTTATAAGAATTGAATGAAAGTTGAGAAGGAAAAATGAAGAACACAAAAATTTAAGGAGTTTGGATTCAACAACAATCCTACATCTCCATCGAACTTATCCCCAAGTTAGCATTTTTCTCTTCAAAATAGCTATTACCATCTATATCTATACTACATATAAAAGTATGAATATAGTGAAAACTTTTTTTGACAAAAAAGAACATATATATTTTATTTGATAACAAAAATAACCTTATGATGTATTTTTCTCTTCAAAATGCCTATTACCAATTATTTAACATTTCAATTTCTTTCAAGATAAATAGAAAGTTACTGTAATAATTTAGATTTGTAACTTTTTTGAGTTGAGATTTCAAGGCTTTATTATTGGATTGGCCATTTTCAATGTTATAAATTATCAATGGCGGAAGAGAATAAATTATTGAAAAGAGTCCTAAAGGAGGGGTGAATAGGACTATCAAATAAAAATGAGAAATTAAAAGAATTCTTTGCAAAAATTGAATGAAAGTTGAGAAGGAAAAATGAAGAACACAAAAATTTAAGGAGTTCGAATTCAACAACAATCCTACATCTCCACCTAACTTATCCCCAAGTTAGGATTTTCAGTCAGCCACAATTTTATTCATAAGATTGAGAATACATAAGAGTTTTATGACTTACTTTTATAACCTTACAACTTGAGTTTTCAAGGCTCACTCAAAAACCAAAACCCAAGTGTTTTAATGAACAACACTTAAACTAATTCCTTTAGAAATAAATCTCACTTCCCTTCTAATATAACCTAAGGATTTAAGATGAAGAGAAATTCTGTTTCTAACACACATCCAACTCTCATAAGATTTATACAAATAAAGAATTGTTTAAGAGAATTTGAGAACTCAATGAATCCTTAAGAAAGAATGAATGATAACCAAGTTTCTTAACTTCTATTCAGCTCTAGAGGTTTTTATATAGAAAAAATATTTTTGTTAGAGGTGAAAATAATGTTTTCAACATCTATATTTTGAATCATTGAAAGTGATGTTGTCAGACAACTATTCTTGGATTAAAAACGTGATTGGTTACTCAAAACATTTGAATTTGCCCACACTTTCTTCATAAGAGCTTTAGATATTTGAATTACCTTTTTATATCATTTTGAATCACCTAAATTGGACTTTTTAGCTCAAGATATGTCCAAATACTAAGAGCTATGTAATCTGAAATGTAGACTATTGTTACACAACTTACCCAAGTTGAAGCCATGATTTGGTATTAAAAAAGTTTGAATTTGCCTATATTTTCTTCATGAAAGCTGTAGATATTTGAATTATCTTTCCAAATCATTTTAAATCACTTAAATTGGAATTTTTTAGCTCATTATATGTCCAAAATACTAAGAGCTATGCAATTTGAAATATAGACTACTGTCAAACAGCTATACCCAAGTTAAAGTTGTGATTTGCTATTGAAGAATTTTTAATATACCTATAATTTTTCCATAAAAGCTATATATATTTTAATTATCTTTCAATATCATTTTGAATCATCTAAATTGGACTTCTGGAGCTCAAGATATGTCCAAAAAACTAAGAGCTGTGCAATCTAAAATGTAGACTAGTGTCAAACAGCTATACCCAATTTGAAGCCGTGATTTGCTATTAAATAAGTTTGAATTTTCCTATTATTTCTTCATAAAAGTTTTAGATATTTGACTTATATTTCCATATCATTTTGAATGACCTAAATTGGACCTCTGTAGCTCAACATATGTCCAAAATACTAAGAGTTGTGCAATCTAAAATGGCAGCTATATATGTGGATTTCGACTTAATATTTACACACACAAATGAACTCAAATTTTGACAAGCAAGCCCAATTCAAAAAGCTTAATATTTCTAATTCAAATATGAAGAAGGTAACTTTCTTATTTTAAAACTCTAAGGATATCAAAAGCCTCCTTAAATCTTAGAGGTTGAATCAGCCCAAGATAATCATACATCATTTTAATTTCCAATGGAGTCCTAACTTATACACACTTAAACAAAAAAATTAAATACTCAAAATTAAGTTTTTTAAGATCAAAATTAAGATTGATTATTGCTAAGGTCCTCATTTTTGGATTTGACAAACTTATTTTGAGTTTGATAAAAATAATACAAAGTAAAATGTGTGATAATATTTATGATAATAATGATACCAAATGAAATAAAATATATTTCTTTATTTCTCCCCTACGAATATGGACATGATAAGAAGTATAAATTTATAGATTATTCCCCTTGACAGAAAAAAACAACATAAAATATAGCAAGAGGGATAAAAACATGGCATTTTTATGACAAATGTATTAAAAACATAAAATATGATAACATGATCATTTAATGCAAGATGTGCTTAATTATTATATGATCATATAGAGCTTAGCTAGTTAATCAATCACGTAGCACTTAACATACAAAAAAATAAACACAAATTATTCTTAATATATTTTCCTCTCTTTATACAAAGGTAAAAGGAAAAGAGAGAGATATAAAGGGAAATGAATATAAAGAGACCAAAATTCCTATAGGAACAAATCAAAGAGACACCAAATCTTTGTAAAAATATTCATGTCTTATCAAAGATTAAAATAATTCCTAAGAAAATATTCATGCCTTATCAAAGATCAAAACAATTCCTAAGAAGATATTCATGCCTTATCAAAGATAAAAATATTTTCTAAGAATATAATAGTATACACATGTATAGTAACAAATAACAAACTCAAATATATTTCTCCCCTTTTATCAAAAGCAGAAAGAAAAGAGAGAGATATAAAGGGAAAATGAAAATAAAGATACACAAAATCTTTGTAAAATCTATATCATACATAAACAAAGTAAGCAAAATAAGGCCTTTTGTCACATATGATGTATGACAAAATTAGCCATACTTACAATGTTAATATGCATGTGAAAATTTAAAAAAAATTTCTCCCCCTATATCAAATAAAAATATAATATGTTACTAATATAAACACATTTTTTAAAGGAGTTTTAAAATTAAAAAAAATACATATATTAAAAAAATTAACTAGGTACACATGCAAATTCAAATTATTTCTCCTCCTTTGACAACATGCAAAAGGAAACTTAAAAAGATAAACCAAAAATAAACTAATGACTATATAAAAAAATTTAAGATTAAAATCAAAATATTTATCAATCAAAGTAATAAATAAACACAACATGATTTCACATGAAAATAGTTCAACCATCAATTAAATATAAAATCAAGATCAACTAGAACCATCAATCATGACAAGTTCATGCTTAATGAAATTTAATCTATCTTCATTGAGAGGTTTGGTGAAGATATCTACAAGTTGATTATTTGTATCAATAAATTCAAGTGAGATTTCACCAATTTGAACGTGATCACGCAAAAAATGATGTCTAATGTCTATATGTTTAGTTCTAGAATGCTAAATGGGATTTTTTCTATGGTTGATAGCACTTGTATTATCACATTTGATTGGAATGTGATTAAGTTTTACACCATAGTCTAACAACTGTTGTTTTTGCCATAAAACTTGTGAATAATAAAGACTTGCAATAATATATTCAACTTCAGCAGTGGACAAGGCAACTGAAACTTATTTCTTGTTAAACTAAGAAACTAAACATTGTCCTAAAACTTGACAAGTTCCAAAAGTGCTTTTTCTATCTAGTAAACTACTAGCAAAGTTTGCATCAGAATAACTAATTAAGTTAAAGGATGAACTCCTAGGATACCAAAGTCCTAAATGCATTATACCACAAAGATATTTGAAAATTCTTTTGATAGCATTCAAATGAGACTCTCTAGGACTTTATTGAAATCTAGCACACAACCAAGTAGCAAACATAATATCGAGTTTACTAGCAGTTAAATAAAGAAGGGATCCAACTATACCTCTAAATCGCTTTTCATCAACCGATTAGCTATTCTTATCTTTGTTAAGTTTAGTTGTGGTGCACATTGGAGTTTTACTTATCTTAGCTCCATCCATGCCAAACTTCTTAAGAACATCCCTTTTATACTTAGTTTGATTAATGAAAATCCCATATTTGCATTGCTTGATTTGTAGTCCAAGAAAGAATTTGAGTTCACCTGTCATACTCATCTCAAATTCTCCTTGCATTAAATTAGAGAATTCCTCACACAACTAATGGTTAGTCGCACCAAATATAATGTCATCAACATATATTTGAACAATTAATAAATCATGTTTGGATTTCTTTATAAAAAGAGTTATGCCAACCTTTCCTTTAGAGAAACCTTTCTCTAGTAAAAAGTTACTCAATCTTTCATACCAAGCTCTTAGAGATTGTTTCAATCCATATAATGCTTTTGAAACTTTAAACACATGATTTGGAGAGTCAAAATTTTCAAAATCCAGAGGCTATTCAACATATACCTCCTCTTCAATAAAACCATTTAAAAATGCACTTTTAACATCCATTTGATTAATTTTAAAATCCATGTATGATGCAAATGCAAATGCAAGTAGCATCCTAATAGCTTCTAACCTTGCAATGAGGGCAAAGGTTTCATCATAATTAATGCCTTCCTCTTGATTATAACCTTTAGCTACTAGACTAGCTTTGTTCCTAGTTATGATACCTTATTCATTCATCTTATTTCTAAACACCCATTTGGTGCCTATAATAGGATGATGTTTAGGTCTAGGAACCAAGGTCCAAACCTTGTTTCTTTTAAATTGATTTAACTCTTCTTGCATAATAAGGACCCAAAATTCATCACTCAAAGCATCATCAACATTTTTAGGTTCAATTTGAGAAACAAAAGCTAAATTAACAATAGACTTAAGTTCAGATCTAATAGTTACCCCTTTTGAAGTGTCACCTATGATGAGGTCTTAAGGGTGAGCTTTCTTGAATTGCCAATCCTTTGGAGGTTCATCCTTCAAGGTAGGTTAAGATGTCTCCTCATTTTCCTCCGTACTTGGACCTTTAAGTTCCAAAGGCTTACTAGCATTTTCTTATTATGTTTCCATAATCTCATTGTCACCTATAAGATCATCAACACTACAAACATCCTTTTTAGGATCAAGTGAGTTTGATTCATTAAATTTCCACTGTTGGGTTTCATGATACAAACGCAGCGAAAAAATTAAAATTTTATCACGTTCCCAAACTTGGATCCACGTAATTTGACTACTTTATTAAATCTAGGGTTTCAAGAATCTTACCAAAATGCAAAAGAGGCAAGATTTTCTGGAAGGATGAGAGGAGGTTCACACCCATGACACCTTACCTCGAGCCTTTTTGGCTTGGTTTTTTGGATCAAGATGTCTCTAAAAGGATGTGTCCTCTATAGGTATCCACATGAATAACCCTTCACAAAATGAATTGGAGTGTGTGCTAGTAACCTCCTTGATTGTCTCACAAATCAAGAACAAAAGGAAAAACTCTGTCTTTGTTTTCTAAGAAGAAAGAAAAAAATTGGAGGCAGGAAAAACAAGTGTGTGAAACCCTAGAGAATATAATATATTTATAAACTCCAAATTAGGGTTTCACCTACCAATGACCTTTTGGTAATATTCCATTTATTATATTCTGATTTTATTTAAAAATAAATCAAAAATAATATCTTATTTATTTATTTAAAATAACATTTATCTTAAATAAATAAAACACTTTAATTATTTTTTTTTCATAGAGTTTATTTTGGGCTTATTAAACCCATATTCATTTTAGGCTTGTTCTAAGTGTGTGACCCTGTAGGTTCACGTAACATTGGTAGTGGGCCTAAATCTCTATTTAGGCCTACAAGTCATAAGTGGCCTCTAGCAAGACATTATGACTACCCAAGTCATGTGAAGTCAATAATCCAACATAACCTAATTACAATGAATTTTATCGTCCCTTTATCACATGATATCTTAATTGAACATAAGGCATAGAATGTCATCCTTATATAGTTCAATATTATAACTTGATTCTAAGTAGACTGAAAATGATAACTCTTTATCAATTCATTTCAGCATGGCCATGCAATTTTCTTCAATCTATCTCATTAAGGAGCCCATAGATATCTTTCTCATATTAATGAGGGATAAATTCCTTCTGAATCACTCATATTCCTCACATAACTAATTTCATATCCAATAACATTCCAATTTAATCGTCTGGTTAAAGACAATGTTAGAATGTGTCAAAACATAAAATAGCTATGTAGAAATCCATGATGATTTCAAGGTCAAAGGATCGAAATAAAATTACTGTGATGAGAAATACTTATGACAATAATCTATGTAGTATTCTTATAGTGGGTCAATCCAATACATCATCTCTCATCATATACCTATGAGTTGACTTAATATCTCATATTCATTATTAGTAAAGCATAACCATCAGTTAACATCATATTACCTTTAATACTTTAATATTTATATAATGAATAAATGGCTATGGATAATTAGAATGGAACTCTTATTTTAATCTAAAGGTTTTACTATCAAGTCACATACTTGATGGCCTTAGTAAGAATTAACCATTTATATGATTATCATAAAATCAAATGATAATGAAATACCTTTTTATTAATAAAATAAGAAAGTCAATGCATAATCAAATTATTGACCTAGTGCATATCACTAACACCATATGCATTGACTCTTTAACTACTAGAGTTCTCTTATTAAAGACCCTATATGCTTTACTAGAAATAGATTAGCCTAAGAATCCTTCATCGGCTTTAGAATCAAATTTCCTAAGATTATCCGTGGTGTTCAGTATAAAGCACTTGTATCCAAATACTCTTAGATATGAGATTTTAGGTTTTCTATTGTTTCATAGTTCATAAGATGTTTTATTTAAAATTGTTCTTTTGAAAACTCGGTTTGAAATATAACAAGATATATTAACGACTTCTGTCCAAAAATATAAAGGCAAATTATACTTATGAAGCATTGTTCTAGCCATTTCCATAAGAGTTCTATTTTTTCTTTCAACTACCCCATTTTGTTGATGTGTTCTAGGAGATGAAAATGTATAAGAAACACCATTTTCATTACAATAGTTTTTGAAAATTTCATTTTCAAATTTGGTTCTATAATCACTTCTAATAGATGAAATACAAAAACCTTTTTCTTTTTGAACTATTTTAGCATAATTTTCAAAAGCTTTAAAAGCATCATTCTTATGAGCAAGAAAATATACCTAAGTAAATCTAGAGTAATCATCAACCAATACATATGCATAGTGCATTCCATTGATACTAGCAACTCTAGTTAGTCAAAATAAATCCATATGTATAAGTTCAAGTGGCCTAGAGGTGGACACAACATTTTTTTGCTTAAATGAGGACATGGATTGTTTTCCCTTTTGGCAAGCATCATAAGGTTTATCCTTACTGAATTCAAGCTTAGGTAAACCAATCATAAGTTCATGTTTACAAAGATCATTCAAAAGCTTAAAATTTACATGTCTTAACCTTCTATTCCATGTCCATATGTCATGGGAGATAAACACAAAGCATTTTATGTCTTTGTTATCAATTTTATTCAAATCAATGACATAAACATTCTCTACTCTTTCACTACTAAAAATAACTTTTTTTTTCAAGACTATTAATAAAGCAATTTTTAGGATAGAAAGTTACTTTATTTCCCATGTCACATAATTGACTTATACTAAGAAAATTATGTTTAAGACCATTAAAAAACAACACATGATGTATAGATAAGGATTGAGGATTACCCATTTCTCTAATGCCAATAATTTTTCCTTTTGCATTATCTTCAAAAGTAACGTGTCCTCCATCTTTAGCATCAAGTTTGTTGAATTATTCTTTGTCTCCTATCATGTGCCTTAAACATCCACTATCAAAATACCACTTGCTTTTTGTTCTTGTAGATTTCAAGCACATATACACAAAGACAATTTAAGCATTCTTTTGAACTCAAACCTTTCTTGGTCTAGGTTGGTTAGTTTCAAAATAGTTCGTAGGAAGCAAGTTTATATGCAGTCTTCTATAGAAGCACACATTATTGGTATGTCCCTTAATCATGCAATATGAGCATTCAAAAGTTGCAAACTTATTTCTCCTAGGAAGATATGCATTCTTAATGTCTAAAGCATGCCTTTGTTGATGTTATGGTGTGTGTCTCCCAAAGTTTTATGTCATTAAATGAGACATGCATTGACAATGATGATGTGTATTTCGATAATTTTGTGCAACATGTTTATGTGCATTGTATTATATAGCATGCCTATTATAATTGTGTCTAATGTACATATAAGCATGCTTGGGTTGATGTGCTCTAGTTTGAACCTTACCTCTTTATGTTAATAAAGGATGAATCTTATAAGACTTTCCCTTGTTATTTAACACATGAGATCTTTTAGCTTTGAAAGCTTAAGTCCCATTTGATTTGGAGGTTAAAAGAGTGGAATCATGTGAAGCTCTTACAAAATTAATATGTGATGAAGATGATGAAGACATTCCATTCTTATATCCAATTCCATGGGTATCTCCATGAAATTTTTGAGAGTTAAGAAGACTATCTAAAGTTTCTTTTCCTCTCTTAAATTTAGCAATGGAATTATTTAATTTTAAGACCTCCTTAGAAAGCTTATAATTTTCATCATTTGCTTCATAAGCTTTCTAAAGTTGACCTTCCAAAGAATTAAAAGATTTTGCATCACTAATAAGTTTTTCATTTGATTCAACAAGTTTAGCAAAATTAATTTTTAAATTTTCTAATTCTCTATTTAAAATACCTAACTCATGCTTATAATATTTCTTCTTAGATAATAAACTTTTGCATTTAACAAGTAATTTGCTCGTAATAGAGCTCTCATAATCATCATCATCATCATCACAATAATTATCACAATCATCAAAGGAAGAACAAGAACTAGATGGTACCTCATTTTATTTTCAAGGGCCATAAAGAAAAAATTGGCCACTTCTTATTGTTCCTCTTCCTCTTCGGATTCGGAGGAATCACCCCAAATAGCTTTGAATGCCTTCTTCTTATCTTTTGCTCCCTTGTTCTTGAATTTGAGTTTAGGACACTCACTTCTAATATGTCTCAATTTCTCATATTCATAGCAAGTAATCTCCTTAGTTTTCTTCTTCCCATCTCCTTCAAACTTCTTATTGAAGTCCCTTATTCTTGACAAGTTTTTCTTTCTTAAAAACTTCTTAAAGATCCTAGTTAGCATGGCAATGTCATCATCTTCATTGCTAGAATCTTTGATGTTTTCCTCTTCACTATCTTCATGAAGAGCTTTTAGAGCAATGCTCTTTTATTTTCTTCTTTCTCTTCTTGTTCTTCACCTCTTTGATTGATAATGAGCTCATATGTTAAGAACTTACCAATAAGCACATTGTTTGATAGAGTGGAGAGGTCTTGAGTTTCCTTAATTGAAGTAACACGAGATTCCCAATCCTTCTTAGGTAGGATTCTTATAATCTTGTTGTTTACCTCTTCCTTGGAGAAATGTTTTCCAAGTTTCTTGAGGGTTGTAAGGAGAGCATTGAGATGGTTTATCATCTATGTGATAGATTCATGAGGCTTCATTTTAAATAGTTCATATTTATACATATAAAGTTGAACCTTCTTGCTTCTTTCTTAAATGTTGCCTTCGTAATGGTTTTCTAAGGTCTCCCACATTTCTTTGGCTAACATACAATGTTGAAGCTTGCCTCCTTCTTCTCTTATCATTGAAGAGACTAAAGTAATCATAGTTTTTTTATTTTTATGATTTTCTTCCTTTTAATCAATACTCCATTAGCTTCTTGTAAGAGTAGTTACCACACTATCAATGATAGTTGTAAGTGGTTCATAACATCTTAGGAAAATGTCCCAAAGTTTGATGGAATCATAATTAAGATATAATTCCATTTTGAATTTCCAATATGGATAGTCACTACCATCAAAGAATGGTCTAACATAAGAGATGTTTTATGATTCACTCCCCATGATATTGTATTATAGCAATGAAGTACCTAGAATTCAAGATATGATACTAATTGAAAAGATTCTTAAAGCGGGGTGAATAGGACTATCAAATAAAAATGAGAAATTAAAAGAATTCTTTGCAAGAATTGAATGGAAGTTGAGAAGGAAGATTGAAGAACATAAAAATTTAAGGAGTTCAGATTCAACAACAATCTTACATCCCCACCTAACTTATCCTCAAGTTAGAATTTTCAATTACCCACAATCTTATTTATAAGATTGAGATTATAAAAGAGTTTTGTGGCTCACTCTTACAACCTTACAACTTGAGTTTTCAAGGCTCACTCAAAAAACCAAAACCCAAGTGTTTCAATGGACAACACTTAAACTAATTCCTTTAGAAATAAATCTCACTTCCATTCTAATCTAACCCAAGATTTAAGATGAAGAGAAATTCTATTTCTAACATACAAACAACTCTCATAAGAGTTATACGAATAAAAAGTTGTTTAAGAGAATTTGATAGCTCAATGAATGCTTAAGAAAGAATGAATGATAAAACAAGTTTCTTAACTTCCATTTAGCTCTAAAGGTATTTATAATTAAAAATATAGTTGTTGGAGGTGCAAATAATGTGTCCAATGTCTATATTTTAAATTTTGAATTATTGAAAGTGATGCTATTAGACAGCTATTCATATATTGAAACCGTGATTGTCTACCCAAGAAATTTGAATTTGCCCACACATTCTTCATATAATCTATATATATTTGAATTAGATTTCCATATCATTTTTAATCACCTAAATTGGACTTCTTTAACTCAAGATATTTCCAAACTACTATGAGTTGTGCAATCTGAAGTGCAAACTACTAACAGGCAACTATACCCAAGTTGAAGCCATGATTTTCTATTGAAGAATTTTAAATTTTCCCATACATTATTCATGAAAGTTTTAGATATTTGACTTATATTTCCATATCATTTTGAATCACCTAAATGGGACTTCTGTAGCTCAAGATATGTATAAATTATTAAGAGCTATGCAATCTAAAATGCAGACTATGATTAGACAGCTATACACAAGTTGAAGCTGTGATTTTCTATTAGATAACTTTAAATTTGCCCACACTTTATTCATAAAATTTTTATATATTTTACTTAGATTTCCAAATCATTTTGAATTATCTCAATTGGACTTCTTTAGCTCAAGATATGTATAAAATACTAAGAGTTGTGCAATCAGAAATGGCAACTGCATACGTTGATTTTGAATTAATATTTGTATACCTAAATGAACTCAGACTTTGAAAAGCAAGACTAATTAAGAAAGCTCAAGATGTCTACTTAAAATGTGAAAAATATAACTTCCCCATTATAAAACTTTAAGGATGTCAAAAGCCTCCTTAAATCTTAGAGGTCAAATCAGCCCAAGATAATCATACTTCATTTTAACTTCCAATGGAGTCCTAACTTATACACACTTAAACAAAAAAATTAAATGCTCAAAATTAATTTTGTTAAGATCAAAATTAAGATTTATTATTGCTAAGGTAAACACATAAGAATTCAACCATCAATTCATCAATTTTAACAAGTGATCAAGACAAGCTTAAGCCATCAATCATACTAAGCTCATGCTTAATAAAATCAATCTTTCCTCACAAAGAGGCTTGGTAAAGATGTCTACTAATTGATCATTTGTATTAATAAATTCAAGAAAGATATCATTATTTTGCACATGATCTTGGAAGAAACATGTCTAATATCTATATACATAGGTCTTGAATGTTGAATGAGATTCTTGCTAAGGTTAATAGCACTTGTATTATCATATTTAATTAGAATGTGATTAATATGAATGCCATAGTCCAATAGTTGTCATTTTTTCCATAGAACTTGGGTGCAACAATAACTAAAATTTGACAAGTTTCGAAAGTGCTTTTTCTATCTAGTAAACTATCGGCGAAGTCCACATTAGAATAACTAATCAAGTCAAAGGAAGAACTTCTAGGATACCAAAGTCCTAAATGAATTTTACCATAAAGATATTTGAAAATTCTTTTGATACCATTTAAATAATACTGTCTAGGACTTGATTGAAATCTAACATATAAGCAAATAGCAAATATGATATCTGGTCTATTAGTAGTTAAATAAAGAAGGGATATGATCATACCTCTAAATCATTTTTCATCAACAGGTTTGCCATTCTCATCCTTGTTAAGTTTAGTTGTGGTGCTCATTGGAGTTTTGCTTGATTTAGTTCTATCCATACCAAACTTCTTGAGAATGTCTCTTGCATATTTGGTTTGATTGATGAAAATCATCTTTACATTACTTGATTTGAAGTCCAAGAAAGAACTTGAGTTCTGCTATTATACTCATCTAAAATTCTCCTTGCATTAGCCTAGAAAATTCCTCACACAAGCAATGGTTGGTAGCATCAAAAATAATGTCATTAATATAAATTTGAACAATTAATAAATTATGGTTGGATTTCTTTATGAAAAGAGTTATGTCCACCTTTCCTTTAGAGAAACTTTTCTTTAATAAAAAGTTACTCAATCTTCCATACCCAGCTCTTGGAGCTTATTTTAATCTATATAATGCTTTTGACAATTTAAAAACATGATTTGGAGAGTCAAAATTTTCAAAACCCAAAGGTTGCTCAACATATACCTCTTCTTTAACAAAACCATTTAAAAATGCACTTTTAACATCCATTTGATAAAGTTTAAACTCCATGAATGATGCAAATGCAAATAGCATTCTAATAGCTTCTAACCTTGCAACCGGGGTAAAGGTTTCATCATAATCAATGCCTTTCTCTTGATTATAACCTTTAGCTACTAGTTCAGCTTTGTTCCTAGTTATGACACCTTATTTATTCATCTTATTTCTAAACACCCATTTGGTGCCTATAATAGGATGATGTTTAGGCCTAGGAACCAAGGTTCAGACCTTATTTCTCTTAAATTGATTTAATTCTTCTTGCATAGTAAGGACACAAAATTCATCACATAAAGCATCATCAACATTTTTTAGTTCAATTTGAGAAATAAAAACTATATTAATAATAGAGTTGAGTTTAGATCTAGTATTTACCCCTTTTCTAGTGTCACCTATGATAAGATCTTGTGGATGACCTTTCTTGAATTACCAAACCTTTGGAAGTTCATCCTTAATGGGAGATTGAGATGTCTCCTCATTATCTTCCTTGTTTGGTCCTTTAAGTTCCAAAGGTTTACTTGTAATTTCTTTTTGTGTATCCATAATCTCATTTTCACCTATAACATCATCAACACTACCAACATCCTTTCTAGGATCAAGTGAGTTCGAATCATTAAAAACAACATGTATTGACTCTTCAGCTACTAGAGTTTGCTGATTAAAGACTCTATATGCTTTACTGTAAATGGAACAGCCTAGGAAAATTCCTTCATCGTCTTTGGAATCAAATTTTCCAAGATTGTCCTTAGTGTTCAATATAAAGCACTTGCATCCAAATACTCTTAGATATGAGATTTTGGGTTTTCTATTATTCCATAACTCAAAAGATGTTTTATTTAAAATTGGTCTTTTAAAAACACAGTTTGAAATATAACAAGATGTGTTAATAGCTTCCGCCCAAAAGTATAGAGGCAAATTATACTAATGAAGCATTGTTCTAACGATTTCCACAAGAGTTCTATTTTTCCTTTCAACTACCCCATTTTTTTAGGAGTTCTAAAAGAAGAAAATGTATGAGGAATACCATTTTCATTGCAATAGATTTTGAAAAATTTATTTTCAAATTCAGTTCCATGATCACTTCAAATTGATGAAATACATAATCCTTTTTCTCTTTGAACTCTTTTTGCAAAATTTTTAAAATCTTTAAAAGCATCACTCTTATGAGCAAGAAAGCATACCCAAGTAAGTCTAGAGTAGTCATCAACTAATACATATGCATAGTGCATTCCTAGCAACTCTAGTTAGTCGAAACAAATCCATATGTATAAGTTCAAGTAGTCTAGAAGTGGACACTACATTTTTAAGCTTAAATGAGGACTTGTTTTTTTTTTCCTTCTTGACAAGTATCATAAGGTTTATCCTTAGTGAATTCAAGCTTAGGTAAACCAATGACAAGTTCATGTTTACAAAGATCATTTAAAAGCTCAAAATTTGCATGTCATAACCTTCTATGCCATGTCTCTGTGTCATGGAAAATTGACATTAAGCATTTTATGTCGTTGTTATCAATCTTATTCAAATCAAAAAAATAAACGCTATCTACTCTTTCACCAATAAAAATTACTTTGTCTTCATCAAGACTACTAACAAAGCAATTTCTAGGATAGAAAGTCACCTTATTTCCCATGTCACATAATTGACTTATACTTAGCAAATTGTGTTTAAGACCATCAACAAAAAAATACTTGATGTATAGCTAAGGATTGAGGATTATCTATTTCTCTAATGCCAATAATTTTTCCTTTTGCATTGTCTTCGAATGTAACATGTCCTCTATCATTAGCATCAAGTTTGTTGAATTGCTCCTTATCTTCTGTCATATGCCTTGAACATCCACTATCGAGATACTACTTTCTTTTTATTCTTGTGGATTTCAAGCACACCTACATAAAACAATTTAAATGTTCTTTGAACCCAAACCTTTCTTATTCTAGGTTGGTTAGTTTCAAGATAATCCAAAGGAAGCAAATTCATGTGTATTCTTCTATAGAAGCACACATTATTGGTATATCCTTTTATCATGCAATATGAACATACAACATTTTCAAATTTGTTTCTCTTAGGATGATATGTTTTCCTAGTAAATAAAACATGCCTTTGGTGTTGCAGTGGTGTGTGTCTCCTATTATTTTGTGTCATAGTATGAGACATGTATTGATAATGCCAATATGTATTTTGATAGGTTTGTGCAATATGTCCAACATTTTTATGTGCATTGTGTTGTGTAGCATGCCTATTATAATTGTGTCTAGTGTACATATAAGCATGCATGGGTTGAGGTGCTCTAGTTTAAGGCTTACCTCTTTGTGTTAACGAAGGGTGAGTCTTATAAGACTTTCCCTCATTATTTAACACATGAGATCTTTTAGTTTTGAAAGTTTGAGTCTCATTTATTTTGGAGGTTGAAGGAATGGAATCATGTGAAGCTTTTACAAAATTAATATGTGATGAAGATGATGAAGCCATTCCATTCTTATATCCAATTCCATGGGTATTTTCATGAAATTTTTTAAAGTCAATAAGACTATCTAAATTTTCTTTTCCTCTCTTAAATTTAGCAAATGAAATTATTTAATTCTAAGACCTCCTTATAAAGCTTATGATTTTCATCATTTGTTTTCTTAAGTTGATCTTCCATAGAATTTGAAGATTTAGCATTACTAACAAGTTTTTCATTTGATGCAACAAGTTTAGCAAAATCATTTTTTAATCTATCAAATTCTTTGGTTAAGCTAGCTAACTCATGCTTATATTATTTCTTCTTAGATAATAAAATTTTGCATTTAACTAATAATTTGCTCATAATAGAGCTCTCATCATCATCATCATAATAATCATCATAATCATCAAAGGAAGAATAAGAAGTGGATGGTACCTTATTTTCATTTTCAAGAGCCATGAAATAAAGATTCGCAACTTCTTATTGTTCCTTTTCCTCTTCGGATTCTGAGGAATCATCCTAAGTATCTTTGAAGGCCTTCTTTTTGTCTTTTGCTCCCTTGTTCTTGAATTTGAGTTTAGGGACTCAATTCTAATATGTCCTAGTTTCTTGCATTCATAGTAAGTAACCTCTTTTGTTTTCTTCTTCCCATATCCTTCAAACTTCTTGTTGAAGTCCCTTGTTCTTGAGAAATTTTTCTTCCTCAAGAACTTCTTAAAGTTCCTAGTGAGTATGGCAATGTCACTATCTTCATCACTAGAATCTTTAATACTTTCCTCTTTACTATCTTCTTGAAGAGCTTTTAAAGCTATGCTCCTTTTCTTTTCTTCTTTTTCTTTTTGCTCTTCACTTCTTTGCTTAATGGTGAGCTCATGTGTTAAAAGCTTACCAATGAGCACATCAGTTGATAAAGTGGAGAGGTCTTGAGCTTCCTCAATTAAAGTAACTCTAGATTCCCAATCCTTTTTAAGTGGGATTCTTAGAATCTTATTGTTTATCTCTTCCTTAGTGAAATATTTACCAAGTTTTTTTAGGGTTATAAAAAGAGCATTAAGGCAGTTTGTCATCTCCGTAATAGTTTCTTAAGGCTTTATTTTAAAGAGTTCATATTCATACATATGAAGTTGAACCTTCTTACTTCTTACTTTTATATTGCCTTCATAATTATTCTTTAAGGTCTCCCACATTTCCTTGGCCGAAATGTAATGTTGAAGTTTGCCTCCTTCTTCTTTTGTCATTGAAGAGACTAGAGTGATCATAGTTTTTTTATTTTTATGATTTTCTTCCTTTTAATCGATACTCCATTAGCTTTTTGCAAGGGTAGTTACCACACCATCAATGATAATTATGGGTGGTTCCCAACCTCTTAGGACAATATCCCAAAGTTTGATGGAATCACAATCAAGATATAATTTCATTCTAAACTTCCAATGTGGATAGTCACTACCATTAAAGAATGGTCTAAGTGAAGAGATGTTTTGAGATTCACTCCCTATAATCTTGTATTTTAGCAATGAAGTACCTAGAATTCAAGCTCTAATACCAATTGAAAGAGTCCTAGAGGGGGGTGAATAGGGCTATCGAATTAAAATTGGAAATTAAAGGAATTTTTTATAAGAATTGAAAGAATGTAGAGTAGAAAGAATGAAGAACACAATGATTTAAGGAGTTCGAATTCAACAATAATCCTACATCTCCACCTAAATTATCCTTAAGTTAGGATTTTTAATCACCCATAATCTTATTCACAAAATTGAGATTTACACAAGAGTTTTATGGCTCACTCTTACAACTTTAAAACTTGAGTTTTCAAGGCTCACTCAAAAACTAAATCCTAAGTGTTCCAATGGATAACACTTAAACCAATTCCTTTAGAAATAAGTCTCATTTCCCTTCTAGTCTATCCTAAGATTTAAGATGAAGACAAATTCTATTTCTAACACACCCCAAATCTCACAAGAGTTAATTAATACAAGGAATGTTAATAGAAAGAAAAAATGACCTTAATGAATGTTTAAAGAGTTTTTTGATAAACAAAGAGTAATGTAATGTATTGTTCTTATTATCACAACTCTAGAGCACATATAAATAGATTAAACTTAAAAAATATGGTTGTTGGCGCCATTGATTATGTCTCCAACGTCTCTTTCCTTCAATAAATGAAAACTTGACTTTTGCATGATTTTTGATGCTCGAGGTCATGAGCATTTGAAAAATATGACCGTTATATGCAAAATGTATGTTGGCGAAGCTCATAGTTGAGTCACAATTGTGAGCATAGACCGTGAACATATCAGCCATTTTTCTTATGGACACTCATGATCAGGACACGCTCATGGTTTGGCATAGCCATAAGCATAGACCATGAGCATATCAACCACTTTGCTTATGGACACTCATGGTCAAATATGGGTCGTGAGCGTAGGTTGGACCATAAGCGTATTAGCCATTTTGCTCACAGACACTTAGGGTCATGAACGAGACTGAAGGCGATTGAATTAACCTTAATATTCTCCATAAAATTTTTAGATAATTGTCTTACCTTTCCATAGCACTCTTAATCACCTCAATTGAACATCTATAGCTCAAGATATTATTAAAATACTAAGACCTGCTCAATCTGAAATGAAAGTTGCATATACTGACTTTGACTCAAGATTTGCATACCTAAATGAGCTTGGATTTTTATAAGTAAACTCAATTTAGAGAGCTTAAGATGTTTACTTCAAAAGTGAAGAAGATCATTTTCTTATTAAAGAGCTCTAAAGATGTTAAAAGCCTTTTTGAATCTCAGGCACCGAATTAGCTTAAAAGACCACTATATACCAAAAGTGTATATTTTTGGTATATAATTTCCTACACACTTAGTTGTATCAAAATTGTTAGTCAAAGTCCAAAATGAGGAGTTTGATCATGCAAATGGTCAAAAATCTTCCCCTTTTTGGCTTTGACAACCAATTTAAAAAGATAATAAATAATGTATGTGTATGTAAAAAATAAATAACATGTATAAGCATATTAAATTAAAATAGCTCCCCCTTTCAAAATAAATAGATGCAATAAATTGCTCCCCCTTAATACATGCATAAAATTAATATTTATCATATATCAGAGCATATAAATAAATGAATTTCTCCTCCTTTTTAGACATGATAAGAAATATAAATTTACTTTATTTTCCTTTTTTTTTTTGTCAGAAATAAAGACAACATAAAATTTTAATAAGAACATGGCCTAAAATAACAACATGATGATAACATGATTATTAAAATAAATTGTCAGGTAATTTGAAGGAGATAATTTCAAACATATATGCAATGCATCATAAAAGTAGTACATATATCACATGATCATGTAGAGCTTAGCTAGCCAATCAATCATCATACATAATTATGTGGCACTTAGCATATCACAAATACAATTATTTATCCCCATAGCCCATCCCATAGCTTCTTCTCCCCCTTTGTCAAAGGCAAAAAGAAAAGAGAGAGATATAAAGAGAAATTATATAAAGGAACCAAAAAATTCTAGAGGGAATAAAAGATCACAAACCAAAACAATGAAAACAAAGATACTCAAAATCTTTATAAAATCTATGTCATACATAAACAAAGTAAGCAAAACAATGCTTAATTTGAAGGACAAAACTTGCCACACTTATATTGTTAGTATGCATGCATAAACAAAATTATGTGAAATAAATTCAAACAATTTTCTCCCCCTATTTAAGTGGATTAAAAAAATATTGATATTAAGGACACACTATCACATAGTTATGTCACTAACATAAACACATCTTTGTAAAAAAAAATTTCTCTTCCTTAAAAGAAATTAACTAAGTACACATGCAAACTCAATTTTTTTTACCTTCTTTGAGAAAATTAAAGATAGACCAAATCTTTAAAAACTATATCCATGCCTTATCAAAGATCAAAACAATTCCTAAGTAGAATTGATACATGAATAAATTAAATATTAATTATGTATGTATAAACATAAAAAAATATTCATGCGTAGACATAATAAATACAAAATTAAACAAACTCAAATATTTATCCCCCTTGTCAAAATGCAAATAAAATTGCATTAAAAAGGAGAGAATTACAATGATGTTAAAATATCAATTGTAAACTAGAGAGAAACATAAAAAGACATAAAATTAACAACTCATGACTTATATCCAGAAAATATCCAAAAGATATACTAAACTTAAACTAACAAAAAGTATTCATAAAACAAACTAATAGGTCAAAACTTAGATACAAAAAATATATTGAAAATAAACCAAACAGATGCTAGCGTAGAACAGAAAAAAAACATTAAAAAGTCTTGTTGAGGAGGAAGAATATTTTTGCTAAATTATAAAAATTAATTAATTGAATTTAGATGAATAATTAATTATTAATTTACAAAATATGAGGGCTTTTGAAAAAATTGAATGAATCCACACAAATCCAAATTAAATAAAATTACATGCAAATGGGAAATACAATATATCATGTATATGAAGTAAATTTGCTAAATCAAATACTTTTAAAACAAAATTTATACATGATGCTAAAAATCATTTTTCTAAAGAACATGATCACATAAGAATTCAACCATCAATTCATCAATTTTAACAAGTGATCATGACAAGTTTGAGCCATTAATCATAGCAAGCTCATGCTTAATAAAATTCAATCTTTCCTCACAAAGAGGCTTTGTAAAGATGTCTATTAATTGATGATTTATATCAACAAATTCAAAAAAGATATCACCATTTTGCACATTATCTCATAAGAAATGACGTCTAATATCTATATGCTTAGGTCTTGACTGTTAAATGAGATTCTTGCTAAGGTTAATAGCACTTGTACTATCCCATTTAATTGGAATGTGATTAATATCACTGCCATAATCCAATAGTTATTGTTTTTGCCATAAAACTTAGGTGCAACAATAACTAGTCGCCATATATTATGCTTCAGCGGTGGACAACGCAACCGAAACTTGTTTCTTATTAAACTAAGAAACTAAACAATTACCTAAATTTTGACAAGTTCCAGAAGTACTTTTTCTATCTAGTAAACTACCGGCAAAGTCCATATTAGAATAACTAATCAAGTTAAAGGAAGAACTCCTAGGATACCAAAGTCCTAAATGCATTGTACCACAAAAATATTTGAAAATTCTTTTGAAAGCATTTAAATAAGACTCTCTAGGACTTGATTGAAATCTAGCACATAAGCAAGTAGCAAACATGATATCAAATCTACTAGAAGTTAAATAAAAAAGGGATTTGATCATACCTTTAAATCATCTTTCATCAACCGATTTACCATTCTCATCCTTGTTGAGTTTAATTGTGGTGCTCATTGGAGTTTTGCTTGATTTAGTTCCATCCATACTAAACTTCTTGAGAATGTCTTTTGCATATTTCGTTTGATTGATGAAAATCTCATCTTTACATTGCTTGATTTGAAGTCTAAAAAAGAACTTGAGTTCTTCCATCATACTCATCTCAAATTCTCCTTGCATTAGCTTAGAAAATTCCTCACACAAGCAATGGTTAGTAGCATCGAAAATAATGTCATTCATATAAATTTGAACAATTAACAAATCATGGTTGGATTTCTTTATGAAAAAGAGTTGTGTCAACCTTTCCTTTAAAGAAACCTATCTCTAGTAAAAAGTTACTCAATCTTTCATACCAAGCTCTTGAAGCTTGTTTTAATCCATATAATGCCTTTGACAATTTAAAAACAAGAGTTGGAGAGTCAAAATTTTCAAAACCCAAAGGTTGCTCAACATATACCTCTTCTTCAATAAAACCATTTAGAAATGGACTTTTAATATCCAGTTGATAAAGTTTAAACTCCATGAATGATGCAAATGCAAATAGCATTCTAATAGCTTCTAACCTTGAAATCGGGGTAAAGGTTTCATCATAATCAATGCCTTTCTCTTGATTATAACCTTTAGCTACTAGTCTAGTTTTGTTCCTAGTTATGACACCTTATTCATTCATCTTATTTCTAAACACCCATTTGGTGCCTATAATAGGATGATGTTTAGGCCTAGGAACCAAGGTCCAAACCTTGTTTCTCTCAAATTTATTTAACTCTTCATGCATATCAAGGACCTAAAATTTATAACATAAAGCATCATTAACATTTTTAGGGTCAATTTGAGAAATGAAAGCTAAATTAACAATAGACTTGAGTTTAGATATAGTAGTTACCCCTTTTATAGTTTCACCTATGATAAGGTCTTATCGATGAGCTTTCTTGAATTGTCAATTCTTATGAGCAAGAAAGCACACCCAAGTAAATCTTGAGTAGTCATCAAGCAATGCATATACATAGTGCATTCCACCGAGACTAGCAACTCTAGTTGATCAAAACAAATCCATATGTATAAGTTCAAGTGGTCTAAAAGTGAACACTATATTTTTAAGCTTAAATGAGGACTTTGATTGTTTTCTTTTTTGACAAGCATCACAAGGTTTATCCTTAGTGAATTCAAGCTTAGGTAAACAAATCACTAGTTTATGTTTACAAAGATCATTCAAACACTCAAAATTTGCATGTCCTAATCTTCTATGCCATGTCTAAGTGTCATGGGAAATTGACATTAAGCATTTTATGTCTTTGTTATCAATCTTATTCAAATCATAGCATAAACATTATCTATTCTTTCACCACTAAAAATTACTTTGTCTTTATCAAGACTACTAACAAAGTAATTTCTAGGATAGAAAGTCACCTTATTTCCCATGTCACACAATTGACTTATGCTTAGCAAATTGTGTTTAAGACCATCAACAAACAACACATGATGTATAGCTAAGGATTGAGGATTACCTATTTCTCCAATGCCAATAATTTTTCCTTTTGCATTGTCTCCGAATGTAACATGTCCTCCATCCTTAGCATCAAGTTTGTTGAATTTATCATGACCCAAACCGGGGAGTCATGATCGGCGCTAAGGAATGGGAATTCTTTCGAATTCGAAACCTATCGCAAGCCTTAAAAATAAAAACACGTGTAATAGTAATATAAAAATATGTTATAATTAAAACTTAAATTGATATATAAATAAATACTCAAATATCATTTCATAAATAAAATATTCATACAATATTTTGAATACAGAAATCTCAAACTGGTACAACAAACTACTGACATAATAATACTACTATTGCAGTTTTTTAGAATACAATAAGAGTTAGATATAAAATATTCATAGTCTAGCCAAGGTTGAAGAAGACCGGCATCAAGTACCACTATTAAGGTTTGAATAAGAAGAATCTCCTGTAAAAAAATGGTTGAGAGGGGGTTATACCTCACTGAGTGAATTATTATAATATATTTACACGCACCTCCTAATGTCATATGCAGTCAACCATCAGTATATATATAAATATATACAGGCATTTCACACAAATGCTGAAATTTACTTTTATATATAATAAATGTAGAAAATATTTATTTAAGTGAAGGATCAAATAGAACCCTAATATATTCGCAACCTCAATTAAAAATCAACCACCAACTGGCTTAACCAAAATAACTCAAAATAGTAGACTGGCCCCGAGTACACTAGGTCAACTAAGGATTCGCAATCTCACTACAGGCACGACTGGCCCCGAGTACACTAAGTCAACCAAGGATCCACAGTCATCCTTTCCAATAACCAACAATCTCCATATTCTCATTCATAATCAAACATCAAAATTCCAACCTAATTCTACCAATTTGTTGCATAATGGTCCGAGTGCAGCCCACTAGGTAGCACATTCTACTCTATTCTTCAAATCAATCTTATATTTACGGAAAATAGTAAAATGCAAAATTTAAATATAATAACAATCATTTAAAAAGGATATGCTGCTTATATTCCAAATATATACCAAGCATATACTTAAAATATTCTAAATATATATATATACAACATATAAACCAAAATAATTCATGAATATACTGAAAATATACTAACATATATATGGTACATATATACCAAATATATACTAAAAGCAAACAATTTTAATGTCACATATATATCAAATATACCAAAAATATGCTTATCCATTAAATAAAATAATTCATGTTTAAACTCATATTAAAACATGAAAACTCATAATCATGTATCTACATGTGATGTATATGTAAAATAATAACTCACAAGTTTGCACTCCTCGAGACATACTCGATGGGTCTGGTCCGATAAGTCTTGGTCTCGACGTAATTAGAAAATAAATATTAACACAATATCATAATAATTTTTAACCTATAATTCTAAGAATTCTAAAGGAATACTCGATCTAAGAATTCAAAACTCGATCAAACACAAAAACTTAGGATCGATCCGACCTCATGTTTTACGAGAATTCTATCAAAAAATTGGCCGAACCTCCTCTATAAAATGGACATCTCTCTACTAACAGTATAGTCAATCCTGCAAGAAAAACACACTTCAAATAGCACAAATGCTCACCACCTCGGGTTGGAACCCTGAACTACATAATACACAATAAAAATAAATATTAAATAATAATATATTAAAATCATTAAAAATCCTTAAAATCAATAATAAATCATAATATAAATATTAAAACATCAAAACACTAAATATACTTATTTTCACCTTAATTAAATAAAATTCTCAAATATTTATATAATATTAATAAAATTCCAATTTTTCAAATATTTAAAATAAATAGTCAAATTCACATTTAATTACTCAAATAGTTTAAATACATAATAAAAGTAGTTAAAACCCCATTTAATCACCAAAATAATATATAAAATTATTATTTGAATATATTTTTTAAAATTATTATTAATTAGTTAAAAATAGTAAATAATTCATAAAAATCATTTTAATACCAATTATTATCCCAAAATTATTTTAAACATATTATTTAACTATATTTTCAATATAAATACACAATTAACCTATATATCCAAAATTCACATAATATAATATATTTTCCAAAAATAATATAAAATCACTAAAAATTATTTTAGCAATACTAAAATTACTAACTTAAATTAATAATAATAATTTAATCAAATTTCCATCCAAAATAAATAATTAACAAAAATTCAATTTAAATTATTAAAATATTCAAAAATACCCATAATTTAAATTAATTCAAAAAATAAACAAAATTATATTTGAGTAGATTAAGCTACATACAACAATAATATCAAAGTAAAAATTCATGGATCAAACCCAATAATTCAAAAAAAAAAAATTCGAAACCCTAATATCACCTAAACTAAAAATGAGTATAACTCACAAATGGGGGAGTTCAAGCTTAAACCAAGCTTAGATATGGCTTTACCGGACCAAGAGCTTCCAAAAGAGACAGGAGTGGCAAGGTCTCACAACCAGAAGCTTCATCGGCATTCATGGAAGTCACAATGTTGCTAGTTTTGTCCCAACGTTTCTGGTGAGCTCCAGGCGGCTTCTGGTGGTCTGTAGGTGGAGGACGACGTCTGGAGGTGGTGGTGGGTGCTGTGGTGGCGTAGTGATGGTGAGGGTGCTGTTGGTTCATAGGGAAGAGAATGAAGAAAGTGGGAAGAAAAAGAAAAGAAAAGAAAAGAAAATAAGTGGAGAAGAAGAGTTGACCCCGTTTTTAATGTCCTGACTTTATCTTTATATTTATATATATATACTTTAACTTAACCACCTACACACACACACACACACATATATATATATATACAACACATGGATAATACACACACATGCACATTGTATTAATAATACTATAGTAATAATAATAATAACAATAATACTAACAATAATAATAAAAATAATAATAATAATAATAATAACACTATTAAAAAATAATAATAATGATAATGACTTTAATATTTTAAATAGTAAAATTTCCAAAATAAATATTTTACGCAAATAAAACATTTAGTATAAAATAAATAAATCACATACACAAATAATGATAATATATAAATAAAATTTAAAATTTTATTAAGACTAAATATCCCAAAATAATTTTATATTATTTAAAATATCGGATCATTACAATCTTCCCTCCTTATATGAATTCATCCTTGAATTCAAATAAGAGAACAAAAACAAGAAATCATCGAGGAAAGAGGTAAGGATAAGCAACTCGCATCTCAGCTTCTGTCTCCCAAGTATACTCCTCCACATTATTGCTTTGCCATAACACTTTAACCATCGGAATATGATTAAAATGCAATTGTCGAACTTGATAATCTACTATAGCAATTGGTTCCTCCTCGTATGTCAGATCTTCGTTCACTTCCACACTATCAGGCTGCAACACATGCAAAGGGTCCAAAATATACTTCCTCAGCATTGAGATATGGAACATTGGATGCACTTGAGACAAATTTGGAAGCAAAGCTAACTGATATGCAACCATGCCCACTCTCTCCAAAATCTCAAACAATCCAATATATCTCAGTGCTATCTTCCCCTTCTTACCAAATCTATCACACCCTTCATCGGAGACACCTTTAAAAACACAGTCTCCAACCTCAAACTCCGCATCCTTATGTTTTGAATTTGTATAGCTCTTCTATCTACTAGATATTCTAATTACAATAACTTTCTTTGTTGCATCCTGAACCATCTCAGGTTCAGTCAACACTCTCTCTCCAATCTCATCCCAACATAGAGGGGATCTACACTTCCTTTTATACAAGGCTTCATAATGTGCCATCTCAATACTGCTATGGTAGCTGTTGTTATAAGCAAACTCCACAAGCGGTAAATGATCATCTCAACTACCTCCAAGATCCAATACACACATTCTCAACATATCTTCAAGTGTTTGGATTGGCCTCTGAGACTGACCATCTATATGAGGGTGAAAAGCAGTATTGAAATCAAGCCCGGTACCCATTACTTCTTGCAACTTCTATAAAAAAAATGAGAGGTAAATATTGAACCTCTATTAGATACAATGGACACAGGTACTCCATGAAAGCACAAAATATGCTTAACATACAGCTTCACCAACTTAACTATATAATAAGTGGCTTTCACAGGCAAGAAATGAGCATATTTGGTTAACCTATCCACAATCACCCATATGGAATCGTATCCATCCTTCGAATAAGGTAACCCAACCACAAAATCCATAGCAACTTTCTCCCACTTCCACTTAGGAATAGGAAGAGGCTAAAGCTTCCCATAAGGCTTCTGATGTTCAGCTTTCACTGCTGACATGTTAAGCACTTAGATACATAATCAGCTACATCCTTCTTTAATCCATCCCACCAATACAAGTCTTTGATACCGTGGTACATCTTAGTAACACCTGAATGTACATTGTAAGTTATAGAATGCACTTCCTCAAGGATCTCTTCTATTAAATTATCCACATCAGGAACACATAATCTACCACTGATCTACAAAACACCTTCATCATCAAGTGTAAAATCAGTGAACTTCCCTGCACAAACATTCTCCTCAAGCTCTACTAGAATAAGATCTTAGCCCTAAGCTGCCTTAATCTTATCTCTCAACACCAATCAAACTCTAAATTGAGCTGACAATCCACATGATCTGCTAATCTTCATCATTAAACCCTGATCCACTAACTCATGCAACTCTTGGATCAAAGGTCTCCTCTCCACACTAATGTGAGCAAGACTACATGTGGACTTCCTACTCAAAGCATTTGCTAGCCATTAGCTTTACCTAGATGATAAAGAATATCCAATCATAATCCTTCGAAAGTTCTAACCATCTCCTCTGCCTCAAGTTTAGATCTCTCTATTGGAAAATGTACTTAAGGCTCTTGTGATCTGTGAAAATCTCATAAGTCACCCTGTATAGATAATGTCTCTAAATCTTGAGAGTAAAGATCATTGCAACCATCTTTAGGTTGTGAGTAGGATAATTATGTTCATGCTTCTTCAACTGCCTTGAAGCATAAGCTATCACCTTACCATTCTGCATCAACACACAACCTAGGCCAACTCTGGAGGTATCATAATATACGGTGAACTTATCTACTCCATTTGGTAAGGTCAAAACTGGAGCTGTGGTCAACTTTTGCTTTAACACCTAACAACTATTATTATAAGCATCTGACCACACAATCTTCACATTTTTTTTAGTCAGGCAAGTCATAAGAGCTGTAATTCTAGAAAAATCCTACACAAACCTCCTATAATGCCCGGCCAAACACAAAAAACTATGAATCTCTGTGACTATCGTTGGTCTAGGCCACTCAGATACTGCCTCAATCTTCTATGGATCAACATGGATACCATCTTTAGACACCACATGTTTAAGGAATGCAATACTCTCTAACCAAAAATCACACTTTGAGAATTTAGCATAAAGCTTATGTTCTCTCAGTGTCTGTAGTACTGTCCTCAAATGATATACATGCTCTTCCAATCTCTTCGAATACACCAGTATATCATCAATGAAGACTACTACAAAATAATCCACATATGGTATAAATACCCTATTCATCATATCCATAAAAGCAGCTGGTGCATTAGTTAACCTAAAGGACATCACTAAAAACTCATAATGTCCATATCGAGTGCGGAATGTCATTTTAGGAACATCGGCTTCACTGATCCGCAACTGATGATAGCCCGACCTCAAGCCAATCTTGGAAAAGAACTATGCACCATTAAGTTAATCAAACATATTATCTATCCTCAGAAGAGGATACTTGTTCTTCACTATCACATTATTCAGCTCTCTGTAATTAATGCACAGTCTTAATGTACAATCCTTCTTCTTCACAAACAGGACTGGTGCACCCCAAGGAGAAACACTAGGTTTAACAAAACCCTTGTCTAACAAATCTTGCAACTACTCTTTCAATTCCCTCAACTCTATAGGAGTCATTCTATAAAGACAACATCAAAATAAGAGTTGTGCTTGGAACCACATCTATATAGAATTCAATTCCCTATGAGGTAGTAAACCTGGAAACTCATAAGCTACAGGGACATCTGAAATAGAAGTCTTATCCATTGTAGTGTCCTTGACCAATGCTAAATATCCTTGGCAACCCTTCCTCAGCATCTTCCTAGCCATAATAACGAAGATGAGATTTTGAGGTGCAGAACTCTCATCACCCATAAACTTAAACTCTTCTTCATCTGGAATTTTGAAAATCACTTCTTTACTTCGACAATCAACAATGGCATAATGCTGAGACAATCCATCCACTCCAACATCACATCAAGATTAATTACTCCAAAAGGACTAAATCTGCAAATAACTCTCTAAATTTCAGTCCTTAACTCGGATGCTAATATACTAAACTTAATCTTGCAACATATTGTAAACTTAATATACTAAACTTAATCTTGCAACATATTGTTCTACCAGTCTCCTCTTATATAATATCATGTCTACATCAAGACGTGAAAGATTGAAGAGTTCACAGATATTCTTCTTAATTGACTGCTCTTTTCTTACTCTGTATAATAGTGCCATGTATAATTATCCCTCCTTAAAGGTGGCTGGAAGTATCTTAGAAATCATTCTTTAAACTCCAATCATGTCATAGTAGTCAGAACTGACAATTTCACCACCAAAGAGTACAAAAATATTACATTCGCATTAAACATCTTCTAATTCCTTTATTAAAGCATATTCAAAACAATTGTCATGCTTGGTTAAGTGCTATAAAGCCCTCATTAACCCTGGCTATCCTAGCTACAATTGCTACAATTTTGAGTTTAAAGGCTGCCTGTACCTCTTATAATAACTGCTTTGGTCTTTGAGTTACAGTTGCCTCTGACATACCCCTATACTAGATAAGTGTAGTGGGGGCTGAAACTGGAATCACAACTTCAACTTGAAAGGACTGCTTATCAACATATATTGTCTCTACAGTAGAAGCAATTCACGTTCACCTCACTTAAAAAGACGTGGAAATTAACAAGATTCAAAACATGTAATATACGTAAAATTGACATATCTTGAGTTCTTTGCTGAAATAGGGGTTGCATCTACCATACGACCAAAGGTATCGGTACTGCACCCTGCGAAACTCCTGATGCATGGACAACATCATCAAAATCCTAAGCCACAAGCTCCTCATTTTGTTGTTCCCACTTTCTATGGCGATTATCTAGCCCTTGAGATCCACCTCTACCCCTACACCAAGCTGAGTGCACAAAGGGTAGAATCTTATCCTTAAAAGACTCTCCATCATCAGTCTCATTAACCAATGGAGCGACTCATGCTCCCTAAAAATAGAAAAGAATAAAAGTAAAATAGACAATTTAGATAATCACAGACAGTAAATAGATAATAAATAAACACGCTAATGATTATGTGAAATTTTAAAAGGTAATGAAGACTTTTCAAAGACATAGTCGAACCTACTTTACTGCAATAGTTTCAAAGAAAACACGACTCTAATAACCTAGGTCCATAATACTGATAACCTAGGTTTTGATACCAACTTTGTCATGACCTAAACCAAGTCATGACCGGCGCTAGGGAATGGGAATTCTTTCGAATCTGAAACCCGTAGTAAGCCTTAAAAATAAAAACACATGCAATAGCAATATAAAAATATGTCAAAATTAAAACTTAAATCGATATATAAATAAATGGGGATTGTCTAATGATATGATATGGGTTCCAAAGGATTGTCTAAGGGTAAGCCTGCAAGGAATTTTTCTTTCCAAAAAGATTGGTTAGAATCTTCCCTAAGTGTAAGACGAGGAGAAAGAGTTAAGAATACCCTTAGATAATCCTCTGGAACCCATATCATCCCTTATGACCAGCTTACTTATGGTGAGTTGATCAATACCACCCAACGTGAAGGTCTTAAAATCTGTCAAGACTTAAAACTCCAAAAACACTTAAAATGGGAGTTAAGAAAGACCAAACAAGAATTAGGTTCCTTTTGCAAACAATTTGATTATAGCCTCACTCAAAATTCTTCTTGCAAAGGAGACTACAGTAAGAAATCTTTGAAACCTTCGTCTAAGAAACATCAAAAATTCTCTAAAAGAAAGGATTTTAAAGAAACTTACTATAAGAAACCTTATAAGAAATCCTTTAGAAAAAATAAGGTAGATAAAAGCAAGAAAACCAGTATGAAGGATGTCACTTGCTACAAATATGGCGAAAAGAGACACATCTCCAAATATTATAGAGTCTCTAAGAAACTCCAGGAATTAGACTTAGAAGAAGGAACCATAAATAAACTTCCAGCCCTTCTTATAGAAACTTCTGAGTCTGAAACCAATTTTGATTAATTCTTGGAAACTAGTTATCCTCAAATAGATGATATAGCAACCATTTCCTCCTCTTCTGATTTTAAATCTGGCTCTAACATTGAGGGTAAGCAACTCAATATGCTTACTAAAGAGCAAACATTGATCCTAGATGTTATTCAATATATAGATAATCCTGATATCCATAAAAAATATCTTGAAAAACTTAGGGAATCCTTAGAAAAGGAACCTAAACCTAAAGCCACTGAGTTACCTTCCACCAATACAGGAATATACGACCTTACTACCATTCTCAATAGAAAAAGCTTAGTAAGAAAGCTTTAAGTGATATTCAGGAACTTTAGGGAGAAATAAAGAGCAAGAAAAATGAGATAAAGTAATTAAAAGATAAGCAAC
The DNA here is from genome assembly GCA_947683625.1 of Mallotus nudiflorus. Taxonomy (NCBI): domain Eukaryota; kingdom Viridiplantae; phylum Streptophyta; class Magnoliopsida; order Malpighiales; family Euphorbiaceae; genus Mallotus; species Mallotus nudiflorus. The sequence continues at coordinate 426,870 of CANTUR010000027.1, read as the reverse complement.
AAAAAGATTCTAAGTTAATCCAATTTCTTATCACCAAACTTGTTAAAGAATCTAATGATAGTGATGAGACTAAAGATCTAGAACCTTAATCTTTAGCTAACCTTAATAAAGTCCCAGGATTTTTTTCTCTATGCTCTAAACAAAATCTCCTCTAAAAAATACATCATAAAGATTTCTATTGTTTTTAATAAAGATTTTCAACTTGATACCATAGCACTATTTGATACAGGTGCTTATTTAAGTTGCATAAAAACCAATATGGTCCCAAATCATTTTCAAGAACAAACCATAGAAAAAATCTCTTTAGCCAATAGTTCAAAAATCCATATAGATGGTAAAACTGAAGCTAGCATTTTGAATAATGGATTTTTAATAAAGACCTCTTTTCTTCTTATTTCTAATATAAGTTATACTATGATTTAATGATGCCTTTCATCAATTTAATAACTCCATATCTAACCACTTATAACTCTATTGATTTCATAGATGATAAAATCCATCTATTCTTTCCATTTTTGGAAAAACCAAAAACTAGGACTCTCAACTTGGTTAAACCTCATTCCATTTATAAAAATGAGATCAATGCTTTAATGCGAGGAAAAGAGACAGACTTGCATGATTTAAAGCAAAATGTTCATTTTCAAAAAATTGAACAACAATTAAAGACTAAATTGGTAAAATCAAAGATTTCTTAGTATCAAACTATAATTCAAAAAAAAAAGTCCATTCTGATTTACCAAATGCTTTTTGCAAAAGAAAATAGCATATAGTTTATTTACCTTATGAGCCAAGATTTAATGACAAAAATATTCCTACCAAATCTAGACTAATTCAAATGAACGCTAAACTGGAACAACATTGTAAGGAAGAAATCCAGGATCTCAAATCCAAAGGATTAACCTTAAAATCTGGGTCTCCTTGGAGTTGTGTAGCTTTCTACGTTAATAAATCTTCTAAAATAGAAAGAGGAACTCCTAGGCTTATGGTTAATTATAAACCCTTAAATAAAGCTTTGAAATGGATTAGATATCCTATTCCAAACAAAAAAGATCTTTTACAAAAGCTTCATTCTACATTAGTTTTCTTAGAGTTTGACATGAAATTAGGGTTTTGACAAATACAAATTGATAAAGAACATCGCTACAAAATAACTTTTACTATTCCTTTTGGTCAATATGAATGGAATGTCATGCCATTTGGTTTGAAAAATGCACCATCAGAATTCTAGAGAATAATGAATGATATATTTAATCCTTATTCTTAATTCTATATCGTTTATATCGATGACATGCTCATTTTTTTCAAATTTTATTGAATAATATTTCAAGCATTTAAAAATCATTCTTCATATAGTAAAAATCAATGGCCTTGTTCTCTCTGCTAAGAAAATATCTCTTTTCCAAACTAGAGTTAGATTCATAAGACACTATATTTGTTGTGGTATTATAGTTCCCATAAAAAGGTCCTTAGAATTTGGAAATAAGTTTCCAGAAAAAATTCTTGATAAAGTCCAGTTGCAAAGGTTTTTAGGAAGTCTTAATTATGTTTAGACTACTATCATAATATCAATAGGATTGCTAAGCCTCTGCATGACAGGTTAAGGAAAAATCTAGTCCTATGGACTGACAAACACACTAAAATTGTCAAACAAATAAAGTCTCATATTCTTGAAATTCCTTGCCCTCATTTAGCCAATCCAAAACTCCTAAAGGTTATAGAAATAGATGCTAGTGAGTTAGGCTATGAGGGTATTCTAAAATAAGTTCGAGATGGAAAGGAACTTATTGTCCAATATACTTTAGGACACTAGAATGATGCACAAAGAAATTACTCCACTATTAAAAAGAAGTGCTTTCCATTATCATATGCATATCAAAATTTCAATCAAATTTGTTAAACTAAAAGTTTTTACTCCGTATTGATTGCAAATCTACAAAAGAAGTTTTATAAAAAGATGTTCAAAATATTTCACCAAAATAAATTTTTGCAAGATGGCAAGCTATTTTGAGCATTTTTTATTTTGATATAGAATTCATTAAAGGAGATACAAATTCTCTACCAGACTTTCTGACTAGAGAATTTTTACAAAATAGATAAAGATGGTTTGGGAAAAGAAAGAGAAAGATAAAGATAAAGTTGATATCCCTATTCCCCCTCCTGTTTCTACTGCTAAACCAATAAAATCACGGTTCGATATTGTGAACTAAGAAGAATCTCATATAGTTGACACTGATAAAGCTATTCAAATCTAATAATGGATTGAATCAATCTCTAAAACCCATGAACTTCTCAAAGTAATACAAAGGACCTTATAGCCTCCAGATATCGAGTAGTCTGACAATAAAGGTATTTTAGGTAAACCTCCTCAACTAATTTCTAAAGTTGAGAAAGGAGAATTTTCCTCCTCTAAAACCCTTTCTCAAAATGATTTAACTCCTATGACTACCCAAAGTAGTTCACAAATTGTTTTATCTCAATCAAAACTTCCATCTTTTAACTTTTTAATAAAAAATTCTATCCATAATATTTTAACTATTGAATATGGATTTTATCATAAAGACCCTTTTATCACTATGCAAAATCATTTTCCAAAAGATTAGTTTTTTAAACCTTGGGATCTTTCAAAACCCTAAAAGTATTATCAAACGATTTTGGAATTCACTGGTTCTACTGAATTCAAACACTTTTATCATAAAGGATACACCAAACCTTCTTATTTACCTATAAAATCCTTAAAGTCCTCCATCCCTCTGACTGGGGATAGGAGCTTTTTAATCCAAAAACCTTCCTTTTCAATTTCAATTCTAAATTAGACTTTTGTTGATCATTCTCTTATTAGGATTATGAGCAAGCATGGTTTAATACCTTTTTAATCCAAAATTCTTATAATACCCACATATGGTTATTTTTCCTTATTGATCATGTTGATATTACAAAATTCCCTGCATGGTTCACTAGATGGTGGAATAATTATGGATCAATTCCTGATATCCTTCCCCTTAATATCTACCAAGGATTTAACCTTTTCTCCTCTCATTATAAGCCTTCTCCTCTAGAAGAAAAAGTTCACTCTTCTTTATCTCTATTGCTTAAAATTCTTTGTACCCTGGGTCTCATAATGGTATCTTTAATTTTGTATTAATGAAGATATCATTGTTCTTCAAAGAAGATTTAAAGTAAAATGGTAGAACTCGTATAAAATTCCATAAAAAATTTCTAAAAATGCAATCACTGAATGGCTTAAGAAGCATGGTTTTATTAGATGTTCTCATGTTCAAACACAATTAAAATCCAGCTTCCTTGCCCAAAAGTCCCATGCAAGTGCTCTCCTTGCAACTGCCAAAATTGAAGAAGAATACTTCCAAGTCATGCATCAACTGCTTCACTCAAAGCATTCCTCTTCTGCTCCTTCCCAGACATCTCAAGATTCAGAACCTTTTATAGATTTAGGGAACGACAATGAAGATGATTGTTTTGGAATCTTTCCCTTTTTAAAGCCCAAAGTCTAGAAAGCCATTTATGCTTCTATAAATATTTTTTTGCATTAGCCCGATGGGTAGAAAATCCTTTTAGATGGCCCATGCAAAAGTTAGGGTAATAAAAAAAAGTATTTTTACTATTTTTACTTTCCAGGTCATCCTCCTCACAATAATGCTTGGCATTTACTTGGACAACCATAAGGAAAATTTGACTACTAAGTCAAATATTCTGCTCCTCCAGCTGCCTCTATCCCACTTTCCACTATCTTACCACAAGGATGGGGTCCTTCATTACTTTCAAGACCATGTAGTATTATCACTACATAAGGGAAAGGATTCTGACAGATTAAATTATTGGCAGACAATAAACCATTCCTCTCCTACTAAAGTCTGAAGAATTATTGATACCTATCACATCTTATCTTGGATTCTAGCTCACCCACTCTTCCCTAATTCATGCTTCAGGATGGAAGCTCCTCTATATAAAGCGGCATCTTCTCCTTCTTAAGGACATTCAAAAAATTACACATAATATAGCTTTGTAATATAGTTCTTTCTTTTTAAAACATATTTTGGAAATTATATAGTCTTATTTTCCTTTGCTATTTTGGAGAAACACTTCTGTATTTTACTTTACTATTTTGGAGAAAAACTTCTGTATTTTCCCCTTTACTTAGATTAATAAAGCTTATTTGTAAGTTTATCTTCCATATCTTATGTCTTTATTTTAATTTATTTCTTTAAAGCTTTTTTTCATTTTTCTCATTCTCATCTTAAGTAGCAGAACATATGCTTTGTGCTTGCCTAAGTATTTGGGATCCTACACATTAGAAAAATTTGTAAAACTCTATTTGCATCTTAGTTTGGTAACCTTTGTAACTAGAGTATGAGACCAGCACAGTAATTCATAATCATCTCTGCATTAATCCTTATCCTTAAATAGTACATGCTTTGATCCTTGGCACTCGCTGGTATCAAAGCTGATCAAGCTGATTTCAAAGCCTGGGGGGATTGAGTGTTTTTTACAGTAATTATTTACATAGTAATTTTAGTGTCCACAGGATAGTTTATTCACCGAGTCCTTTGGTCACAGGTGGTCTCAGTTATAAGTTTCTGAGAGGCAGTAAATTCGTTAGTTTAGCTAGTGAGTTTGTAGGTGGGTAATCCATTTTGTTGTCCTTATTTTTACTATATATCCAATTATTGGAAGAACCACTTCTTTTTCCTCTTCCTCTACTTCTTCTTCTACTAGAGCTCAAAAGAATATAGTCAGTAGTGATGAAATCACTATTGAATACTTTGAAAAATGTATCGATGATTTTAAACTTAAGGATTATAGTAAAGACCATGTCAATAAGATTCTCATATTAAATCTTTTCAAGTTGGATTATGTAATCAAGACTGAGGAAAGAGATATCCAATTATATAAAGCCCAAGATCTTATAAAGTTGTTCTCCCCTGCCTCTTTAGAAAATATAAAGCTAAAGGTTTTCATTATATTCATATAAGTCTTGTTCAAGTAGGTATAAAGCCCCTTAATAAGGAAGGACTAAACACTTCCATCCTAGCTTCTCTAAGAGATTTAAGGTTTAAAAAGTTCCAAGATTCCCTTCTAAGAACTATAGAATCCAGTCTCTGCAAAGGTCCTATATCATTTAATTGTTATCCCAACTTTACTATTTCTCTTAATGATGGAAATTTATTAAAATCTCTAGTTTTACAGATTTAAACCCATAATTATCAAATGGATGATGGATCTATTCTAGTTGCATTAATTTTTAAAGTTCACTATAAAGCCATGATGTATGCTTTTGACACAAAGAGTCAATTTCATAGTAAAAAGGGAGAAACCTTACTCCTCCAAACAGACATGACTAAAGCTAATGTTATTATCCCTAATCCTATCCAATGGAACCAAATAAATCTTCCTCAAGAATGGATCCTTGAAGGAGCCATTGAACCAAAAACTCAGACAGAAGAAACCTCTGTTCCTAATACCCAAATAAAGAATGTAACCCAGTTCCAAGATGGTAGAGTAAAACTCTGCTTTGACAGAACTTTTTCCAGCTTTAGATTCTCTAATACTTCATCATTAGAGTCTCTTGATCTGAGAAGAATATCCCAAATACCCTCTATCATAAATCTTCCATACTATAAAGACTCATAGCTAGGCCAACACCAGAACATACCAAGAACTATATACTTACTAAAAAATGACCAAGCTAATCCTTACCCAAATCGTCCTCCTATTATAAATTTACCATATAGTGCTCCATATAGATATTCAACTTCAGACCTACTTTCTTCCTCTCTCAGAAATATAGATTATAACACCACTGTACCTAGACCAATTTATACTGAGCCTAAATAGGAAGACAAGTCTCCCTCTCCCCCTGCTTCTCCTACTGCTTCTGTGCCATCACTAAACATATGGAACATGAATTAAATATCTTAAATAAAGATTTCACCCCTGATAAAACTCTTTTGCACAAAGATTTTTACGCACTAAAAATCAAGAAAAAAAACTTAGTTTTTCAAACATTTATTAAATGATAAAGAAACCATACAAAACTAATTATATGATTTTGTGCAGCAAAATAAAGTTAACATATTATTTTTTGAATGGTTTGAAATTTAGAAGTCAGAAAATAATATTTTTTATCCCTTTAAAGTTTTAAATCCTGTCACTCTGAGAAAAAAGGTAATAGTCTAGGAAACAACCAATGGTCAAAATATAGAATCTGAACATCCTCCTCTTAGGATGATCAAGATCCCTATAGGAAATGAGACTGTTGGTGCTAGTCCATGTAAAAAACCCCAAGATAGTGATTCCTAAAACCTAAAAAATATAATTTCTCAAAATAACTTTACCAATTCCCATCTTAATAGCATAGGTAAGCAGTTAACTGGACTAGAAAACCAATCTTAGAAGTCTATAGAACCCTCAAGATCTATAGCTACTATTGAGAAAAAACTAAAGTATCCTATGTTCAAGCCTTACCAAATCTCTAACAATGCTTAGCAAGAAAAAAACTAAATTCTCGCATGTTGTTAGAGAACAACTTAGTAGACTTGACCCTTCTAGTTCTTCTAAAGAACCCATAATCCCTGACGCTCCATAATCTATCCACCAGATTGTTAGTGTCCTTGATAAAAATATAAATTTAACCTCTGAATATGATGCGTTCTAGGAATGGTCTCCTGAAATTGCTAAACTTCACTAGCCCAAACTAGAACCTAATAGTCAACCTAATATTCTAGTTCAACCTAAATATAGTGCCAATTCCATATATGAATGGAATATAGATGGCATGTTTGAATATCAAATTCTCAACTCTCTTCAACAAATGACTATGGCATCTAATTCTTATAAAGCCCAAATTGGAACCACTGATAAATTTGTTGCAGAACTTATCATAGTAGGATTCTCTGGTCAGCTGAAAGGCTGGTGGGATTATCATCTCACTAGAGAATAACAAGCAAATATCTTGTATGTTATCCAAACTGATGATGAAGGTCTGCCTATTTTAGATCATATAGGAAACCCCATTCAAGATGTAGTGGTTACCTTAATATTAACTATAGCACTACATTTTGTAAGAGACTCTTCCCATCTGAAAGATATGAATGTTGATCTTCTTTCTAACCTCAAGTGTAAGAAACTGAGTGACTTCCAATGGTATAGATCAACCTTCCTTACTAAGGTTATGCTTAGGGAAGATTCTAACCAATCTTTTTGGAAAGAAAAATTCCATGCAGGCTTACCAACACTCCAAGGAGAAAGAGTTAGGAATACCCTTAGACAATCCTCTGGAACCCATATAATCCCTTATGACCAGCTTCCTTATAGTGAGTTGATCAGTACCACCCAATGTGAAGGTCTTAAAATCTGTCACGACTTAAAACTCCAAAAACACTTCAAATGGGAGTTGAGAAAGACCAAACAAGAATTAGGTTCCTTTTGTAAACAATTTGATTATAGTCTCACTCAAAATTCTTCCTGTAAAGGAGACTGTAGTAAGAAATCTTTAAAACCTTTGTCTAAGAAATTTTATAAAAAAACATAAAAAATTCTCTAAGAAAAAGGATTTTGAAGAAACTTACTACAAGAAACCTTACAAGAAATCCTCTAGAAAAAATAAGGTAGATAAAAGTAAGAAAACTAGTATAAAGGATGTCACTTGCTACAAATGTGGCAAAAAGGGATGCATCTCCAAATATAGTAGAGTCTTTAAGAAACTCTAAGAATTAGACTTAAAAGAAGGAACCATAAATAAACTTGCAGCTCTTCTTATAGAAACTTCTGAGTCTGAAACCAATTCTGATGAATTCTTAAAAACTGGTTATCCTCAAATAAATGATATAGCAACCACTTCCTCCTCTTCTGATTTTGAATCTGGCTCTAGCATTGAGGGTAAGCAACTTAATATGCTTACTAGAGAGCAAACCTTAATCCTAGATGTTATTTAATAGATAGATAATCTTGATATCTACAAAAAAATATCTTGAACAACTTAAGGAATCCTTAGAAAAGGAACCTAAACCTAAAGCCATTGAGTTACCTTCCACCAATACAGGAATATACAACCTTACTACCATTCTCAATAGAAAAAAGCTTAGTAAGAAACCTTTAGGTGATATTTAAGAACTTCAAGGAGAAATAAAGACCATTAAAACTAAGATAAAGCAATTAAAAGATAAGCAATAAAAAGATTCTGAGTTAATCCAATTTCTTGTCACTAAACTTGCTGAAGAATCTAGTGATAGTGATGAGACTAAAGATCTAGAACCTTAATCTTTAGCTAACCTTGATAAAGTCCTAGGATATTTTCTCTGTGCTCTAAACCAAATCTCCTCCAGAAAATACATCATAAAGATTTCTATTATTTTTAATAAAGATTTTCAACTTAATACCATAACACTATGTGATACATGTGCTAATTTAAGTTGCATAAAAACCAATATGGTCCCAAATCCTTTTCAAGAACAAACCACAGGAAAACTCTCTTTAGCCAATAGTTCAAAAATGCATATAGATGGCAACATTGAAGCTAGCATTTTGAATAATGGATTTTTAATAAAGACCTCTTTTCTTCTTGTTTCTGATATAAATTATATTATGATTTTAAGGATGCCTTTCATCAATTTGATAACTCCCTATTTGACCACTTATAATTCTATTTATTTCACAGATGATAAAATCCATTTATTCTTTCCATTTTTGGAAAAACCAAAAACTAGGACTCTTAACCTTGTTACAGCTTGTTCCATTTATAAAAATGAGATCCATGCTTTAATATGAGGAAAAGAGACAGACTTGCATGATTTAAAGTAAAATATTCATTTTTAAAAAATTGAACAACAACTAAAGACTAACTTGGTAAAATCAAAGATTTCTGAGTATCAAAATATAATTGAAAAAGAAGTCTGTTCTAATTTGCCAAACGCTTTTTGGAAAAGAAAATAGCATATAGTTGATTTGCCTTATGAGCTAGGATTTAATGACAAAAATATTCCTACCAAAGCTAGACCAATTTAGATGAACGCTAAATTAGAATAGTATTGTAAGGAAGAAATATAAGATCTTGAATCCAAAGGATTAATCTCAAAATCTAGGTCTCCTTGGAGTTGTGTAGCTTTTTATGTTAATAAAGATTCTAAAATAGAAAAAGGTACTCCTAGGCTTGTTATCAATTATAAGCCCTTAAATAAAGCTTTAAAATGGATTAGATATCATATTCTAAATAAAAAAAATCTTTTACAAAAGCTTCAGTTTGCATTTATTTTCTTAAAGTTTGACATGAAATCAAGGTTTTGGCAAATACAAATTGATAAAGAACATCGCTACAAAAAAGCTTTTACTGTTCCTTTTGGTCAATATGAATGGAATGTCATGCCATTTGGTTTAAAAATTGCACCATTAGAATTCTAGAGACTAAGGAATAATATATTTAATTCTTATTCTCAATTTTGTATTGTTTATATCGATGACATGCTCATTTTTTCAAATTCTATTGAACAATATTTCAAGCATTTAAAAATCATTCTTCATATAGTAAAAATCAATGGCCTTATTATCTCTGCTAAGAAAATATCTCTTTTCCAAACCAGAGTTAGATTCTTAAAACACTATATTTGTTATCGTACTATAGTTCCTATAGAAAGGTCCTTAGAATTTGGAAATAAGTTTCCAAAAAAAATTCTTGATAAAGTCTAGTTGCAAAGGTTTTAAGGAAGTTTTAATTATGTTTTAGACTACTATCCTAATATCAGTAGGATTGCCAAGCCTCTGCATGACATGTTAAAGAATAATCCAGTCCCATGGACTGATAAACACATTAAAATTGTCAAACAAATAAAGTCTCATATTTTTAAAATTCCTTACCTTTATTTAACCGATCGAAAACTCTTAAAGGTTGTAGAAATAAATGCTAGTGAGTTAGGCTATGGGGGTATTCTAAAATAAGTCCGGGATGGTAAGGAACTTTTTGTCTAATATACTTTAAGACACTAGAATGATGCACAAAGAAATTACTCTACTATTAAAAAAGAAGTGCTTTCCATTGTCACATGCATATCAAAATTTCAATCAGATTTGTTAAACCAAAAGTGTTTACTCCGTATTGATTGCAAATCTGCAAAAGAAGTTTTATAAAAAGATGTTCAAAATATTGCATCAAAATAAATTTTTACAAGATGGCAAGCTATTTTGAGCATTTTTTCTTTTGATATAGAATTTATTAAAGGAGATATAAATTCTCTACCAGACTTTCTGACTAGAGAATTTTTACAAAACAAATGAAGATGGTTAGGAAAAAGAAAGAGAAAGATAAAGATAAAGTTAATACTCCTATTCGCCCTCCTCTTTCTGTTGCTAAACCAATAAACTCATGGTTCGATATTGTGAACCAACAAAAATCTTATATAGTTGACACTGATAAAGCTATTTAAATCCAACAATGGATTGAATCAATCTCTAAAAACCCTAAACTTCTTAAAGTAATATAGAGCACCTTACAACCTCTAGATATCAAGTAGTCTGACAATAAAGGTATTTTAGGTAAACCTCCTCAACTAATTTCTAAAATTAAGAAAGGAGAATCTTCCTCCTCTAAAACCCTTTCTCAAAATGATTTAATTTCTGTGACTACCCAAAGTAGTTCATAGATTGTTTTATCTCAATCAAAACTTCCATCTTCTGACTTCCTGATAAAAAATTCTATCCAAAATATTCTAACTATTGAAGATGGATTTTATCATAAAAACCCTTTTATCACTATACAAAATCATTTTCCAAAAGATTGGTTTTTTAAACCTTGGGATCTTTCAAAACCCCAAGAGTATTACCAAATAATTTTGGAACTCACTGGTTCTGCTGAATTCAAACACTTTTATCATAAATGATACACCAAACCTTCTTATTTTGCCTATAAAATCCTCAAAGTCCCCCATCCCTCTGACTTAGGAGCTTTTTAAGCCAAAAACCTTCCCTCTCAATTTTAATTCTAAATTAGACTTTTGTTTATCATTCTCTTATTAAGATTATGAGCAAGCATGATTTAATACCTTTTTAATCTAAAATTCTTATAATACCCACACATGGTTATTTTTTCTTAGTGATCATGATGATATCATAAAACTCCCTGCATAGTTCACTAGATGGTGGAACAATTATGGACCAATTCCTGATATCCTTTTCCCTGATATCCACCAAGGATTTAACCTTTTCCCCTCTCATTATAAGCCTTCTCCTCTAGAAAAAAAAAGTTCACTCATCTTTGTCTCTGTTGCTCAAAATTCTTTGTACCCTAGGTCTTACAATGATATCTTGACTTTTATATTAATGAAGATATCATTGTCCTTCAAAGAAGATTTAAAGTAAAATGGTGGAACTCATATAAAATTCCATAAAAAATTTCTAAAAATGCAATCATTGAATGGCTTAAAAAGCATAGTTTTATTAGATGTTCTCATGATCAAACACAATTACAATCCAACTTCCTTACCCAAAAGTCCTATGCAAGTATTGTCCTTGTAGCTTTCAAAACTGAAGAAGAATACTTCCAAGTCATACAGTAACTGCTTCACTCAAAGTAGTCCTTTTTTGCTCCCTCCCAGATGTCACAGGATTCCAAACCTTTTATAGATTTGGGTAATGACAACGAAGATGATTGTTTTGGAATATTTCCCTCTTTAAAGCCCAAAGGCTAGAAAGCAATTTATACTTATGTAAAGATTTTTATGTATTGGCCCGATGGGTTGAAAATCCTTCTGGATGGCCCATGAAAAAGTTAGGGTAAAAAAAAAGTATGTTGACTATTTTTACTTTCCAGGTCATCCTCCATAATAATGTTTGGCATTTAATTGGACAACCATCAGGAAAATTTGACTACTACGTCAAATATTCTACTCCTCCAGTTGCCTTTATCCCATTTTCCACTATCTTACGTCTGAAGAATTATTGGTACCTGTCACATCTTATCTTGGATTCTAGCTCACCCACTCTTTTATGATTCATGCTTTAGGATGGAAGCTCCTTTATATAAAGCAACCTCTTCTCCTTGAGGACATTCGAAAAATTACACATAATATAACTTTGAAATATAGTTCTTTCTTTGTAAAACATATTCTAGAAATTATATAGTCTTATTTTCCTTCGCTATTTTGGAGAAACACTTCTGTATTTTGCTTTGCTATTTTGGAGAAAAACTTCTGTATTTTCCCCTTTACTTGGATTAATAAAGCTTATTTGTAAGTTTATCTTCTATATCTTATGTCTTTATTTTAATTTATTTCTTTAAAGATTTTTTCATTTTTCTTATTCTCATCTTAATTAGTAGAACGTATGCTCTGTGCTTGGCTATGTATTTAGGATCCTTTACATCAAAAAATTATGTTAAACTCTATTTGCATCTTGGTCCTGTAACCTCTGTAACTAGAGTGTGAGACCAGCACAATGATTCATAATCATCTTTACATTGATCCTTATCATTAAACAGTACATCCTTTGATCCTCAATACTCGCTGGTATAAGGATTAGGCTATGGGGGTATACTAAAACAAGTTCGGGATGGTAAGGAACTTGTTGTCCAATATACTTCAGGACACTGGAATGATGCACAAAGAAATTACTCCACTATTAAAAAAGGAAAATAAGACTATATAATTTCCAAAATATGTTTTACAAAGAAAGAACTATATTACAAAGCTATATTCTGTGAAGGCAAGGGATCTACCATATTAAGCTGAAATTACATAAAGCTTATATTTCTATAACATAAAGCTTATGTTTCTATAACATAAAGCTTATTTTTTGAAATATAAAGCTTGTTTGTAAAGCTTAGGTCTTTGAAACCTAGGTCTTTGAAATTATAAAGTTATATGTTTCTACAACCTTTAGGAGTTTTGGATCAGTTAAATGAAGCCAAGGAATTTCAAGAATATGAGACTTTATTTGTTTGATAATTTTAGTGTGTTCATTGGTCCATAGGACTGGATTTTTCTTTAACCTGTCATTCAGAGGCTTGGCAATCCTATTGATATTAGGACAATTGTCTAAAACATAATTAAGACTTCCTAAAAACCTTTGCAACTGGACTTTATTAAGAATTTTGTCAGGAAACTTATTTTCAAATTCTAAGGACCTTTCTATGGGAACTATAGCACCACAACAAATATAGTGTCCTAAGAATCTAACTCTGGTTTGAAAAAGAGATCTTTTCTTAACAAAGACAACAAGGCCATTGATTTTTACTATATGCAGAATGGTTTTAAAATGCTTGAAATGTTGTTCAATAGAATTTAAAAAAATGAGCACGTCATTGATATAAACGATACAAAATTAAGAATAAGGATTAAATATATCATTCATATATATATATATATATATATATATATATATATATATATATATATATATATATATGGGAAGGAAGGGGGTTGTAGCCTTTTAGGCCCCCCACTATGTAACCATTGGATGTAATACCTACATGGTGGAGGGGCCCCAAAAGGTTGCAACCCCTTTTATAATAGTTTTTTTTTTGTGCTTTAAAATCAAAATTATAGGTTTTTTTACGGAACTGGAGGTTCATGGTTCATAAGGTGGTGGAATCATCTCTAATCGATTTTCTGCGGTATTGGGCTGGTTTGAACAAGTTTTGAATTTAATTTGTTCCGATTTTAGGTTTGATTGGGCCAATTTTGGTCCTAAACCAGCCCTTAATTAATTAGGCTTAATAATTACCACTAAGAAATTATACATGAGCATAACTAACCAAATTATTATCACAACCAAAATAATATGACACTTATGAATTGCACCATCAATAATGAAATATAAATCCACTTAAAGTATTTAGACCCTAGCATTTCAAAATGTAAAGAGATGTTAGTAAGTGATCTTTGAACAACGATAATAACATTGGGTTGTATATGAGTTAGAATACTTAAGAATATTTTTCTCTTTTAATTAATCTTCAAATCAATTTAAATTGAAACCTCGTTAATATTAATAAGTGCACTCCTTCACTGCTTATACTAGCATCCCTAGTACCTAATTAACTTTGAAAACTCAATATTTCTTCTTTAGGTGAATGAGATTTTATACATAACTCGTACATCAGACAAGAAACTTTAAAAGTCATTGTAAAAGAAGCAACATATGGAGATAATCTTTTAAATAGAAAAAATCACAACAACCTGTAAAATAATTGAAAGCACGCATTCTTGTGACATGAATCCACTTTAAGTAAGCAAGCCTAAACTGCCAATCAAAAGCACATAAAGCTAGATATGACATGTTGGTTGAAACATAGCATTATTAGTTTGTTTCAGGATTTTACGTTCTTCTCGATGCATGGTTAGAACTCATAATTCAAATAGATGGCTTTGGTATCTCTCCCTTGAATCAATCATATTCATAAAAAAAATAAAATAAAAAAATAGTTGCAAAACAATCACAATCATTATCAAAATAAAACTTCTCATCTACATGATGGGCATCTATAGCACATTGGATTGGGCCACTATTGTCTAAGGACAATAGAGATCTTTATGTATTCAAACATGGTTCTTATCTAAGCTTATTATACAATTTCTCATCTCTGAGTTTAACTTAGGCACATGCCTCATTTTTACTTAAATATACAAAAAATGTCACCCTCACAGTCTTTTTATAGACACCAAAGGAACTTCCTATAAGAATCCCATAAATTAGTAGTTTATGGTTGTTATATAGGGTAAATTTATCTTTTATATATATATATATATATATATATATATATATATATATATATAAGGATGGGGTTAGGGGTTACAACCTCTATATAACCATTAGATCTAACGGCTACATGGTAGGGGGTTCAAAAGGCTAAAGTCCCCCTTTATAACTTTTTTTTTTGCGGTTTAAAATCGGAACTATACATTTCTTATGAAACTAGAGGTTCATAGTTCATGAGGTGGTGGAACTAACCCTGAATCAGTTCCCCCAATTTTGGGCCAATTTGAACTAGTTTTGAATTTAATCGATTTCAATTTCAGGTCTAATCGGGCTAATTTCAAGCCTAAATCGGCCTGTGGTCAAGCCTAATACTTAGCCCTACGAAATTATACCAAAGCATAACTAACCAAATTATTATTATAGCCAAAATAATATGACACTTATGAATTGCACAACCAATAGTGAAATATAAATCCACTTAAAGTATTTATACCTGGCATTTCAAGATATAAAGAGATGTTAATATGCGATCCTTGAACAACGACAACAACATTATGCTTTCTATGACCTAGAATACTTGAGAATATTTTTTCACTATAAATAATTTTCGAATTAACTTGAACTGGAACCTCATCAATGTCGATAATGTGCACTCTTTCATTGCTCTCATAATTATAATTTAGGGATAATTGCTATTTGCCACATGTATTTTGGCCTATTATACTACTTCATCTTTGACATTTGAAAAAATATTTATTCATTCCTGACATTTGCGAAATCGTGTACTATTTCACCCCTAAAGAAAGACTAATGAATTGCAAATGTCAAGAATGAATAAATATTTTTTCAAATGTCATGGATGAACTAGTGTAATAGGCCAAAACACATGGGTAAATAACAATTCGCCCTATAATTTATAATTGGTCAATTGCATAGTTTTACCCCTAACCTTTACTCAATTAACCTCCAGTATTCCTTAACTTTTATTATATTTTATTCAACCTTTAAACTTTTATTTTGAATCTATCTTACCCCTATAGTTTATAAAATCAAAGTATTTTATAAATTAATGTTGATATGGATACAAGAGAAATTTATATTAACTAAAATAAAGTTAAATGAAAGAGAAAATATAATTAAAAATATTCTTTTTAACTTTTGTACATTAGTTTTTAATTTTATTTATATTGTTTTGAAGCTAATTTTAGCATTTCATGTGTTTACAATCATTTGAAATTAAAATTTCTATCTATTTTAAAATTGTATGAGTTAAATAGAATAAAAAATACAAATTAAAAGGTGAAAAAAATTTAAAATAAAAGTTTAAAAGTCGAATACAAAGGAATATCCAAAATTAATAGTGTAAAATTTAAGAGTAAAATTATGTATTCAACCATTTATAATTCATAAATTAACTCATAAACAATTCATTTAATAAAAAATTCAAATTTTTTTTTGAGAGAAAATTCAAATGATTAAATATAGCTTAAATGTCAAAACTACATAATTTTAACATGTAGTTTTGATAAATTAAAAATTAAGTCTTAAAAAAAAAAAAGAAATTAAGTAGTTTTATTTCAAAACGACACAGTTTTGATACGTCATATATAAACTACAGCCCTAAACGCACCATTACTTTAAACCTAATACAACCTTCCCTTTCTGTGCGAGTGCCACCGCCCACCCAACCTCTTCTATTGCCTCCCAACCACTCTCCTGTTTGATCGCCCAGCGTCTTCTTGCTTCTTCGTCTTATTCTTGATTGCAGTGGAAGTGAAGAATGATTGCAGCAGTTTCATGGGTACCCAAAGGGGTTTCAAAGTCTGTCCTATCAGTGGCAGAGCCTCCATCAAAGGAGGAGATTCAGGAGATGATACAGGCTGGTGCTTTAGATAGAAGGTAATCCAGTTATTTCTACTAGAAATAATCATATAGCTATCCGTCTATGCTAAAAGGATTACATTCAAGTCAAGAATTTTTTTTTCTTATTGCGGTTTATGTTCATGCAGTGAAGATAGTGAGAATGATGAAAGTATGGAAGTTGATAATTCTAAGCAAACTAATGAAGTTTCACATGCATTAGATGTGGCAAATGCACTTGGTAGAGCTTCTAAGTCAACATCTAAATTTGATGACATAACTGATGCCTTGAAGGAACTGGATATGGATAATTATGATGAGGAGGATGAAGGTATATCTCAATGTGCAATCTATTAAATTTTGCCTCCCTTGTCTGTTGTTTGAATTCTTTTTTTTTTTTTTTGTCCTGGATAGGTTTGTTTTTGGTAAACTAAAGGCTAAAGCATTACCTGATCTTTTGGCGTAGTTTGGGGTTGCAATTAATTGTTAACTTAATATTTTCTAATAATATTCTCATTAAATCACTAAAACATATGATTTGATCTATTTCTTCGTAAATAATTTTGATTTATCTCAAGTCGATATTGTGGTGCTAATGATGCATTTGTGCATCTTAGGTGTTGAGTTGTTTAGTACAGGACTTGGTGATCTTTACTACCCAAGCAATGATATGGATCCATATCTCAAGGACCAAGATGTAAGTTTAACGACTTCCGTATATATTTACTGGAATTCTGTATCCTTGGCATCTGATGGTGGGACAAGTTTTGCAGGATGAAGATTCAGAGGACTTTGAGGACATGACCATTAAACCAAAGGATGCAGTCATACTTTGTGCTCGTAATGAGGACGAATTCAATCACCTTGAGGTACATAATTTTGCATGGGAGATTGGTATTTTGCTTTCTATCTCTAATCAAGTCCCTCTGTAATATATGGGCAGGTTTGGATATTTGAGGAACTGGATGATGGTGATTCAAACATGTATGTTCACCATGATATTGTTCTATCAGCATACCCCCTTTGTACAGCATGGCTTGATTGTCCGCTTAAAGGGGCAGAAAAAGGTACAACACTGAGTAGCCTTGTCATGAAGTATATGAATTTCACTGTTGTAACCTTGTCTTTGGTATTGTATACTTTAGATTTTTTTTTATTATTATAAATTGCCTTTCTGCACTCATTGTGACTGTTCTATAAAAAATTTAAATTTTGCAGGGAACTTTATAGCTGTTGGCTCAATGGAACCATCAATTGAAATATGGGACCTAGATATTGTATGTGGATGATGAATTTTGAATCTCATAACATTTTAAAATTTAATTTATGTCTTGTATCATTAGATTCTTGTAGAATCTCTAATAGTTTCCATATTCTCAGATTGATGAGGTGCAGCCATCTGTAGTTTTAGGTGGTATTGTGCAGAAGAAGAAAAAAGGAAAGGTCTGATACTTTTTTTTTTTTTTTTGTTATAAGCTTAATATAATGATTTGGTGTGTTCATGCTTTTATGCTTATACCATAAAAATATGTTTAGGGAATTGGTAAAAATTGTATAACTGTAGTTTAATGCATGTGCTGTTTTCAATTATTTTGAAAATGAAGCTCATTGTAGCATTGAAAATGGGCCAGAAATGATCTTGCCTCTCTTCCAGATCATTCAAACAAATCTATTGAACTTTGTAAACATACTTTCACCATTATCCACTGCATCTTTAAAGTAGAATTAAGAAAGTATCTTTGGATTTTCTATGCTTTTATAGACATCTAGTATTAAACTGAATTATTCATGCACACTTTATATAGAGTGGAGCCATTTTCTTCTTGCTTGAGTTTGACCTTGTGTTTTACCATCCCTTTAAATTAGTTTGGCAGTAAGTGTTACATTGAATCACACTTGATAAATGATTATGCATTTTTTGTGTGTGTTAGACATCAACCAAGTACAAAGAAGGCAGTCACACTGATTCTGTACTTGGCCTAGCCTGGAACAAACAGTTCAGGTTTGTTAAATCTTAAGGTGTCCAGTTTTCTTCTTAGTTCTCTTGAATGCTTATATTGAATTGAATGGCATGGTAGCTAATAAAAAAATGAACCAAGTGTAGGAATATACTTGCAAGTGCTAGTGCTGACAAGAAAGTCAAAATTTGGGATGTGGCCACTGGAAAATGTGATATTACCTTGGAACATCACACAAACAAGGTAACATAGCCTTGCTCTTTCCTATGTTCCCCTTGGAACTTTACCTGAATTATGTGCTATGGCAGATTCATTTGTTTTCTTTTTGATTCTTATGGTGCTCATCTAGAGTACTAGAAATGCCCTCTTGTTACATTCAACAACTTCATATTACTCTTACAGGTTCAAGCAGTTGCTTGGAATCATCATGAGCCAGAAGTTCTTCTCAGTGGATCTTTTGATCATTCAGTAGTCCTGGTAATGAACATTACTTTGTTCTGCTGTCTAAGTTTAGGTTGTTATTAGAACTGAGAACTCATAGTTGTTAAAGGTGATGAGATAACTGTAAGGCTTGTTTTCAAATGAATAGCTAAGCACCTAAAAACAAATAAAAATTTTTGATATCTGCGAGAAATTAGTTTTTCTTATTTGCTTTCAATATATCTGTTTTTATGTAATACTCTTATGCATTTCAGAAGGATGGGAGGATACCTACACATCCTGGTTATAAGTGGTCTGTAACAGCTGATGTGGAAAGTTTGGCATGGGATCCCCATAGTAGTCATTCATTTGTGGTGCGTTCTTCATCAATTTATTCATGGTCTTCTTACTACATTTTTTTTAATTTCCTGCTATTCTTGCAAGGAAACAAATCATCACTGGTTGGTTGTCTAAAGTAAAAATAAACTTATGAAACCTTAGTTGTTTTATTAGGTGAGTCTTGAAGATGGAACAGTCCAAGGTTTTGATGTCCGGACAGCTAAGTCTGATTCAACTACTGATTCAAAGTCAAGATTTACACTTCATGCTCATGACAAAGCTGTTTGCACAGTCTCCTACAATCCCTCAGTACCCAATGTAGGTATCTGTATGTATGATGCTCAGTTTTAATTAGTTGTTTAAAATTATTAACCATGCCTTTGTATTTTTCACAGCTTCTTGCAACTGGATCTACAGATAAAATGGTAATAATTTGTTTTTCTTTCATAGATGTATATATTTTTATGTATTTTGGCACTCGTAAATAGTTTTATATTACCTAAATGCTGTTCTTTATTTTGTACAGGTAAAACTATGGGATTTGTCAAACAATCAACCATCATGTGTAGCATCAAAGAATCCTAAAGCAGTATGTGGTTCATCATTTTTTTTTTTTTTTTGTCCTTGGCTTAAATCCAAAGAACCCTAAAGCAGTATGTGATTCATGAGTTGAGTTGTCATATTCTGTTCTGAATGTTATCAGGGAGCAGTATTTTCTGTTTCCTTCTCAGAGGATAGCCCATTTTTGCTTGCTGTAGGAGGTTCAAAGGGAAAACTGGAAGTGAGTTTCCTCATTATACAACGTTTTAGTCTTACCATATATATGTTATATGGTAGATAATGTGATTCATCTTATATTGTTACTGAAATTTGCAGGTTTGGGATACATCATCAGATGCTGGGGTTGCCAGAAAGTTTATGAATCCCAGCAAGCAGAATGGACCTCAGCCAGATACTTGATTGACAGCGGAAGGTATATGTTATTTTTTCAAGATAGGTTTTGTGTAATTATCTAAGAGCAGTTGTCATTGCTTGCAAAAGTAATGCCTGTTTTGAAATTTTGTAAGACTAGTTCTTTTTCTTTTTTATCGTTTTTTTTTTGTTCTGTTTTTCACTTTCTTGTATTATTGTATGTAAATGCAACTGTTGAAACAAATTGCTAATGAATTATAAGGTGAGACAAAATGCAAGCTGGTGGAATGTTATATGATTATAATGGCATCTTTTTATGCTTACTTTGTAGATTGTACTGGAGCATAAGAAGTGTCATTTTTGTCGGGCACGCTGAATTAGTTGGCACTCAAAGTTGCTAGTACCTTATAGTGGAGAGATTCATTTTAGGCTTTATATACGCAGTGAGAATTATCCATATCTGAAGTTGTTACCTTAATCATAAAAGGGGAATGAAGACTAATTTTTGTAGTGAACTAGTTCGTTCCATTTTTTTTTTTTTTTTTTAACATGACACTGTTAATACAGTTATGAAATGAAGGAATGTGATTTGATCTCTTAGGTGCAATTCAAAGGTTATATTTAAATCTCCATGTGCCACTTGCATTCAATTATTGGACATGATCTGCAGTTGTTTCTACGAAGTAAATAATATGCAAAATAAACTACAATGCGAAGGCAAAGAGGTTGATCAGAAGTATGGCTCAGTCGCTAAATTGGATAATGTCAACGTTATCGACTCAAAAGAGACGTACGTATATACAATGGCAGTGGCGGTTATACAAGTTTTCTATTGAACCCGCCTGAAACACACATGGCAGTGGACTTGTTATACAAGTCCATTTTTAACAGAAAAATTGTACAATGCTTTCGTTATGTGTACAATATATTAACTGCAGCCTTTGATCAATAATTCAAGTGCATTCGTTGTAGGTGGGTTCAATATTACCTAATAATTTATCTTCATATCTAATAATAAAACCTAATATACGCAACCACCAAAACGATAAAATTCTCGGAATTCCACCCAATGTTGACATAAACCTCCTATTTGTCAAGGTAAAATAACAATAAAAAGGTTTATTTGCCAATTGTCTCAATGAACCATTAAATAAAAAAAAAAAAAAAAAGCGGGACATCCTAATTCAGGAAAGGCACATGAGTTACCAATTCTAAGGAGTTTTTGGCATTAGTAACTGTATGATTCTCCTTCAGTCCTCCCACAACAATGTTTCTCATCATTTGATTCAAAATTTTATGCTTGCTTGGTATAGTATGGTCTCCATGTATGTTCCTTGAGCTGAAGCTGAAGCGGAAGATGTTTCCCATTCCCAAGAGGCCTCTGCTCTTGTATAGTGTATAGTGTATACCCATTCCCTTCACCTCTAGCTTATTTTTACAAATTCAAGAAATTTCTACACATAAAATACTATAATACACTGCTATAAATCCACATTCAATTCCTACATAGACCGAGTTTCTTGGCTTTACTCCATGTTCTAACATGAGTAAAACTAGAAACTTGAGAAAAAACGAGGAAGAAATGATTGAAACTAATAAGTTTTGGAAGACATTGGCGCTAGACAACAACGTAACAGTCAGTCATCTTTACATTTAGGAGGGTCATCCCTGTTCCCCGGGTTTTTTGGCATATGGAAATGGAATATGTAGACATGCAATGCAATGCAAGTAACTATGTTGCAGTGCGAGTACAATAGAGCTCCAACTACACTAGAAGACTGTTTCTCAGCAAAAGAATTTATTTCATAACAAAGGACTCAACTGATGCTCAAAATATCCTAATTAATATTTTTGCAAGAAAAAAACTGAACACCCTCGTAACCCTCTATTGGGATTATGACATTAACTTCATATGCTGCATCACCCACCTCCTGACCTTCAAAACTTAGAAATCCAAGTTCAATAAAAAAAAAAAAAAAAAAAAAAAAAGCATTTTCACTTTCTTTTTTCCTTTTTAAAGAAAAAAGGTAAAAGAAGTGAGAACTGTGCATCATATCTCCAATCTAAAATTAACTTCATATGCTACATCATATTGGGAAAATAGGATGATACTAATTAAATTAAATTTAATACGACACTAAAAATTTTATTTTTCAAACCCCGGAAATTTAATATGGTTCCAAAAATTTTAAATTTCCGAATTCTCCCTCTAACCCCTGGCTTTGATAGATTTTGATCCAATAAACAAAATGGTTCATTTACTTTATGCAATGCAACCTTTTTAATATAATTATTTGCTGCAGCATGCCCTGCGCAGCAATAGGAAGCACAGCAGAAGAAGGAAAAAGAACAATAATTATAAAAAAAAAAAAAGAAAAAAGAAAAAAAAAAAACTTGATGTACTGCAGTCACCATCACATTGCATATGAGACCATGGGTCAGCTGAACCACAAATGCATATTCATGATCATGTTTGTATAACATATTGAGAAGGATTGGCCTACTCAGTAACTAAAAATATGGCATCAACTTTAACTTTAAACAGCATAAATATACAACACAAATACATCACTGCAAACTACTAGCTGGACATTAGCCTTATTTTTCATACTAATTAGATAAATAATGCAGAAAAATCTTACAAGACAATACTCTGCCAAGATAAAATACTGGCACTCAATGAAGTAAAGTGTTCGTTGCCGTGTATTTACATGACATGACAATATCACGCAGTAAGTATGAGAATTATACAACTTTTACATAGAGTGATCCCATTGTGTCTACCACATTTAATTTTCTTCAATTATACTTTCTGCTGGTGCTTTCTCCTGCTTTTCTACATATGCTGAGGGAAACCATCCGGCCTTACCTTTACAGTCCCCTTCGGACCACCCTGTTGGACCCACCTACCAGATTTTTAACGACAAAAAATTGAAAAGGGTCAAGAGAAGAAGGAAGAATCAAACAATTAGCCTCAAGATTACTAAATGAAATAAAAGAATGAATCTACTGCATTTTGGCCTCAACCATGAATCTTCGCATCTAATGAAAATCACTTGTTTAAAGAAGACAACCAGGGGACACAACACCTGCATTAACCCAGTGGTCAAGACAGGTAACATGTTGCCAACTACCAAGCAAGTCATTTGTTTGAACACAATTTTTAGTTATAATAATAATTTATTATCAACATTTTTTTAAGAAATAATATCAAAATTGTTTGTCATTCCTGCAGCTCAACATCTAGTTAGTTGTGTCTCACCTAAAGTCAAAAAATGAAAAGAATAATATATTTTAAGAGTACGTACAACCTGCATGCTTATTAGTTTTTGCAGTTTCAGATTTGGACATCCAAACCAGTCCCAAAGGCAGCACATATAAAGAATTCTAGACCAAAATGTCTTTTTCTTGTAACTCGTTATGATTTGAAAATTAAAGTTTTCACTAAGCTTAACAAGAAAGTATGAAGTGTTTAGGTTCAGGACACTATACAAATTAGTAGTGCAAAACATACCTGCCGAACTACAACATAATCACCAAGGGATAGGCTTAACTCCCCTTCTGCTTGAGCATCAAAAGGGTGTATAACCTGCAAATTTTAAGGTTTAAAAGAAGATAGGACATAGGACAAAAAAAATTTAAACTGAGAAATTAGTATTTTTAAAAAACTTTTAAACTGAGAAATTAGTTTTTTTTTTTTTTAAGATGCATTGGAGATGGGGCTCAAAGGATATGATGATAAGGTACTAGAATAACAAATAAGATCTAATGGATACATGGTAAATGAATAGAGATAAAAATAATTACAGGATACTAATTAAGTGTTCTGCAAACAATTTTTGAAAGAGATGAATGTGATGTTATACAGTAGAACTTCAACATGATACTCAGCCTCTTATAGTTCATTCAATAATCCATGGTGATGATCATGATAGAAGGGGAAAAAAATAAAGCCTAGTATTTCGCTAAATATTTTCTCAGAAAACAATCATGACAACATTAAATAGAAGTTAACTGCTAAAAAAAATCCTGAAATTATGAGATAAATTATCAGTGGAAACCTATTGCCTAAAACACCGCTAGTATCTCTTTAACACCATTGAAAACTTTCAATTTCAATCCTGTTGGAAGATTTTTTTTTTCTTCAATATTTGCTAATTTCTCTGTAAAACCTTGCAAACAAACAGTTTAAAGAAAGATAATGTCATGTAGATTGAAGTTTGTGTCCAATTTGTAAAAATATAACACGTATTTAAGTTATAGGTTAAACAAAATAATCTTGAATAAAAAAGTTCTCCCAAAAATTTCTTACATAATTTCAGACCGTTTTGAGCAAGCAATGTGTTGAATTAAAGCTAATCATCTAAGTAATTAATCCCAAGCCAATTTGTTGAACAAAAAAGAGGTTGAGAGAGAGTAATAAAGAAAAAAAAAATTTAGAGTTCAAATAGAAATTCTTCAATGATAAAAATTTGAATTGTTGCATTTCAAATAATAGGAATTAAACAGTAACATATAAACCATATTTTTGAGCTTCCATCATGCTGCACAGTAAATGCAATTATCCACTTGTTCAGCAATAAAACTTCAGCATCAGATACTGAAACTCACAATCAACAAAATTCCTATTAATTCAGTATAATTTGTATGATGTCTAAGTGACTCACAAAGTTGGCATGAACATATCAACATCAAAATAAACTGAAATTGTGAGTATGACCAAAAGTATAAAACATAGATGCTTGTTTCCATGATAGTATATAATGCTAATCACTTTGCAGAAAAAGTTGCATCAATAGCAAGTATAATATATAACTTTTAACAACAGGAGAAATGCAGCATCATGAGAGTACAAGTAAATGCACAAGTCCCATGGAAGGTGCAAGTACAATCATGGACAGTATATGATTTCAAAGCGAAAATTGATTTTAATCCATTATTTTCTTTTCTCATGATGGCAGGTAGGAATCTCAAAGAAGAAAACAAAGAAAAAAAAAAAAACTAAATCCTTACCTTTGCTATAAAAAATGTGTCCTTTTGATTCTGTATCTGATTATCAGATCCATTTGAAGTAGCAACCTTATGCACAGGTGGAGGTTGGGCATTTACATCTTGGTGGACTGTCATTGATTGCGATGAAGAATCATTTAATTGCTCCTCCAATATCATCTAAATCCAATAATAAACATGTGATTGCATCAATCACAATTTTTCCGATACAAAGGTAACGCAATTTGGTAATCCAAAGACCATAAAAAGAAAAAGAAAAAACTCAGCTGGAGTACTATATGCAGGTGCACACGCACATATAAAAGACAGAAATTGAAGAACCAGGGTCCATGTTTACAAACCTCAGCTTGTAACTTATCTAAAATAGCAAGAACATGTTGATGATAACATCTCTCAGCATCTACCTGAAATATAATTTTTTTTTTTTTTAAGTTAATATGCTAAAAAGCAAATAAACATGACCTTATCCAAATATCATTTGGCAGGAAAATAATGTTAAGCAACTACAAGATAATAAAGCCAAGAATGCTATGTTTTAAACAGGTCTACCATCAGCTTAAGGAATCAATTTCATCATAACATACCAGACCTAGATGGTGTTGCCATACCATGCAAAAACAATGGAATATATATATATATATATATATATATATATACATATAGGCTTTGCCAAAAGAGGCTTAGCTTGATTGATCACCTCACACCATTAGGAAGGTCTTGAGTTGATCACCTTTATGTGAGAGGTTTGTAAAGAGTGGGGGGGTAGCCCACAGATCATGCCCTGTTGGACCTCTCACTAAACCAAACAAACAAACAAAAATACTTGTTCTGCTAAAGCTCTTCTCCACATCATTAAGCCAGGAGCATTTGTGCAGAATTTGTTTGTCTGGTGTAAAGAATTGCTGATCTTCAAACACATCAGTTTGGGGTAATGGACTTTCCTTTGACAAAAGGCTGCGTTCTGAGTTTAAAGGGTTAAAGCACCTGGAAAGGATGGTTATTTCTCCCTCTTTTCATTTGTGTTTTTTTCATTGATTAAGGACAAGTACCTTACCCTCGAAAGGCTGAAAAATGAAGTGAAAAGAAAGAAGGATAAGTTATTAGGAAACCGACACCCTATGCTCATTTGATCAGAAGACATATCGAAGCACATGAAAAAATGACTAGAAAGGCTGGAAAAGGGAAAATGGGAAAAATTATTAGGAAAGAAGTGTGTAAAAGCAAAGATTATTTTAAAGGAAAAGTTGTTCAAAGTGGTAGGGCAGCACATAAAATGAAAAAACCAATTGCTCCTCCTCACACTCAACAAGAAAACACAAATGAGAATTTAAAAACTTGTAATTAAGGTATAGGTTACATGAGGAAATACTTCAGACGTTATAGAATATGTTTCTCGGCTGTTACAGACTCTTATGTCATTTAAGTTAATTAGCTAGTGCTCCAGAATCTATAGAATTATAACTGTTTCAAGAATCAAGAGTTTTCTACAAGGCCTAGTAATTTATCTTTGCCCCTTTTTCAACTTTTTACCTAAAATTTTAATTTTGGCAATGTTAATCTGATTTGAGATATTAGAGGTTAAAATTGAAAAATTAGTAAGAACAACAATAACAACAACAATAATAATAATATTTTATCAATTAAATAAAAAAATTATTTTTTATTTCCTTTTCTTTCCCCTCCCCACTCCTTTCCCTCTCTTTCTTCTCCACTCCTCCCCTGTTATGCTGCGATGTGCTGGATTAATTTCTTTTTTGTTTTCAAAGTTTAGGATTAATAATAAATGGGGAGATAAGATCAACTGAATATGATGAAAGGTGTAATGCTAAATTTGTGTTTGGTATAAATGAATTCCATAAAATTTTAAGAATTCATTTGCAAATTCAAGTGAATATGTTTGATTTAAAAAGAAAATTTTGTAAAATTCATTTCCAATTTAAACTTTTTAATTTTGTAAAATTGCTTATTGCTAAAACAAAATTCTAAAAAAGTTATTAGGATTTTCAAATAAATTCATTTCGTAAAATATTTATTTAAACCAAATACACTTCATTAATAAGAATTTATTGGGAAATGAAATGAATTCTTTAGTGAAATTAAATCAAACAATGCATGAGGTTCATATAATTTGGTGTTATCTTAGGGATGAAGGCTCAAGCAGAGAAAGAGGAAGGACCAGGGAAGGAGGGGGGGAAGGGAAAAACTAATATAAAAGTACTATCGTTATTTTTCTTTTTCCAATTTTGACCAGTTGGTTGAAGTCTTGCCTTCCTATGACCTCAAAAGAGCCCTAAATTCTCAATTCACTTTCAAAAGGTATTGCTCATAGCACAGATCAGCAACCACATTAACTTTATGCACAGTATTGAAATTGAATTTCTCAAGGACCCTGACGTGACAACACTATGAAAAGCCATTATCTTAGCATAAAGGCCATGAGGCCATCGCCTATACATTTTTAGAAACCCCTTAAAAAATGGAGTAAATGCTGAGGAAAGGACGAATGCATTATGTAACATTACTAGCCTTTACTCAAGTACATGCATCTACCTCATCAAAATGCAAATGCTAGTGAGAAAAAATGCAACTACAAAATAATGAAACTAGAAGAAAACATTTGATGGAAATTTATAAAAATGAACTCTGACGCAATGTTCTGGTTTCAAGTCATTCTTTTGATGAACCATGCAACCAAGCAAAGGAAGGCGAAACATTGATCACAAAGACACATGCAAAGGAGTAAAAGGATTAATTAGCATTACCATAGTAAATAGATGCTGAACAGTAATCTGTTGCTGCTGATTTTCAACTGACAACATAGCAACAGTTGCTTCTTTCCCAAGTGCCATTATTGTAGATTTAAGCTCTGTCAGTCTTGCTTCTGCATTTCGAAGCTTCATGCAAGTCTCTGCAGATATATCAGATTCCCTGGTCTTCGATCGACGCTTCAATACTTCAGCTCCCTAATAAGACACTGATGTAATTCTACTGCAGTTCTCACATAAACAGACACCCATGCGAAATAAAAAAGTACCTGGGCTTCAACCTCTTGGCGCAGTTTTTCATAACGGTGGGTTAAATGGCGAGCATCCTCTAGAGGAGCTCCAGTTATCATTTCACGGAGAGGCTGAGAAACCTAAATATCGAAAACCTGTAACAAAATTAGGAACTTAAAAAATAACTGAAGAACTTTTTTCCCTGAAATGACAACTCACAGTAAGCACTCCTAATCCTCCACTGTTGGAGAAAATATTTTATCCAATCACACTACTGATATGCACAATAACCACATAATTTTAATTCAAATTTCTCTCTCAACTGAAACTAATTTGTGCATTAATTTTACTGTGTTGTTGCACATTAAAGTGTGACAGTAGATGCACTGTGTAATTTCTCCCGTCAATGATTCGTAGTAACATTACTTAAAAAAAAAAAAAAATGGTTCATTATTGGCAGCAAAAAATGACAGTAAAACTATCACTCAAATGAACAAGTTATGCATTTTTATTTTCTCCGAATGCTATCATAACATAACATAGTTTATTTTATAACATCAATAACCATCTAATAGTAACTCATTCTGAATGCTAAATTCTAGCATGTAGGGACATCAATTGATTGAATTTTTCCAGGATTAAGGTACATCTTAATCAAATCTGGTAAAGGGCCATTAACCCATCATTTTTTTAAGCAATTATCCACATCTAATTGTTAAGACATTTGGAGTAGCTAAAACCACTTTTTCCACAATTTATTCCAAAAAATATCAGAAGTGTTTAACGACTGCTCTAAATCTAATGATATTAGGCTTAATTTGATCAAAATTTTCTTTCACTAAATCCTTTTGCTTTTCACAAAAAATGTTCTAATATAGAATAAGCTACAAAATGGAGATGCTGATATTTATGCAGTTGTAGCTGTTAAAGATCATGGTGGTAAAACTTGGTGTTATCTAATGGGTGTGGTGGTGGGACAGCTAGTAAGTTTTAGTGGTAGGCCACAGAGGATTGCTGTATGTTATGTTTTCTATAGCAAAATAAGAGAAACAAGCAGAGGAAAAATGGTGAGAGAATGGGAAAAAAGTTATAAAGCAAGCTGCTGTGCACTACATGTAAGCACTCAGTGATAGTTTTTGCCATGTAGGCATGGCAGATTTTCTTAGGACTAGCTTTCAAAAATTTTTGAACATTTTTAGTACTGAATTAAGATGATTAAAAAAAAACTATTCTTAACACCATTAGAAGTAACTTCTAACATTTCTAATAGTTTTAGCCTTGAAGAATCAATTGAAAGGATTATTGAAAGCAGAAAAAAAAAATGAAGGTTCATCTCTACATTTTAGAAAAGAGAAGTTCATTTTAGCAACCATTAGACCTAATTAGAACTTACATAACTCGAAGTGGATTAATGTGCACTTTGATTGCCAATGCAAAGGGTTGTGAGGATGGGGGAATTAAAGGATGGTAGGCAGAAGGGCATAGGATATAACCCCTCTGCGCAGCATTAAAATAGTCAAGGAAATTTATAGACTTGTATACATGCATCAGACATGTAGAGTCATATATTTACAGATACATATATAAGTCACATGTATATCCTATTAATGAAGATATTGTAATGCTTTATCTTCATGACATGGATTCCTAAGGAATAAATATTGAGCTAAAATCCAAACTTTACAAGAAAACCCAAAAAAAAAATGCATAATTTCACCTGATCACCAAGTATGCCCTGTAAAGTTTCCCTCTCATTTTCCATTAAATTATGTGAGGTACCAAACTGAAGAACAGCTCTTGCAACATGAAGATTTGTTGTTTCAGCATCAGCTCCATATTTGCAACAATCTTCAGCCAATTTTCTTGCTAAAATAATTTAGATGAACTTTCACAAATTAGCATTGTGAAGGAAATTAATGCCAGAAAAGAGCAGCATACACTTACCTATCTCCATTTGCTTTGAATTTGCAGATAAAAAACCTTCAATTCCACGAACAATGTTCTTTTGAAAATGCTGTGGAACAAAAGATATTTGTAAATTTAGTAATATTAAACCAGCATCTGAACAGAAAAGATATTTCTTACAATTTTAGATAAATTCACAATAGTTTGATAAATTGAATGCCATTCTATCAGATCAAAGAAAAGATACCTGAATCTTGAAAATGTTGTCACAGTATGATAAACAAAAATCAAATCAAATTACTGTACCTTAGCTGCTCTCGTGGAATTGTATAGATTTTGAAGCTGTTGATAACACTGAAATTCAGCTTCGTCAACGATAACTGCATCATTACCAAAATGTCCCAAATGTTTCAATACCGCCTGCAAAATGATGAATATCAACGATTGAGTTGAGGTATGGATGAAACGACATAGACACTGACAACAATGATAATCTTATTATGTTAACTATCTATTAACATCTAACTTCTCCCTAATGAACCTTCAATAAAAAGAAAGGAGTTAGGCAGTCCACCGCATTGGCCAAGGATGTAAAGCATCCTGCAGAAGCAATAGGGACACAGAAGTGGTGTCAACAGGGCAATGATTCCCACATTTTATGGACAGATGGTTGCAAAGAAGTGAGTCCAAGAAGTTGGGGCAGCCATCATAAGCATTGGCAATGTCAGGAGCACAGAGAAGCGGCAAGTGGGGGAGAGTCCCAACAATATATAATATTTGGACGTCACCAACTAACAGCTTAAATACTTCAGTTGGTTTTAATATGAAACACAGGAACATTGTGGTCCTTGTCTAAATTCTCAGGTTAGTTCAATTTTGCTGTATTTAAAAGTAGTCTTCAATTATTATAGAAAAAAAAAAAGTTCTCAACAATATAACACAATGAAAAAAAAAAAGAAACTGAAGAGTTACTTTAACATATTTGTTGCTTTTTTTTTATTTTTTATTTTTTGCCCCTGTTTTTTAAATCACTACCTAGGATATTTCTTCATTAGTTAGAGAAGTATTATCGGTCACAAAATATAGAGATATTATCTTTGAAAGAATTGTTATTTCTTATTAGAGATTTTCTTCTTTTCAAAATTTGTTTATTTTCCATATATTCAACGATTATTAGGAAATTTCCTATGTAGAAGTTATAAGCCAATATTTGATCAAACAATAGAGTTAACATTATTTTGGATTACTTAGGATGGATGTCTAAACAGTCTCTCATGTCATCTCTTTCTGTTTATTGCTTCCTACTTCTAACCAAATACACCAACTGAACAAACATTAGCTTCTCTCTTTTCTTCACTTCAATTAGCACGTACACTGATTCCTTATCAAACCAACTGAAGCACAAAGGCCAATTAAGCTTCAAACCATATATTCATCCAAAAAGCATCAGTATGCTAAGTTGCTCGATCCATCATATTCCAGCACTGGCAGAGTAGGTAAGGGGATTTGTCATATATTTAACATAACTGTGTGAAATGGAGAAACAGAATCCATATAGACAACCCCAATTAATTTGTGATTGAGTTGAGTTGAGTATAGATAAATTCTTCAATTTCAAATAACACCAATTATGTAAGTTTTGAGATTTTTGGCACATAAATACAAAAGTTGGGAACTTTGCAACTTATGAACCTAAAACAAAAGGAGAAATTGAAAGCCAAAGAGAAAAAAATAAAAATAAAAATCACTTTCACTTTTATTTAATAACAAGACTATCTATCTTGTGACTGCATAACTAACACCATAGATACAAAATGCTTCAGATAAATAATTATTCATCAAACAGAATAAGGGGATAAAGTGGAGAGATTTTAGGAACAGTAAAAAAGAAGTGAAGAAGAACTGACTTGCTGCTGCTTTGCAACTTGCTCTCTGAGCCTAGCAGCCTGCTTCTTTATGGATTCCATGTCAAAACACAAACTCTGCTTCTTGCATAAGTAATAACAACACAGAGAGAAGTACCCAGAAAGAACAGTGGCTAACCCAACTCAATCCAATCAATTTTTTGGGTGTTGGAAGAGAAAAAACAAGCAACTTTCTTGAAATCAATCAAGAAATATCACAACTTTTTTTATGGGTTTTGGCTTTAACAGGTAACACAGACAAAAGAACCCAAATAAAAAAGAAAATTGTAATGTTAATTGAGAATTTTGGAAGAAAAGTTTTGACCTTTGTTGAGAAAACAGACAAACTCAGACACCCACGTGCCTCATTCTCAATCAACTTTTCCAACAAGCCAAAACGCACCGTCTCACTCCCATAGATTCCTCCAAAGGCACTGTAATGTTATTCTGATTTAGTTCAAGCCAACCCAGACCCAGTTCTTTAAAAATTAATTTGAAGCACTTCCACGGAGTTGAATCCAATTACTTGAGTAAACAAATGAATTCGAATTATATTTATTATTTTATTATTTTTAGTATAATTATTTTAAAATTATATAATTAATGAAACATAAAAATTCAATTTAAGTCATAAGTTGAATTTGAGTTTGATTTAACGAGTTGTGAATAGAATATACTATACTGATGATTCAATATATACATATATATATATAACACTTGCTTTCCACTTGTTGGCTTGAGTGCTTATTTGCAATCAATCAGCAACTCCTCGAACCAAAACCAACTAACAAACAATAATAGCGTTATTCATGACATCCTTTTTTTAGCACCAGCATCTCTATTAACGTCTATATAAACACTATATAATTAAATCCAATATGATTGTCTTTTTTTTAGAACAGAATATGACAATTTTTTTTTTTTGGAGAAAATGAGAACAGAATATGATTGTTGTTTCTGTAACACACAAGATAAAGATCATATAATTGTTGTTACTAATATTATATCAGTGTAATGTAAGATTGTTATTGTTCAAAATTTTTTTTCTCGCCATCATCATCACCGCTACTTTCGCCATGAAAACTGATCCTGTTTGAAGCCTGTTTTGCCCACTTCACAATCTTCTCTGCCTCTTTACTTATCTTCTCTTCCTCCTTCATTGCCTTCTTTAGTATCTTCTCTTGTTCTTTAGATGAAAAACTGCTCAAAACCGATAAGAACTCACCACCATCATCATACTCACACTCACCCTTGATATTACCCCAATCCATATTCAAATTTTCCTTCTTGTTTTTCTTCGAAACCTTCTTCGGGGAACACCAAAAGCAACCAGTTTTCCGAGGAGGTGAATGCATAGATGATTTTGACGACCCCAAAGGAGAGCGAAATGACCCAGATATTGATTTTGATGCTGAACCCAGAGAAGAATCGTAAGACCCATGTTCATTATTACTGTTATCTTTCTTCTTCAAACACTTTTTACCATCTGGGTTTTGTTTGGCATCCGAGAAAATATCTACTACATCCGTCAAAGAGCCTCCTTTCTCATCTGGGTTTTCATCATCAGAAACAGAGCAGTGAACTGTTTTTTCTTCATCAAGTGAGGCGCAATTGAAGTCAGGCTTCGAAATACTGAAGGATTTGAGTTTTTGAAATCGGTTATCTAAATCAGTGGGGAGAAGTGAATCAGTAAGGCCAGAAGAATTGATTTTAGAGACTTGTTCGAGAACAGAGAGGTCTTTCATTTGGGAAATGAGTTCCTCCACTACTGAATCATCTGTGTCTGAAAAGTATCCGAAATCCGCCATTTTTTAAGAGAAACACAAGATGAAAAGAGAAATTGAGCGTTTATAGATATCGGGTTGTAATCTGCTGATGGAATCGAATGGAGGAGCTAAGTAGGGTCGACATTGGCGTGAGCTACAGTAATCAATTCAGTTAGCACGCCTGATAGATAGTAACGGCTAATTCATGTTTTTGGCTGTTTATTTTGGGTTCCAACTTTCAACAACGTATTGGAATTGCTGCAGCTTGCTGGCACCCATTCTTTTTTCCGTGGGACCTCACATAATGTAATTTAGGCACGTCTGCTTCAGCTTAGCGGTATGGATGGCTGATAAAATTAGGAAAAATTTGTTTTAATTTATTATAATATTTATTTGTGATATTTAAAAAATATTTATTTATTTTTAATATTTATAATAATTAATATTTATTAATTTTTTTAAAAGATAAAATAGCATATAATTTTATATATATCAAGAATAAATAAATATTTTTAAAATTTTAATAATAAAATAGTGAAATAACTCAAATTATATGTGACAAATAATAATTATTTCAATTATTAACTGTTAAATATATTTTTAGATATAGCTATATAAATTATTTAAAAATATGCATATAGTAATAAAAAATAAGTTTTGTCTTCGATTATATATTATTAAAATTAATAATAGAAATTATATAAAGATAAACTTGAAATTATAAATATTTTTTGAATAATTTTTTTAAAAATAATTATAAGTATAAATATTTTAATTATTTAATTATTGATTGTAATTTAAAATAATATTTATTTGATTATCAACTATAAAAAAATTAATGGCATATGTTAAATTTAAATGAAGTTATTTTTTATTAGTTACTTTTCATAAACATAAAATAGTTTAAATAAAAAAAATAAATATAAATTAAATATTAACTAATGAGAAAAATTTCAAAATAAAATTTATCAAATTAGAAGCTATTTTGAATAAAAATTATATGATTTTAAAATTTTATCAAACATTCAAATTATAACTAATTAAAAAAAATCTCTATTAACTACTTCAATCATTTACAAATTATTGTGAGAATTGGACACCTTTTTTCTAAGGGATTTGTATTTTTTTTTTTTTATCTTGGCATTCATGGTTTGGTGTTGTTGGTGTGTTCTGTTTTTAGGGTGATCAATCACACTTAGTTTTCTTTGTTTTATAAGTTGTCTTTGAGTGTGGTTGTTTTAATTGTTGGAATGCAGTTATTAATTGTTTACCTCCAAATAGCTAAAATGATATATTTGGTTAATATTTATGAAAAAAAAGCTAGTAACTGTTAGATAACCAAACAATACTAGCTCATTAAATCTCAAATTTAGAATTTTTCTCCAACAACTCTCATATGTCTAAATAAAATTACTTAATTAACCTCATCTATTTAGATATAGTTACTTAAATATCCTTATCTCTTTAAATTAAACTAATTGCTATATTTTAATATGTTAAATTTTTCTTTTATATATACATACGCATAGAAAAAAAATATGGATTTATATTATTATTATATAATTTTATTACATTTAAGCATACACACACAAACACAAAAGATATTAAATTTATATTATTACATTTAAGCATATTATTTTCAATACTTAAAAATTATAGATGTAAAATATTTATTAATATTAATATGTATAATGAAATACAATTCAAAATAAAATTAAATAAGTTATAATAAATGTAAAATTTAAAAATTTCTGAAAATTAATTAATATCTATAATAGTCATTTAACAAAAAAAAACATCAACAATTGTAAATGATTTCATCAAACACGTAACATTAATCAACTATCAGCTAACAACTTAACCAAACAGGCCCTTTGACTAATCTTAGAGCTTTTACTTTTTATATCGGTTTATTTATGTAAATTTTTACTATCTTCCTTTCTTTGAACAATTAATATCTCTATGTCATTTTTAGAAGTTAGGGATGAAGTCAAGATCATTCACTAGGTGATATAAATAAGATGATTGCCAAAACTCAAATGTTGAAGTGCAAAGAACCACTTTTGGGCCTCCAGGAAGAAGATATTGAAGAAGATTCAATGAAAGAAAAACATGTTTTAGTAGGTTTATGTCACGACCCAAAATAGGGGCCATGACCGGCGTTAGGGAACGGGAATTCTTTCGAATCCGGAACCCGTAGCAAACCTAAAAATAAAATAAATCATGCAATAATAACAGTAACAATATTATATGCAGCGGAAATAAAAAAATAGTAAATATAATAATATCATTTTCATCACTGGATTTAATCAAAATCCCATCTCATAAATATATAATCTTTAATACAAATCCAGTTTCAACATAATACATCTCTTTAAAATAAAATACATGAAATCCAATACTTTAATTCACAACTACTGCAGTGTCTAGATAAAATAAATAAAACTCAAGTAGATAATTTACATAAAGAAGCCGGGGCGGAAGAAATTCGGCGTATCGACCTGCTACTGAGGTCTGAAAAAGTTGACTCTCCTGAAAAATAGTCAACGGAGGGGAGTCAGACCTCACTGAGTGAATTACTATAATATATATACATACACTCTAAATGACAATGCATACAGTCAATAATACATGTCTAATATGTATATATATATACAGGCAAATTCATACAGATGCAGAAAAATCATTTTTATATATTTTATTGAAAAATCCCAGATTTATGAAGGATCACATAGAACCCTAGAATATCGCAACCTCAGAAATAGTGTTAAACAACACTCTGGCCATACAGGCTCACTTAATCCAAATATATCCACTTAATCCATTTGGACAGTAGACTGGCCCCGAGACACTAAGTCAACCGAGCTCCAGCAGTCTGACTGCCAGTGTGATTGGCCCCGAGACACTTGGTCAACCGAGCTCCAGCAATCACACCTCCAATCCATATCTCACACATCTCAATAATCACATCAAATCAATATCCACAAATAAGTTAGTATTATAGCCTAAATACTATAGGCGTACCGGTACGTACTCGGTCCTAGTGCTGCCCACTAGGTAGCACGTTCTATCGATATCCTTCATCATTAAATATAAAACATTCATTCACAATAAATGATGCATGAATTTAAATAAAATAACAATATAAACCATATATATACCAGAAATATACCAAACGTAAACCAGGTATATTTCGAGTATATATATGTCAAATAAATCCAATCAAATCATAAATTAAATTAAAAATATATTTAAAAACATTTTAAATATATTTTATTAATAAAACATGTATATAATTTATTATATACCAAAAATAAACCAAAAATATACTTAATGTAAACTTAAGAAATAATCAAATTATTTATGCATATTTAATCAACATAAAACATGCATTTCTAAATCATGCATCCTAAGCATATATATATAGTATAGTAACTCACCTAATGCGCTCCACGAGATAGGTCCGACGGGCCTGGTCTACTAGCCCTCGGTCTCGGCGCAACTAAACAAGCAATAAATAACCGATATCAAAATAACCCTAGTAGAAATCCTAGAATTCAATCTAGAGTATTAAACACAGAATCGGAAATTAGGGTTTGACTGGACATCACGTTTTACGAGAATTCTATCGAAAATCCGACAGAACCTCCCCTGTAAAACGGACATCTCTCTACTCAAAAGAGTAGAGCCGACCCTGCAAAGAAACATACTTTGAAAAACAAGCTCAACACAATCAAAATCCCACGGTCGGACTCCAAACTACAGTCCACCGACCGGGGTCCACAAACACAGAATAATTTCCGAAATACCAAAAATATCCTTACAATATAGTAATACATCTCATAGGTAAAAATTACATAATTAACCTTGAAATACTGTAAAAATCGATTAAAACTCATTTTATTAGAAAAACCGTATATTATATATATAATTGAAAATAATTCACGAAAAATAGTTTTAATTAGTTAAAAATACCAAATATTTTGTAGAAATCATTTTTATACCTTAAATAAATATTAAAACCAATTAATTTACATTTTTAGACAATTTAGGGTAAAATTACCAAAATACCCCTATATATATAAATATACTTAAATTACTTCAAAAATTCACCAAAAATCATACAATTATCCAAAATTAATTTTCTCAACATATTTATCAATAATATCAATATTTAAACTCAATTAACCAATTAAATTCAAATAAAAACACATTTAACCCTAATTTCTCAAAATCACATAAACTTCAATAATTCAAAATAAATACTTAGGAATTCATAAAAATTCCAAATAAATTCCTATAATTCATTTCAACACCTAATTTAACCATAAACTCCAATTTCATAATTTAAATAATTAATTTCCGAAAATTAGAAAATAATATTAAAATATTCAAAAATACCGAAAAATCCAAAAAATCTCCAAAAATTCTACAAAAATTCATACATGTAGATTAAGCTACTAGGAACAACATTTGTGAAGGGAGTTTTCATGAATCATCCAATTCAAAGCTCAAAAAAATTGAAAACCCTAATAGGCCGAAATTGAAAATTCGAAACCTAAGCAATTCTAGATCATTTTAGCTCAAACCAAAGCTAGAATCACACTCACCGGACCTCAAGGAGAAGAAAGAGACCGGCGGTGTCGAAAATGGTGGCCGGAATCGGCGTGATCGACGGTGGATCGATTTTCGGCTTCTCCGGCCAAAATCGACTTCCAGGCGCCGGAAACGGCCTCCTCAGGCGGCGGAATTGGTCGGGGAAGACGGTGGCACTCCGGACGGCACACCCACGGTGAAGAAACGGCGTGACAGACGCCCGGACGGCGAGAAGAAGGATCGGGAGGAAGAATGAGACTCGGGGGGGCAAATGTGTAATTTTCCAATTCTTTTGTAATTTGACAAATATATGTATATATATATACTTTATACTATATATTAAAATATTATTAAATTACACACATCAAATATACACCACACACATAAAATTTAATATTTTAATAATTTATACTAAATAAAATTAATTAAATAACAATAAAATAAATAAAATAATTAATAAAATATTAGGATAATAATAAACCCTAATTAAATAAATATACACACAGGCTTTATTTAATAATTTAAAAATATGTATGAGTTCATGTAAGTCCGTAAATACATTTAAAATAATTAATAATACATTGTTTACGTGAAAATTTCCCCGAAAATGCAAGTCCCGGGAAAATTTTACGTAAAACACTGAAAATAATATACAGTAATTAAAATAGGTTTTAAATACATATTAACTCGTAAAAATATCATATATATATTCAAAATTTATTAACACTACATATCCCGATACAATATAAAAATATTTTAAAAACACGGGATATTACAGTTTATTACTATTTCAGAAACCACTAACAATTACAGATGTTAAGTTTGCATTACAAACGTCTAGGAAGCTTCAAAGAGATTTTTTTATTGTAGAAAAAACTACCAAATAAATTTATTTTTGAATTTGCTCATAAGGTGGACAAGAAATTGGAATTGCTGCTGCTTGCTAGCACCCATTCTTTTTTCCGTGGGACCCACATAATGTAATTTTAGGCACGTTTGCTTCAGATTAGCGGTACAGATGGCTGATAAAATTAGGGAGAATTGCTATTTTTCCTTTGTTTTAACTTATTATAATATCTATTTCTGATGTTTAAAAAAATATTTATTTATTTTTTATATTTTTTTAAAAGATAAAATAGTATATAAATTTATATATATTAAGAATAAATAAATATTTTTTAAAATTTTAATAATAAAGTAGTGAAATAACCCAAATCATATGGGATAAATAACAATTATTTCAATTATTAACTGTTAAATATATTTTTAGATATAGCTATATAAATTATTTAAAAATATGCATATAGTAATAAAAAATAATTTTTGTCTTTGATTATATATTATTAAAATTAATAATAGAAATTATATAAAGATAAACTTTATAATATAAATATTTTTGTATACTTTTTTAAAAATAATTATAAGTATAAATATTTTAATTATTTAATTATTGATTGTAATTTAAAATAATATTTATTTGATTATCAACTATAAAAAAATTAATGACATATGTTAAATTTAAATGAAGTTATTTTTTATGAGTTATTTTTCATAAACATAAAATAGTTTAAATATAAATTAAATATCAACTAATAAGAAAAACTTTAAAATAAAATTTATCAAATTAGTAACTATTTTGAATAAAAATTATATGATTTTAAAATTTTATCAAACATTCAAATTATAAATAATTAAAAAAAATCTCTATTAACTACTTTAATCATTTACAAATTATTGTGAGAGCTGCACACTTTTTTTTTTAAGGGATTTTTTTTTTTATCTTAGCATTCATGGTCTGGTGTTGTTGGTGTGTTATGTTTTTCGGGTGATTAACCACACTTAGTTTTTCTTTGTTTTATAAGTTGTCTTTGAGGGTGTTTGTTTTACCTGTTGGAATGCAGTTGTTAACTGTTTACCTCCAAATAGCTAAAATGATCTATTTGGTTAATATTTATGAAAAAAAGCTAGTAACTATTAGGTATCCAAACAATACTAGTTCATAAAATCTAAAATTTAGAATTTTTCTCCAACAACTCCCATATGTCTAAATAAAATTACATAATTAACCTTATCTATTTAGATATAGTTACTTAAATATCCTTATCTCTTTAAATTAAACTAATAGCTATATTTTTATATGTTAAATTTTTCCTTTATATATACATACGCACAAAAAAAAAAGGAGTTATATTATTATTATATAATTTTATTACATTTAAGCATATACACACACACAAACACAAAAGATATTAAATTTATATTATTACATTTAAGCATACTATTTTCAATACTTAAAAATTATAGATGTAAAATATTTATTCATATTAATATGTATAATGAAATACAATTCAAAATAAAAATAAATAAGTTATAATAAATGTAAAATTTAAAAATTTCTGAAAATTAATTAATATCTATAATAGTCATTTAACAAAAAAACATCAACAACTGTAAATGATTTCATCAAACACATAACATTAATCAACTATTAGCTAACAACTTAACCAAACAGGCCCTTTAACTAATCTTAGAGCTTTTACTTTTTATATCGGTTTATTTATGTAAATTTTTACTATCTTTGTTTCTTTGAACAATTAATATCTCTATGTCATTTTTTGAAGTTAGGGATGAAGTCAAGAACATTCACTAGTGATATAAATAAGATGATTGCCAAAACTCAAATGTTGAAGTGCAAAGAACCACTTTTGAGCCTCCAAGAAGAAGATACTTAAGAAGATTCAATGAAAGAAAAGCATGTTTTAGTAGATTTATTACTATTTTAGAAACCACTAACAATTACAGATGTTAAGTCTGCATTAAAAATGTCTTGGAAGCTTCAAAAAGATTTT
This sequence comes from Mallotus nudiflorus, assembly GCA_947683625.1. NCBI lineage: Eukaryota > Viridiplantae > Streptophyta > Magnoliopsida > Malpighiales > Euphorbiaceae > Mallotus > Mallotus nudiflorus. The sequence continues at coordinate 385,658 of CANTUR010000027.1, read as the reverse complement.
TTAGTGCAGAAAAAACTACCAAATAAATTTATTTTTGAATTTGCTCATAAGGTGGACAAGAAATTGGTTTTGGAAGGAAGACCCTGGTCTGTTTTAAACTTTTACATGATGATCTAAGAATGGAGCATAGGTACCCGCTTTTAATAATATAGAATTTTCTACATCACCCTTTTGGATTTAAGTTTTGAGTATTCCACCAAACCAAATGACAAAAGCAAATGTAAAAACAAAAAGGTGCATTATTTAAAGGACTTACGAAAATTGATTTTGCGCAAGGAAGTGATGTTGGTCAGAGGGATTTCTTTAAACTTAGAGTAGGTGTTGTAGTGAATAAGCACTTACCAATGGGTTTTTAGAATAAAAAAAAGGTAATGGAAGAAGATTGGTATCAAATAAATACGAACATTTGCCTAATTTCTATATCACTATGGTTGTTTGGGTCATACTTTTGAAGGCATGCAAAATTAGAGAATGAGAATATATGTTCTCATTATATCAAGACCGACCTAAATATGGAGCATGCATGAGGTGTTTTTCACTTATAAATATAATAACTTTTTCTTCTACTTCTAATTCCTCCATGTCGTGACCCTTAAAAGGTAATATAGGCAGTGGTAAAGGAAAGTAACTTTAAATGTTTCCCACTAAGTTTTTGTTGTAGGAAAATAATGAACAGGACTAAGAAAATCTTTTAGAACTGGGACTGTAACATATGGAAAGGAGTCATTGTTTGCTTCTAGAGGAAGGCTTATTTGATCAAAGCACACGTGGAACTCAAGAAGGCCTTATTTAGAAGCATCATTCATTAAATGGTCTTCTTTAAGAAAAAAATAATGAAATAACATTAAATGAAGATGTCTGCATACTATTAAAAACCCAACCAACACTACTATTTTACGATCTCAAATTATTCATTTTACTATAAGTAGAGGAAATCTTAATTTGAGCTTAGCCTTTGGTAATATAGGCTTTGTGGATGTAAATACAGGCCTTACTACTACTTATCAAAATATTTTAATGGATTCTCACTCTATTCAATTGGGCCAAGCTATAGAGAATCAAGTAGAGAGTTATCTAATGGAGAAAGGTCCAATAGATCCACTTATAAGCTTTATTGTGGTACGCTTTGAACATTTCTTAATAAATTAGCAAAAAAAAAAAGAAGTTATTTTGGAAACTAATCACTAACGGAGTGATGATCTAGTAAAATGAACAAAATAGGAGGAAATCAATCCATTAAATGCTTTGGTCATAATGAAATATAAGGAATTTATAGGACAAAAGATAAGTTTGAGATCTCTAGAAGAAAATGCACATACGCAGGTTGACATAAAGGTTCCTTTAAATACAACATTAAAATATCCAGTTTTTGTTCTACCCAAAGAATTTAATCTTACTAAAGAGCAGTTAGGAATAAAATAATGCAATCTACAAAATAGAAAGAAGATTAAAGTAAAGAGAATTGACAAGTTATGAGCAGAGGATAATATCCTCAAGATAACTAGGAAGAGTCTTATACCATAGAATCTCTTCAATCTTCACAAAGTATTGGTGGCTTACCTAAAGCCACCTAACATCCATAACATCTTTGGTATAGAATAGTCAAGAGTTTGGGCGACACTTGATAGTTCAAGTTTTAAAGACTTTACATTCTTTCTATTGCCCAAAGTTTTATGTTGCTCATGGAAACAAGGAACCAAAGGATTTTTATGGAAAGACAATAAATCAAGTTTGGGTAGGATTATGAGTATTATGTTGATCCAATAGGAAGGTCATAAGGATTGGCACTTTGGTGGCAAAAAATATTCAATATTTAAACTTTTTTAAAAATTATGTTCATTGTTTGTTTGATAATTTTGTGTTAGGAACTATTTATGTTACATTCTTTTATGGCCCTCACAGGAGAATTGATAGAGATATTTTTTTAGTTTGATGTAAAAAATATAAATCCTTTAAATTTTGCTTTTTGGCTATACATAGGTGATTTCAACACTAATGTTTATAATTTGAACAAAATAGGTGGTTTGGAAGTAGATCATTCATAAAATTTAGGGTTTAGAGATTTTATTAATAGTAATGGTCTTATAGAGTAGTGTTTAATGGGGATAGATTTACTTGGTCTAACAAATAGACTGGTAATAATTTTATAGTGCAATTTTTAGATCATTCTTATGCAAATTATGACTGGTTTTCTATTTTTCCTAATTTTATGCTAATTTATCAGAAGATGATTGGTTCAGATTATAATCCAATTATTTTGAAAGTAGATAACAAACTTCTTAAATGAAGTCCTTTACATAGGTTTGAAACAAAATGGTTGTTGTTTAATGAGTGTTATAATGTTATTAAAATGGGTTCAAAAAATGAGGTTTTGTGATTTGATATGTTTATGGTTTGGGGTAAACTTAAGATTTATAGGGATTATCTTAAAAAGTGGATCAAAAAAAGGGGTGGCAATTCTAAGGCTAAAATTCAAAATCTTTAGAAATAAATTGATAGCTAAAATATAGATATACAAGTATTGGACAAACAATCTAAACTTCCGGAACTAAATAATTAATTATTTAGATGTTAAAAAAGAAGAGTCTTATTGTTTCAGAGGTCTATAGTCTATTGGATTACTATGGTGATAAATTTCTAAATTTTTTCATGCTTCTTGCTGCAAAAAAGGAAGATTAATAAAATTCTTCAACTTCAAAATAGGTAGGGTAAATGGCTTTTCAATCAAGATGATATTAAAGATGAAATTTTAGGGTTCTATAAATAGCTTTTTTCAGCATCAGATACCCAACATATTGGAATGTTTTGCAATTTGTGCCTCATATGGTGTATAATCAAGTTAATGCTACGTTGATTGCTCATATTGTGGATGAAAAGGTTAAATCTGCAGTTTTTGAGTTTGGTGCTTATAAAGCTCCAGGGCCCGATGGTTTCTTGAGAATTTCTTATTGACAATTTTGGCATATAAGTCCTTCTATTTGTATAGCAATCAAAAGGTTTTTTCACACTGGTTTTTTTATTAAAAGCTTAGAATAAGACTTTTATAGTTTTGATTCCCAAAACCTTGAATCCTATAGATATTAAACATTTTTGGCCCATTAGTCTATGTAACTTTATTTATAAAATCATTTCTAAAATTATTGTGAATAGGCTTAAACCTCATTTATCTAATTGGATTCATGATATTCAAGTTGCTTTTGTCCCCGGGAGGCAAATTCATGATAATGTTCTCTTGGCTTATGAGGTTTTTCATGCTCATCATACTTCTATGTATAGGAGAAATCATCCTTTTCCTTTTAAATTAAATATGTGTAAAGCATATGATCTAGTGGAGTGTACCATTTTTAGCAGTTCTTATTTAAAATGGCTTTTCATACTCATTTCGTTCCCTTGATGATGTAATATGTCACTATAGTCTCATATTTTTTTTAATAAATGATTGCCCTTCACAGTCTTTTAAACTAACAATAGGTTTGAGATAAGAGGATCCATTATCTCCTTATATATTTTATTTTGGTGTCAAATGCTCTTTTTTTTTTTTTTGTCTCAAGTTCTGCTAAATAATTCAATATGTGAATTTTGTTTAATAGTAGATGTACTCCTTTGACACATCTTCTATTTGTGAATGATGCCCTTATTTTTGGCAAAGCTGATATAAGGGAAATAATACTAAAAGTCTTCTTGATAAGTATTGTATTGCCACAAGCCATAGAATAAATATAGATAAATTAAGTATATGTTTTAGCAGGAAAACACCCTTATACTTGAGAAATACTTTATCATAAGTTATTAGGATAAATCAATCTAGACCAATTGATAAATATCTTAGTTTAATTGCCTTTTAGGATATATAAAAGAAAAGTGCTTTAGGGTTTATTAAAGACAAAATTCGTACAAAGTCTAAATCCTAGAGACATAAATTTCTTTCTCTATCAATGATGTTCTTATAGTTATACCCGTTTATGCAATGTCATGTTACAAATTTCCTATAGGCTTTTATAAACATCTAAATTCTATTATATTTAATTTTTTTATGGAAAAGTGATTCTATGAAGAGGGCATTCACATGGTGAATTGGAATTCTATGACTATGTCTAAATATAGGGTTTAGTGCACCGTTGGTACCATACTTTTGGGTCATATTTCACTTTAGTGCCAAATTTTCAATTTTTTTCTTTTTGGTCCTAAAAATTCTATTTTTGTTTTGAGCTAAAGTACCTTGAACATATCTAATCAAATTTAGCATACATAGCAACCAGAATAAGTATATTTTTAGTATATTCACCATGTAAGTATCCTATTAAGCGACCTAATCACCTTATGGGCTCCATAAACTAAATTTTGCTAAAATTTTATTTTTGGGGCCCATAAGAAAATTTTATTTTATGGGGTCAATAAGATGATTGAACTATTTAATAAGATGCTTATAAGGTAAATATACTAAAAATATGTTTATGCCAGCTGCCATACATGTTAAATTTGATCGAATTTGTTCGAGGTACTTCAACTTGAAACAAAAATAGAATTTTTAGGACTGAAAAGAAAAAAATTACAAATTTGGTACCAAGCGAAACATGGCACAAAGTTATGATACTAATGTGGCAACAAACCCTTTAAATATAAAAGGAGTTTAGGTTCTAAAGAATTTGATAATTTCAATATTGCCTTTTTAGCTAAAAGTGTATGGAGAATCATTAGCAATCCAGATTCTTTGTGGGCTAAAATGATGAAAAATATCTATATTCCATATACTACTTTCTTCAGTGCTAAATTAGGATTAAGATCATCTTAAGGCTGGTGTAGTTTAGGAAAAATTAGAGACATATTAAGATAAGGATTTAGATACAATATTGAAAATGACAAAGATGTATCATTTTTTGGAAGACCCATGGATTCCTAACTCTCTGAACTTTAAGATTTTATTTGAAAGGCTAGGGAATTATGAAATTTATTAGTCTTATATCTAATTGTTCAAAATCAAAGAAGGTGGAATGTCAATTTAATAAGTTAAGTCCTAACTCTAGTAGATGAAGAGAGGGTTCAAAAAATCTCATTAGGTGATTCTCATATTCAAGATAAAATAGTTTAGCACTATAATAAGAAGTGTTCTATTATTGCTTGGTCAACATATCAGTTTCCATGTTCCAAAAATACAATCAGAACTCTGAGAGCTTTAAATGTTTTTTTTAACATTAGGAAGAGTTTATGGCTTAGTCATACTATTCCAAAAGTTAAAATGTTTTGATGGAAGGTTCTCAACCATCTGCTTCTTACTCAATAAGCTCTATTTTAAAGGGGAATTATGAATTCTAATCTTTATTAAATATGCAAGCAGAAAACTGAGATGATACATCATATGTTATTTGATTGTCATCATGCTCAAGCAAAGTGGTTTGCTTTTTATTTTGCTTATATTCCAACTTGAAAAATTCAATTTCTATGGTAGATTAGTGGAATCAAGTGAATAATTTGTTAAAAATGATGATATGAATTTTTGCTTTTTATTAGTTATTGGGTGGTTCATTTGGAAATCAAGGAATGCTTATATTTTTAATAAATTAAGGCCAGATCCAATGCTCAGCCTTAAAAAAACATAACTTACATAATGAAGTGCAACATGCTTTAAAAGAAAATCAAGCCTAAATGCATTTTCAGGATGAAACAAATTTGTATAACATGTTAAATTCTTATTATTAACTTCGTGTTTGGTTACCTCCACCCATTTAATAAGCCTAAGCTAACCATCACTTATTTTTAATTATATTGTATTTATCTATAGCAGCTTTACATATTTTTAGTTATATGATTTTTGTTGTAATTTATAACCACTTTTTATATTTATATTCACATGAATGACATTATAATGAGATGAGCTTTTACTGTTATTCTACTCTTCATATGGTATCAGAGCCTGACACGATTTATGAACCTTCCTTTTGTTTTCTCTCTTTTCTTTTCTTTTTGATCATGGATTCCGATAGTAACTCTCACCAAATAGCATTCACTAAACAACACTCGCCAATGCTTTGAATTCTTCCTTGTCTTCTATTTTTCAACTCTCTTTTCTACCCAACATTGCCACTCACCTACTAGTGAAATCAAATACTTCAAACTACTTAGTGTGGTAGGCTCAAATACTACCTCTCCTTAACAAATATGATCTTTCTAAGTATATTGTGTTATAACCCGAGTTTTTAAATTACTTTATTTTAAAATAGGATATGCAGTGTTAATAATTTTAAAATAATATTTCATTATTTCATTATCTTGAAAAATTATTATCCTTATTATTTTACATTTAATTAATATATTTTACGTAAATATATGTCTTTAAATTATTATTTCGGAAAATATTATTTTATTAAATCTTTAATTTAGAGCATTTATATTTTAATTTTATTATTTTAATGAATTACACACACATATAGCACATAATAAAAATATATATATATATGTATATATATATATATACACACACACACACCTAAATATTTACAAAAACTACCCCTCCCATATTCCTTCCCCTCCTGACTCTCACCCTCTCCATCACCGTTCGTCTCTGCCATTTTTAGGCCATCGGTGTGCCACCCAGAGCTCTGCCCCTTCCAGCCAGCAGCTTCACCACTATTTCCTTCCTTCTCTGGCACCGTTAAAGCTCGTTTAAGTCGGAAACCCAAAAATCACTTCCTCCTCCGTTCAAGTCATTTTTGACCACCAAAATTGATGATTCTTAGACTCCTAAAACTCCATAGAGGATGATTCCAAGCTTCTTGTAGCTTGAAAACATGATTTGGTAGGGTTTTGATCTTATTTCCATTTTTGGCCATTTTTGCTTCTTGAATTTTTTTGAACTTGATTCCTTGTGATTCATAAGAAATTCCTTCACAAATGTTGTTTCTGTTAGCTTAATCTACATCCTAGAATTTTTGTGTAATTTTGATTTTTGTGAATTTTTTATTATTTTATAATTTTTGTAAATTAATTAAATAAATTATGAAATTGTGATTTTTGGTGTTTTTAGTGGTTAATATTAATTTTAGAAATTAATTTATAATTTTTGTGTAATTTTTATAATTATATTTAGTTTATGTCAATTTTGAAAATTTAGGTTAAATATATATTTTGTTAGTAATTATTGGTTAATTAAGTGTATTTGTTGATTTTAGTGAATAATATGTTGAGAAAATAATTTTTGAGTAATTATATAATTTTTATTGAATTTTTGAATATTATTAGTATTTTATGTGTATTTTTGTACATTAGCGGCATTTTGGTAATTTGGTAGTAATTTTAGTTGAATATTAAATTTAATTGGTTTTAATAATTATTTGAAGTATAAAAATGATTTTTACAAATTATTTACTAATTTTAACTAATTAATACTATTTTTCAAAAATTATTTTCAAATTATATATAAAATACTATTTTTGTAAATAAATGGATTTATAGTAATTTTTAATATGTTTTTGGACTAATTAAGTAATTTAGATTTATAAAATGAACTTTTATTAATATTTGTGAATTTATCGAGAAATATCGATTTTTAATAATATTATATTAATATTAGAGTTTTTAAGTAATTACAGGTAAAATAATTACTTTTGGTGTTTGAATGTTTAAATTTCTATATGTTGGTGTTTAAAGGGTATTTTTGGAACTTATGGAATTTTAATATATTTTGTGTTTTTTGTGGTGAATTGTGGATCTCAGTCGAGGAAATTTATAGTTTGGGGTTCCGACCGAGGAGTTTTGTGAATTATGTTTCGAAGTGTATTTTTCTTATAGGACCAGCTCTACTTTTTAAGTAAAGAGATGTCTATTTTACATAGGAGGTTCCGCCAAATTTTTGGTAGAATTCTCGTAAAACATGACATCAGGTCTAATTCTAATTATCTGTCTATGTTAGTAATCCTAGATTGAGTCTCTAGAGGTTAAATTAGATTTATTCTGATTTCGTGTTATTATTTTATTGTTAGTTGTGCCGAGACCGAGGCCTAGTGGACTAGGCCCATTAGACCCATCTCGAGGAGTGCACAACTGTGAGTTATTATGATATATATGCATTGCTTCAGGTTGTATGTTTTAGAAATTATATATTTTAAATGTAAATTTTGCATAATTATTTTATTGAATGTTTAAGTATATATTAAGTATATTTTTAGTATACATTTGGTATATTTTTAAATAAATGCATGTTTTCTTTGTGATTTACTTTCAAATTATATTTAAATATCTTATTGGTTGATTTCAAGCATATTACATGATTTAATTGAATTTATTATACGTATATATACTTGAAATATACTTAGTTTATTTTAGGTATATATATGGTTTATTTGTTTATTTTAATTGTCATTATGCATTATTTATTTTTCTGAATGTATGTTTTAATATAAATGAAGGATATCGATAGAATGTGCTTCCTAGTGGGTAGCACTAGGACCGTGTACGTACCAGTGCAATAGATTAGAGCTAAGTGAAAATTTATTATGGTGATTATGATTGATTGAGATTAATATGATTGAGAGTGTGATTGCTGGAGCTCGGTTGACCAAGTGTTTCGGGGCTAATCACACTGACAGTCAGACTATTGGAGCTCGATTGACTTAGTGTCTCGGGGCCAATCTACTGTCCATATGGATTAAGTGAATTTACTTGGAATTAAGTGAGCTTATATGGCTAGAGTACTTTCTATTGGTATTAAGGTTGCGATCATATAGGGTTCCATTTGATCCTTCATAAACTGATGATTTTCCATAGTATTAAAAATGATTTTCCTTACATCTATGTGTATTTGCCTATATATATATATATATATTTATTATATATACTTTTGAGTGTCTGCATTTGACATTTAGCTATGTGTGCATATATATTATAATAATTCACTCAGTGAGGTCTGACTCTCCTCCGTTGATGTTTTTACATGAGAGTCTTCATCTTCAGACCTCAGTAGTAAACCTGTTCGCTGGATTTCTTTCGCTCCAACTTTATTATGTAAATCGCTTACTTGAGTTTTACTTTGTACTCTAGACACTGCAGTAGTAGTTGTATTTGACTCTATTGAGACTTGTTTTTGTATTTATGCATGTATGAGGATTTTACTTTAGAGTGTTTCTCTGAAGATTGTATTAAAAGATTTCTATTTATGATATATATGATGTGATTTTATGTTATTAAAGGAAGTTGAGAATTTATTTTATTATTTGAGATTTAACTTCAGCTGAATAATATTTTATTTATTTTATTTTATTGCATGCTTTTATTTTTAGGCTTGCTACGGGTTTCAGATTCGAAAAAATTCCCGTTCCCTAGCGCCGGTCATGACCCCCTGTTTTGGGTCGTGACATATTGATGGTTGACTATCACCACCACTAATAGAAAACAACCAACGTAATCCACCCTATGACTTTTGGTTTCGCAAAGATCAACTAGTCCTTAGTTGGATCATTGGCTCCATCTCCAAAAGCTTCACACCTCAGGTTATTGGTGCCTCCATAGCCAAGGCAGGTTAGGACAAACTTGCTCACACTTATGCCTTCGGCTCTCGTGCTCAAATTTGCACCATCAAGTCTGTCTTTTTTAGATTTCAACACCAACCATCATAATCAATGGCAACCTACACTCAATGTGCAAAAGGGATAGTGTAAACACCCAATTTCAGGATAATAAAGTATGGATGCAATAAAGAACTTCAATGACAAAAATATTATAAGTAGGTCTTCAACACTCAAAGTTTGGAACCTTAAAAGTCTGATTGTAATTTTAAAAAGAGTTTAATTGTTTTTTAAGGACCTAATTGTAATATTTTTTAGGACCTAATTGAAAATTTTAAATTCTTTTAGGGGTCTTTTTATAATTAAAAGTTAAAAAAATGGATCGAAATTGTGTAATTTTGATTGGAATTACGCAATTCTGGTCAGAATTATATGTTTTCCGTCTATTTTTTGTATTCTTATAGAAAATAAAAAATATGTTTCCTAAATTTTGATTGGTTGAAAAATTTTCTTAAATTCATTTTTAGGATTTTTCTAGATTTTTAGGAAATAAAATCCTTTTAAAACTTAAACTCTTTCAGTACGTGAGGAACTAAGGTTTTTTTACGTTTTTCTATAAAAACCTAGCTAAGGCTCTTTTGTGAGGGGGACTCAAAAAAAAAACACTCACCTCTCTTTTTCTTGAAGCTCTAGACTTTTCTTTAGGCAGTACACAAAATTTTTTTTGTGATTTATTTGTTTGGTAAGCAAGGAGTAGGAGATTTTTTAGAAGAAGAATAACAAATTTTTAAAGGCCTACTAAAAAACAACGGTGATCTTACTAGTTTGAGGGGTAATTTATTCTGCATCCATAAATATCATCTTCTTCCTATCTTATTTTATTTTTCTCTTTTCTATTATTTTGATTTTATTGAATTTTAATTTTATTGAATTTTTTATTGTAATTTTATTCACTAATCATTATTTATTCTTTTGTGTTGGCGATTATGGAGGGGATTACATGATGATCTTACTAAGTGAACAAAATCCATGAAGGTCCATGGAATGCTATGGATAGGACTTTGTAGCTAAATATAGTTCCTAGGTATTTTTTTATTATTGTTTTGATTTTATTTCTTTGGGATTGTATTAATTTTTTTTCTTGTTATTTTCAGTAGCTCATTGTAATAGCCCCAATAGTGGGAATAATGAAATCATGCATGTGTGATTGTGTGTTTTATTTTAGTTAATGGGTTGGTAAAATTAGGATTTTAATTGGGAAAATTAATTAAAATTAATGGCTATAAAGACAATTAGGGTTTTCTTTTAATTAAAATTGGATTATATTTAAGTGGTTAGAATTAAGGTTGCTGGTTAATTATTTATTTGTTGTTCATAGTCATTTTAATTAAATTAGGGATTTTTAGAAGAAATAAATTTGATTAATTATTTGATCTTTTATTTAAATGCTTTGATATGTTTTTATTTTTTTGGGCTTGTTTATTTATGTGTTTTGGGCCTTAAGCCCATGTTAGACTTTAACTCATTTAAATAAATTTAGGTTTTTTTTTTTAGGTTTAACTAATAAGAATGCATCTTTAGACTCATAATTAATTAGATTTAGGGTAAAGATAACTTAGGCCCATTTAGTTAATTAGACATAGACCCACCTAATTTAATTTATTAATTTAGACTTAGCCCCTTTTTCATAATTTGTAGATTTAATATCACCTTATAAATAAAATATATAGAACTAGACTCACTAATTTGAATACTTCATAATTTGTAGATTTAGGCCCATTTTATAATTAAAATAAAAAGATTTAGGTTCACCTAATTAAAATTGAATAGGAATTAGGCTCATTAGTCTTTAAGCTCACTTCTAAATTAAAACATGTATATTTAGCCCATTTAATTAAAATTAATATAGATTAAACTAACTTAGGGATTGTTAATTTAAATGAATGCATTATTTACATGTATTTTTCATGACTAGTTTGCCTAGAGTTGATTGTTTACATAAGGGTTTATATGAAATTGCATGTAAATAGAGGATAAGATAGCAACTCATAAAGTAATTCTAAATGAACATAAGATTGAAAGAAGTTGGTATCTCCTAGTTATGGTGCTAGCTTTCTTTTAGAGAATCGAGTACCACCATTTTCTATTTGTCTCAATTATTACCCTGGGTGGTGACTCCTCATCTCCATGCCATGTCTTTGTGATAGTGGTTAGTGTGTTCTCTAGAGCCTTGAGCTTAAACATTATCGTGATTACTAAAATCTTAGGCATGCTCTAAAGCCCACTGTCTATAGTGGCAACTCCATTGGGGATAAGAGATATTGATTCTACTTGTGTTCTTTAGAATTATTTTATTAATTACTATTTTATTCTTGCATTCATTCTGCATGTCCCTATTAACTGATGGCATTGGTTTATGGTTCCATGATTCCACTAGCTTCATGGGATTTAACCATTACTCTTAGCCTTAACTTGGTTCAAGAGAGATTATCGAGCTCATCTAACCATAGTTTATAACCTTAGTCCTAAAGGGGGGCTAGTCTTTTCTTAAGTTTGCAAAAGATGTTGGGCCCCTCTAACCTTGGCCTACAACTCAAGTCTTAAAGGAGGGTATCTTGCTAAAGGAACCTTGACCTTTTTCACCAGACTCAGTTCATGTAGTGGCTTGGTAACTTCCCCTAGGATTACCTAAATTGCTTGTGAATTTTGCTATGAGGTATTTCTATCTATAAAGGCCCAAGCCCATACTTTAGAAGCCCATTTAGGCTAATAAGGATTAAGCTAATCTTTTATACCTAGAAATGTTATTTCTATACTTTTATTGCTTTGAGAGATTTGGCATGCGTGTGGGTTCTTAACATCCCTTATTAATATTAAGGCCAATACTAAAAATCCTAAAAAAAGAGACTCACAATTGAATATGTGTGTGGGAGGAATAAGGTTAGAAGGATGTATATACTTGACTTATTACTTGACTTGGCTTACTATTTGCTACTTGTTGTATAACATGTGCATCATGCATACATGCATTTCATGCATCATACTAACATATTCTTTTACAGCCATCATAGATTATTTCAGGTCTTCTTGTGTTTGAAAATGGAGTAGTGGCAGATTAGTGAGAATTGATTTGAGTCCAAAATCAACAGCTAAAGAGATCCTTTGCAATTTAGAAAAGAGCCCTATCAATCCACTTTACTTAGAAGCTACACCAACTCAAATAGAAGAGATAGAACAACAACAAGAAGGAAATTGGACCCTAGAAGACATTAAAGGAGCTTTGATAGATGACATGAGAGCAATGATGCAAAATGGAATACGACAAGCCTTAGCTGGGTTAATGCCACCAGCGGCAGCTGTAGTTGCACCTGTTGCTATAATTCCACTTGCTATTATTATGGAAGATCCACTTGCTGGGGGGCAACCATTGAATGTTGTAAGGAATGTGCCTATTGTGGAAATGAAATCTAAGGATGTGGAGAACCTTTTAATAGAGAAAGCTAAGAAAGAATCACTTGAGCAAGTTCAAGAGTTAGAATCTAAGTAGATGAAAGCACTGACTTAGATGATGTATAAAATGGAAGAATTGATGAGTGGATATGACATTGGATATTCTTTTGACTTTGATGATGTGATGTAATTTGAGGAAGGTAAGCTACATGATAAGTTTAAGATGCCATAACTAAAGAAGTTTGATGGTACTGGAGACCCAAAGATCTACCTTAGTCAATATACAACTACTATGAGCACCATAAAGGCTCCTTTATCTATAGTTACCAAGTTATTTATACTATCCTTGAAGGGTATAGCTGTTAACTGGTATCATGGGTTAGGCAAGACTATCCGAGCTGATTGGAGAGAATTATGTACTGCTTTTTTAAAATAAAATGACCATAATACCAGGCTTAAAGTATCTATTAGGGATTTAGAATTGACGAAGCAGAATCCTAATGAATCATTTTTGGATTTTCTTAGATTCATGAATAAGGCAGGATTAATAAAGAATAAATTGGTTGAGAAGGATCAGGTTAGGATGATAGTCTAAAATATGTCACCCAATCTAGTTGAGAGGTTGCAAATGATGACCCCTAAGACATTTATAGACCTTTATGATAATGGTTTACAAGTTAAGGATATTGAAAGTGAGAAAAAGAAGATTGCTAAAAGCATCGCAGTAAGAAACTACCCAATTGAGGGCACACAATAAGGAAGCACTAGCCAGATTATGGAAGTGCATGTTGTTCAACAACTAAGGAGATTCTCCAATTTTAACCAACCTTTGTCAAAAGTCCTAAAGCACCTAATGCAAAAGGGCTTACTTCAACCTTTACCTAATCCAAACCCACCAAACCCAAACACCCTAGGCTATAACCCAAATAAGCACTGCCAATTCCATCAAAACCTCCAACACTCCATAAATACCTGTATCCACCTCAAATATGAAATCCAAAACCTTATAGACTCTGAAAAGATCATAGACTTTGAAAACCCAAGCACTAGAAACAATCCTTTCCCAAACTACTAAAATGTACTACCCTCAGTTATTATAATGATCAACTCAAGAATAAGTATGAAAGAAGTGCTAGGCTCCTTTAAGGACCTAGACCTTAAAACCAATGAGAAATCTCCTAATGCCCCTAAAGATGAGGAAAGATCAGAAGACTTATTAGGTTAACCTTTAGGCAAGTTCGACTATAAGGTGTTTTATACTAAACCACCTTCTTTTGACATACCTTTCGAGTCGATTATGCCTACAGGATGGGGTGATGAGTTTGATGATGAGAAGATGTTAGAAAAAAAAGAAACATGCATAGTTAAGGTATAGAAAGATGAAGTCATAGAGACAGTTGGTGAGAAAATACAAGAATAACCATCATATTAGCCACCTAAAGGATGGCCACCATGAGACTCAGTATCGCTAGCATCTAGAATAGGAAATAAATTTTTTTATTTTCTACTTTAAATAAAATTGTAGTTTCTTTAAAACTTATTTTGTTTTAGTAATCGATGATATAAATTATGATCATGCTTACTTATGTAATGTGCATCCTGATGGTACTGTGTATTATGATATCAATTGCATCTGCATGTTTGATGTAAAAATTCAATTCAATTAAATTCATTCATCATGGGCACAAATGCAAATTCAAAGAACATTAGTAACATGAGTTGTATCATATGATGTAATGAATGTTCTCATTTTTGTTCTAATGGATGAGTAAAATGGAATTTGAACTTTTTATTCAAATATTGCATATTTGTCTTTATCTGTAATGACCCGATATTTTAAATTATTAAAATTATTTTGAGATATGCAGTGTTAATAATATTTTAAATTTTTATATATTATAATTATTTGTGAACAGTATTTATTTATTTATTTTAAATATTTTGTTATGCAAAGGAAATTATTTGGAAGTTAATATTAGTATTAAAATTAAAATTATTATTATTATTATTATTATCATCATCATCATCATCATCATCATCATTATCATTACTATTATTACTATTATTACTATTAGTATTATTATTGATGAATGTGTTTATGTGGTGTTTTAGGGTTAGGACAAAAATTCTCGGGACATTTCTTTCTTCTTTTTTCTTTTTTTTTTCTTTCTTCTTCTTTTCTTTTTCATTTTCCCCTTACTCTTCCCGTCACTGCGCAAAACACCCATAGCCACCACCGGTGTGCAACTGTAGCCACCACCTACCACCATCACCTCCCTCCTCTTCTTCTTTTCATTGCTTCTAGCACACCAACCCGACGCTAGAAATAGTAGGAATAGCAGTAGCAGCAACCGAAGCTCCTCTCATCACTTATGGTGATTTTGATGGCTCCATCTTCTATTCCAGGGCTTGTTTGAATCATCTAGTTCCAGGCAAGCTAATTTCTAAGCTTAGTTTAAGCTTAGAACGTCCCGATTGTAAGTTTTCTTGAATTTTTGTTTAGGTTAACTTTTAGTTTTTATTTTTTTAGCTTTATTTTCTGTGATTTAAGCTAAGTGCCTTTATAAAAGTTATTGTTTGTAGCTTAATCTATGCAAATATATTTTTTGTTGAATTTTTTTGAATTACTTTGATTTTTGAGGGTTGAATTTTCCAGCGAGTCATTGTTCCTCTGACCCTTGTTGGAAAATCTTTTTATTTTTAATAAATTTTTTGGATTATTTGAAATATAGTTTATGAAGAAAGTTTATGAAAATTGTGTCCCAATTATTTACTACGAATTTTTGAAAGTTTATGTGAAAAATTAATTTTTGAAAAAATTAATATAAATTAGTGAATTTGGTGTTTTAATTGAAATTATTGTTAATTAGTATGTTTTGAATAATTTTGGAATAATAAATAATATTAAAATAATTTTTATGAATTATTTACTATTTTTAACTAATTAATAATAATTTTTGAAAATATATTCAAATAAGATATTTATTTACTATTTTTGTGATCAAATGACTTTTTTTTAACTATTTTTATTATATATTTGAACTATTTAAATAATTAATTTTGAATAATTGAAAAATGAATTTTCTATTAATATTATATAATTTATTTAAGATTTTATTAACTAATTTGGAAAAATAGTTAGCTTTAATGTTTTTGTAATTTAAATATATTATATTGTGGTTTATTATTTATATTTATGGATTTTAATATTTTTGTTATATTATTATTGAATATTGATTTTATTGCGAATTGTGATCCTCAGTTGGAAAATTGTGTAGTTTAGGGTCCCAACCCAATGTGTTGTGCATTTGTGATTTTAGAAGTGTGTTTGTTTGCAGGATTGACTCTACTTTTAGTAGAGAGATGTCCATTTTACAAAGGAGACTGGTGAATTTTTGGTAGAATTCTCGTAAAACATGATGTCGGGTCAATCCTGAGTTTTTAGTTTTGTGGTCGAGCCGTGTCTAGATCGAGTCTTGTCTAGATCGAGTCTTCCTTTAGAATTTCTAGAAGTGTAAAGTTAGGGATTTAGTCCGATATAATTATTATTATATTTTTTTATAGTTGTGCCGAGATCGAGGCCTATTGGACTAGGCGTGTAGAGTCTGTTCGGAGAAGCGCAAACCTGTGAGTTATTATTTTATATATGCATTGCATATAAGATACATGATTATGAGCATCCATGTTTTCATATTGTGTTTAAATGTGAATTATGTTATTACATAATTTAGTATATTTTTGGTATACTTTTAGTATATTTTTGGAATATTTTGATATATATGCGACGTATATGTTTGGTATATTCTTAATATATTTTGGTATACTTATAGTATATTTTGGTATATATGTGGCATATATATTTGGAATATTTTTAGTATATGCTTGGTATATATTTGGGATATAATTAGTATATTTCTTTATAAAATGGTTGCCATTATGTTTTAATTATGAAATTATTATTTTCCAACAATTATATGATTTAATTGAAGGTCAATAGAATGTGTTACCTAGTGGGTTGCATTAGGACTGTGTACGTACCAGTGCATTAGATTTAGGATTTTTCATTATGATATTTATTTGAGGAGAGATCTGATTGATTGATTAATGAGAATAGCATTCAGTGAGTAGTATGATTGTAGGAGCTCAATTGACCTAGTGTCTCAGGGCCAATCACATTGATAGTGAGACTGCGGGAGCTCGTTTGACTTAGTGTCTCAGGGCCAGTCTACTGTCCAAAAAAATGGAATAAGAGAATTACTTTGGAATTAAGTAAGCTTGCATGGATAGTGAGTTTTTTTATTGAGGTTGTGGATATTTTTAAGGTTCTATTTGATCATTCACTTAAATAAACTTTTTTCTACATTTATTATATATAAAAGCAAATTTTAGCATTTATGTGAAATGCTAGTATATATTTATATTTATATTAATGCTTGATTGTATATGACTTTAGGTTGTATGTATATATATTATAATAATTCACTCAGTGAGGTCGGACTCCCCACAATATTTATTTTATAGGATCTTCTTCCTCTTTAGACCTCTCAAATGGTACTTTACGCTGGTCTTCTTCAGCCTCAGCTAAACTATGTAAACTTTATAGTTGAACTCTTGTTGTATTTTAGAAACTGCAGTAGTAGTGTTGTTATGATAGATGTGTGTTGTATTTTGGTTTGAGACTTTGTATCATAATATTGTATGAAATATTTTTATTATGTATGATATATAAAGATTTGCTTTTATATTGCATAAAGTTTTAATTCTATCATATGTTTATATTATTATTGCATGTGTTTCTATTTTTAAGGATTGCTATAGGCTTCAGATTTGAAAGAATTCTCATTGTCTAACGCCGGTCATGACTCCCGATTTAGGTCATGACATTATCATACTACATAAGTATTTGAATAAACAGACAAAACATAGTGATAGCTAAAATCAGAGCTATAAGATCACTATTTTAGTTTTGTTTTCTCTTTTTTACCACCCTTTTATGGTTCTGTTTGTAAATCTAGTGTCCCTTTGTACTTTGGAAATTTAGGTGGTTCAGTGACTCGCATTGTAACCATACCTTATAACTATCAGCAATCATTACATCAACATTAAGCCTCATATTCTGCTCAAAAGTCCTTCAAAGTGAAAGTCTAGTTGATTTCATCATTAAGAACTCACTTCAGTTAGTTTGCCCACTCCTCTACATCTTCAATACATGAGATTGTAAATAATAAGCTTAGTAAATTAAAGGATCAACAACAACAGTGAATGAATTGAGTTTCTTGCACACATAAAGAAGACTACCAGAATAAAGTTGATGAATTCAAAATCTAATTCTAGGGGCAAAAAGAAGTAAACCATAAGCAACAACTAATAATTCATTAATAAAACACTACTTGGTCATTTGTTGGATAAGCTGTATCAGAAGCTTTAACATCAGAAGTGCCAATAGTGAAGCATTTAATGCTTAAACCTACAGGCTATTGATGAGACACTCGTTCTCACACTCCAAGCTGTGAACGTAACTTTATTCTAAATAGAAGACATATTAGGATCATGTATGTCATACATAACATGCATACATGTATTATGAAATACTTGCTTTGCATAATAAAGTCTTTGAGCCCATACAAGATTTTACAAATACTCTACTACTAACATTCAAAATTAGTATTATAGAAGTGCAGGAAAGTAGTTAGAGTATTCATATATAAAGCATATAAAGAAGTAAATTAGGAAGAGCAACACTATTAAGGTAAACTTGATGCTCAATGAGACTTTAGACTTCAAGAGCCTAACAAATTATGGGCCCATCTAATAAAGGAATATCACCGATAGTGATATTTACAAAAGCATCATCCTGGCGACTTCAAGAGGCTAGATAGGATGCTCAAGCTCCTCATATTCAACATCCATCTCTATAGTCTCATATGGAGAATCATTTGGAATATCTCTCCACAATAGTCAGACTAGTGTAGGGTATGGAATATGGTGATGAGAAGGTCCAACATATCAATAATACATTCGTTGGCCCTATAAAAAGGGAAGAATGCACTCATAACTTAAAATGAATGCACTTTGAAAATTATTTGATTATGAAATAAGATCTCTAATTGCTAAACTTTTTTTGCAGAAGATATTAAGAAGAGGAATGAAGCCCTCTACCATACCATTAATAGAATGGCAGAAATACAAATGCAGCCCAAAGCCACAATGTCAATGGTGGAGTATCATGACCTTTGTAATCGTAGATATCATCAACACAAGTAAAAGGGAAGAATGTAAAAGAATAACATTGCATTTTGATAAAATCTCTTCACTTGCAAATAGACCATACTAACTTATGATATTTTGTGCAAGGAAAAACAAAAGAGAATGAAGAAAGGGAAAGGAACTGATACATCAGTAAGATCGAGCAAGATTGTAAATTTTAATCATTCATCAGAGTATTACCTTGCATGACAAATGACTTGCCAGACACTCATCAAAATAATCAAGGGAAGTAACAAAACCTTATTTCCTTACATTCTGAAAAAAAAGTACAATCTCAATAATAAAATCCATAAATTGAAAGTAAATTCATCCACTTCATGAGATTGTGTGCAAAAATCCGATCTTATGACCTTTGATCATAATGGCTCTTTTTTATTAGCCTCATAAAATTACGATGTTTAGTTAGCAAATTTATATTGAGAGTTTATAAACTCTAATCAATTTAATGCTTGCTTTACGCCCAAATAAGGGAAAGAAAATGCAAAAAAAAAAAATCCATGGCCTTACAACATAAATTGCTTGAATTTCAAAATATCATTTTAGTCTTTTGAATAATAAATGTGCATATAATCTACTCTAATGCTAAAGAATGAGTATGAGTACAAAATCCTTTGACAGTATCTATGCTGAGTAATACGAGAAAGGTGGGGGAATACTAAGAGGAGAATTGAAAGAAGAGCAAGCATAATGTACTCCATTGTTAAAAAATGAGCAAGAGTATCAACGTGAACCTCTGGCGGTATTCTTGCTGAGTAACATAAGAAAGGCAAAAGAGGACCCATGTCAAAACCCACTCTACTTACTCCAATGCTTTGTAAGAGTATGAGTATCCAAAGGACTTGTCCAACGGTATCCATGTTGAGTAATATGAGAAAGGCAGGGGAATACTTAGATAAGGAAGAAAAACATAAAAATAATTAAAAGACTATTTTAAGACTCAGAATTTAAACTTTTTATACTTATTTCCCATAAGATTTGTTTAGAAATTCTCTCTGAAATTAGATGTGGAAGTAAGCTCTTCACTCGGTAAAAGATATGCTCTCAGTATAAGATGGTTAACGATGCCTCTGACCTTTGTAAATGGCAAATAAATGATGGTCATGAAAATTAAAAAGTAGTGAGATTCATTGAGTGCACACTATCTCATGAAAAAGTAATGAATTTTCTCATAAATTTTCAACATTATAATGTACTTTTGTACATTCATCATGATCGAAGCTAACTTCAACAAGTTTGTTAGATTAACTAAAATTAATTTAGACTTAACTCTACCCATCTAATTCAATTTATTTTTTAAAAAAATATATGGACTTAGGCCCACTTCCCATTTTAAAACAAATAGACTTAGACTCACTTATAAAATCCAATTTCTTTAAAAATTTATAGATTTAGGCTTATTTGTAGATAATTGGCATTGATAAACTTAAGCTCACTAACTAATAACAATGTAGGCCCACCTTTAGTCCATTTTTATTTGTAAATAAAAATTATAAATCTAGCTAACTTTTAATAAAATTGACCTAGTTTAGACTTAGGGACGATGCACTTGAATGCATTTTTATGTGTGATTTTATTGACTAGATGCCCTAGGGTTAGATAGATGTTTAAATAGGGTTTAATAAAATTGCATGTAATTAGAGAATGAAGTAATAATTTATAAAGTAATTCTAAATGAACACGAGACTAAGAGAAGCTAGTATTCCGTTCCCAAAATTTCCTACTTCTAGTGCTAACTTTCTTTTAAAGAATCAAGTACCACCAATCAAATTGTCCTAGTTATTATCCTAAGTGGCAAATCCTCTTCTCCACGCTATGACTTTGTGGCATAGTAGTTTGTTCCTTAAGGCCCTGAGCATAAACAATGTCGCAATTGCTAAAATCTTGGGCATGCGCTAAATCCTGCCATCTACAGTGGCGACTCCATTGGGGATAAGAGATATTGATTCCACTTGTGTTCTTTAGAGTTATTTTATTAATTATTATTTTATTCTTGCATTCATTCTGCATGTCCCTATTAAATTGATGGCATTAGTTTATGATTCCGTGATTCCACTAGCTTCATAGAGTTGTAAATTGGCTAACCATCACTCTTAGCCTTAACTTGATTCTAGAGAGATTATCAGGCTCATATGACCAGAGTCTATAACCCAAGTCCTAAAGGGGGGTAATCTTCTCTTGAGTTGGTAAAGGATGTCGGGCCCCTCTGACCTTGGCCTATAACTTAACGTCTATAATGGAGGGCATCTTGCTAAGAGAACCTTGACCTTTTCACCAGACTCCAACCACATATAATGGCTTAGTTACTTCCCTTAGGATCTACCCAAATTGCTTATATGATTTTACTATGAGGTCTTTCTATCTATAAAAGCCCAGACCCATACTTTTGAAGCCTACTTGGGCCAATAAAGATTGGGCTAGACCTTAATACTTAGAAATGTTGTTTATGTGCTTATTGCCATGAGGTATTTTTATTTATAAAAGCCCAGGCCTATACTTTTGAAGCCTACTTGGGCCAATAAAGATTGGGCTAGACCTTTATACTTAGAAATATTGTTTCTATGCTTATTACTATAAGGTATTTCTATCTATAAAAGCCCAGACTCATACTTTTGAAGCCCTTTGGGGTAATGAAGATTGGGCTAGACCTTTATACCTACAAATGTTGTTTATATGCTTTACTGCTTTGAGAGAGATTTGGCATGTGCATCGATCCCTTATAACCCTCATTGATATTAAGACCAAGACAAAAAAATCATAGGACAAAAGACTCACCATTGAACACATGTGTGGAAAGAATAAGGTTGAAAGGATGTATGTTATACACTTGATTGATACTTGCTACTTGCTGCAGCACGTGCATTATGCATACATGTAGATATGCATTCCATGTATCATATTGACACCTTATTTTGTAGCCATCATAGATTCAGTGAGGTCTTCTCGTATCTGGGGATAGAAAGGTGGTAGATTAATCAGAGCAGATCTAAGCCCTAAGTCAATAGCTCAAGAGATCCTTTAATAACTGGAGAAGAGTTCTATTAACCCACTTTACCTAGAAGCTGAACTGACTCAGACTAAATAAATAAAAATGGAACAATAACTAGAAATATGGACATTAGAGAACATTAAGGGAGCTTTGAAGGATGATATGAGAGCTATGGTGCAAGATGAATTAAGGCAAGCTCTGGCTAGACTAGTGCAACCTACTATTGTACCACCACCTGCTATTGTTGTTGAATAAACACCTTCTGTAGGAGCTCACCTATTACTATAGCTCCTCTACCTGTTTTTAGTGCTCCACCTATTGCTAATAATGTTGGGGGGGGCAACCTATTGCTAGAAACATACCTACTACTAATATAAGACTTGAAGATGTCGAGAACTACATGGTAGAGAAGGCAAAGAGAGAATCACTTGAACTGGTTGAAGATCAAAAGTCCAAAAAGATGCAAGCACTGACTTAGAAAATGTCCACAATGGAAAAACTGATAAGCAGAAAAGCAAGGAAGAGGTTTAATGCCAAACAAAGGAAGCTCTCAAAGAAAATTAGGCCGATAAGTGGGAATTTCATTAGGCTAGGGGAAGGAAAATACTATTTAGGAGCTAAGGAATCGATCAATATTACTGGAAGAGATGTTCCTAGATTTGAGGTCTTCAAGGAGTAGATTGTGGAGAACCTGATAAAGACAATAAAAAGGAAGTGATGAAGCTGCTAGCTGAGAGGATGGGCAATGTTGTTGTTGAAGAGCTATTGTGTTTGCCACCTGAAGAGGAGCCAACCCAGGATTTAGCTACTGTTATGAATGATAGATGTACTGATGTTTTCTATAAGGAAACTAATGTAATAATGTTCAGTCTGTTTGAGGATGAAAACTCTATTTTTTCCATGGTCAATGATATGAGTGTTGGTTTTGCTTACTTATGTGATGTGCATCCTGATAGTTATGTGCATTATAACTTTGATCATTTATGCATGTTTGACATTAATTTAATTTAATTTAATTCATTTAACATGGGCACAAATGATAATCCAAAGAACATTTCTATATCACATGAGGTAACTCCTAAAGAGAGAGAAAATTTTGAGAGAATATTGATAAAAAGAAAGGTAATATTTTCTTAGACTTATGAGGATATGCCAGGTTTAGATAGGGAAATTACGAAGCATCATATTCTTACTCATCCATAAATTAACCTGTAAAAAAACACAGGCTAAGACCAGAGTAGATTGTAAAGATAAAATAGGAAATTGCTAAACAAATCTAGGCTAACTTTCTAGAAGTAGTAGATTATCCTCAATGGTTAGCAAGCATAGTGCCAGTACCCAAGAAAGATGGTAAGGTATATATGTGTATAGATTTCAGGGATCTAAACAAAGCATGTCTGAAGGATGACTTCCCTTTACCTCACATCGATGTAATAGTGGATAGTGTGGCATTAAGTGCATTGTACTCCTTCATGGATGGGTTCTCTGGGTACAATCAGATAATGATGGCAGTTATGGATAAGATCAAGATAGCTTTTATCATAAAATAGGGGACATATTGCTACAAAGTTATGCCTTTCGGGTTGAAAAATGCAAGTGCAACATATCAAAGGACAACTACTACTCTTTTCCACGATATGATGCATAAGGAAGTGGAGGTATATATGAACGATATGATGGTTAAGTCAGAAATAAGAGAGGGACACTTTGAAGCTCAGATAAGTTCTTGGCTTGAATTAAGAGGTACAATCTGAGGCTCAACCCGAAGAAGTGCATTTTTGGGGTTACTTTATGAAAATTATTAGGACATATAGTTAGTAGTTGAGGAATTGAAGTGGATCTAGATAAAGTGAAAACTATTTAGGAAATGCCAACACCAAAGATAGAAAAAGAAGTTAGAGGGTATATTGGTAGGTTACAGTATATTATTATATTTGTTGTAAAGATTACTAATATTTGTGACTTTATTTTCAAACTCTTGAGGAAAAACTAGCCAGTAAAGTGGAACGATGATTGTCGGAAGGCATTTAAAACAATTAAAGAATATCTCACTAATCCACCTATACTAAAGCCACCGAGGCAAGGTAAGTCGTTGATCTTGTATCTGGCCTTAGAGGAAAATGCAATGGGGCAATGCTAGCATAAGAAGGACCAGAGGGGATAGAGCATGCAGTGTATTATCTCAGCAAAAAGTTTGTACCATATGAGGAAAAATATGACTTGGTAGAAAAGACATGTTTAATCATGATCTAGGCAACAAGGAAATAGAGGCATTACTTCTAGTCTTATAAAGTCCAAGAAATTTCAAAGATCGATCCCTTAAGGTACTTATTTCAGGTGCTTATTTTGACTGGAAGGAGGTCTCGATGGCTAGTACTTTTGACTGAGTTTGATATAGAATACATCACTATGAAAGTCATCAAGGGAAGGGTAGTAGTAGAATTCCTAGCTCAGAATGCGGTTAAAGGTAATGAACAATGAAACTTAGAGTTTTTAGATGAGAACCTAGCAGTCATAGAGCATCGGGATTAAAAGCTCTACTTCGATGGGCTTTAAATAAAAAAGCTGGATTAGGAGTAATTCTTATTACGCTAAAAGGAAAAACCATACTGATGGCCAAGAAATTACATTTCAAGGTGACGAATAATATGGCCAAGTATGAATCATGCATCTATAGAATTGAAGCAGCTCTAGCAGCTAGGGCAAAGGAATTGCTGGTTTATGGGGATTCAATTTGGTTGTTAGCCAGGCTAATCAAGAATGGGAAGTGAAAGAAAAAAAGTTGAAACCCTATATCTGCTATTTGAAAGCTTTAGCAAAGAACTTCAATAAATGCCTCTTTATCCATTTGTCAAGAGATGATAATCAGATGGTAGATGCAATAGCAACACTCTCTTTGATGTGGGATAGTATGACAGGGTCAACTATGAAGCCTTTGGTGATCATGAAATTAAGAGCTCCATGTTATGGAGAAGGAATGTATCTAGATGAAGCAACTTCAAAAGAGAGATATGCTCTTTGTGTTCTTGCACGTAACTATGCAAGTCATGATGGAGTATTGTACAAGAGAATGCTAAATGGAATATAGCTTAGATGTCTCAAGAAAGATGAAGTTGAAGAAGTGATGAAAAAGATTCATGCAGGAGCTTGCAATTCTCACTTGAATGGGATAAGCCTGGCTAAGAAGATACTTATGTAAGGGTATTATTGGATGAGTATCGAAAAGGATTGTATTAGAATAGTGAGGCAATGTCATCAGTGTCAAATTTATAGGAATCTTAACTATTTACCTCCTACAATGCTAAATAGTTTATTGTCACATTGGTCCTTTACAGCCTGAGGGATTGCTATTATAAGAGAAATAAGGTCGACAACATCAAATGGGCACAAGTACATAATTGTCGCAATAGATTACTTCTTTAAATTAGTAGAGGCTGAATCCTTCAATGCCATTAAAGCAAAACAAATGGCATAATTTATTGAGAAAAGCTTTATCTGTAGGTATGGGGATTCAATATTATAAGTCTTCACTATATCATCCTCAAGCCAATGGTGTGGTAGAAGTAGCTAACAAAAATATCAAGAAAATCCTCTCTAAAATGGTTAAGACTTACAAAATTTGGTATGAGTTTCTTCCTTTTGCTTTATGGGAATATAGACTACAATTAGCACTGCCACAGGCCAAACTCTATTCTCCTTAGTGTATAGTTGTGAAGCAGTCTTGCCTATAGAAACAAAGATAAAATCCTTGAGAGTTGTCATGGAAGCTAAAACTCTTGAGAGTGAATGGGCACAAAAGAGATATGATCACCTTGTATCTCTAGATGAGAAAAGGATAAATGCTTTGTTTCTCACTCAAATATATTAGAGGAGAATAGCAAGATCATTCAATAAGAAGGTTAAGCTTGGAAAGATAAAAGTTGGGGACATAGTATTAAAACAGTCCAGAGTAGTGGTATTTGAACCAAGAGGAAAGTTCAAACCAAACTAGGAAGGAGCATATTTAGTCAAATTGGTTATGCTTAAAGGAGCTATGAAGATATCAAACCTAGAAGGGAATGAATTCATAGAGCCTATTAACCTGGATCACCTTAAGAAATACTACCTATAAAAAATAAATTAAAAGTAGAATAAAGAAAATAAAGTACACTGATTAGAAAACTTGAAAAGGCTAGTCAGGCAAAAGTTCTGACATTCCCGTTGTTCAAAAAACCCATAAAGGGCAGGCAGACAAAAATTAAGGAATAAAAATAAAAGAAATGTTCCTACTAGCTAGAAAACCCACAAAGGGCTAGTCAGGCAAAAATTAGGGTAAATAAATTAGAGAGAAAAAAATATTTAGCTAAAAAATTCGAAAAGACTAGTTAATAACAGGAGTTATATCATGTAATGTAATAAATGTACTCATTTTGGCCGTAATTAATGAATCATATTGAAATTGAATTTTTTTTTTAGCATTGCATGTTCTATCTTATTTATAATGCATAAATACTAGAAAGGAAAACATAACATGAAAGCTTAAAATCAACTTTATGAGACTATTTCCTAGTGATGTCTTTGTTTCTTCTTTTATGACTTGTCATGTAAAGCTTGAGCCACCTTGTATCTAGAAAATCCTGGAGGCTCTATCATTTGTAACATAACCCAAGTCCTATATGATTAACAAAAGTAGCAAGAAAGCTTAACTCTTTTTATAGTCAAATCTATATGCAAAATGAACCAAATAAAATAAAAGCTTGCTAAGTTGAAAACCTGAAAGGGCGACTTAGGCAAAAGTTAGGGCAAGCCTACTAAGTTGAAAACCCGAAAGGGTAGCTTAGGCAAAAGTTAAGGCATTTAAAAAAAACCCTCAATTCATTTATCTAAGTCTAATTTAGGGAAGGACAAAATAATTCAACATAGTACACATGAATAGAGTTCAGAATATGATAGTACAGTAGGAACAATCTGAATACAAATAGCCTAGATCAGTCATCCTGAGCTCTAGAATCTGGCCATGAGCTTCATCCTTTGGTGGAATCATCATGATAAAAGGTGTTCGGAGGTCTGATGGAGGAAGTCCCAACACTGTAAGGGCAATGCCTGAACCTGCAAGCTGTTGGTGAAGCATCTTGATCTTGTGTTCCAGACCACTAGAGTAGCTCTGTACTTATAGAAAATAACATGTCATTTGCATTTCATGCATAACATGCATACATTTTCACTTTTAGTGTATACACTTACCCTCTAACTATTTGTGACTTGTATAATGAATAAACTCTGATATGAGGCAAGTCCATGCAAGTACTTTGCATGTGTCCAAGGAACCTATTTTGTAAATTTACTAAAATTAGTGTCAAGTGTATAAATTATACAGGGAATAAGTTAGAAAGACTCACATGAAAAGCATCACTAAAATGCATCTATTGCTTAACTAGAGTTTGAATAGTAGGAGCCTAATAGAACATGGACCTATCCATAAAAGAGATATCACCAAGGGTAATGCTCATAAAAGCACCATTATGACTAGTCCCAATATGCTGAGTATGATGTATAGGGCTAGGTTTGGGCTTAGGCCTCTTAATATCATGAACAACCTTAGTCTCCAAACAAATCTCAGTCTCTTCCTCTGTCACCTCATCAGTAGGAGAGAGAACCTCCTCAAACTGTAAAAAGAATAAGTGATTCATAGGTTCCAAAGAAAGAAGCTGAAATAATAAGAAATTATCTTAACATCATCAATGAGAATATGCTCTAAGAGGCTCTTACTAATGAACTACTAATAATGTCGAGAATGCTCAAGAAAATCCAAGGCAGTGTATCCCTATAGTTAATCTCTCAACTTTGAACCTATCAGATGTGAGCTACAAAGCATAGAGGAATGGATATCAAATGGAATGCAATGTCGAGAAGGCCCAGAAGACCAATGATACACTTGCTCCTCTAAATACCACATTAAACAGCCATATCCTAAGAGAAAAACCCTTATGGACTCAAGGCATATAATAGCGGCCATGAAATCACATCGTTGGATGTCATCAACACCCTCTAGCCAATCAGAGTTTTTCTATAATTTAGTTTAATTAAGTTTAACTCATATTAAATTACAAGATACTAAAAATTTTATTTTCCTTACCGGGTGCCATTCAATAGTGTTCAGCTGGTCATGATACATTCACAAAGTGTTCCTGTTGCTAACAAGGCAGGAAGAACCCCATCTCATCATTATAGGAAAGCTCATATTAGAGCTAATAGCATTGAAGCCTTAAATCAACCTGATCTCTATGCTCTCGATCTGAAAGAAAGAGAGCATATCTATAAAAAGATTTGACGGATTGCAAATCAGACGTCAGATGATCAAGAAATGAAGAAATGAAAATCAATGCAGGAAATAAAAAGGAAAGAAAATGAAGAAGAAGAGAAAATGAAATGAGACATGCAAAAAGGAGGGAATATATAAAGTGGAAAATATCCACTTTAGTCCATTACTTTTGTTTGCATATAGATCCAAGTTCTCTTATTGCAATTTGGTCAATAATTGCATTCTAATTAGGAATTCATTCCTAATTAAATCATGACATTCATTTCATCAAATTAATAATTCACTGAATTATTAATCTACAACCAATTTGTGATTTTGAATTCTCTGTCAACTATATAATACATAATAAAATTACAGAATTCAATTTTGCATTTCTAAATGCATCATTTCAATCAAATGTCAAAATTCATTTTATGTTACACAGTAGCTGAAACACAAATTTTAAAAATTATCATGTTATGTGCTACACAATAGTCATAACATGATTTTTAAATTCCACATGTTATATGCTTCAATAGCGATTATAACATGACCTTTTTTTAGACGTTTCCACCAGACACTACATGATAGTTATGGTGATGTCACTAAACATCCCACAGGGAATATAGCAGGTTTTAAATCGCTAGACGTTCCATAAGAACTATAGCATGCTTTTCATCATTTTTGCTAGACGTCCCACAGGGAATATAATAAAATTTCAAGTTCACTAGATGTCCTACAAGGAATATAACATACATCATTAGACGTCCCATAAGGAATATAATGAAATTCATCATTGTTAGACATTCCATAGGAACCATAACATATTTTTAAATCATATGTTTGTTAGACATCCCACAGGGAATATAATAAAATTTATCATTGTTAGATGTTCCATAGGAACTATAACATATTTTTAAATCATATGTTCGTTAGACGTCCCATAGGGAATATAATGAAATTTATCATCGCTAAACGCCCCACAGGGAATATAATGAAAATTATTTGCATGAAGTTCATTAGACGTTCCACAAGAAATATAGTGAAACTTGTTAAACATTACATCTTGCTTAAAATTGCATAGTAATTTGAGCATCAATCTATTAATTAGGATACAATTAAGTGTCCTAATTTCTTTCTATCAAAATTATATGCTTCTATTGCTTTACTGTAATTAGTCAAGCAAACAACGATAAAGGGGGGCAACTGTAGCACCCAATTTTAGGATGCAATTGTGAAAAATTATGACGTAAGCTCCTATGATGAAATTTATTCAAAAATTGAACTCAATTGTTGGTTTTCTAGAGTTTAGGGACTAAATTGCAATATTTTTAGGACTTGATTGCAAAAAAATTAAGTTTTCAAGGGTCTTTTGGTAATTAAAAGTTAAATAATAATAATAATAATAATAATAATAATTTTTAAAGATTGGCATCATTAATACTGATGCGTGAAAAATCCTATTTTTCGATTTTTTTCATTAATTTTTTCTTTTTTGATTGGTTAAAAATTTATTTTATTTATTTTTTATTAGTAAATAACGTGGTTAAAACGCGTAAAAAATTTTGAAAATTAAACAGATAAAGTCTGTTTCCTAGAATTGAGAAAGGTCAGCTCGCAAGTCTCTACTTTTAAAAGGCAGAGACTGCGTGAGTAAGGGAAGGGATGATGTGAAAGGAAAAAAAACCTACTGCATAAAAACCCTAGAATTATGAAAAAACCAAAGCTGAGAAGAAAACCTGCACAACACTCAAAATATTAATTTCTTTTATTTCTCAAAACCCTAATTTCTTGATACTATTCTTCAAAAGCTTTGAAAAGAATGATTTGTGTCTTTGAATGCAATCAATTCTTGTCTAGAATTAAACAACAAGTTTAAAAATGATGACAATCCCAATCTAAGGGGCCATCTAAAAGCATATGCACAACATATTATTTCCATTTTCTCGCATCTTATGATTTTATTTTTAATTTAATTTCTTTTAATTTTTATTTGATTTGATTTTTAATTTAATTTCATTTCCTTTAATTGTTATTTTGTTATTTTACTCATTTGGCTAATGTGATTTTTGTGATTTTTTTTAATGTTTTCCTTTTGGAATCCAATTGGGGATTGATGAAGTCATTGTAAGATATCCAGAGATCAAATAGAAGATCCATGGAATGCCATGGATTCTAAATTGTGATTAGATTTTAGGGTTTGATGTTTCTACGTTTATTATTTTTTATGTATTTTGTGTGTTAATTAATTGGGGTTTGTAATTAATTTTAATTTATAGTACGTAGTATATTGTAATAACCCTAATAGTAGGAATATTAAAATTTTACTTTTCTGCTTTTAAAATGAATAAGTAGTTTAGGTTCAATTGGGTAAAAATCAATTAAAATCAATTATGGGTGTAGATTAATTTAGGGTTGCATGTAAATTGATTTAGGGTTTTTAGAAAATCACATAAATCTTGTGTTTGATTTGATTTTGTTATAATTTTTGTTTGGGTTTTATTTTTAGATCTTTTAGTTGTTTGGGCTCCAAGCCCACGATAGGTTCAACCTAACTAAATAAAATAGACTTAAAATGGTTTATATTAATTAATTAAAATCAATTTAGGGCCATTAGGTTAATTTAGACTTAGGCCCATTTTTAGATTAACTAAAATTAATTTAGACTTAGCTCAACTCATTTAATTTCATTTCTTTTTTTAAAAAATAAATAGTCTTAGGCCCACTTCCCATTTTAAAACAAATAGACTTAGGCTTACTTATAAAATCCAATTTCTTTAAAAATTTAGAGATTTAGGCCTATTTGTAAATAATTGAAATCAATAGACTTAAGCTCACTAACTAATAACAATATAGGTCCACCTTTAGTCCGTTTTCATTTGTAAATAAAAATTATAAATCTAGCTAACTTTCAATAAAATTAACCTAGTTTAGACTTAGTGACGATGCACTTGAATGCATTTTTATGTGTGATTTTAGTGACTAGATGCCTTAGGGTTAGATGGATGTTCAAATAGGGTTTAATAAAATTGCGTGTAATTAGAGAATGAAGTAATAGTTTATAAAGTAACTCTAAATGAACATGAGACTAAAAGAAGTTAGTATTCCATTCTAGGATCTCCTTGTTGTGGTGCCAACTTTCTTTTAGAGAATTGAGTACCACCAATAGAATTGTCCTAGTTATTACCCTGGGTGGCGACTCCTCTTCTCCACGTTATGACTTTGTGGCATAGTAGTGTGTTCCCTAAGGCCCTGAGCCTAAATAGTGTCGTAGTTGCTAAAATCTTATGAGTGCGCTAAACCCCACCATCTACAGTTGCAATTAATTAAAATCATCAGTGAGTAAGGAAGAGATTGTAGCTGATTGAAAACCTTGAGCAGTTACAGACTGCAAAATCAAAAGGTGAGCAACAAGAGGGTTGTAGCCGGTTAAAGCTAGTAAGCAATGAAAGGTTATAGTTGATCAAAATCATTAATAACCAATGATAGGATTGCAACAAAATCAAAAGTCATGAGTAGTTACGGACTATAACATCAAAGGTAGATAACGAAAGGGTTGTAGTTATTCAAAACTTGCCAGTAATTATAGATTACAACAACATAAAGCTACATTAAGGAATGACAAAGTCAACATTGTATGACTGAGTACAATGTACCTTCTCAATATGACTATACGATCAAGTATAGTCAACAATGTACGATGAAGTACAATGTATCCTTTCAATCAAGACTATACAATTGAGTATAGTCAACATTGTATGACCGAATACAATGTATCCTTTTGTTCAAACTATTCAACCGAGTATAGTCAACATCATATGACTGAGTATGATGTACCCTTTCAATTCAGACTATATAATCGACTACATTCAACATTGTACGATAGAGTACAATGTATCCTTCTATCTAGACTATACGACTGAGTATAGTCAACATTATATGACCGAGTATGATGTTTCTTTTCAATCTACACTATATGATCGAGTATAGTCGACATTGTATGACTAAGTATGCTGTATTCTTTCAATCAGGACTATATGATAGAGTACAATATATCCTTGCAATCAGACTATATGTCCGAGTATAGTTGACATCATTCAACCGAGTGTGATGTATCCTTCCAATATGACTATATGACCAAGTATAATCGATATTGTACGATCAAATATGATTTATCCTTTTAATCAAGACTATACGTCAAAATATAGTCAACATTGTACGATTGAGTATAATGTATTTGTTTAATCAGTACTATACAATCAAGTATAGTTAACATAATATGACCGAGTATGATGTATCTCTTCAATCAACGCTATACATCCAAGTATAGTGTTTCCTCAAATGTTTTAGGTTTATGCCTAGTGTTGTATGACAACAAAAGCATTAATTATGAACTGATGATCCCTTGCAGACAAAAGCCTCAAGGAGCATAGGTAAGTATCTAAACTTTTGTTCCTAAGAAATTGTGTGTTTATTTATTTTATCGTAATTTGTCAAGCAAATAGCAATAAAGGGGCAACTATAAACACCCAATTTTGGGATAATAAAGTATGAATGCGATAAAGGACTCCAATGATGAAAATGTTATAAGTAGGTCTTCAACACTTGAAGTTTGGAACCTCAAAAGTCTGAATGCATTTTTGAAAAGAGTTTAATTATTTTTTAAGGACCTAATTGTAATATTTTTAAGACCTAATGAAAAAATTTAAATTCTTTTAGGGGTCTTTTTGTAATTAAAAGTTAAAAAAGGGATCAAAATTCTATAATTTCGATCGGAATTATGCAATTCTGGTCGGAATTATATGTTTTTCTTCTATTTTTTTGTATTTTTACAAACAATAAAAGATATGTTTCTTGAATTTTGATTGCTTAAAAAATTTTCTTAAATTCCTTTTTAGAAATTTTCTAGATTTTCTGGAAATAAAATCCTTTAAAAACTCAAACTCTTTTCGTACGTAAGGAGCTAGGGTTTTTTACATTTTTCTATAAAAACCTAGGTAAGGCTTTTTTATGAGGGGGACTAAAAAAAACACTCACCTCTCTTTTTCTTAAAGCTCTAGACTTTTCTTTAGGTAGTACACAAAAAATTCTTTATGATTTATTCATTTGGTAAGCAAGGAGTAGGAGTTTTTTTAGAAGAAGAATAACAATTTTTTAAAGGCCTACTAAAAACCAACGGTGAACTTACTAATCTGAGGGGCAATTTATTCTACATCCATAAACATTATCTTCTTCCTACCTTCTTTTATGTTTCTTTTTTTATTATTTTGATTTTATTGAATTTCAATTTTATTCAATTTTTTTATTGTAATTTTATTCACTAATCATTATTTATGTTTTTGTGTTGGCGATTACATAATGATCTTACTAGGTGAGTAAAATCCATGAAGGTCCATGAAATGCCATGGATTGGTCTTTATAGCTAAATATAGTTCCTAGGTTTTTTTTTATTTTTTTTATTATTGTTTTGATTTTGTTTCTTTGGGAATATATTAATTTTTCTTTTCTTGTTATTTTATGTACCTTATTGTAATAGCTCAAATTATGGGAATAATGAAATCATGCATGTGAAATTGTGTGTTTTATTCTAATTAATCGGTTAGTAAAATTAGGGTTTCAATTGGGTAATTAATTGAAATTAATCGCTATAAAGACAATCATGGTTTTCTTTTAATTAGGTTTCTTGTTAATTGTTTATTTGTTGTTCATGGTTATTTTAATTAAATTAGGGATTTTTAGAAGAAATAAATTTGATTAATTTTTTGATCTTTTATTTGATTGCTTTGATATATTTTTATTGTTTTTTTTGGGCTTGTTTGTTTATGTGTTTTGGGCCTTAAGCCCATGTTATACTTTAACCCATTTAAATAAATTTAGGTTTTTTTTAGGTTTAACTAAGAAAAATGCGTCTTTAAACTCATAATTAATTAGATTCATGGTAGAGATAACTTAGGCCCATTTGGTTGACTAGACATAAGCCCACCTAATTTAATTTAATTAATATAGACTTAACCCATTTAATTTAAGTTTTTTTCATAATTTTTAAATTTAAGATTACCTTATAAATAAAATATGTATAACTAGTCTCACTAATTTGAATAGTTTATAGTTTATAGATTTAGGCCCATTTTCAAATTAAAATAAAAAGATTTAGGTTCACCTAATTAAAATTGAATAGGAATTAGGCTCACTAGTGTTTAGGCTCACTTTTAAATTAAAAACATGTAGATTTAGCCCATTTAATTAAAATCAATGTAGATTAGACTAACTTAAGGATTGTGAATTTAAATGAATGCATTATTTATATGTATTTTTCATGACTAGTTTGCCTAGAGTTGATTGTTTACATAAGGGTTTATATGAAATTTCATGTAAATAGAGGATAAGATAGTAATTAATAAAGTAATTCTAAATGAACACAAGACTAGAAGATGTTAGTATTCCGTACCCAGAATCTCTTGGTTGTGGTGCTGGCTTTCTTTAAAAGAATTGATTACCACCATTTTCAATTTTTCCAAGTTATAACCCTAGGTGACGACTTCTCATCTTTATGCCATATTTTTATGACAGTGGTTAGTGTGTTCTTTAGAGCCCTAAGCTTAAACAGTGTTGCAGTTGCTAAAATCTTAGGCGTGTGCTAAATCCCGTCATCTATAGATAATGGTGGCCTTTATTCCTTAGCTTTGCATTTGAATTCTTCTTCAATGAATGCATCTTGTGCTTTTCTCTACTCTTTGACTACTTAGCATGCCCATCTTGCTCATGCTTCTCTTCTTATAGTTTGTTAAATTTTGTCTCAATCATAAATAAAGTCCTATAATAAGTATTTTTCTTTATTTCATGCTTGTTCAATTAGTAAGAGTCACAAACTTCCATTTCCTAGATCAACATTCAAAGCTTCCCAACCTTTAGAATTAAATTTGTTCAAACTTATGGGGTCCATCCCCTATTACTTCTTTTGATGGCAAGAGATATTATGTTATTTTTTATGATCATTATAACAAGTATTATTGGATATATTTCCTTAAACATAATTTTAAGGTACTCAATACATTTATTAAATTCAAGCATATGGTTGAAAAGTTCTTTGATCGGTTTATCAAAAATTTTCAATCTGATTGGAGTGGTGAGTTTTAAAGTCTAACTTAATATCTCAGTGACAATGGCATTACTCAATACATTTCCTATCCATACACTCCTGAGCAAAATGGTTGTGCTGAATGCAAGCATAGACATATTATTGAAACTAATATTTCTCTCTTAACTCATTCTTATAGTCCTCATATTTGTTGGCTATATGCATTTGAGACAACTTTATATTATCAGTAGATTGCCTACTCAACTTCTTCAAATACATCACCATTTACAAAATTATTTAGTTAATCTCCAAAGTATGATGAGCTTCATATTTGTGGTTGTCTTTGTTATCCTTGGATGAGATTTAAACCCTACTTCTAGGCTATAGTAAAATTCACAAAGGTTACTATTGCCTTGATTTATCTATAAAGAAAATAATTATCTCACAAACTTCATATGACTAGTGGTACTCCTTTTCTTGATGCTACTAGCTATCGAAGCATTGTTGGAGATCTGCAATACCTCTCTTTCGCACATCCAGACATATGTCATGTTGTCAACAAAGCCTCGCAATATCTTTACCATTGATTGTATAAAATTCAATATTGATGTTGCTTTTAATTAATCAACATGTTTGGCTAATTTAGCAATAATTGGAAGGGATGATAAAGGAAATTTTAGTCATGGAGCAGCTCAAGTAAATAATTCTTTTTCATTTCTTGCAGCTAAAGTTGAAGTTGTTCTTTTAGGAATTGACTATGCTTTATCCTCTGCTTGTAAAAAATGTATTTTTAAGATGGACTCTTTGATTTCTTTCTAAGCTTTAGCACAAGAGCAAGAGTCACGCTGATGTATTTCTAATCTAATACAAACTATCTTTTCAAAGAGGTGCTTTACAAGCCCAATAACTTAACAATATTAATAAACAACAAAAGTAATTTATATTAAGCAATGTGGGATACTATTGAAATGTCCACTTTGGAAATATATACTACAACAACAATATATTGGATAGCTAAATCAGTATTATCAAATAAGCTCCCTTTAAACTAGTTTGTAATATCCCATCAGACCTTGCATTGCTTTTGTAGTTTTTATATTATTTCTTATTTGATAAAAAAATTACAAGGTAAAATGATTATATTTCTTTTAATTTTACACATATACATAGATATATCTTTTAATTTGAGATTTTATTATTATTTATTTAAACTATTATATTAATATCTCATTTTATTTTACTAATTTTTTTGAGAAGTGCTAATTTATTAAAATTACTTGTGATTTAAAATATTATTTATATAAAGCATTTTTGCGATTCCCTTATGTCAAATCAAAACGTATCTGAACTCTTTTGTTTTATAAAAATAAAAAAATTTATTCTTCATTTTTATTAAGAAAAAATAATTTAGCCTTCTATTGTTTAATTATTTTAAATTTAAAATTTCAATTATGGTTAGACTGCCAAAACCTTTACTTTTATTATATAAACTAGAAGCTGTCTAGCTACCAAAGGAAAAAGAAAAAAAAAAGGTAAAGAATAAGAGAAAGCCAAAGTCTCTATTGTCTTTAATTTCTTTAACTATTAAAACTTTTAATTGTTGTTTAAGAAAGAATAGATATAATTTAAATTGAAGCAAAGACTATATTTAGTTCCAAATTGTTTAGCTTACTCCAAAAAAAAAATAAATTGTCAAGTACTCTAATATTTTTTTTTAACCAAGGGAGTAATGTAAGAATTGAACCCTTAATTTATACATAAAGGAAGTTGTGACACCACACTATTCAACTTTCGGTAAAAATTGTTAAGTACTTTTACAAAAAGGCAGTGAGTCTCCACTTTTCCCTTCCCTAGCTCCTCATGTATAATATTAAAAAAAAACTTAATTGATGTATTTTATATGCTGTAAAATATTAATTATAAAAATATAAATATGAATAAAGTTATTAATTAGGAACATTTATTATTTATAAGAGCAGAAATATTTGCACAACTTGAGGGTACTTATTTCCTCCTCATGAACTAAGGGTTCATTTGTTAAAAAAAAAAAAAAAAGGGCTAAAAATCCAAATTGGAATGGATTTTATTCAGATTTCTAGTGCTTGTTTAACTAAATTTAGCTTGGAATTGGAATGAGATTTGTCAATCAATGGAAATCACTATTTCCCTTACACTGTTAACGAATAAATTCTCATTTTTATAAAAATCTGGTCAAATCAATTATAAATTAATCAAATATTTAAAGATTATCATACATTATTAAAATTTATGAAATAATATATATTAATAAAAATAATTATTAAAATATTTTAACAAAAATATTTACTATAATAAATATCTGTTATAATAATTTTTTAAAATTTGTAATAATATTTTAGAAAATATTAATAAATAATTTAAATATAATTTTTTATAATAGATAATTGTAACGCTAAATTTTAATCGATATAAAATAATTGTGTATGTTCCGATTCTAATTCTATAGTGAACCAAATGATGTA
Organism: Mallotus nudiflorus; assembly: GCA_947683625.1. Taxonomy (NCBI): domain Eukaryota; kingdom Viridiplantae; phylum Streptophyta; class Magnoliopsida; order Malpighiales; family Euphorbiaceae; genus Mallotus; species Mallotus nudiflorus. The sequence continues at coordinate 347,599 of CANTUR010000027.1, read as the reverse complement.
TAAATTAAAACTTTCATTTTATTTCCAATTACCCTTCATTTCAATTTCGATTATGAAGTATGAACCAATAAACTTCTAAAAGTTTAGGTTTCTTTAGTTGATCGATGTTGGTTCTTGATAAATTCTCAAAACATTAGATTGAGACTATGATTGGAAATATGCAGATGTAGAAGCATAATTAAAAAAAAATTGTTGAAATAATTAAAGAGTTAATGACACAAAGAATCTGATGCGGAACATATTGCCTTTTGATTTATGGATGACTTCGATACTAGAGGAATGTACAATTGAGTTTTAAATGCTTTAACTTTCAAGTCTGATTGATCCACTGGGTCCATAATACATCAAAACGAAGTTGATTCAGATACCTATATTTATTATTGCATTTAACTATAATGGCCTAAGTTTTAGATCCAAAATCCATCGTTTAAGGCCTCAGAATTAGTTATGAAGTTTATGTTTGTTTTATTTTTGTGTTTTTTCGTCTTTTTGCCCTTTTTGTTTATGGTTTTTTCTTGAAAAGTATTTATTTGTCTTTTTTTTTTGGGATATTGGAGCCAGTTTTTGTTGAATTGATAATTAAAGTACTATATCTTTCCTAATTTTTAATATTCTTTTATGAATCAACAACTTTTAAATGCCTATTTCCTAGTACCTTTTACTTATAAGTTTCTGCTACGTCAAATCTCACCAATAGTTAGAAAGTTTTCTTAGTTATATATATATATATATATATATATATATTAAAGCTTTTTTAATTTTTTTAATTAGAAAATAATTAATTAAGAAAATAATTAACATATATATCATGAAATGCAATGCTTTACATATCGAAGTAGAAGTAGAAGTGCTTCATTTTAATTAAAAAGGGCTTTCATTTGCACTTCAAGTAAGGGGTTATCTTTTTTTCTTCATGAAACGACAAAGATAATTGTTGACCATTTGCATGATTAAACTCCAAATTTTGAACTTTGACAAATAATTTTTATACTAATAATTTCAATTAAGTGTGTAGGGAATTATATACCAAACATGTACCAAGCATATACACTTTTGGATGAATAGTGACCTTTCGAGCATATTGAACTTTTAAGATTCAAGAAGGCTTTTGACATCTTTAGAGCTCTTAAATGAGAAAATGAGCTTCTTCAAATTTTAAGTAGACATCTTGAGATTTCTGAATTGGGCTTATTTTTCAAAATCCAAGTTCATTTTGGTTATGCAAATTTTGATTCGAAATCCACGTATACGTCTGTCATCTCAAACTGCACATCTCTTAGTATTTTGGACATATCTTAAGTTACAGAGGTCCAATTAAGGTGATTCAAAATGATATGAAATGATAAGTCAAATATATATAACTTTTATGAAGAACATATGGGAAAATTAAAATTTATTTAGGAGAAAATCATGGCTTCAACTTGTGTATAACTATCTGATAGTATTCTTCATTCTAGATTGCATAACTCTTAGTATTTTGAATATATCCTGAGCTAAAAAAATCCAAATTTAGGTTATTAAAAATGATATGGAAAGATAATTCAAATATCTACAACTTTTATGAAGAAAGTATAGGCAAATTCAAATTTCTTCAGGAGAAAATCACGGCTTCAACTTGGGTATAACTATCTGATAGTATTCTGCATTTCAAATTACATAGCCTTTAGTATTTTAGACATATCCTGAGCTATAGACATCTAATTTAGGTAATTAAAAATGATATGGAAAGATAATTCAAATATATATAGCTTTTATGAAGAAAGTGTAGGCAAATTTAAACGTATTGGGCAGCCAATCATGGTTTCAATTCATAAATAGCTGTCAGACAACATCACTTTCAATTATTCAAAATATAGACATTGGACACATCATTTGCACTTCCAAAAGCTATATTTTTAAGTATAAATACCTATAAATCTGAATGAAAGTGAAGCAACTTATTTATCATTCATTATTTCTTAAGCATTCATTGAGCTCTCAAATTATCTTAAACAATTCTTTGTTTATATAACTCTTATGACAGTTGGGTGTGTGTTAGAAATAAAATTTCTCTTCATCGTAAATCTTAGGTTAGATTAGAAGGGAAGTGAGATTTATTTCTAAAGAAATTAGTTTAAGTGTTATCCATTGAAACACTTGGATTTTGGTTTTTTGAGTGAGCATTAAAAACTCATATTGTAAGGTTATAAGAGTGAGATATAAAACTCTTGTATAATCTCAATCTTATAAATAAGATTATGGGTGATTGAAAATCCTAACTTAGTGATAAGTTAGGTGGAGACGTAGGATTGTTGTTAAATCCAAACTCCTTAAATCTTTATGTTCTTTATTCTTCCTTCTCAACTTCTATTTAACTCTTGCAAAGAATTCTTTTAATTTCTCATTTTTATTTGATAGTCCTATTCACCCCCCCTTTTAGGACTCTTTTCAATTGGTATCAAAGCTTGAATTCTAGGTACTTCATTGCTAGAATACAAGATCATGGGGGAGTGAATCAGAAAACATCTCTTCTCTTAGACTATTCTTTGATGGTAGTGACTATCCACATTGGAAATTCAAAATGGAATTATATCTTGATTGTGATTCCATCAAACTTTGGGATATTGTCCTAAAAGGTTGGAAACCACCTACAACTATCATTGATGGTATGGTAATTACTATTGCAAGAAGCTAATGGAGTATTGATTAAAAGGAAGAAAATCATTAAAAAAAAGCTATGATTACTCTAGTCTCTTCAATGATAAAAGAAGAAGGAGGCAAGCTTCAACATTGTATGTCGGCCAAAGAAATGTGGGAGACCTTAGAAAACCACTATAAAGGAAACATTCAAGTAAGAAGCAAGAAGGTTCAACTTCATATGTATGAATATGAACTCTTCAAAATGAAGGCTCATAAATCAATCACGGAGATGACAAATTGTCTTAATGCTCTCCTCATAACCCTGAAGAAACTTGGAAAACATTTCTCTAAGGAAGAAGTAAATAATAAGATTTTAAGAATCCTACCTAAGAAGGATTAGGAATCTCATGTTATTTTAATTGAGGAAGCTCAAGACCTCTTTATGTTATCAACCGATGTGCTCATTGGTAAGCTCTTAACACATGAGCTCACTATCAAGCAAAGAGGTGAAGAACAAGAAGAGAAAGAAGAAAAGAAAAAGAGCATTGCTCTAAACGCTCTTCAAGGAGATAGAGAAGAGGAAAGCATCAAAATTCTAGTGATGAAGATGGTGACATTGCCATGCTCACTAGGAGCGTCAAGAAGTTTTTAAGAAAGAAAAACTTCTTAAGAATAAGGGAATTCAATAAGAAGTTCGAAGCAGATGGGAAGAAGAAAACTAAGGAGGTCACTTGCTATGAATGCAAGAAACCGGGACATATTAGAAGTGAGTGTCCTAAACTCAAATTCAAGAACAAGGGAGCAAAAGATGAGAAGAAGATACTCAAAGCTACTTAGGATGATTCCTCCGAATCCGAAGAGGAAGAGGAACAACAAGAGGTGGCCAATCTTTGCCTCATGGCCCTTAAAAATGAAAATGAGGTACCATCTACTTCTTATTCTTCCTTTGATGATTATGATAATTATTGTGATAATGATGATGATGAGAGCTCTATTGTGAGAAAATTACTTGTTAAATGCAAAAGTTTATTATTTAAGAAGAAACATTATAAGCATGAGTTAGGTAGCTTAAATAGAGAATTAGAAATTTTAAAAATTAATTTTGCTAAACTTGTTGAATCAAATGAAAAACTTGTTAGTGATGCAAAATCTTCTAATTCTTTGGAAGATCAACTTAAGAAAGTAAATGATGAAAATTATAAGCTTTTTAAGGAGGTTTTAGAATTAAAGAATTCCATTGCTAAATTTAAGAGAGGAAAGAAACTTTAGATAGTCTTCTTGACTCTCAAAAATTTCATAGAGATACCCATGGAATTGGATATAAGAATGGAATGTCTTCATCATCTTCATCACATATTAATTTTGTAAAAGCTTCACATGATTCCACTCCTTCAACCACCAAATCAAATAAGACTCAAGCTTTCAAAGCTAAAAGATCTCATATGTTAAATAGCAAGGAAAAGTCTCATGAGATTCATCCTTCATTAACACAAAGAGGTAAGGCTTAAACTAGAAAACCTAAACCCAAGCATGCTTATATGTACATTAGACATAATTATAATAGGCATGCTACACAATATACTGCACATAAATATGTTGCACAAAATTATCAAAATACACATCACCATTGCTAATGCATGTCTCACTTAATGACACAAAACAATAAGAGATACACACAACACTAAAGGCATGTTGCACAAATTAGGAAAGCATTTCATCCTAGGAGGAATAAATTTAAAAATATTGTATGTCCTTATTGCATGATCAAAGGACATACTAATAATGTATGCTTCTATAGAAGACTGTATATGAATATACTTCCTATGGATTATCTTGAAACTAACCAACCTATACCAAGAAAGGTTTGGGTCCAAAAGAACACTTAAAATGTATTGTATATATGTGGTTGAAATTCATAAGAACAAAAAGCAAGTGGTATCTCGATAGTGGATGTTCAAGGCATATGATAGGAGACAAAGAGCAATTCAACAAACTTGACGCTAAGGATGGAGGACACGTTACTTTCAGAGATAATGCAAAAGAAAAAATTATTGGCATTGGAGAAATAGGTAATCCTTAATCCTTATCTATACATCATGTGTTATTTTTTGATGGTCTTAAATATAATCTACTTAGTATAAGTCAATTATTTGACATAGGAAATAAAGTAACTTTTTATCCTAAAAATTACTTTGTTAGTAGTCTTGATGAAAACAAAGTTATTTTTAGTGGTGAAAGAGTAGACAATCTTTATGTCATTGATTTGAATAAAATTGATAACAAAGACATAAAATGCTTAGTGTCTATCTCCAATGACACATGGACATGGCATAGAAGATTAGGACATGTAAATTTTGAGCTTTTAAATCATCTTTGTAAACATGAACTTATAATTAGTTTACCTAAACTTGAATTCACTAAGGATAAACCTTATAATGCATGCCAAAAGGGAAAATAATTCAATTCTTCGTTTAAGCTAAAAATGTAGTGTCCACCTCTAGGCTACTTTAACTTATACATATGGATTTATTTTGACTAACTAGAGTTGCTAGTCTCAATGGAATGCACTATGCTTATGTATTGGTTGATGACTACTTTAGATACACTTAGGTGTGTTTTCTTGCTCATAAGAATGATGCATTTAATACTTTTGAAAATTTTTCAAAAAGAGTTCAAAAAGAAAAAGGATTTTGTATTTCATCCATTAAAAGTGATCATGAAACAGAATTTGAAAATGAATTTTTCAAAAGCTATTATAATGAAAATGGTATTTCTCATACATTTTCATCTCCTAGAACTCCTCAACAAAATGGGTTAGTTGAAAGGAAAAGCAGAACTTTTGTGAAAATGGCTAGAACAATGCTTCATGAGTATAATTTGCCTTTATACTTTTGGGCAGAAGCTAATAACATATCTTGTTATATTTCAAATTGATTTTTCAAAAGACCAATTTTAAATAAAACATCTTATGAGCTATGGAACAATAAAAAACCAAAAATCTCATATCTAAAAGTATTTGGATGCAAGTGCTTTATATTGAACAGTAAGGATAATCTTGGAAAATTTGATTCCAAAGTCGATGAAGGAATTTTCCTAGGCTATTCCATCTCTAGCAAAGAATATAGGATCTTTAATAAGAGAACTCTAGTAGTTGAAGAGTTAATGCATGTGGTATTTAATGAATCAAACTCATTTGATCCTAGAAAGGATGTTTGTAGTGTTGATGATCTTATAGGTGACAATGAGATTGTGGAAACACAAGAAGAAAATGCTAATAAGCCTTTGGAACTTGAAGTTCTAAGCAAGAAGGAAAATGAGGAGACATCTTAATCTACTTTGAAGGATGAACTTCTAAAGGATTGGCAATTTAAGAAAGCTCACCCTCAAGACCTCATTATATGTGACACTACAAAAGAGGTAACTACTAGATCTCAATTAAAGTCTACTGTTATGTCACGACCCAAAACAGGGGCCATGACCAGCACTAGGGAACGGGAATTCTTTCGAATCCGGAACCCATAGCAAGCCTAAAAATAAAATAAACATGTAATAGAAATAGTAACAACACATGTAGGTAAAATATTATGCAACGGAATAAAAATCATAATTATCAAATCCATATCTCATATATAAATAAATCCTTTAATACAAGTTTCAATTCAAACATTTAAAGTACATATCTCATATAAATACAATACACCAATCTCCCAATTGACCATAACTACTGCAGTGTCTAGATCATAAAATAAAACTCAAGTTAGCAGTTTACATAAAGAAGCCGGGGCGAAAGAAATCCGGCGTACAGGCCTGCTACTGAGGTCTGAGGAAGATGACTCTCCTGAAAAATAGTCAACGGAGGGGAGTCAGACCTCACTGAGTGAATTACTATAATATATATACATGCATACTAAATGCCGATGCACACAGTCAAAAGTATATATATAATAAGCATATCTACAAGCAAATACACATAGATGCAATAAAATCATTTTATATATTTTTATTAAAAATCACAGTTCGTGAAGGATCAAATAGAACCCTAGAATACCGCAACCTCAAATAGTGTTAGACAACACTCTAGCCACACAGGCTCACTTATTCCAATATATTTTCACTTGTTCCATTTGGACAGTAGACTGGCCCCGAGACACTAAGTCAATCGAGCTACAACAGTCTGACTGTCAGTGTGATTGGCCCCGAGACACTTGGTCAACCGAGCTCCAGCAATCACACTCCCAAATCATATCTCACACATCAAATAATCATATCCAATCAATATCCTCGAATAAGTTAGTAATTAGCTTAAATGCTATAAACGTACCGGTACGTACTCGGTCCTAGTGTTGCCCACTAGGTAGCACGTTCTATTGATATCCTTCATTAATATATAAAACATACATTCATAAAAGTAAATGATGCATGAATTGAATAAAATAACAACATAAACCATATATATCCTAAAAATATACCAAAAGTAAACCAGGTATATTTCGAGTATATATACGTCAAATAAATCCAATTAAATCGTAAAATAAACTAAATATATATTTACAAAAATTTTGAACATAAATGTCTACTAAAGCATGCATATAATTCAAAATATATCAAAAATAAACTTAAGTACTGATTAAATTATTTATGCATATTTAATCCAAATAAAACATACATTTCTAAAATCATGCATCCTAAAGCATATATATATATATAATAGTAACTCACTCTTAGTGCGCTCCTTGAGATAGGTCCGACGGGCCTGGTCCACTAGGCCTCGGTCTCGGTGCAACTAAACAAAAAAAAATAACAGACATCAAAATAAACCTACCAGAAAATCTTAGAAACTCGATCTAGAATATTAGACATAAAATTAGAATTAGGGTTCGACCGGACATCACGTTTTATGAGAATTCTACCAAAAATTCGGTAGAACCTCCCCTGTAAAACGGACATCTCTCTACTCAAAGAGTAGAGCCGACCCTACAAAGAAACACACTTCGAAAAATAGACATAGAAACACAACCACAACCCCTTGGTCAGACTCCAAACTACAGTCTACCGATCGGGGTTCACAATTCACAGAACAATTATGGAAATACCAAAAATACCATTATATCATAGAAATACATTTTATAAGTAGAAATTACATAATTAGCCCTAAAACACATTAAAAACCAATAAAAACTCATTTATTTAGAAAAATCGTATGTTATATATATAATTGAAAATAATTCACAAAAAATAGTTTTAATTAATTAAAAATACTAAATAATTTTTAGAAATCATTTTTATACCTTAAATAACTATTAAAACCAATTTAATTACATTTTTAGTCAATTTAGGGTAAAATTACCAAAATACCCCTATATATATAAATATACTAAAATTCATTCAAAAATTCACCAAAAATAGTATAATTGCACAAAATTAATTTTCTACACATATTTATCAATAATATAAATAATTAAACTCAATTAACTAATTAATTTCAATTACAAACACAATTAACCTAATTTTCCAAAATTACATAAACCTAATTAAATTCAAAATAAATACATAGAAATTCATAAAAATTCCAAATAAATTTATATAATTCATTTCAACACCTATATTTATCATAAAACACAATTTCATAATTTATTTAATTATTTTTCAAAAATTAGAAAATAATATTAAAATATTCAAAAATACCCAAAAATCAAAATAATCTCCAAAAATTCTAAAAAAATTCACACATCAATATTAAGCTACTAGGATCAACATTTGTTAAGGTATTTTTCGTAAATCAATCAATTCGAAGTTCAAAAAAATTCAAGAAGCTAAAATGGCCGAATTGAAGATTTAGCTCAAACCTCATCAACCACTTGTTTTCAGGCCAAAAGAAGCTTATAATAGGGACCACCGGAGCTCAATGAGTCGATGAAGACCGGCGTTATAAAAAATGGTGACCGAAATTGTGATCGACGACGAAGAGCTCCATTTGCTGCCACCGCGAATTTCGGGCGTTCCAGCGGGCTTCCGGTGGCCTGGTCACGTCGGAGAGGAAGAGGAAGGAAGGGGGAGGAGGTTGGCAGTAGCTGAAGGCAGCGAAAGGCGTTTCGGCGTGGTGAAACGGGAGGCGCAATGAGGGTAGGGTGTCGGGAGAGAAGAAGAAGGAGGGAGGGGCAATTCGGTAATTTGGCAATAAGTTTTGATTTTTGACATATAATATGTATATATATATATATATGCTTTACACTATATATTAAAATAATATAAATTCACACACATTAAATATACACCACACATATATAATTTAATATTTTTTAAAAATTTAATACACTTAAAAATAATTAAATAATACTAAAACTAATGATAAATAATAAAAATATTAGGGTAATTATTTAAACCCTAATTAAATAAATAATTACACATATATTCATTATTTAGTACTTTAAAAATATATATGAGTTCATGCAAGTCCGGAAATCTATTTAATATAATTAATAATAAATAATTTACGTAAAAATTTCCCCAAAAATAGCATTCTCAGGAAAATTTTACGTAAAGCACTTAAAATAATATACAATAATTAAAATAAGTTTTAAATACATATTATCTCGTAAAAATATCATAATTATACACAAAATTATTAACACTGCATATCCCGATGCAGTACAAAAATATTTAAAAACTCGGGATATTACATGTTAATTTAGCCTTCATCTCTTAAATTGAACCTAAAAATATTGATGATGCTTTGTGTGATGAATTTTGGGTCCTTCCTTTGCAAGAAGAGTTAAATCAATTTAAGAGAAACAAGGTTTGGACCTTAGTTCCTAGACCTAAACATCATCCTATTATAGGCACCAAATAGGTGTTTAGAAATAAAATGAATGAACAAGGTGTCATAACTAGGAACAAAGCTAGACTAGTAACTAAAGGTTATAATCAAGAGGAAGGCATTGATTATTATGAAACCTTTGCCCCCGTTGCAAGGTTAGAAGCTATTAGGATGCTACTTGCATTTGCATCATACATGGATTTTAAACTTTATCAAATGGATGTTAAAAGTGTATTTTTAAATGATTTTATTAAAGAGGAGGTATGTGTTGAACAACCTCCAGGTTTTGAAAATTTTGACTCTCTAAATCATATGTTTAAAATTTCAAAAGCATTATATGGATTGAAACAAGCTCTAAGAGCTTGGTATGGAAGATTGAGTAACTTTTTACTAAAGAAAGGTTTCTCTAAAGGAAAGATTGACACAACTCTTTTTATAAAGAAATCCAAACATGATTTATTAATTGTTCAAATATATATTGATGACATTATATTTGGTGCTACTAACCATTGTTTTTGTGAGGAATTCTTTAATTTAATGCAAGGAGAATTTGAGATAAGTATGATAGGTGAACTCAAATTCTTTCTTGGACTATAAATCAGGCAATGCAAAAATGGGATTTTCATCAATCAAACCAAGTATGCAAGAGACGTTCTTAAGAAGTTTGGTATGGATAGAGCTAAGACAAGTAAAACTCCAATGAGCACCATAACTAAACTTAAAAAAGATGAGAATGGCAAACCGGTTGATAAAAAGCAATTTAGAGATATGATCAGATCTCTTCTTTATTTAACCGCTAGTATGTTTGCTACTTGCTTGTGTGCTGGATTTTAATCAAGTCTTAGAGAGTCTCATTTGAATGCTTTTAAAAGAATTTTCAAATATCTTTGTGGTACAATGCATTTAGGACTTTGGTATCCTAGGAGTTCTTCTTTTGACTTGATTAGTTATTCTGATGCTGACTTTACTGGTAGCTTACTAGATAGAAAAAGCACTTCCAGAACTTGTCAAATTTTAGGAAATTTCTTAGTTTCTTAGTTTAGTAAGAAACAAGTTTCGGTTGCCTTGTCCACCGCTGAAGCATAATATGTGGTGGCTAGTTGTTGTTGCACCCAAGTTCTATGGCAAAAATAACAACTTTTGGACTATGTCATTGATATTAATCACATTCCAATTAAATGTGGCAATACAAGTGCTATAAACCTTAGTAAAAATCCAATTCAACATTCTAGAACTAAGCATATTGACATTAGACATCATTTCTTGCATGATCATGTGCAAAATGGTGATATTTTTCTTGATTTTGTTGATACTAATCATCAATTAGCAGACATCTTTACCAAGCCTCTTTGTGAGGAGAGATTGAATTTTATTAAGCATGAGCTTAGTATGATTGATGGCTTAAGCTTGTCTTGATCACTTGTTAAATTGATTAATTGATGTTTAGATTCTTATGTGATCATGTGCTTTAAAAAAGGAAAAAAATTATTTTCAGTGTCATGTATATATTTTGTTTTAAAAGTATTTGCTTTAGCAAATTTACTTCATATACATGATATATTGTATTTCCCATTTGCATGATCTTTGTATTAATTTTATTTGATTTGGATTTATGCGGATTCATTCAATTTTTTTAAAAAAGCCCTCATATTTTTCAAATTAATAATTAATTATTGAGATAAATTCAATTAATTAATTATTTTAATTTAGCAAAAATATTTCTCCTCCTCAACAAGATTTTTTTTAATATTTTTAATTCATTTTATGCTAGTTTTTGTTTGGTTTATTTTTAGAACACTTTCCGTATGTAAGTTTTAAACTGTTTATTTATTTTATAATTATTTTATGACAGTTTATGCTCAGTTTATTTTCTGGATATAAGACATGAGTTGTTAGTTTTATGTCTTGTCTACAATTGGTATTTTAATATCATTGTAGCTCTCTCTTTTTAATGCAATTTTATTTGCATTTTGACAAGGTGAAGAAATATTTGAGTTTGTTTATTATTATTTTATTGTGTTTACACATGTATATTGTTTATTATGTTTATACATGCATAATTAATGTTTAATTTATTCATGTATAAATTCCACTTAGGAATTGTTTTGATCTTTGATAAGACATGAATATTTTTTTTTTTTTAAGATTTAGTCTATTTTTGCTTTTGTCAAAGTAGGCAAAAATAATTGAGTTTGCATGTGTACTTAGTTAATTTCTTTTAAGGAAGAGAAATTTTTTTTACAAAGATGTGTTTGTGTTAGTGACATAACTATGTGATAGTGTGTCCTTAATATCAATTTTTTTTTAATTCATTGAAATTGGGGGAGAAAATTGTTTGAATTTATTTCATAAATTTTTTTTATGCATGCGTAGTAACAATGTAAGTATGACTAGTTTTGTCATTGTGATAAAAAGCCTTGTTTTTCTTACTTTGTTTATATATGACATGAATTTTTTTTATTTATGCATGACTATCAATTATGCTTATACCTACAAAATTCATATTCATGTATAAATTCTTCTTGGGAATGGTTTTTATCTTTTAAAATGAAATGACTTTCATAAAGATTTTGAATATTTTTGCTTTCATTGTTTTGGTTCTTGATATTTTATTTCCTCTAGTACTATTCCCTCCCTTAGGTCTATTTTCCTTATATTTGTCTATTTTCCTTATATCTCTCTCTTTTCTTTTTGTCTTTGACAAAGGGGGAGAAGAAACTATGTGCTTAGGGGATAAATAATTATGTTTATATTTAAGATATGCTAAGTACCACATGATTATGTATGATTGATTGATTAGCTAAACTTTCTATAATCATGTGATGTTTCAATATAGCATATGTACTATTTTGTGATGCATTATAGTAGCACTATATGCATATATATTTGAAATTATTTCCTTCATGTTGTCTAACATTTTTTAATGATCATGTTATCATCATTTGTTATGTTAGGCCATGTTCTCGATAATATTTTTATGTTGTCCTTATTCTTGACAAGAAGGATAATAAAATTTATTTATATTTCTTATCATGTTAAAAAAGGAGGAGATATAAAGAAATATATTTTATTAAAGGAATAAATTTGTTAAACCCTTATACATGCTATGATAATTCATTTATATACTCTGATACATGATAAATATTGAATTTATGTATATGTTAAGGGAGAGGAAAATACTTTCTCATTTTGCATCTATTTAATTTGAAAGGGGGAGCTATTTTAATTAGCATGCTTATACATGTTATTTATTGTCACATTCACACACATTATTTATTATCTTTTAAAATTGGTTGTCAAAGCCAAAAAGGGGGAGATTATTGATCATTTGCATTATCAAACTCCAAATTTTAGACTTTGACAAAAAAATTTTATACTAATAATTTCAATTAAGTGTGAAGGGAATTATATACCAAACATATACCAAACATATACACTTTTGGATGAATAGTGACTTTTCAGGCAAATTGAATCTCTAAGATCCAAGAAGGCTTTTGAAATCTTTAGAGCTCTTAAATGAGAAAATGAGATTCTTCAAATTTGAATTAGAAATCTTGAGCTTTTTGAATTAGGATTGTTTTTCAAAATCCAAGTTCATTTGGTTTTGCAAATTTTGAGTTAAAATCCACGTATATGTCTGCCATCTTAGACTGCATATCTCTTAGTATTTTAAACGTATCTTGAGTTACAGAAGTCCAATTAAGGTACTTAAAATGATATAAAAAGATAAGTCAAATATCTATAAATTTTATGAAGAAAGTATGGGCAAATTCAAATTTCTTCAGGAGAAAATCACAACTTCAACTTGTGTATAGCTGTCTGATAGTATTCTACATTTCAAATTGCATATCTCTTAGTATTTTGGACATATCCTGAGCTAAAGAAGTCAAATTTAGGTTATTCAAAATGATATGGAAAGATAATTCAAATATCTAAATTTTTCATGAGGAAAGTATAGGAAAATTCAAATTTTTTCAGGAGCAAATCACGACTTCAACTTGGATATAGCTGTTTGATAGTATTCTGCATTTCAAATTGCACAGCTTTTAGTATTTTGGACATATCCTGAGCTATAGACATCTAATTTAGGTGATTTAAAATGATATGGAAAGCTAATTCAAATATATACAGCTTTTATAAAGAAAGTGTGGGCAAATTCAAACTTCTTGGGTAGCTAATCACGGTTTCAATTCATAAATAGTTGTCTGACAACATCATTTTTAATGATTCAAAATATAGATGTTGGAAATATCATTTGCACCTCCAACAACTATATTTTTAAGTATAAATACCTCTAGAGCTGAATGAAAGTGAAGTAGCTTGTTTATCATTCATTATTTCTTAAGCATTCATTGAGCTCTCAAATTCTCTTAAACAATTCTTTGTTTGTATAACTCTTATAAGAGTTGGGTGTGTGTTAGAAATAGAATTTATCTTCATCTTAAATCTTAGGTTAGATTAAAAGGGAAGTGAGATTTATTTCTAAAGGAATTGGTTTAAGTGTTGTCCATTGAAACACTTGAGTTTTGGTTTTTTAAGTGAGCCTTGAAAACTCATATTGTAAGGTTATAAGAGTGAGCCATAAAACTCTTGTATAATCTCAATCTTGTGAATAAAATTATAGGTGATTGAAAATCCTAACTTGGGGATAAGTTAGGTGGAGACGTAGGATTGTTGTTAAATTCGAACTCCTTAAATCTTTGTGTTCTTCATTCTTCCTTCTCAACTTCTATTTAATTCTTGCAAAGAATTCTTTTAATTTGTCATTTTTATTTAATAGTCTTATTCACCTCCCCTTTAGAACTCTTTTTAATGATACATGTCACACTATCTTCAATTTGATATATGTTACGAACTCCATTTATAGGTATTGGATTACGTACAACATAGGAAAAAAAGACTCATGTCCCTATCAGGTAATACACAATCCATGTAATAATCAAGGTTATAGCTAAAACATTTGTAGCTGACACACTCCCCCATCTCACTGCAGTTGAAGCATAAATACTTATACTTAATCCATAATGGCACAATAACGAAACTCAATGGATGCTGATGCCATGTTTCAACTGCATTTACTGATGTTAATTTTTCATGCCCATAAAAGATGGCAGGAAGAACTCACAGGCAATATGGGTTTGAAGCAAGCAATCATTACAGGACTATAAATTTTTCGCACAATCTACATTTATAGCTTGACTTTATTCATTTATTGTAGGCTAACTTCGCACATGATTTGTGAAGGTTGAAGTGTTCACATACAATACATTGATATCCTATAGGGCCTAAAAAGGAGAAATTAATTCAGTGCCTATATTACAGTAAGTATCATTTCTCAGCTTTTGATCATGATCTTCCATGACGATAAACTCATGTGCATGTCCCTGTGTGATCATTCTCTGACTTGGCTGTATAATTTGTTGTTGTGATTTTAATGATGATGATTCTTGATATTTTGTAGCACATAATAATGTAGGAAAAAAATTCCTTCACATCAAATGGCTTTGAGGTGTTAATGATGAGCTTTAGGATATTTCCTAAAGTTGGACATATAATAATCATCAAAGGCATCATCTTCTTTTTGTTGTGTTGTTACTTTTGTTGTTTCTTCTTCGTCTTCTTGAGTATGAGCTTTAGCACATTGAATGAAGAGTAAATGAGCACCTTCATAAGTTTCTAGTATTGCCAAATACTCAAAATGACTTTTTTGGTAGGGCATAAGATTATTGATGATAACATTGAGTTTCAATTTCAGTTGAGTTGTGGCAATTTTCCTCACAACTTTCATTGCTGAATCTTCAATATTTATTCGTGAGGAGTAGGAGGAAGAGTCGTACTCCTCATTGTAGATGATATCAGCTGCATTAATAAGAGGACATTTAACAAATATATTAAGCTAATTTGGAGTCTATTTGTGATCTCTTTTCAGGATCACCCCTCATCACTATAACTAATTGATGGCTCATTTCATCAAATTTCCTACCAATTTTTGAAGTTTTCATTTTTGATCAATAAGAGAACTTTACCTGTGTGGATTGATAAAGAATGATAATATGCCAATGTATAGCTCTTGACTAGAGTTCAAAAAAAGAAAAAGCAAAAGAATCCAAGCAGGGTTTGTAACCTTTCACTTGGACAAGGAAGGAATAATATCTTTAAAATTAAATATATATAAATTTATCAATTTTGAAATGTTTGAAAGATTTTTTTCTATTTAAATCATCTATATTTAAAGCCCTTTAAATTTTAATTAATTCAATTTGATTCGTTAATAATCACAAACACAATAAAAATCTTTCAACCATTAATTAATATGATTATATGGATCCTAACTTAGGATACATTACTTAAATAAACAAAGTCTTGTACCAGCTCATCCTAATAGTTAATATTTATACTCATAAAATTAAAGTTTATGATAAGAAAAACACCAACTTGGAAATTTCGACTTTTCAATTTAATCGTGTACTTTATTTAGCTTGTGCGCTTAATGATTATAATTATCAAATCAAACATGTAAAGCAAACTATATGAAGCTAAGGATCTTAACCTATTCCTTAATTTATTAAATAAAAAAAAACTCAATTTCAAAAAGTCAAAAATTATTTTAGTCAGTTAGATATAGTATATCCTTCTATTGTTTTAATCCATATTACAAATCAATTTCTGTATATTATATTATATTTATTTATTTATTTTTGCATATGACATTTTTGATGTACATGATAGTAAATATAAAATTCAAATTATTTCAAAGTTTAACTAAGATGGATTCACAATAAAGGCAAAACTCTCTTAGCACCTATTTTTTTATACATAAAATTCATATCTGAAATTTTATTTGAAATAATTCAAATTTTTTACTGCTTAAAACTACAAATATTTGTATATTGCAGTAAATTTAATGTTTATAATTATTGAATTATTATATTACAATACAAATTATTTTATTTTTTTTTTTGAAAAATCAATCAATTTAAATTTTAAAATAATTAATATTATAATTATTAATATTGAAAACATTAAATCATAGAGTGAACTAAAATTTAAATAAGCAAGAGCATATTTAAAATCTGCTTGTAATTTGCAAATATCATACAGTGTATGTACACTTGTTGAGCTTGTAATTTGCAAGAGCATTAAGTTGCATTGACATATAAAATCTGCTTGTCTTGCACTCTTGTTATGCAATGTTTCTTTCCTCTGTTTTCTCTGAACTTCTTTGTATCTAATGATCCTCCAAGACTCTCCAAAATTTCTTTTTTTTTTTTTTTTAATATCTTGTCCAGCTTTACATATTGTTATGCTCAAATAACAATTATTTCGATGGTAAATGCATATGTAATACTTTACTTGTGAGATTATTACAAACACCAATAACACATACAATTTACAATGAGCACACACTCTGCTCATTGAAGCGAGCAGTTATTTACTCGAAACGCATTAAGTTGCACTTCATGCAGAATTCTACTGCAATGCTAGCTCAGCTCTGACGCTACATCCAATACTTCTTAGCAACCCTCCACTGCGGGGACAAAGATCTCATCAATTCTCATCTCATGCCAGATAAATCTCCAGTTTCCAAGACATACATAATAAAACCATGAAGAGATAATCGTCAAATATAACGAGTGAATATGGATTGATTAAAACGACGCATACATATATGTATAGATAATGAATATATAGTCTCAGGTATTACCTTGGGGGAATCCTATAGCATGAAGAATTGCAGGGACAAATTCCTCGACAGCAAACTTGGAGCTTCACAATATACCATTTTGAGCTTCACAATCAACAATGAGCAAACTTGCCCCCTTGGAGCTTGCCATTTGCACTAAATGTTCAAAATGAGTCCGCTGAGAGAGCTCAGAATTCATAATAACATTGAGCTTCAACCTGAATTGAGTTGAAGAGACGTCACTAACAATTTCCAATGGCAAATCCTTTGGAATGGAAGATTGGAGGATCTGAGCTTTCAATGGCTGATATGACATCTCCTTCATCAATGAGAGGATACTGGAGGAATGCAGCTAATTCGGTAGCTATTTCAATCTTCTTACTGTTTGGAGAACCCCTCATTGCTATGATCATTAATGGAACACTCGATTCATTACCATTTCTTGATACCAATTTTTTTTCTTCTTCTCTCTATTACAATGTAGCAATATAGTGCAATTAATTAATGACCTTCAATATATATACATAAACACATTCATATATATAGTTGAATTATCATATATAAAGTAGAATCTTCCATCCCTCTACTTGCGTGAAATGCAAATTATAATGCTCTAAGGAATTGTGAACTAGAAGCAGTCTAGCTACCAAAGGAAGAGGAAAAAGAAAAAATAAAGTAAAGAATTAGAGAAAGCTAATTTCTGCATTGTCTTTAATTTCTTTAATTATTAAAAATTTTAATTGCTGTTTAAGAAAGAAAAGATATAATTAAACTGAAGCAAATACTATATTCCATTTCAAATTGTTTACTCAAAAAAATAAAATGTCAAGTACTCTAATTTTATTTATTTATTTATTTTTTCAAATCAGGGAGGAGAGGCAATGATCAAACTCTTGATGTGTAATGGCTTAAAGGAAGTTACCACTACACCACTCAATTTTCAGCAAAAATTGTCAAGTACTCTTAAAAAAGGCAGTGAGTCTTCACTTTTTCCTTCCCCAGCTCCCCATGTATAATATTCAAAAAATAAAAGTGCTTAATTGTTGTATTTTATATGCAGTTAAATATTAATTATAAAAATATAAATATGAATAAAGTTATTAATTAGGAATGTTTATTATTTATAGGAGCAGAAATATTTGCATAATTTGAGGGTACTTATTTTCTCATTCTTATTATCTGTTTGTTTAAAAAAAAAGACAAAAATCGAAACTTGAATGGATTTTATTTTGATTTATGGTGTTTAGTTAACTAAATTTAATTTGGAATGGGAATGAGATTTCTCTATAAATGAAAGTCACCATTTCCCTTACACCCTAAAGGAATGAATTCTCATTTTCATAAAAATTAAGCCAGAGCAAATATAAACTAGTAAAATATTTAAATATTATTTTTTTTGAAAATTTGATAATTTAAAAACACACATACATAGCACAGTGACACCACAGACCATCTAACAAAACCATGACAACTTTGTTAGATGCGGAATGGTATATATGAAATATTTAAATATTATCATATATTATTTACTAAAATAATAAATATTTTTATAATAATTTTTAAAAATAGTAATACTGTTTTAGAAAATATTAATAAAAATTTGAAAATAATTATTTTTATAATAGATAATTGTAATGCTAATTTTTAATCAATAAAAATAATTGTATATTAATAATTTTAGTTTTGATTCTAATTCCATAGTAAACCAAACGATATATAAACTAAAATTTTTATTTCATTTCCAATTACCTTTCATTTCAATTTCAATTCTTAAGTATGATTTAAACAAGTTCTAAAATGTTTAGGTTTTGTTATTGATTAATACTTTAGATCGAAAACACGATTAATTAGAAAATGTATCATTGTAGAAGCATAATTTAAAAAAATTGTTGAAATAATTAAAGAGTTAGTGACCAAAAAAAATTCTCACCAATAGCTAACTAGGAAGGTGTCACAATTTGATATTATTTTAAATTAGAAAGAGAAAATGGTCACATTTATCCTCAATTATAGGTCAATTTTCTAAATAATCATATATTTTAATTTGTATCAATTTAGATAATTAGCTTTTTAATTTCTTTCAATTTTATCCAACTTTCAATTATCATGTGTAATTGCTGACGTGTCAAAAACAGTGTTGACGAGACAAAGAAATCAAAACAGTGCCATTTTTGTCAAGACTAAAATTAAAAAAAAAATGATCGATTTAGTTCGGTTAAAAATATGTAAAACCAAACTAAACTGAAAATATTTAAAAATAAATAAACTCAAATGAACAAGGGTTAAGTCCGAATTGAATTGGTTTCGATCGATTTGGTTAGTTTATTCGGTTTGACATTTTTATTTGGCAATTTTATACATATTAGATTTATGTAATTTTACACTATTTTAATAATATTTATAAGATCTATTACTATTAGCTTTTTTATATTTATTTTATTTATTATTTATTTTAGAAAATCAACCGAACTGATTTCTAAAATGAATTTAAATAATTTTGGTTTGAATTTTTTGCTATTAAATAATGGGAAAAGGGCCAAATTGGACCTCAACTTTGGGTCAAATCTTATATTGGCCACTAATGTTTTTTTGGTTCCCAAATGGACCTTAAAGTATGAAAAGTGGTCTAAAATGGAACCTCTCTTAACTCAACAATAAAAAACAAAAAAGCTGAAGCAGACAAAACTCCATTAAATAGTGGATACATGGCATCTGGGCCCCACTAAAAGTTGCTTTTTATCTTTTAATTATACCTAATGGCCCCACTTAACTTATTTCTAGTCTAAAAAAAAAATAAAATCTAAAATATGAAAACAAACATAACCACACGCTATTTCTCTTCTTTCTTACATCTACCTCCCATATTCTTATTTTCTTTAATACTCCATGAACCTCACAACTAAAAACAAAACATAAAAGAGAATCCATTTTATTTTAATTTCTAGAACACTATAGATATTGAAATCACTTAAAATATAAAAGAGATTCCTCTTCTCTGTGTTTTTTCCTCAATCCTCATCACTGCCAATGTTTTCCTCTTCACCATCACCACAAGACATGCTCAGCTCAAATCATCACCATCACTGCCAATGTTTTCCCTAGTCCTCATCAATTGCTTAAATTTCTTCACACTTTCTTCAACGATCCATTCAATCTTTTCCCTTCCTAAAGCCAACACCTAATCTTAGAAATCATCATATTAAACCAAATGTTCTTCAACTCTTTGTCAACTACACCATAATAGTGTTCAATTGTAGGTTGGCCTCATCCCCTCTCTTATTTTCTCTTATCAATTTAGTAGGTGTTTATTTGATTTCAAGAATTGAAAGTGATTCAAGTAAAATTTATGTTAATTTTCCTGACATTTTGGGGGGTTTTTTTTCCTCATCTTGACTGATATAGGTCCATATTTTTTTTCTTCATCACTTTAGTAATTTTTATTCTTTTGGGTTCTATTTGAATGTAGAAAAGTTCTTTTATTTGTTCTGTAAACCAATAGTTTTTGCTTTTTAAATGAATAATCATATCTTTTAGTGGTGTTTTTTTATTCATTAATATATGAGATTTTTCACTAACCCATTTGCTTGTTTTGATGTAACTGTCATTGTATCGTGTGTTTTTAGTAAATATAGTAGCCAATGATCTATTGTTCATTCTAATACTAATTGTTGTCTTCACTTCTTATAATGGCAGATAGGTATAGGTTGGTTTCAATTAATGAATTGCCATCCCATTTGATTTTGAAAATATTGATTTTGGGTAGGCTTAGTGCTATTGATATTGTCTACTTGGAATTATCTTTTAAGAATTTTAGAGGGAGCAGAAGCAGGAGAGGGAGCAAGAGACAAAGAGGATGTTTTAGAGAAGAATCCAGTGTTGTAGTGGTGGATTAACCAATAGTGATATGTTGTTGCTTGGTTTGTGCGCCAGTGTCATTTTTCCATTATGAAAAGGAGAGAAGAAGGGATGTGCTGGCTAATGTGATTCAGCATTCCACCTAACATCATTTAGCGAAGATTTTTGGCACATCAATTTTTTAACTGATGTTAACAGAGGGTCATAATTAGGCCGCTTTTGAAAATTTGAGGTCCATTTGGGAACATAAAAAATAATAGTGGCCAAATTAAGATTTGCCCGAAGTTGACGGTCCAATTGACCCTTTTCCCTTAAATAATTTTATTAAGAGTTTTAAATATTTGATAGTAATGTTATTGATTTTTTTGAACTATTAGTGATAAACCAATCAAATCAAACCATAAACACCATATAATTTAAAATATTATAGAAATTCAATTTGGTTCGATTTTATTATATTTTTTACAATAAAAACCAAAATGACATGAAATTATTTTTGTTATTTAAAGTAAAAACCTAACTAATTTTTTTTTATAACTTAAACTGAATTGAACCGATTTAGTTTTTAGTTATTTTTGTACACCCCTACTTGCCCCATTAGCACTATCTTTGACATGTCCACAAGCCACATTATCAATTACACATGCCAATTGAAAGTTGGATAAATTGAAAGAGGTCAAAAAGTTAACTGTCTAAATTGATACAAATTAAAAGATAGGATTATTTAGAAAATTGGCCTATAGTTGAGGATAAATGAGACCATTTTCTCAATTAGAAATTATATATATATATATATATATATATATATATATATATATATATATATAAACAATATAAAGATACATACAATTTTTATTTTTTTTACAAAGCTTTTTAATTTTTTAATTAAAAAATAACTAATTAAGAACAATAATTAACATACATATTATTCATGCAACACTTACATATTGAAGTAGAAGCTAAAATGTCGAGTTTTAATTAAGAAGGGTTTTGATTTGCATTTCAAATAAAGGGCTGAGTCTTTTTTCCTTCATGAAATGACTGACATGATACATGTACTGAAGCACTCCATCCGCTTTTCAACATAAATCATAGACTTTATCAATAGGTAATGGATCATTTACAAAGCGGGAAAAATGACAGAGGTAAAGACTTTTAACTTCAAGTATTGTACAATCGATGTGAAAATCAAGGTTGCAGCTAAAACATTTGTAGCTAACACACTCTCTTATCTCATTATAGCCACAACATAAATACTTGCACTTAACTCACACTTGCATGATAATAAAACTTAGCGGATGCTAAAAGACTATAGGAAGACATCCCTAGGCAATGTTGGTTTAAAGCAAGCAATCATTATAGGACTTTGTAAATTTTTTGAACAATTTGCATTTTAAGCTTGAATTTACTATATTAAACCTTGGGTTTATTGAATAATCATTGGGTGACTCCACACATGATTTATGAAGGTTAAGTGTTCACATATGTTTACCTTAGCAAGTTATCAATCTTGATTTTAATATTAACAAACTTAATTTTGAGCAACTAATGTGTTTTCTTTAAGTGTGTATAAGTTAGGAATCATTTGGAAGCCAAAATAGTGATGAACTATTAAATAAAAATCATTCTAGAAAGATAACACAAGCACTATCTCATTCGGACTCAAGGACCAAATTGCACATTTTTGGTAATTTTAGAACCTATCTCGAGCTCAGTCCTAGTCGGGACTAAGACCAGGACTGAAGAGCTTAATTTTATATTAATCTACATTTAGGACAATAACAATCCCAATCTATGTCCCGATCGAGATATTTCTTGGGACCAAGCAATCCTGACCGAGACCTACTTCAAGCAAAAATTTAATTTTTGGTAGAATTAATGTCGATCCAATGTCTTGACTAAGACAAGGTGATCCTGATTGAGACTAATTTAGAAATTCAAATACAACAGCTCATAACGGCTATTCAATGCTCATCCTAACCAGGACTGATGAAATCCCTACCGGGACTTGACAAATTACAACTTAAAAATTCAAATTACATTCAAATGGACTTTGATTTTATTGGGAATGAAATTATTGCTTCTAATAGCTAAAATTGAATTGCTCAAGTATAAATATAACCTTTAAAGATTATTTTAAGGTTAAGAAATTTGTTTATTAATCATATACTTTCAAGCATTCAATTAAGCTCTCTAAACTCTCTCAATTCATTTTGTTCTTATATAACTCTTATGAGAGTTTGTGAGTATTAGAATAGAAATTATTATTCTTTTATTTTTTAGGGTTAAGAAAATGGGAAGTTGAGATTCTATTTTAAAGGAATTGGTTTAAGTGTAAACTTGTGAAATCAGTTAAAGTGTGAGCCTTGAAAATACTTGTAAATTGGTTTTTGAGTAAGCCTTAAAAACTCAAGTTATAAGGTTTGAGTTGAGCCGAAAACTCAAGTTGTAATAATTAATCTAGGAGAATAGAATAGATTGTGTTAATTCAAAATTCTAACTTAGTGATAAGTTAGGTTGAGATGTATGATTTTTGAGAATCAGAACTCCTTAAATTCTTGTGTTCATCATTCTTCCTTCTCAACATTCTTTTAATTGTTGCTAAAATCTTTTAATTTCTTATTATTGTTTGATAACCCTATTCACCCCCCTTTAGGGCACTTTCAATTAGTATCAATGCTTGGATTATAGGAACTTAATTGCTAAAATACAAGATCATGGGGAGTGAATCTCAAAATATGTCTTCACTTAGACTATTCTTTAATGGTAGTGGTTATCCTCATTGGAAGTTCAAAATGGAACTATATCTAGATTTTGATTCCATTAGACATTAGGAAGTTATTCTCAAAGGTTGGCAACCACCAAAAACTATCATTGATGGTGTACAAACTACTCTCTCAAGAATTAATTGGAGCAATGATCAAAAGGAAGATAACTATAAAAATAAGAAAACTATGATCACTCTACTCTCTTCCATGATAAGAGAAAAAGGAGGCAAGCTTCAATATTACATCTTAGCCAAGGAAATGCAGGAGACCTTGGCAAATCATTATGAAGGCAATATCCAAGTAAGAAGCAAAAAGGTTAAACTTCATATGTATGAATATGAACTTTTCAAAATGAAGCCCAAAAAACCATTATAGAAATGACAAACCACATTAATGTTCTTCTCACCACCCTCAAGAAACTTAGAAAACATTTCTCTAAGGAAGAGGTGAATAATAAGATTCTAAGAATCCTACCTAAGATGGATTGGGAATCTCGGGTCACTTCAATTGAGGAATCTCAAGACCTCTTTACTCTTTTAATCGATGTGCTTATTGGAAAGCTCTTAACATATGAGCTTATAATTAAACAAAGAGGTGAAGTGCAAGAACATAAGGAAGAAAAGAAAAAGAGTATAGTACTAAAAGCTTTTTAAGAAAATAGTGAAGAGGAAAGCATTAAAGATTCTAATAATGAAGATGGTGATACTACCATGCTCATTAAAAACTTCAAACAATTCTTGAAAAGGAAGAACTCCTTAAGAACAAGGGACTTTAATAAGAAGTTCAAAGGAGATGGCAAGAAGAGAACCAAAGAAATTACTTGCTATAAATGTAAGAAACCGGGTGTCACGACCCAAAACAGGGGCCATGACCGGCGCTAGGGAACGGGAATTCTTTCGAATCCGGAACCCGTAGCAAGCCTCAAAAAATAAAATAAAAATGCAATAACAATAACCATATAATATATATATGTGCAGCGGAAAATAAAATCATAAATATCATAAATATTACAATATCATCCATCTCAACTGGATATAATTCAAAACTCATCACATCGCATATATAATCTCATAAATGTATAATCTTTATACAAATCCAGTTTTAACATAATACATCTCTTTAAAATAAAGTACATAAAATCCAATACTGTAATTTACAGCTACTGCAGTGTCTAGATAAAATAAATAAGACTCAAGTAGACAATTTACATAAAGAAACCGGGGCGAAAGAAATCCGGCGTATCGACCTGCTACTGAGGTCTGAGGAAGTTGACTCTCCTGAAAAATAGTCAACGGAGGGGAGTCAGACCTCACTGAGTGAATTACTATAGTATATATACATACACTCTAAGTGATAATGCATACAGTCAACAGTATATATATAATATGTATATATACAGGCAAGTTCATACAGATGCAGAAAAATCATTTTATATATTTTGTCTGAAAATCAACTTTTATGAAGGATCACATAGAACCCTAGAATATCGCAACCTCAGAAAAATAGTGTTAAACAACACTCTAGCCATACAGGCTCACAAATTCCAAATATATCCACTTAATCCATATGGACAGTAGACTGGCCCCGAGACACTAAGTCAACCGAGCTCCAGCAGTCTGACTGCCAGTGTGATTGGCCCCGAGACACTTGGTCAACCGAGCTCCAGCAATCACACCCACAAACCACATCTCACATATATCAATAATCATAATCAAATCGATATCCACAAATAGTCAGTAATAAAGCCTAAATACTATAGGCGTACCGGTACGTACTCGGTCCTAGTGCTGCCCACTAGGTAGCACGTTCTATTGATATCCTTCAGTAATAAATAATAAAACATTCATTCACAAATACATGATGCATGAATTTAAATAAATCAACAATATAAACCATATATATACCGAAAATATACCAAACATAAACCAAGTATATTTTGAGTATATATACGTCAAATAAATTCAATCAAATCATGAATTAAACTAAAAATATATTTAAAAACATTTTAAATATATTTTATTAATAAAACATGTATATAATTTATAATATACCAAAAATATACCAAAAATATACTTGAATATAAATCATGTTATTTATGCATATTCAGTCAAAATAAAACATGCATTTTCTAAATCATGCGTCCTAAGCATATATATATAATATAGTAACTCACCTAATGCGCTCCACGAGACAGGTCCGACGGGCCTGGTCCACTAACCCTCGGTCTCGGCGCAACTAAACAAGAAATAATTACTCGACATCAGAATAACCCTAACAGAAATCCTAGAATTCAATCTAGAGTATTAAATACAGAATCGAAAATTAGGGTTCGACTGGATATCACGTTTTACGAGAATTCTACCGGAAATCCGGCAGAACCTCCCCTGTAAAACGGACATCTCTCTACTCAAAAGAGTAGAGCCGACCCTGCAAAGAAAATACACTTCAAAAATAACACCATAAACAATCACAACCCCTCGGTCGGACTCCAGACTACAATCTGTCGACCGGGGTCCACAAACACAGAAAATATATTCAAATATACCAAAAATATCCTTAAGTCATAAAAATACATTTTATAAATAAAAATTACATAATTGACCTTGAAACACTGTAAAAATCGATTAAAACTCATTTTATTTGAAAAACCGTATATTATATATATAATTGAAAATAATTCACGAAAAATAGTTTTAATTAGTTAAAAATACCAAATATTTTGTAGAAATCATTTTTATACCTTAAATAAATATTAAAACCAATTAAATTACATTTTTAGACAATTTAGGGTAAAATTACCAAAATACCCCTATATATATATATATACCTAATTTACTTCAAAAATTCACCAAAAATCATACAATTATCCAAAATTAATTTTCTCAACATATTTATCAATAATATCAATATTTAAACTCAATTAACCAATTAAATTCAATTTAAAACACAATTAACTTAATTTTACAAAATCACATAAACTTCAATAATTAACAATAAATACTTAGAAATTCATAAAAATTCCAAATAAATTCCTATAATTCATTTCAACACCTAATTCAACCATAAACTCCAATTTCATAATTTAAATAATTAATTTCCGAAAATTCGAAAATAATATTAAAATATTCAAAAATACCCAAAAATCCAAACAATCTCCAAAAATTCTACAAAAATTCATACATGAAGATTAAACTACCAGGAACAACATTTGTGAAGGAAGTTTCCATGAATCATCCAAATTGAAGCTCAAAAAAATCGAAAACCAAAAGTGGCCGAAATATTCAACTCAAAACCTAAGCAATTCTAGACCGTTTTAGCTCAAACAAAAGCTAGAATAACACTCACCGGAGCTCAAGGAGAAGATAGAGACCGGCGGTGTCGAAAACGGTGGCCGGAGGAGGGAGAAACCACGGTGAGAAGATTGGGTGGTCCGGCGGTCACGCGGGAAGAAGAAGAAGAAGAAGAAGAAAAAGAAAAAGAAAGAAAAGGAAAGAGAAAAGAAAAGAAAAAGAAAGAAAAAGGAAAAGAAAAAGAAAAAAAAAAAAGAAAAAAGAAAAAAAAAATAATAAATTTTAATAATTTAATAATAAATAAAATAATCAAATAATAATAAATAAATAATAAAATATTAGGGTAATAATAAACCCTAATTAAATAAATATACACACACAAGCTTTATTTAATAATTTAAAAATATGTATGAGTTCATGCAAACCCGTAAATACATTTAACATAATTAATAATAAATTGTTTACGTGGAAATTTCCCCGAAAATGAAAGTCCCGGGAAAATTTTACGTAAAATACTGAAAATAATAGACAGTAATTAAAATAGGTTTAAAATACATATCAACTCATAAAAATATCGTATATACAGTCAAAATTATTGACACTGCATATCCCGGTACAGTGTAAAAATATTTTTTAAAAACACGGGATATTACAGTCTTCCCCCCTTACAAGAATTCGTCCCCGAATTCCAAAAACAAGATTACAGAATCAGGAAGGAAAGAGATACGGGTAAGAAGCTCGCATCTCAGCTTCAGTCTCCCACGTATGCTCTTCAACTCTGTCGCTACGCCACAAAACCTTGACCATCGGAATCTGCTTCGATCGCAACTGTCGAACTTGAAAATCAACGATCGCCACAGGTTCTTCCACAAACGTCAAATCTTCACTCACTTCCACACTGTCAGGTTGCAACACATGTGAAGGATCTGAGATATACTTCCTCAACATCGAGATATGAAATACTGGATGCACCTGCGACATACTCGGAGGCAAATCCAACCGATATGCAACAGTGCCAATTCTCTCCAGAATCTCAAACGGTCCAATATATCTCGGTGCTAACTTACCCTTCCTGCCAAATCTCATCACACCCTTCATCGGAGATACTTTCAGAAAAACGAAATCTCCAACCTGAAACTCCACATCTCTGCGCCTAGGATCCGCATAACTCTTCTGTCTGCTAACTGCGGTCTCTAATCTCCGCTTGATCACGGCGACTTTCTCTGCAGCATCCTGAACCATCTCTGGTCCAGTCAAAGCTCTCTCACCAATCTCATCCCAACTCAACGGGGATCTACACTTCCTTCCATACAACGCCTCATATGGTGCCATGCCAATACTGCTATGGTAGCTGTTATTATATGCAAACTCAACAAGCGACAAATGATCATCCCAGCTACCTCCCAAATCCAAGACACACATCCTCAACATATCTTCCAGTGTCTGGATCGTCCTCTCAGACTGGCCATCTGTCTGAGGATGAAAAGCAGTACTGAAATCCAACCTAGTGCCCATCGCTTCTTGCAACTTCTGCCAAAACCGAGAAGTAAACACTGAACCTCTGTCTGACACAATGGACACAGGTACTCCATGAAGGCACACAATATGCTTCACGTACAACTTCGCCAATCTAGCAACTGAATATGTGGCTTTCACAGGCAAGAAATGTGCAGACTTCGTCAATCTGTCTACAATCACCCAGATGGAATCGTATCCATCCTTCGAACGAGGTAAACCGACTACAAAATCCATAGCTATCCTTTCCCACTTCCACTCGGGAATAGGAAGAGGCTGAAGCTTCCCAAAAGGCTTCTGATGTTCGGCTTTCACTTGCTGACACGTCAAGCACTTAGCAACATAATCAGCAACATCCTTCTTCAATCCATCCCACCAGTATAGATCTCTGATACTGTGGTACATCTTAGTAACACCAGGATGAACGCTGTAAGCTGTAGAATGTGCTTCCTCTAGGATCTCTTCTCTCAAATCATCCACATCAGGAACACACAATCTACCACTGATCCACAACACACCATCATCATCGAGTGTGAAATCAGTGAACTTCCCTGCTCTGACATTCTCTGCAAGCTCTTCCAGAATAGGATCTCGGCTCTGAGCTGCTTTAATCCTATCCCTTAGTACAGATCGTACTTTAAACTGAGCTAACAGTCCACCTGATCTACTGATCTTCATCATCAGACCTTGATCCACCATCAGATGCAACTCCTGGATCAATGGTCTCCTCTCAACACTTATGTGAGCAAGACTACCTGAGGACTTCCTACTCAAGGCATCTGCTACCACATTAGCTTTACCCGGATGGTAAAGAATCTCGCAATCATAATCCTTCAACAGTTCCAACCATCTTCTCTGCCTCAGATTCAAATCTCGCTGCTGAAAAATGTACTTAAGGCTCTTGTGATCAGTAAATATCTCACAAGTCACCCCGTACAAATAATGTCTCCAAATCTTTAAAGCAAAGATCACTGCAGCCATCTCAAGATCATGTGTGGGATAGTTCTGCTCATGCTTCTTCAACTGCCTCGAAGCATAGGCTATCACCCTTCCATTCTGCATCAACACACAACCAAGACCAATTCTAGAGGCATCACAGTAAACTGTGAACTTATCCACACTATTAGGCAAAGCTAATACTGGCGCTGTGGTCAACTTCTCCTTCAACAACTGAAAACTATTCTCACAAGCTTCTGACCACTCGAATCTAACATTCTTCTGAGTCAAGCGAGTCATAGGGGCTGCTATCCTGGAAAAATCCTGCACAAACCGCCTATAATACCCGGCTAAACCCAGAAAACTCCGAATCTCAGTAACTGAAGTAGGTCTAGGCCACTCAGATACTGCTTCAATCTTCTGTGGATCAACCTGAATACCTTCTTTAGACACTACGTGTCCAAGAAAAGAAACACTCTCCATCCAGAAATCACACTTCGAGAATTTAGCATAAAGCTGATGATCTCTCAGTGTCTGTAGTACAATCCTCAAGTGATATACGTGCTCTTCCATACTCCTCGAATATACGAGTATATCATCAATGAAGACTACTACAAACTGATCCACATACGGTCGGAATACTCTGTTCATCAGGTCCATAAAAGCTGCTGGTGCATTAGTCAAACCAAAAGACATCACCAGAAACTCATAATGACCATATCGAGTGCGGAAAGCTGTCTTAGGAATATCAGCTTCACTGATCCGCAACTGATGATAACCCGACCTCAAGTCGACCTTAGAAAAGAATTGTGCACCCTGGAGCTGATCAAACAAATCATCTATCCTCGGGAGAGGATACTTGTTCTTCACTGTCACCTTATTCAACTCTCTGTAGTCAATGCACAGTCTCAGGGTACCATCCTTCTTCTTCACAAACAGGACTGGTGCACCCCAAGGAGAAACACTAGGTCTGATAAAACCCTTATCCAATAACTCTTGCAATTGCTCCTTCAACTCTCTCAACTCTGCAGGAGCCATACGATAGGGTGGCATAGATATAGGAGTAATACCTGGAACCACATCTATACAGAACTCAATCTCTCTATGAGGTGGTAAACCTGGCAACTCCTCGGGAAAAACATCAGGAAACTCACAAGCAACAGGAACATCTGTGAGTGACAACTTCTCCACTGACGTATCCCTAACCAATGCCAAAAACCCCTGACAACCTTTCCTCAACAACTTCCTAGCTGAAATAACAGAAATAAGATTCTGAGGTGCTGAACTCCTGTCACCAACAAACTTAAAATCTTCTTCACCAGGAATTCTAAAAATCACCTCCTTATTCCTGCAATCAACCACGGCAAAGTGCTGAGACAACCAATCCATTCCCAAAATAACATCGAACTCCATCACATCCAACAAAATCAAATCAACGGGTAATTCTCTATCTCCCACGAGAACTGGACAACCAGAAAGAACAATATCGGCGTCCAAGGAATCACTCAGAGGAGTGGCAACAGACAAGGGAAAAGCCATCCTCGAAGCTTGCCAACAAGATTTAGAAGCAAAAATAGGAGAAACAAATGAATGCGTGGCACCCGGATCAAACAAAACCAAAGCATCCAGGTAACAAACAGAAAGAATACCTGCCACGACTGCATTAGATGCCTGAGCATCCTGCTGAGTCAGATGAAAAACTCTGGCCTGGCCTCGACCTCCCTGCTGACTGGTAGAAGCCTGGCCAACACCTCGGGTACCTCCTCTCGTACCTCTACCACGACTCTGCTGTGGAACAAACTGAGTAGAACTCTGATGCTGAGCTGGTGGTAACTGAAATGGCATAGGTGCTGCACTAGCAATCGATTGCTGTGGGAATCGCGGAATCTGCTGCTGCTGATATCCGGGGTAAGGACACGATCTGGCAAAATGTCCTGTCTGTCCGCATCTGAAACATGTCAACGGTGTCAGATAACACGGTCCCTGATGGACTCTACCACAAGTCTGACAAACACTGGTCGCTGATCCAGAACTACGACCACTGCTGCTGCTCGAAGCACCTGACCCAAATCTGAACGATCTACGCTGACCTCCACGACCATGTCTACTGCTCCGATGCACTCGCTGCTGCTGTCTCTGACTCTGCTGAGTCGAACCTCGCTGCTGACTACTCGAACCAACATGAAAACTCGAATACGGAGTAGCCTGCAATCCATTCGACTGAACTCCCAACTGGTAACAATCAGGCATCGCTCCCTGCCTAACTAACCTCAGCTCGATCTCCTTAGCTAGCTCAATCACAGACTCGAGAGTAAGACCTGCTGTGGGCATACCAGCAAAAGCTGAACCCAAACCAGTAACATAGGTAGTAACAGCGAAATACTGATCTCGCATCAGATCCTCAGCATATCTACCCAGACGAAGGAACTCTCGGGTATACTCCTCTACTGATCGATCTCCACGAGAAATACTGGTCAATCGAAGACGATAGCTCAAACGAAGAGGCTCTGGACAAAATCTCCTCATGAATCGCTCTCGAAACTGAGCCCATGTCATCGTCATCATATAGGGCTGGATCATCTGAATAAACCAATCCAAGGCTGGTCCTTCGACAGACAATTCAACGATCATGATCCTCTGGTACTCGGTATGAGCAGTCCGAGTCCTAGTCTCAATCGCATGCAGAAAATCTAAAGGATCAGAAGTACCATCAAACGCAATCCTGCCAACTCTGGCATAGAACAAAGCTGCCTCAGGGTCAGACATACCCTGCTGATAGGCAGGCTGAACAGGCTGAACAACTGGAGGAACAGGAATATCAAACTCAGGCTCAACAGGCTCCTCGTCCTGTAACTCTCTCTGCCTACGGCGACCTGCCGCTCCTCGAGGTCTACCCCTGCCACGACCTCTACGTCTAACTGGCGGCTCAGGAGGTAAAACCTCGTCCTGAAAAGACTCATCATCCTCGGCCTCAACGACCGGTGGAGCGACACGCGCTCGCCTCCTCATTCTGAAAAGACAAACGGAAAGATTCAGACAAAACAGACAACGGAGGAATAACGCTGAAAACTACAGCAAGGAATACTTATCAAGACATACTCGAACCTAATACACTGCAGTAGTCCAACAGAAAACACAATTTTAAAACTAGGGCCACAACTCACAAAACTAAGCCCTGACACAGAACTCCACTCAGAAACGAACTTCGCTCTGATACCAACTTTGTCACGACCCAAAACAGGGGCCATGACCGGCGCTAGGGAACGGGAATTCTTTCGAATCCGGAACCCGTAGCAAGCCTCAAAAAATAAAATAAAAATGCAATAACAATAACCATATAATATATATATGTGCAGCGGAAAATAAAATCATAAATATCATAAATATTACAATATCATCCATCTCAACTGGATATAATTCAAAACTCATCACATCGCATATATAATCTCATAAATGTATAATCTTTATACAAATCCAGTTTTAACATAATACATCTCTTTAAAATAAAGTACATAAAATCCAATACTGTAATTTACAGCTACTGCAGTGTCTAGATAAAATAAATAAGACTCAAGTAGACAATTTACATAAAGAAACCGGGGCGGAAGAAATCCGGCGTATCGACCTGCTACTGAGGTCTGAGGAAGTTGACTCTCCTGAAAAATAGTCAACGGAGGGGAGTCAGACCTCACTGAGTGAATTACTATAGTATATATACATACACTCTAAGTGATAATGCATACAGTCAACAGTATATATATAATATGTATATATACAGGCAAGTTCATACAGATGCAGAAAAATCATTTTATATATTTTGTCTGAAAATCAACTTTTATGAAGGATCACATAGAACCCTAGAATATCGCAACCTCAGAAAAATAGTGTTAAACAACACTCTAGCCATACAGGCTCACAAATTCCAAATATATCCACTTAATCCATATGGACAGTAGACTGGCCCCGAGACACTAAGTCAACCGAGCTCCAGCAGTCTGACTGCCAGTGTGATTGGCCCCGAGACACTTGGTCAACCGAGCTCCAGCAATCACACCCACAAACCACATCTCACATATATCAATAATCATAATCAAATCGATATCCACAAATAGTCAGTAATAAAGCCTAAATACTATAGGCGTACCGGTACGTACTCGGTCCTAGTGCTGCCCACTAGGTAGCACGTTCTATTGATATCCTTCAGTAATAAATAATAAAACATTCATTCACAAATACATGATGCATGAATTTAAATAAATCAACAATATAAACCATATATATACCGAAAATATACCAAACATAAACCAAGTATATTTTGAGTATATATACGTCAAATAAATTCAATCAAATCATGAATTAAACTAAAAATATATTTAAAAACATTTTAAATATATTTTATTAATAAAACATGTATATAATTTATAATATACCAAAAATATACCAAAAATATACTTGAATATAAATCATGTTATTTATGCATATTCAGTCAAAATAAAACATGCATTTTCTAAATCATGCGTCCTAAGCATATATATATAATATAGTAACTCACCTAATGCGCTCCACGAGACAGGTCCGACGGGCCTGGTCCACTAACCCTCGGTCTCGGCGCAACTAAACAAGAAATAATTACTCGACATCAGAATAACCCTAACAGAAATCCTAGAATTCAATCTAGAGTATTAAATACAGAATCGAAAATTAGGGTTCGACTGGATATCACGTTTTACGAGAATTCTACCGGAAATCCGGCAGAACCTCCCCTGTAAAACGGACATCTCTCTACTCAAAAGAGTAGAGCCGACCCTGCAAAGAAAATACACTTCAAAAATAACACCATAAACAATCACAACCCCTCGGTCGGACTCCAGACTACAATCTGTCGACCGGGGTCCACAAACACAGAAAATATATTCAAATATACCAAAAATATCCTTAAGTCATAAAAATACATTTTATAAATAAAAATTACATAATTGACCTTGAAACACTGTAAAAATCGATTAAAACTCATTTTATTTGAAAAACCGTATATTATATATATAATTGAAAATAATTCACGAAAAATAGTTTTAATTAGTTAAAAATACCAAATATTTTGTAGAAATCATTTTTATACCTTAAATAAATATTAAAACCAATTAAATTACATTTTTAGACAATTTAGGGTAAAATTACCAAAATACCCCTATATATATATATATACCTAATTTACTTCAAAAATTCACCAAAAATCATACAATTATCCAAAATTAATTTTCTCAACATATTTATCAATAATATCAATATTTAAACTCAATTAACCAATTAAATTCAATTTAAAACACAATTAACTTAATTTTACAAAATCACATAAACTTCAATAATTAACAATAAATACTTAGAAATTCATAAAAATTCCAAATAAATTCCTATAATTCATTTCAACACCTAATTCAACCATAAACTCCAATTTCATAATTTAAATAATTAATTTCCGAAAATTCGAAAATAATATTAAAATATTCAAAAATACCCAAAAATCCAAACAATCTCCAAAAATTCTACAAAAATTCATACATGAAGATTAAACTACCAGGAACAACATTTGTGAAGGAAGTTTCCATGAATCATCCAAATTGAAGCTCAAAAAAATCGAAAACCAAAAGTGGCCGAAATATTCAACTCAAAACCTAAGCAATTCTAGACCGTTTTAGCTCAAACAAAAGCTAGAATAACACTCACCGGAGCTCAAGGAGAAGATAGAGACCGGCGGTGTCGAAAACGGTGGCCGGAGGAGGGAGAAACCACGGTGAGAAGATTGGGTGGTCCGGCGGTCACGCGGGAAGAAGAAGAAGAAGAAGAAGAAAAAGAAAAAGAAAGAAAAGGAAAGAGAAAAGAAAAGAAAAAGAAAGAAAAAGGAAAAGAAAAAGAAAAAAAAAAAAAAAAAAAAAGAAAAAAGAAAAAAAAAATAATAAATTTTAATAATTTAATAATAAATAAAATAATCAAATAATAATAAATAAATAATAAAATATTAGGGTAATAATAAACCCTAATTAAATAAATATACACACACAAGCTTTATTTAATAATTTAAAAATATGTATGAGTTCATGCAAACCCGTAAATACATTTAACATAATTAATAATAAATTGTTTACGTGGAAATTTCCCCGAAAATGAAAGTCCCGGGAAAATTTTACGTAAAATACTGAAAATAATAGACAGTAATTAAAATAGGTTTAAAATACATATCAACTCATAAAAATATCGTATATACAGTCAAAATTATTGACACTGCATATCCCGGTACAGTGTAAAAATATTTTTTAAAAACACGGGATATTACACCGGGACACATCTGAACTCAAATTCAAGAACAAAGAAGCAAAGGATAGGAATAAGGCCTTCAAGGCTACTTGGGATGACTCCTCCGAATCTAAAGAGGAAGCAGGACAACAATAAGTGACCAATCTTTTCTTCATGGCCCTTAAAGGGAAAAATGAGGTACCATATACTTCTAACTCCTTTTATGATGATTAATATAATTGTAATGAATATATTGATGATGATGTTGAAAGCTTTATTGTAAGCAAACTCTTGCTTAAATGCAAAAGCTTATTTTTTAAAAAGAAACATTATAACCATGAGTTAGTTGGCTTAGCCAAGGGATTTAATAGCTTAAAAATTATTTTGCTAAACTTATTGAATCAAATAAAAAACTTGTTAGTAATGCAAAATCTTTTAATTCCTTAGAAGATCAACTCAAAAAAGCAAGTGATGAAAATCATAAGCTTTCTAAGGAGATCTTAGAATTAAAGAATTCCATTGCTAAATTTGAGAAAGGAAAAGCAACTTTAGATAGTCTTTTTGATTCTTAAAAATTTCATGGAGATATTGATGGAATTGGATATAAAAATGGAATGCCTTCATTATCATCATCACACATTAGTTTTGTTAAAACATCACATGATTCCACTCCTTCTACCTCCAAACCAAATGAGACTCAAGCTTTCAAAGCTAAAAAGTCTCATATGTCAAATGACAAAGGAAAGTCTTATAAGACTCAATCCTATATGACATAAATAGGTAACTCTCATGCTAGAAAAGTACAACCCAAACATGTTTACATGTACACTAGATATAACACTCATAAACATGATGTAAAATCTTATCAAAATACACATTACCATCGCCAATGCATGTCTCACACCATGACTCAAAATAATAGGAAACACACACCACCACAACATAAAAGAAATTTTTCACACACTAGGAAAGTACATCATCCCAAGAGAAATAAATTTAAAAATATTGTATATTCATATTGCATGATCAAAGGACATACTAATAATGTGTGCTTTTATAGAAGACTACACATGAATTTACTTCCTTTGGATTATCTTAACACTAACCAACCTAGACTGAGAAAGGTTTGGGTTCAAAAGAACACTTAAATTGTTTTATATAAGTGTGCTTGAAGTCCACAAAAGCAAAGAGTAAATTGTATCTTAATAATGGATGTTCAAGACATATAATAGGAGATAAAGAACAATTCAACAAGCTTAATGCTAAGGATAGAGGACATGTCACATTTGGATACAATGCCAAAGGGAAAATTATAGGCATAGGAGAAATTAGTAATCCTCAATCCTTATCTATACATCATGTATTACTTGTTGATGGTCTTAAAAATAATTTGTTAAGTATAAGTTACTTATATGATATGGGAAATAAAGTGACTTTCTATCCTAGAAATTGCTTTGTTAGTAGTCTTGATGATGATAAAATAATTTTTAGTGGTGAAAGAGTAGATAATGTTTATGTTATTGATTTGAAAAAGATTGATTATAAGACATTAAATGCTTAATGTCTATTTCCCATGACACATGGTCATGGCATAAAAGGTTAGGACATGCAAATTTTGAGCTTTTGAATAATCTTTGTAAATATGAACTTACGATTGGGTTACCCAAACTTGAATTCTCCAAGGATAAATTTTATGATGCTTGTCAAAAAGGAAAACAATCCAAGTCCTCATTTAAGCTCAAAATGTTGTGTCCACTTCTAGACAACTTGAACTTATACATATGGATTTATTTGGACTAAATAAAGTTGCTAGTCTTGGTGGAATGCACTATATATATGTATTGGTTAATAATTACTCTAGATTTACTTAGGTATGTTTTCTTGCTCATAAGAATGAAGCTTTTAAAGCTTTGTTAAAAGATTTTAAAAAGAAAAAGGATTTTGTATTTCTTCCATAAGAAGTGATTATGGAACTAAATTTGAGAATGATTCTTTTAAAATCTTTTGTAATGAAAATGGTATTTTACATACATTTTATTCTCCTAAAACTCCTTAACAAAATGGGGCAGTTGACAGGAAAAATAGAACTCTTATGGAAATGGCTAAAGCAATGATTCATGAGTATAATTTACCTATATACTTTTGGGCAGAAGTCGTTAACACATCTTGTTATATTTCAAATAGAGTTTTCAAAAGACAAATTTTAAATAAAACTTCTTATTAGTTATGGAATAATAGAAAACTCAAAATTTTATATTTAAGAGTATTTAGATGTAAGTGCTTCATATTGAATACTAAGGATAATCTTGGAAAATTTAAAATTGATGAAGGAGTTTTCCTAGGCTATTCCATCTCTAGCAAAGCATATAAAGTGTTTAATAAGAAAAATCTAGTAGTTTAAGAGTCAATGCATGTTGTCTTTAATGAATCAAACTTACTTAATCTTAGAAGGGATGTTTATAGTGTTGATGATCTTATAGGTGATAATGAGATTGTGGATACTCAAGAAAAAAATGCTAGTAAGCCGTTGGAACTTGAAAGTCTAAGCAAGGAGGACAATGAGGATATATCTCAACCTACCTTGAAGGATGAACTTCCAAATGATTAGCAATTTAAGAAAGCTCATCCTCAAGATATTATTATAGGTGATACTATAAAAGGGGTAACTACTAAATCTAGATTAAGTCCATTGTTAATTTAGACTTTATTTCTCATATTGAACCCAAAAATATTGATGATGCATTGAGTGATGATTTTTGGTTCCTTGCTATACAAGAAGAGTTAAATCAATTTGAGAGAAATAAGGTTTGAACCTTGGTTCCTAAACTAAAACATCATCCTATTATAAGCACTAAATGGGTGTTTAGAAATAAGATGAATGAACAAGGTGTCATAACTAGGAATGGAGCTAGACTAGTAGCTAAAGGTTATAATCAAGAGGAAGGCATTGACTATGATTAAACCTTTGCCCTCGTTATAATGTTAGAAGTTATTAGAATGCTACTTGAATTTGCATCATTCATGGATTTTAAAATTTATCAAATGGATGTTAAAGGTGCATTTCTAAATGGTTTCATGAAATAGGAGGTATATGTTGAGCAACCTCTAGTTTTTAAAAATTTTGATTCTCCAAATCATGTTTATAAATTGTCAAAAACATTGTATGGATTGAAACAAGTTCCAAGAGCTTGGTATGAAAGATTAAGTAACTTTCTTTTAGAGAAAGGTTTCTCTAAAGGAAAAGTTAACATAACTCTTTTTATAAAGAAATCCAAGCATGATTTATTAATTTTTCAAATATATATTGATGATATTATTTCGGTGCTACTAACCATTTCTTATATGAGAAATTTTCTAAGTTCATGCAAGGAGAATTC
This sequence comes from Mallotus nudiflorus, assembly GCA_947683625.1. Classification (NCBI taxonomy): domain Eukaryota; kingdom Viridiplantae; phylum Streptophyta; class Magnoliopsida; order Malpighiales; family Euphorbiaceae; genus Mallotus; species Mallotus nudiflorus. Next base: position 308,447 of record CANTUR010000027.1, on the reverse strand, counting down.
GAGATGAGTATGATGGGAGAACTTAAATTCTTCATTGGACTTCAAATTAAGCATGTAAAGATGGGATTTTTATTAATCAACTCAATTATGCAAGAGACATTCTTAAGAATTTTGGCATGGACGGAGCTAAGACAAGTAAAACTCCAAAGAGCACCACAACTAAACTCACCAAGGATGAGAATGGCAAACCTATTGATGAAAAGTGATTTAGAGGTATGATCAGATCTCTGTTTTATTTAATTATTAGTAGACTTGACATTATGTTTGTTACTTACTTGTGTGCTAGGTTTCAATCTAGTCCTAGAGAGTCTCATTTGAATGCTATCAAAAGGATTTTCAAATATCTTTGTGGAACAATGCATTTAGGACTTTGGTATCCTAAGATTTCTTCCTTTAACTTAATTAGCTATTTGGATGTAAACTTTGCCAGTACCTTACTAGATAGAAAGAGCACTTTTAAAACTTGTTAATTTTTAAGATAATGTTTAGTTTAGCAAGAAACAAGTTTCGATTGCCTTGTCCACTGCTAAAGCTAAATATATTATAGCCAGTCTTTGTTGTTCATAAGTCTTATGTCAACAACAACAATTGGACTATGGTATAAAACTTTATCACATTCCTATTAAATGTGATAATACAAGTGCTATAAACCTTAGTAAGAATCCATTCAATATTCTAGAATTAAGCATATAAACATTCGACATCATTTTTAGATGATCATGTTCAAATTGGTGATATCTCATTTGTTTTTGTTGATACATATAATCAACTTATTGATATCTTCACCAAACTTCTCAATGAAGAGAAATGAATTTCATTAAACATGAACTTGGCATGATTAATGATTATAGTCTATCTTAATTTTGTGTTAAAATTGTTGTATTAATGATTGGTTTCATTTAAGTTTTCTTTATATTTATTTTTGGTATATAACACTTGTTCACTAAGTATATTATTTTTGGTATTTTATTAATTACCTCCATCTTTCTTATGTGAAATTATGTGGTGTTCATTTGAATTACATTGATTATCTTGAATTTGATCTTCTTTATTTTCAAAATATTTTGTAAGATCAATTTTTTTCTATTTTTCAATTCTTTATATTTTTCCAAATTAATAATTAATTAATGAAACTTTTATTCATTCAATTAATTATTTTAATTTTTATCAAAATATATCTTTAAATGAGTTCATTTTATATACTCATTTAATCCTTCTCAAAATCTCTTAATTAATTCAAAATAAAATGCAATTAATTCAAAATGACTTAATTATAGGGAATTTTGGACTTAATTGGAAATATTTTGGAAACTTTTTGTTATCAGGGGCTTGTCCCGCCCGAGATCAAATCATGTCCCAATCAGGACATTATTTTGTCAATTCTGTGTTTTTACACGGAACTGATCCTGAACAATATCCTGACTGGGACACTGATCATGACAGGATTAGGATTCCAAATCTTATCACCTCTTTGACTCCCTAATCATAATTAGGAATGATTTTTGAGGTTCTTATTCAATTCAAATTTTAAACTATTTCTTACCTTTATCTCTTTCCTATAAATACCATCCTATTTTTACTTAATTTTTCGCTTATACAATATTTCCTTTCTCTGTAAATTTCCCCTTATATTTTTCTCCTCTCTCTCCATGGTTCCTAAGAAACCAAGCAAGGTTCCTTCATCTTTTCAAGATCCTCCTTCAAAGAAGGATAAACCTAAAAGAACACACTCTTCATTCTCATGTTCCTCTCAAGATCTTAAGAAGAGAATGTCATAATTATAAAAGAGAGTCTTTATTCCTTCAAGATTCATGGATGAACTTATCTCAAAGCAATTAGTTACTGTGATGAAGTAAAGGATTCTTCTAAAAGGTGGGATATATTATTTTAGTTAATGTGATGAAGTAAAGGATCTTCTTCTAAAAGGTAGGATATATGATTTTACTTTCTCACCTTTTCCATCTTATCCTTCTCTCATTATTGAATTTCTTTTATCATATACTCTTTGTTCCATCAAGTATGATGATGATAATCCATACTTCTCCATGAGATTCAAATTGGGAGGAAGAGATTGCTTCATGACACATCAGGAGTTTAATACTCTTTTTAGCTTTTCCTAAGAGGGACGGACACATTCAAATTAACCCTCATTTGCTTGCTTCTTCTCTTGGGAACAAAATCAAAGCTCCTAATGCTCCTTAATTCTCCACTGAACATACTAAATCCTCACATAATAAATCTAAAGCAATTTGGTATGTTAATCACTTAATTACCTATTCTATTAATGGTAAATCTCTTTCCAATGGAACTCTTTCTCTCGATGATCTTTTCATTCTCTATTGCCTTTGTCATGATAAAAAGATTTCCTTGGGAAGGTTTTTACAATAGAGAATTTAGATAATTAGTGATAGTAACATTAGTGCAATTTTTATTGGTGGAATTGTCATAAAGTTAGCTAAATTCTATAATGTTAATCTTAATCCTCTACTCTCTTTGAAGCCTATACTTCTTGATAAGTCTTTTATAAAAAAATTCCAAATAATTCACATCTATTAATAGTGTTTGGATTTAGAAACATAATATTGGAGCAAGTGAAAATATTGAAGCTATGTCTCAAGAATTAGAAGAGCAAGAAAGTCAAGACATTGGCAAAGAAGAACAACTCATGATGCTCCTTTAAGGAAAAAGACAAGAGGTGAAGGTACATCAACTCAAGTGCTCAAGCTTAATATGATGAACCTCTTTGGGTAGGACAAATCTTTGAATGCATGTCCTTGATGGAATCCAACTTCAATTTTTGCATTAATGAAGTTGAATCCAATTTCAATGTGCATTTCAATCAAATTGATGACAACATTGCTCATCTTCAACATGATGTCCATTATGTTTATGAGCAACAAGGCTATATTTGCACCTATCCTCCTCCTCCTTCATCCCTCATTTAGAATAGATATTAGATGTACTTTTAGTTTGTTTTACTTTCATTATCCATTTAGTTTATTTCTCGTATATGAGCCTTTAGTTGCTAGTTTGTTTTCAGGCTCATTTTTTGTTTGTTTATGTTTTGTTTATTTCATGTTTATTTTCAGTATTTTATCTTCGTGTGGTATAAATTTTCCTTATTAATGAAATTAAATTTCTCTAGTATTCATTCTTTATTTTTTACAAAGGGGGAGAAATACTTTAAGTTTGCATGAGTATTTATTTAATTTCTTATTTTTCTTTCTTTTTTTTTTCTATTTTATTATTTAAAATAGGGGGAGATAAAATTATTTGAATATTATTTTTACTTTATTTATGTATGCCATATAATTTCATAAAGATTTGGTGTATCATTGTTTAATTCCTTTATGGATTTTTTTATTCCTTTAGGTTCATTTTCCTTTATATCTCTCTCTTTTCTTTTTATCTTTAACAAAAAAGAACAGGAAGCTATGCAATATTTATGCTTAATGTTTGTGTTTGTAATATGCTAAGTGCCATATGATCATGCATAGTTAGCTAGCTAAACTCTATATGATCATGTGACAGTTAAGTTTGTTAAGCTTTAACATAAGTGTTATATATCCTATTTTTATAATGCATTTTAGTAGCACTATATACATATATGTTTGAAATTATTTCCTACATATTACCTAATATCTTTTTTTTTTTATTTTTTTTATTTGTTATGATGGCCAATAATTCTCTCATGATATGTTTTATATTTTATCATGGAGAATAAATTATAAATTTATATTTTTTATTATGTCCATGTTCATAGGAGGAGAAATAGAGAAATATATTTGATATCATCATTGTTATCATAATTTTTATATATCACACACTTTATTATGTATTATTTTTATCAAACTCAAAATAAGTTTTTCAAAATCAAGAAGGGGAGATTGTTGACCTTAACAAGTTATTAATCTTGATTTTGATCTTAATAAACTTAATTTTGAGCAACTAATGTGTTTGCTTCAAGTGTCTATAAGTTAGGAATCATTTGGAAGCCAAAATAATGATGAACTATCAAAGAAAAATCATCTGAGAAAGACAACACAAGCGCTATCTCATTCGGACTTAAAATAGAGACCAAATTACACATTTTTAGCAGTTTTGGAACCTATCTTGAGCTTAGTCCCGACCGGGACTGAAGAGCTGAATTCTACATCAATCTACATTTTGGAATAGTAATAATCCCAATCTATATCCTGATCAGGACATTGCTCGAGATCAGGCAGTTCTAACTGGGACCAAGAGCCACGACCGCGACCTAATTCAAGCAAACATTCAATTTTTGGCAAAATTGATCCTAATCTAATGTCCCATTTGGGATAAGTTAATCTCGACAGGGACCAATGTAGAAATTTAAATACAATGGCTTGTAACAGTTATTCAATACTTGTCCCGACTAGGACTGATGAAATCCCTACCAGGACTTGACAAATTACAGCTTAAAAGTCCAAATTACATTCAAATGGACTTTGATTTTGTTGGGAATGAAATTGTTGCTTCCAATAGCTAAAATTGAATTGCTCAAGTATAAATATAACCTCTTAAGATTATTTTGAGATTAATAAATTTGTTTATTAATCATATACTTTCAAACATTCAATTAAGCTCTCTAAACTCTTTCAAATTCATTTTATTTTTGTATAACTCTTGTGAGAGTTGGTGACTATTAGAATAGAAATTCTTATTCTTTTATTTTCTGGGGTTAAGAAAACATGAAGTAAGATTCTATTCTAAAGGAATTGGTTTAAGTGTACACTTAGGAAATCAATTAAAGTGTGAACCTTGAAAACAATTGTAAATTGGTTTTTGAGTGAGCCTTGAAAACTTAAGTTGTAAGGTTAATCTAGGAGAATAGATTATGGTGATTCAAAATCCTAACTTAGGGGTAAGTTAGGTGGAGACGTAGGATTATTGGGAATCTAAACTCCTTAAATTATTGTGTTCATCATTCTTCCTTCTTAACATTCTTTTATTTCTTGCAAATATTCTAATTTCTTATTATTGTTTGATAACCCTATTCACCCCCCCCCCTCTAAAGCATTTTCAACATATAATACATTGATATCCTGTAGGGCCTGAAAAAGAGAAACTAATTCAGTGCATTCATTGCAGTAACTATCATTTCTCGGCTTCTGATCATGACGATAAACTCATGTGTGTGTCCTTGTGTGATCATTCTTTGACTTAGTTGTGTAATTTGTTATTGGGATTTTAATGATGATGATGATTCTTGATCTGCTGCAACATGTAATAATGTAGGAACAAATTCCTCCATAACAAATGGCATCAAGGTGTCAATGATGAGCTTTAGGACATATTTCCTAAACAAGGACATGTAATATTCATTAAAGGCATCATAATCATTATCTTTACCATCTTTTGCTACTACTTCTTTTTGTTTTTCTTTTTCACTTTAAGTTTTAGCACATTGAATGAAGAGCAAACAAGTGCCTTTATAAGTTTCCAATCTCGCTAAATCTTCAAAATGGCTTCTTTCATAGAGCATAAGATTATTGATGACAATATTAAGTTTCAATTTGAGTTGAGTTGTGGAGATTATTCTCGCAGCTTTCATCACCGAATCTGCAATATTTCTTTATGAGGAGGAGGAGGAATAATGGTACATTTCATTGTCAATGATATCAGCTACATCAATAAGAGGACATTTAAGAAATTGAGCTAATTTGTAGGCTATTTTTGCTTTTTTTTTTCAGGATCATCACTCATTGTTATAACTAATTGATGGCTCATTTCATCAAATTTTCCACCAATTTTTGAAGTTTCCATTTCTAATGAATAAGAGGACTTTACTTGGTTAGATTGCTAAACAATAATTAATAATCCACCAATAAATAGCTCTTGACTAGAGTTCAAGAAAAGAGAAAGCAAAAGAATCCAAGCAGGGTTCGTAACCTTTCACTTTTTTACAAGGAATAATAATCTTTAAAATTAAATGTACATAAATTTATCAATTTTGAATATTTGAAAGATGTTTTTTTATCTAAATCATCAATATTTAAAACTTATTAAATTCTAATTAATTCAGTGCGATTAAAAATAATCACAAAGATAGTAAAAATTTTCAAAAATTATTTTAACATGACTATATGCTACCCTAACTTAAATACAAGACATTAGTTGAGTAAAAACAATTTCATATCACATACCCATAAAATTAAAGTTTAAAATAAGAAAAATTCCAACTTGGCAATGTCTGACTTGTCAATAAGAAAAAAGAAAATTGACGGCAGTGCATGGCATCACAACACGTCCAAAAGAAAGAAAAACCAAGAAAGAAAAAAAGAAGTTTATCGTGTGCTTTATTTAGCTTACGCGCTTAATCATCATAATTATGAAATCAAACTAGTAAATCAAACTATATAAAGCTAAGGATATTAACTTATTCCTTACTTAAAAATAAATAAAAGCTCAATTTCAAAAAGTCAAAAATTAAATTAGACACTTAGATATAGTATCCCTCTATTGTTTTAAATTCACTCAGATACATATTACAAATCAATTTTTGTATATTTATTTATTTCTTTTTGCATATGGTGTTTTTAATATCTAGTGGTAATAAATATAGAGCTCCTACTATTTTGCTATTTAAGTTAGATAGACTTACAATGAAGGCAAAACTCTCATAATACCTCCTTTTTTCATACATAAGCTGAAATATGAAATCGTAGTTAAGATAATTCAAATTTTTTGTCACTTAAATCAATAAATTTTTATTTATTATAGTAAATTTAATACATATAATTATTGAATTATTATATTATAATGCCAATTATTTAATTTTTTTTAAAAAAATTTATTCAATTTAAATTTTAAAGTTATTAAAATTAAAATTATTAAATATTGATAATATTAAATTTAAAAATTATAATTATTGAATTTATAACACATCATTTATATATAGGAATAACATTAAAAAAAATGGTCCCTTGTAGTGCGTGTCCTTTTGGAGCTTCCAGCACTCCCCTGAGCCCCGAAACATATTTACGTACATTGTTGTATGCTAATTTATTTATTAATTTAATTAAATGCCACTTTTACCCTTTTAATAAAAAAAATGCTTTAGTAATAAATTAAAGCTCATTTGTGGTCCCGTAAATTTGCACTCATATTAAATTTGCAATTAGTAATAAATTTTATATATAAACTAAACATATACCCATGCAATGCACGTGTGGTTTAAAAATATAAATAAAATATTGTATAAAAATATTTTAATTTTTAAAAATTAAATTGATAAATGCAATTAGAAAAGAAATCATATCTTATGTTACAACTTGAAAAATAATTGAAATTTTTTATTTAGTCATTCCTCCTCCCTCTCAATATGAACAAATAGACAAATAACTAAAGTTTTTCAACTTTCATGCATCAATATTATGTATTTTAGTGGTATACAAATTATGAAAGAAAAAGTACAAAATGAAGATAAATTTGATTAACCTTTTTAGTTATTATTGAAAATAAAATTGAAATTGATTTAATAATATCTATACCTTCTCAAGTTATCAAGAACATTAAACTTCATTATAACCATTAGAGATTTTGAATGTAGAATGTGTTGACCTTAGGTTTATTCAATCTCTCAAGTTTTGACTTTAACAAATAATTTGGTCAATCTAATGTGTCTATTTAAGTGTGTTTATTTAGGGTTTTAATTCAACAAAATGTCAAAGATAAGCCTCCTCTAAGGTCAAGCTCATTGGAGATAATCCAAGGATTAAAGTTGTTCAAAATCAAGTCACAAGGCATCCCTCATGATCAAGGCTTACGATCAGGAGCCTTGCTCATGAGCTCAAGCTTTAAAGGGCCTTCAAGTTGAAAAAGGAACTGAGCCCCTCATGATCTGCCATCACGATCATGAGGTGGTTGTGACTAGGTCAGGAGAGCCAATCACAATGTCACATATGTACCCGAATTATAGGTACATTTGCATTCTTGTTGCATTGCATTTATGTATATGTTGATAGAATTTAAGTATAAGCTAGTATATATAGTTAGATTAGTGTATCGGGTTAAGCTATGACTTGTACTTGATTAAAGAGTGAGAATTTTTGCATTTTAATTACACCCAAAATGAGAAAAATTATGAGAACAAAAGGAATTAGGAATGAAAATGAGGTAGAGAATAAGTATTCAAACGTTAATTAGGATGATAAGGACTCGATTGAGACAAATAATTGGTTTATATTGAAGCAATTAAAAGCTTGAGGTTTCATAGGTAATAGAACCATTTTATTAAGTGTTTAAATGGATATTTTGCAATTTGGGTTATCCATATTAGGGTTGTCTTCTTCTCCAAATCGTGGTCATTGGGTGGCAGCCATTTTTGTTAAAGAAAAGAAAAGGAAAGAAGAGAAAAGAGAGAAATTAGAAGGGTCGGTTGATTACTTCTCCAAGTTTAGGCTTGATTTGAAAGTGAAATTTGTGATAAAAAAAACTTTTCAAGCTATAAATTGCATCCTAAAAAACCTTGGTGATTGATTTGATAAGTAATTCTATAATTTTGGTTGATTAGGATTAGGGTTTCTATGCAACACTTCTCAGGTCTAGAATTCTGATTTTTCAATCATTTTATTTTGATCATATCTTGAGATAGGAAGCTTCAAATTGAGTGATCTTTGATGCTATAAAAACTTTGAAGAGTTATATAAATATTTAACTCTTTATATTGATTTGATTCAGTTCCTATGTTTTAGTAATAAGAGGAAACATTTTACTGCTTAATCTATCTGAGTAAAATGACCTGGTTGTGTTTAGTTGCCTATATCTTCATCTACGGTTTTCCAAATGAAGTGAAAATTTTAAAGTAGTTATTAGACATATAAATCTAGGAGTGATTAAAATTTTAGCTTTAAATCAATTTTTTATAGGTCTGAAATTTTTTTTTAAGTTTGGCCTGAAACAACCCTTTTAGAGTTAATGAGTCAGAATTGTGAAATTGACTTAGTTTGTATTTTATGCATATCATATGGGGGCTGAATGGTTAGATTAGTATGTGGGATCATTATATTAATTATTTTTAAATAAATTTCATGTTTTAGGTGCTGAAAAAGGCAAAGAAAGTGGTGGTGAAAATTGAGCAAATCTATGATCAAGTTGTGTTTGATTTGAAAGCTATTTTGTGAGTAGATGTTCAAGCCCTTTAATGCCTTTTATAAAACCAATAAAATGAGCTTTTTAATATTTTTTAATGAACCTAAATTAAGGTATTATAAATGGTTTCAATTCAACCTTATGCTACTTGAATCACATGTTTAAGTTTTAAGCTTTCAAGGTTTCATGTATATAAATTAAATGTGTTACTTTTATATGTCTTGCTTTGGGATCTAAATTAAAATCCTTTTGGTTACTTGGTGATTAAAATGACCTTATGCTTAACCTGATTTCACTTCTTTGAACTATAATGAGATTATTTGATTTTGAATGCTTATTGAACCATAAATGCAATAATGTTGTTTTGAGTGATAATTTGGTAAAAATGGCATTTTTTTATGTATTATCACCCTATATAAGATGTATGCATGTGCTGAGTTAATATATGCATATTTGAGATTGTATTGGTTGTTATTGCACAATAAACAACAGGGCACTTGATTGTAGGATGGTGAAGGGGGAAGGGCCATTCTGTGCTAATGTAGTTGAAGAATTAGCCTTCAAGTGTGCCTAGATAGTGAGTTTGTGATGGCCTGTATGTTAAGGCTAGGTTGTAATGCTTGTTATAAGGATGGTTAATACATATGAAAGGCTATATTAATGTTTATAAAGGCATGTGTTTTACTTTGCTAAGCTTTGTATAAGTTTAAGAGCAAGAATGACTTTGATATTTCAACTGGATTGTAATTTGATTTTAATTACTTTAATATGTTGATTTAAGACAATTATTATGTTTGGTTTAACTAATTGTTTTTTGCTTGGAATATTTATTCATTAAGTACTTTATACTCATTTGCTTTGTTTTATAAACTTTTTAGGTAGCAGAACTTGTTAATGGGTGGCCTAAGCTGAGTGAGTGTAGATAGAAGTTTGATAATAAGGTTGGCCAACATCCTTGTAAGAGAAGCCTTATGTTTATGTTTCTTAACATTGTTTTATTATATATTGTAAATGAAAACATCTTGTAGTTAAACAATGGTGGCTAGACTTTATGTAAAGTAACTATTTAGAAACATGTTTTATATTTCTTTAATAATGTTTACTATCATGTTTTCATTGTATATTTACAAATATTAATATAGTCGAAAAGCATAATTTGCTAAACATCTAAATTGTAAAAGTTCTTATTTCCTAAATGACAACGAATCTTTCCAAGATATTATTTTTAGTTCTATTAGCAATATAATGATATTTATAATATAAATTGACTGAATTAAGTGGTTTGCTAAATGGTTCATTTTAAACATCAATCTCGAGTTACGTAAGATGAGGTGTGACACACGAGCTCATCCAAACCGTGACTATATAGAGATTTAAGCAAGTAAAAATTTTGAGACGCTCATTGTAAGCACCCAATTTCAAAATGATTTGAGTTTGGATGTGACAGAGAACCCGATGATGAAAATTGATTATGAAATTATATTTATTGGGTCTAATTTTTTGGTTTTGAAATAAATTATAAATTATTTTCATTTTTTTAATCTATTTTATTTTTATTTATTTATTTATTCATTTTTTAGGACTTACATTTAAATTTCATTTTCAATTATTTCTTTAAAAAATATTTTCAAGAAAAAAAGAGAAAAAAAAAGGGAAGTAGAGTTGGAAATGTAGGAAATCTACACTTCCGATTGGCACTCCACAATTTTTTTATTTTTTATTTAATATTTATTTTTATTTTACTTTTATACTTATTTTTTATTAGTTTTTATTTTTATTTTATTAGATAAATATATTGATAATTTTTTATTAGATAAATAAAACTATTTTATTTGATTTTTATGCTGAATCTAACGTAGGGTTATAATACTATATCTCTATATATTTGTGATTTTCTTTTCATAAGGGGGGGAGGTTCCTAGGGTTTTATTATTTTTTGATCTACTTTCTCTGATTCTTAGGGGAGCAACAATACACCCACTTAAATTTTGTATGTTTTTCTTTAGTTCTTTGCCAAAAAATCAGATCAAATAAACTAAGATCATAGACAAACACAACAAAAATCATAGGCTTTCATCAATAGTGATCATCCTTTTGAGGAAAATTAATACTGCATCTCATTCTTAAATCTTCTTCTTTTATTTTCATTTTGATTTTATTTTTATATTTAATTTTGTTTATTATTATCATTATTATTTTTAATCATTAATTGATTAATTCTTTATTTTTCTATTTTTATTCTCTTAATGGATGGGGTGATATGAATTCACTATGGAGAACAAAACCTATGGAGAACCCATGAAGATCCATGGAATGCTATGAATTAAATTTTATAGTTGAACATAGTTTTTGAGTATTTTATTTATTTTTATTTTATTGATTGTTTTATTTTACATTTTTATTTTTTTGGCTTTTTGGGTTGTATATAATTTTATTTTTAATTTGCAGTAGATTATTGTAATGGCCCCGATAGTGAGAATAATTAAGTCTTTTTGTGTGTGCTTGTGTTTTATTTTAATTAATTGATTAGTAAAATTAGGGTTTTAATAAGGTAATTAATTAAAATTAATGGTTATAGAAATCATTAGGTTGTTTAATTAAAATTGAATTAGATTTAAATGGATAGAATTAGGGTTGCTTGTTAATTGTTTTATTTTTGTTTAAAGTCACTTTAATTAATTTAGGGTTTTTAGAAAATGTGTGATTGATTATTTAATCTTTTATTTGATTTTTTTGGATATTTGTATTGTTTTTGGGCTTGTTTGTTTATGTTTATGTGTTTTGGGCCCTAAACCCACATTAGACTTTAACCCATTTAAATAAATTTAGGTTTTTTAGGTTTGATTAATAAAAAGCCTCTTTAGGTCCATATTTAATTAGATTTAAGCCAGAAATAACTTAGGCCCACTTAGTTAATTTTGACATAGTCCCACCTAATTTAATTAATTTAAACTTAGCCCATTTAAATTCAAGCTTTTCATAATTTGTAGACTTAAGATCACTTTAGAATTAAAAAATGTACAATTAGACTCACTCATTTAAATAGTTCATAATTTGTAGATTTAGGCTCATTTTAGAATTAAAATAAATAGACGTAGGTTCATCAATTAAAATTGAATAGGAATTAGGCCTATTAGTCTTTAGGCTCACTTGTAAATAAAAAAATGTAGATTTAGCCCATTTGATTAAAATCAATGTAGATTAAACTAACATATGGATTGTTGATTTAAATGAATGCATTATTTACATGTATTTTTCATGACTAGTTTGTCTGGAGTTGATTATTTTAATAAGGGTTTATATGAAATTGCCTATAAATAGAGGGTAAGATAGTAATTCATAAAGTAATTCTAAATGAACATGAGACTAAAAGAAGTTAGTATTCCGTATCCAGAATCTCTTAGTTGTGGTGCTGGCTTTCTTTTAGAGAATTGAGTACCATCATTTTTTTATTTATCCTAGTTATTACCCTCGGTGGTGACTCCTCATCTCCACGCCATGTTTTATGATAGTGGTTAGTGTGTTCTTTAGAGCCCTAAGCTCAAACAGTGTCACAGTTGCTAAAATCTTGGGCGCATGCTAAACCTTGCCATCTAAACTCATGATTTGGTATCATAACTGTAAGCACCTCATGACCAAGGTATTCTACAAGACACAATGGTCACCTGTAAGAGCAATAATTATATTTTCATAAGTCACGATTGTAAGCAGCAGAAATCCTATTAAAAAAAATATTTTACATTTAATGGAACTTGGAGATGATTGGGAATGAAGATAATGCCCCCAACAACCATATTTAAGTTGTAAATGTATATAAACAACTCCTGGAGCTTCACTAAACTGTTAGACACTTGGTTGTTGAACTCCTTACTCTTAGCATTTGTTGAAACTCTCAAATTTTCATCTAATTTTTTTGTTATTCATTAAACTCTTTGAGAGTTGGTTATGTGTTAAAAACAAGACTTCTACTTCATCTAATTCTTAGGATAGATTATAAAGGAAGTGAGGTTTATTTCTCAAGGAATTGGTTTAAGTGTTTAGCCATCAAAACACTTAGGATTATGGTTAGAGCTTAGCCTAGTCAAAAGCTCATTCTTGTAAGGTTTAGAATTGATCCTAAAACTATTGTAATCTCAATCTTGGAATATGACTAGTGAGGGATTGAAAATTCTAACTAGAGGATAAGTTAGGTGGAGATATAGATTCATTTGTGAGTCAAACTCCTTAAATATTTATGTTTGATCTTCCATCTCCTTAATTCTCCTTTAATTCTTACTGAAGTTCCTTAATTTTCTTTTAAATTTCAAAAAGCACTATTCACCCCCCCCCCTCTAAGGTAATTATAGAATGATCAAGTAAAGCATGGATGATAAATTTAAGAAAAAATTAACATTGAAAAGTAATTTATGTAAAAAAGTGAAGAAAATAGTAAGTATGAATGAAAGAAGATTGTAAGTAGAAAAGAATCACCAAATTCATGGTATATATATAAACATAAATGAAAGATAAGATTAAATGTAAAATTTAAAGAGTTGAGGGAAATAATGACTTAAAAAGTTAAGAAAAATAATTATTCACAAGTTGAAAAGTTGAGGAAAATAATGGTTTAAAGGGTTAAAGGAGATAAGTAACTTTGCCACATATTTCATTTTAGTACCAGATTTTTAATTTTTTTCAGTTATTGAAGTTCTATTTTTTAGGTTAAAATATCTCAAATATATCCAATCAAATTTAACATACATGGCAGCTGGAATAAGCATATTCTTAATATATTCGCCATGTAACCATTCTATTAAGCAACCTAATCATCCTGTGGGCCGTAAAAAACTATTTTATTTTCTCATTATTTTCTAGGACCTACAAGATGATTAGGTTGTTTACCGGGATGTTTACGTGATAAATATACTAAGAATATACTTATTATGGTTGCTACATATGTTAAATTTGATCGAATATGTTCGAGGTACTTTAACTTGAAATAAAAATAGAACTTGAGTAACTGAAAATAAAATAATTAAAAATTTGATACCAAAATAAAATATATGGCAAAGTTAAGGTACCATTGATGCAATAAACCTAGGGAGATAATGATTGAAAATTAAAAGGTCAAAATCGGGTTTAGTGCACTGTTGGTACAATAACTTTGGGCCACTTTCACTTTGGTACCAAATTTTTAATTTTTTCTTTTCAATCCTAAAAATTCTATTTTTTTCCAAGTTAAAGTACCTCGAACATATTCGATCAAATTTAGCATACATGGCAACCGTAATAAGTATATTTTTAGCATATTCACCATGTAAGCATCCCATTAAATGGCCTAATCACCTTGTGGGCTCCATAAAATAAATTTTACTAAAGTTTAATTTTATAGGACCCATAAGAAAATTTTATTTTATGGGTTCAACAAGATTATTAAACTGTTTAATGAAATACTTATAAGGTAAATATACTAAAAATATGCTTATTATGGATGTTATATATGTTAAATTTGATTAGCTATATTCGATATACTTCAACTTAAAACAAAAATAGAATTTTTGGGACTAAAAAGAAAACATTAAAATTTTGGTAGCAAAATGAAATATGGCCCAAAGTTTTAGTACCAATAGTGTAACAAACCCGTCAAAATGAAATTTTGTTTCAACTTCCATAAAATTTTGAGAAAGAGGAATTTTTTTTTTTTGCAAAATAGTAGAATTAAAATATATACAATACAAGACATATTAAAATCAAACTAATTTTTTTTAAAAATAAAACAACTGTAAAGGTGAACTAAAGGAATTGTAATATATGACTTGTAGATAAGCATTATATATAAAATGTCACTTGGCATAATTTGGATAATTTATATAGATATAGGCTAAACATTAGCCTTCATAAATAACCAATTTCAATTTATATCTATTAATTATTTATTTATGTTCCTGCATATTAGTTAGAAAAGAATAATTTTTCTTAATAATTATTCATTTATTTTAATATTTAAAAACAAAGATAAAAAAGAAGATACTGATAGTAAAAGAATGGAAATGATATAAATTTTTGAGTATTAAAATAAAGATTCATATAGTGGTGATTAAGGATGTGCAAGAACCAATCGAACCAAATCGAACCATTTTGAGTAATCGGCTTAGTTGGTGAGAGCAGCTTTGGTCGGTTTGGATTAAGGGTCTTACTGATTGAAAATTTAATATATATATATTACTAAATCTAGCCGATGTCATTTTTCCTAAACCCTACCTATTTAAACATACTAAAACTAACCTTAATCCTCATTTCCTATCTCAAACCTACACTAACCTGGCGCCTCCTTTCTTCTTCTTTCTCAAACCTTCCTTCCTAACTATTCACTCTAGAACCCTAAATGCCCCCTGCCTTATACTGTTTTCTTACGTCACACCTTCTCTAGATTCAATGTAGTCATCATTTTCTTTAATTCTCTATATCACAGTGAATCCAGTGATAAAAACCTTATCTGCTTGCTTTATTTCTTTGAGTTTTTTATAGGTTTCTTTTAATTTTTGCATTCTTAGACTTTAATACATTGAGGTCTCATGCTTCTTTGTTGATATAATCAGTCATGCGATGAGATCTAAAATGGTAAAGTGTGTTAACTTTTTTTCTTTTGTGGGTTAATAGTATGTTTATATTTTTTTAACACATGTTTTTTTATTTAAAATAGTTTGTTTATGGTGTATTTTGAGTTAGATGTCATTGAGTTTGTGTATATCTAAATTTTTGAATATCTACAAACATTCTTTGATTTGATTTGAAGAAAAAATTGTGTTTTTTAAAAAAGAAATGATCGTCTGCGAAATTTTAATACATGCATGTTAATTTTTTTTAAATCTAAGTTTGATTTGTTATGATTTTTAAGTTAAATAGAGTCTGTGCATATAGATATAAATTGTTAGTGAAAAAATTTTATATTTTTTCCATGTTATGTTACTTCGATTTAAAAAAATATTAGTTTTATTTTTTATACTTTTGTTGGTTTCATTTAAATGTTATATGATTTATGTTAATTTTTTTAGTTAAAAAGATTATGTAAACCTATATCTAATTTTTATTAGTGAAAAAATAATATATATATATTTTAATGGAACTCCAGTTGAAAAAAGAAAATGTTTTTTTTAATACTTTTGTCACTTTCATTTATTTGTTATATGATTGAGTGTATGGTTCATTTCTGTTTGTTTATTTCTTTTAGTATTGATTCTTCTAAAAGGGTTGAAACCATGAAATGGGTGGAAGCAATTTGCTTCATTGTTGAATCATAGATGATATGTGATATATTTTGAGTGCAAAATTTAAAAAGGGTGGAAGCACTGAAGTAGTCCATTTCTTGGTTTTTGTCACTATGATTCACTGTGATTCTTGATTCTTAGACTCTATGGGGTTATTGAATTCAATTAAAAAAAAATTAAAGGTAGAAACTATTGATACTCTTAATATTTTTAAGTTTGTTGATTAAATTATTGTTATGACCCTTGTTTTAAATTATTAAAGTATATTTCAGGATATATATTATTAATAATTTTAAATTTTAATCATGTATTATTATCGTTAATTACTAATGTTAATTACGTATTTTATTTTAAGAGAATTATTTACATAAAAATAATTTATTTATACGGGATTTATATTATTATTATTATTATTATTATTATTATTATTATTGTTATTATTATTTATAGTTAACCATCGTTATTTTACGTATATATATTTTCTCAAATAAAATAATTATTTTTGGAGTTTATCATTCAAATATTAAAGTTACTATTATTGTTGTTATTTTCAATAGTGTTACTATTTTTTTTATTATTGTTAAGTGTATTATTTTTTTTTGTTGTTTGTTATTATTATGAGTATTATTAATATTTTAAATTAATCCACTACTATTATTAATATTATTATTGTCATTTGTTAATATTATATTATTTTATTTTATTAGTGCATGTGTGTGGGAATGTGTGTGTGTGTGTGTGTATATATATATATACACACAAAAGTTTATGTGGGTTATTATTATAATTATTGTGTGTTATTATTGTCATGGTTATTATTTTTATTATTATTAGTATTAATTTCAATTGTTGTATTATATTTAATTGTATTTAGGTGCATGTGTGTGACATGTGTGTGTACCTATACCTATATATATATATATATATATATATATATATATATATATATATATAATAGGTTATGGGGTCATTATTTCGGTCAACCACTACTTCTCCTTCTTCTTTGTTTTTTTTTTCTTTTTCTTTGTTCCAGAGCGTATTTTTCCTTTCTTCTCTTGGTGCTTCCCATCCTAGCAACACCACTGTCCCTCATGCCATCACCACCATCAACTCCTTCTTCTTTTCCTTGCTATATTTTCTCCTTCTCGCACAAAGTCAGCAGCCTGCTTCTCCTTCTCGCACGAAGACCAACAGCAGCAGCTCTGGCACTTGCAGCAGTAGCCTCTTCTGTCATAGATTTATGTTTGAGGTGAGTTTTAGGCTGATTTAGTTGAGTTGTGAGGTTGATTTCTGGGTTGTTTCCTAATTGTTTGCTGGTTAACTATTATTTGTTTGTTAGTTGTTTATTAATTATTGTGTTTATTTTAATTTTTAGTTAATTAATATAATTTTTGCTTAATATATTTCATAATATTTGTTTTTTTAGTTGATCTATATGTACTTAGTTGATTTGAAACTATTTTAGTTAATTTTAATTATGAGTATTTTTGAATATTTTAATAATATAAATTGCAATTTTTGTTAATTATGTTAACTAATATTTTTGGTGGGAAATTTGAGTAATTAGAGTTACTATATTAAGTTAGCAATTTTTGTGTTAATAAAATTATTTTTAGTAATTTTGTTTAATTTTTGAGAAATTATTAGTATTATGTGACTTTTTATTTTATAAGTTAATTATGAGTTTTTGTTGAAATTGTGGTTAAATTATATGTTTTAAATGACTTTGAAATAATAATTGGTATTAAAATGATTTTTACAAATTATTTACTATTTTCAACTAATTAATACTAATTTTTGAAAATATAGGTTAATTATGGATTTTTGTTAAAAATATAGTCAAATATTATATTTTAAATGATTTTTATAAATTATTTGTAATTTTTAACCAATTAATATTAATATTTGAAAATTTTATTCTAATATATATTATTTATTATTTTGGTGAAAAAAATGGGTTTTAAATTAATTTTATTATATCATTAAACTATTTACATAGTTAATTGTGAATTTAACTATTTTAGGTCAATTATTTGAGAAAATTAGTTTTTTATTAATATTGTTTAATATTTGAGATTTTATTAGTTAATTTGTGATAATTTTGCAATATTATGTAAATAATAAAAGTATTTATTATTTTGAGCTTAAATTGGTATTTTATTATTTTTATGATGTTAAATTGTGATTTTAATAATTATTTGCAATTTATGTTAATTTAATTGTAAAATGGAAATTTTATTCAATTTATGAATTTTATTCCCAAATATTATTTAAAAATTAGAATTTTATGTTTTAGTTGGAAAATAAAGGTTTTTAAATATTTTTATGGATTTTTGATGATTTTTATTATTTTACAATTTAATATTGCTGGTTTGCGATTTGTGAACCTCAGTTGGGGATTTGTGGAGTTTGGGGTCCTAACCCGAGGTGTTGCACTTTGCGATTTTAGAAGTGTATTTTCTATGCAGGATCGGCCCTACTTTTGTAGGGAGAAGTCCGTTTTACAAAGGAAACTCTACCGAATTTTCGGTAGATTTCTCGTAAAATGTAACAACCAGTCCGAGTCTAGTTTTGGAATTTTGATTGAGTCTTTCTATAGTAATCCTAGAAGCGTAAAGTTAGAATATATTATAATATTATATTATTATTTATTTTCTAGTTGTGTCGAGACCGAGGCCTATTGGACTAGGTCCGCCGAGTCTGTCTCGTGGAGCGCTATCAATGAGTTTTATACTATATATATATATATATATATGCGCATTGCATTTAGGATGCATGATTTAGGATTTTTCATTTTCATTATATTTTTTAAAAGTGATTTAATTTATAACATGATTTGGTATATTTTTTGTTTATTTTTAGTATATTTTGATATATATATATGTTTGCATATTTTCAATATACATTTAGTATATCTTTGGTATATTTAGGGTTTATTTTGATATATGCATGTTATTTATTTAGGTACATTTTTAGTATATTTTTGATATATTTCAAATAAATGCATGTTATATTTTATATTTATACTTAAAATGTTTTTAGTATATTATTAGTTTATATTTGGCATATTTTATGGTTGATTTGAATTTATTTAGCATATATATATGCTTGAAATATACTTAGTTTATGTTAGGTATATTTCTAGTATATATATGGTTTATTTTGTTATTATGGATGTTATTTTGCATTATTTATTTTCTCATATGAATGTTTAATTTGTAAATGAAGGATATCGATAGAACGTGCTACTTAGTGGGCAGCAATAGGACCATGTATATACCGGTGCGATAGATTTTAGGGTTGATTTACTAACTCATTTGAGGTGACATTTGATTGATTATTTATTAAAATTTATGAGATTGAGTAGTGTGATTGCGGGAGCTCGATTGACCTAGTGTCTCGGTGCCAATCATACTGACAGTTAGACTATTGGAGCTCGGTTGACTTAGTGTCTCAGGGCTCTACTGTCCATAATGGAATAAGTTAATTAATTTGGAATCAAGTGAGCCTGTATAGCTAGTGAGTTATTATTGATTGAGGTTGCGATTAAATAGGGCTCTATTTTATCCTTCATGTATTAAAATAAATATTTTCTACATTTATTACATGTATAAAAGCAAAGTTTGGCTTTGTGTGAAATGCATGTATATACATATATATAAGAATGTCTGACTGTTATGGTTTAAATTGCATGTATATATATATTATAATAATTCACTCTGTAAGGTTTGACCCCCCCCCCCTCAATTATTTTTTTTAGGAGATCTTATATTGTCAGACCTTAGTAGTAGAGCTCTTTGCCGGTGTTATTCCATCCCGGCTATTTTATGTAAATGTATATTTTAAACTCTGATTTGTATTCTAGAAACTACAATAATGGTGTTAAAGTATGAGAAGAGTATTATTTTATTTTTGATACTTTGTATCAAGTATTGTATGAATATCTTTTATTTATAAAAGGATAATGAACATCTATTTATATATATATAGATGTTTTAATTTCGTCATATTTGAAAAGTTTTAATTTCGTCATATTTTTATTTATTTATTGCATGTTTTTATTTTTTAGGCTTGCTACGGGTTTCGAATTGGAAAGAATTCTCGTTCCCTAGCACCGATCATGACTCCTGATTTAGGTCGTGACAATTATCTTAATTGTGTAACTAATTAGTTCATTTATCTTTTAATTATTTTTTAAGATGGAACGTGACAGTGGCAGTAATCCTACCACTATTGTCCCTAAGACTGTCTCTGAAAGTAATTTAGGGGTGGAAGCAAATCAATGTGTAGCCCAGACATAGTCTAAGATACAAAATGCATATGCGAAGACTAAGAAGCAGCCTGAGCCTGCTAAAAAAAAAGAAAAGCCTCTAAATTTAGAGCAAAGTGTTAGAAGCATTTCTTGAAAATAAATGATGAGGCAGGGAGCAAGACAGCCAAGTGTAAATACTGTGATAAAACCTTCTATGCTGACCCTAAAGAAATGGCACATCTATTCTTAGAAATAATGTGATGACTTATAGGAAAATACCACAGTCTAAATACACTAAGCAATCTCTTTTGTCATAATCTAAAGACACTAAGTAGTCTCTTTTAACACTTCAACCTACATCTAATGTTGCTGCATCAGAATCTGAGCAATTAAGCATATTAGGCACATGGAGCTTTGTCCAAGATTTAATACGGAAAGCACTTGCACATATGTTAATTGTTTATTAATTGCCCTTCAAATTTGTTGAAGGTGATGACTTTAGAAATTTGATGTCATCTTGTTGCCCTAAGTTTAAAATTCCATCTAGTTGGACAATGTTTATAGACTGTTACTCCATCTATCTTGATGAGAGGGTGAAGCTAAAATCTTTTGTATGTAATTAGTCACATAGAATCAGTATTACAACTTATTTATGGAATTCCATTTAAAAACTAAATTATATGTGTGTTACTACCCATTTCATAGACAAAAAATGGAATATGCAAAAAAGAATAATCTCTTTTATGCCTGTGACTTCTTATAGAGGAGAATATATTGCTAAGGCCCTTGAGAACTGCTTGTTTAATTGGGGCTTGAAATTTGTTTTCTTTGTGACTTTTGATAATGCTTCTTTAAATGATACATCAATCAATTATTTTAAAAAGAAGCTTTTGTCATAGGGTACTTGCACTTCTATTAAATTAAAATTCCTTCATATAAGGTGTATTGCTCATGTTTTGAATCTTGTTGTTAATGATGGCTTGAAAGAAGCCTCTAAGTCTATGAAAAAGATAAGAGAAGTTATTAGATATATAAAAAATTCACCTTTCTGACTTAGAAAATTTAAAGAAATATCTGATTTTGTTAGGATTTTAAGTCAGTGTGCTTTTTCTCTAGATGTTCCAACTTGATGGAACTCCACTTATCTCATGCTAAAAACTACTTATTTGTATGAAAGAGTATTTGATAAGTTTGCAAAATGAAAAAATTCTTTCAAGGCAGACTTAAGGGATGATGTCCTAACTTCCTTGATTAGGAGTAAGCAAAGAAAATGGTTGATATGTTGAAGCTATTTTATGAAATGACTCTATAAATTTTTTGTTCTCTGTATGTAACTTCTAATTCTTTTTTCAATAAAATCTTTAACTTGCACTGTATGTTGAATGACTGCCAATCTTTTACTTATCTAATTGTTGTTTCCATGGGGCAATCAATGAAATCAAAATTTGATAAGTACTGGGGTGACCTTAAGAAAATGAACACCCTTATCTTCCTGGCCAATATTCTTGACCCTAGGGACAAGCTTGAGTATATGGTTTCTCACTCATGTAGATGTATAGTGAACATACTGGCCTAATCTTGTTTAGCATTGTCAAATCTGATATGCATTTACTTTTTGATGATTATATGAAGCTTGATGGTTCTAACTCTGGTGGAAGCCAATTTGTCACCTTTTCTCCTTCTAATGTTTCTATTCCTAATGCTAGGAAATCTATGTCATTTTTAAAAGCTAATTTTATACAACATAAATTAGAATCTAGTGGAAGCTTTGGCATAAAGAAGTCTAAATTGGAAATTTATCTCTCTGAGGATATTGTGGAAGAAGGGGATTCATTTAATGTTATACATTAGTGGAAATTAAATTCTAAAAGGTTTCCCATCCTTTCTCTTATGACACGTGATGTGCTTACAGTCCTTATTT
This sequence comes from Mallotus nudiflorus, assembly GCA_947683625.1. Classification (NCBI taxonomy): domain Eukaryota; kingdom Viridiplantae; phylum Streptophyta; class Magnoliopsida; order Malpighiales; family Euphorbiaceae; genus Mallotus; species Mallotus nudiflorus. The sequence goes on along the minus strand of CANTUR010000027.1, from coordinate 285,913 downwards.
CAATTGTTATCTCTGAAAGTGCTTTTAGCATTGGTGGTCGTGTTCTAGATCAATTTAGGAGTTCTTTGACTCCTAAGATTGTGGAGGCATTAATATGCACTAATGATTGGTAATAAATGTCTAAGACAAAAATCAATGTTAAGGAGGCTATTGATGAATTGGAAATTTTTAAGAATGGTAATATTTGATTTAAATTTTTATTTTTGTTTTAATAGTTTCATTTTTTATTTCTATAACTGCTACTAATATTTTTCTTTGTTTTTTACAAAGCTGCTTGAACCCACAACCATTAGCACTTCAACTGTAGTTGAATTATATTAATCTAACAATGCTTAGTAAAATTTATTGACACTTTGAATTAACTTAATTATATTTCTATGATCTACCAGACTGCTTTATTGCCTAATTTCCATAATGAGTTAGATCATTTGGTGGCTTGTTACTTGGCTGCTTGCTTGTCCCTGCTTTCTACTGTTGATTATGTTGTGCTTTTTGTGCCTGTGCACACTTGGTTACCAACTTGATGTCCTTTTGTCTATTTATTGAGGTGCTTGTGTTGTTGCTCAGCCTGATGTGCCTCTGTCTTTATCTTGAGGTGCCCGTGTTGTTGCATAACCTAATGTGCCTCTCTCTGTTTCTTGAGGTGCTTGTGTTATTGATTCTTGTGCCTGTGTGCAATTTTTTAGGCAATGATGATGCTTCCACCCTAATCTAATATAATATAACAGTGTTCTTACTTAAGTTTCTTTGGTGGCTTAGTTTGTATTAGCTATCAGAAATGTGGCTACATACTTGGTTTGACTGATACATGTTTATTTTGAGCCTTATTTCAATTTCTACATTTTATTTATTGTTTTCAATTATGTGCTTCATTTTGAATTTTTTTATTTTTATTTGTCTTGCAGTTTACAGCATGAGAGCCAATCTGAAAGTGGAAAAACACAAGTAGAGCTTCAACATAATGCCTTTGCCTGCATATTTTTTTTCTATGTTGCATGGCAAATGAATTTTTTGCTATACTATCTATAAATTTGCATGGTTTTTTTGTATATTGCAGACTTCTTTTGTATAATTGTATAGCTATAATATAGGGCCATTCATTTTGTTAGGTTATTTTTTTATAAATTACATATTTAGGTCTTTAATGGTTGGTTGGCCAAAATTAAGTAATTTTTGTATTTATATTATAGTTTTAGGGTTTAAAATTAGTGAATTATATAGTGTTAAACATTGTGATTAATGAATTTTTAGTATTTACTACATTGGGCTTTCAATTATTAAGCCCAGTCCATTAAAGCCCAAACTGATTTAAACTGACCAATTGAACCAAAAAAATTGAATATTTTTGGCTTCTGACCAAGGAGGTTTTCATACTCCATTCGATTTGGTTCTGGTCTGTAAAATCCCCAATTTACAACTGATCGGTTTTAACCCTTTTAGATCCGAACTGAATCGAATTGAACCAAACCCACCATTGCTTTGCCCTAGTAGTGATAGTCATAATAACTCTTTAACTATCTTTAAAAAAATAATGGAACACAAATATTTGCAATAATTTAAATGAGATGAATCGGAATTCAAGAGTTTTTTAATTTAATAAAATAAATAGAAATATTTCAATAATAACATCTAATCGAATTTTATAAAAAAATAAAATAGAAGAAAAGAAATAAGAACAACAATCAATATAAAAATTAAAAAAAAAATCTATAGAAATAAACGGACGTAAAATATGAATAATTCATAATTTATTAATGTAATATCTAGTGCAAATAATTATTAACATAATTAGCAAAAATACCAAATTCATTAATTAAAACAAAAATGTAAAATACAAAATTTTACATGAAAAAATATCAAACATGGCAAACTAAAAAACTACAACAACATAACAAATATTTTTATGACTACTTTTTGTAGACTAGAAATGTAAAATAAAAATGATCACTTTAAACTCGATTCATATAGAGATATGAATAAAATATAAAAATAAAAATATAATCTAATATGAAATTTATAAACATCAATAAAGTTATGAATAAAAATTTAGAGAAACCCTAAAATTAAAATGGACAATCTTGAGCCAAATCATGTTTTCCAAAAACAAAAAAGAGTTCATAAACACAGAAAAAAAAAATGATAGGTGCAAAGACTCAATGGAAGTTGTTCTAACAAAAAGAGTTAATTATGTTGCATTAGTAAAGTAAAGAAATCCTTCCATCAAAATTCCAAAAAGGATAAAAACTGTATATATATTGTTGGGCTTCATGATATATTCATGTAGCAAAAATAAAATTTTAATAACAAGAACCCTCACAGGATGCATGCAATTCGATTAAATCGATTAAAAAAGGCTTTCAAAATCTTACTACAAACAAAAATAGGCAAGACAGTTGGATGGATGAGAGAAGGTTCACATCGGTGACACCCTATCTTGAACTTTTAGTGTTTCTTATCGGATCAAGATGTTGCCAATTCAGCAACATCTTTACTGATATCCACATGAATAGGATAACAAAAAACGGTGTTAATGTGCGAGCACATTTTTTTTTATAAAACCTCACTTTTTCTCTCTGTGTATATTTGTTTTCTTTTCTCAAAAGAACTAACAATAGGTGAAAAGAGAAAATAGACATAAACTCTAAAGAAAAAGATGTATATATACACATCCAATCAAGGATTTTTTAAAAAAAAAAAATCCTTTCACTTACCAAAACCATTTTGGTATATTAATTACCTTAAATAAATAAGGAACCTTTCACTTACCAAAACTTTTTTGGTATATTAATTATCTTAAATAATTAAGAAAATAAATACAAATAAATAATATAAAAATATAAAAGCTCGAAAAATAAAAGTATAATCTAATATGAGATTTATATACATCAACAAAATTATGAATAAAAAACCAACATAAAATAAATAAATAAACATTACCTATATGATGAGAGTAATATGATTAAAAAAAGTAAACCTTTAAAAGAGTATATAATTTTTATTATACTTTTTATTAATAAATAATATAGACTGAGGATGCTTATTATGAATACAACACAAATTGAGAGTCATAATGTACATTTTTATAAAGATATGTGAGAAAGAATACAAAAGGTCAAGAGATTACATATATATATATATATATATATATATATATATATATATATATATATATATATATATATATATATATATATATATATATATATATAACTTGAGAGGGTAACAAAAGTTAAGCATTAAAATGCTTCATAATTTATAATACAAAGGATCATATGAAATATAAATGCATTAAAATTTTTAACATGCCATATGATATTTAAATTAGAATAAATTTAAAATTTAGGTAGCTAAATATATGAAATTTCTTTAATTTTTTATAAAGAAAAAAAAAATTTAACTTTTCATATCATAAGTACTTTTATAAAAATATAAAAATTCAAAAGAAAAATTATAGCCAACAACAAAAATATCAGCTGGTTATCATATAAATATATATGTTATATAGATACTTTATATGAATAAAATATAATTAAATAATTAATTTAATTAGTCATTTAGACAAAAAAATATAATAGATTAATTATTTATTAAAATAAAATTTTATAATTTATAATTTTTTGTTTTCATATTTTAAATAGGCAGAAGATTAAAAAATTTTAATTTTAGTGAAAAAAGAAAAATAATATTTCTAGTTTTTTATTGTGAAAAAATATTAGTTAGAAACAAAAATAATTGAAAAAGGAAAAGAAAAAAAGATTAAAAAGTTTATTTTAACTAAAAAAAAGTGTATTTTAATCTATGCTTAAGAACAGAGTGCCATATGTCAATATATGGTGAAAACATTCTCTTTGCTTTCAAAAAATTTATTTTCTTTTATTTATTTTTATACTTAAAATTTGTTTGGCTCAATTGAATTTTGTAAAATTTTGTAAAATTTATTTGCAAATTCAAGTGAAAATGTTGGTTTTAAATGAAAATTTTGCAAAATTCATTTTCAATTCTAATATTTTAATTTTGTAAAATTGCTTAATATTAAATTTGTTCTTATTGATTAAATATGTTTGGTTCAAATGAATTTAAAATTCATTTACAAATAAATTCTATTTAAAATTTTTTAATATAATTGAATCAAGTAAGAAGTTAATTTGATTAGATTTTCAAGATCATATTTTTCTAAAAAATCAAATAAATATATAAAAAATAAATAATTTTAAAAGAAAGTTGTAAAGACCAGAATATATTTATATTTATATTAAAATTGGATTATTAAATTTGATTATTCCTGGAATTTAATTTAAAATTTTTAACGTCGAATATTATTTTAATATTATTATTATTTCGGAATTAATTAGTGTTAATGGTGTTTTAATTGATAAATGTTTAATTATATATATATATATATATATACACACACACACACACACGTTTGTAAAGTATATTTTGTAATTTTTAATTATTATTGTTATTATACTTTTATCTTTTTCTTAAAAAAAAAGGTGACTACTCTTCACTATTTCCATTTCTTTTTTCTTCATTTTCTTCTTCCTTCTGCCATAGCTATTGCACCTCCGCCACCAACACCAACCTAGCACCACCACGACATGTCGGCAGTAGCTCAGCTCCTCCTCAACAGGCCAATAGTAGCGTCGTCTTGTCCTTTTTCCTGTTTTGCCCATATTTAGCCGGATTTCTTTTAGCCTCCGATGAAGATTTCGACGTTGGATCATTGCGATTCTGGTGTCTACAGATTCCTCATCTCCCAAGCTTGAATAATATACCCTTGGATCGCTAATCCACTGCTTAGATCATTGTAGATCGAAGTAAATGTAAATTTTGTATTTTTGGTATTTTGATGATTTTTGAATTTTTGGTTGAGTTTTAGGCTTAATTTCCTCTAAGGATATTGTTGTAGAGAACATTAGCTATGTAAAGGTAATTTTTGTTCAATTTTATGGAATTATTTGGAAAAATTCAAATATTCTGAGTATCAGCAACTGTTCACACAGTCCCGGGATATGAATTTTTCTTATTTTTGTTAAATTCTATATATTGTTTTGAGTTTATCTTATGAAGGAAGTTTATTAAAATTAATTATAGATTTTTAGTTATAAATTTTTAAAAGTTTATGTGAAATGTGAATTTTTAGAGAAATTTGTATAATTTGATTTTAATTGGATTTTAGTAAATTTGTAGTTAAATTACTGTTTCTAATGATAATTTAATTTTAGAAGGCATGAAAAAATTTTATTAGTTAAATTAGTATTTATACATATTTTGTTAATTATAGATTAATTTTTCTCAAAATAATATAATGTATGTAAATATTATAGTATTTGATTTTTTCGTTGATTTAATAGATATTAGTGCTAATATACATTTTTTTTATGTCTGAAATTTTATAATTTATAATTCTTAGATATATATATATGAAATGTTAAATAAGGAATTTTATTGGATTAAATGAAAATTTAGATTTTTATATATTATTATTTAAAAGAATTTATTTTATAACTGAATTAGATTTTGATAAAATTTTGCTATGTATTTTTATGATTTAAATTAATTTTGGTGATCTCAGTTTGGAATTATGTGTAGTTTGGGAACCTGACTCGAGTATAGAACTGTGTTGTGAGTAGAAGTGTGTTTTCATGCAAAAATGACTCTACTTTTAGTAAAGAGATGTTCATTTTATAGAGAATACTATGTCAAATTTTTGGTAGATTTCTCGTAAAATATGACATCGACCCATGTCAAATTTCTAGTTTTGATCAACTTTATGTCTTTGGTCGAGTCAGTTTCATCAATTCCATAGTTTTCATAATTTCTAAGAATTTTCATGAATTTATTTTATTTTATTTTACAAGCATATTTTAAATAATAATTATTTATTTTAGAGAACTCTGGAATACGAGTTGTAGCACCTGGGCAGCAAAGAACGCGTCACCCCGACACGCTCAACCTGTGAGTTAATTTTATTAAATGTATGTTGTGCATGTTTTTATTATATTTTCAAATAATTATATATAATTAAGAAATGATTATATGATTAAATTATGAATATATTTATAATTTCATACGCTTGATCATTTATTATATATTTGCTTGTATGAAATCGAAAGCATGTTTAAAGTAAATTATTTTGTGATGTTTATTTGATTATTACTTAATCATTTGATTATTCATTATTTAATGATTTAGTTATTTATTTTATTTTATTTATTTAATTGTTTATAATTTAAATTAATTTATAATGGTAGAATGTGCTACCTAGTAGGTTTTACTAAGGCTATGTGTGCACAAGTGAGATCTCAATTTATGTGTAATGTGAAATAGGCTCGGTGGAGTGTGTGCTCTCAGGCAAGTGTAAATGGTTAGACTTTGGTGGAGTTAGTGCTCTTAGGCTCGAAAAAGGAATGTAACTTGGTTGAGCTTGCTCTCAGGACATCAATATGGAATAAGTGAAAATGACTGTGGCAATAACTCAGTTGACCTTGCTCTCAGGATGGTAGTCACTTGGATTAAAAAGAGCCAAAAGGCTGTTAGATTTAAGGTTTAGGTGTTAACTAGATTTTCCATAAAAATAATTATTATATATATATATATATATATATATATATCTTCTTATAGGGATTTTATGTTAAATTGATTTAAAAAATATAAATAGATTTTATTTAAAAATTATTGTGAAAAAAATAAATTATTTTAAGAATTATGATTACTTATTTACTTTTATTTTGAAAAGAGATTTTAATAAATGTTTTTATAAACTAGCATGCATTTTATAGAATTAATTCACTTAGTGAGGTTTGATTCCCCTCAACCTATTTTTTTCAGGACCTCACAGTCAGCTCTATAGTGTTCCCTGTCTGCGTCGGGTTCGTTCTTCACCAGGTGCATTATGTATGTTAGACTGATATATGTATTGTATAATTATATTTTAGACACCATAGTAGTTATTTATGAACTTGTGTTATTTGTATCCGGTATTGAAATGATGTTGTTTTTGAAGGACATTATTATATGTATTTGATATTGTACTTTTATTATTGGTTTATCATTGGTTTATTTTTTATTTATTGTTAAGCTTATTATTTTATTTCACAAAAAAAAAAATTAAGGCTTACTATAGGTTTCAAATACTTTATGTATTACCATTTCCTAGTGTTGGTTATATACCTTTTGGTTCAGGTCGTGACAAAGTTGGTATTAGAGCTCATGTTTTATTTTAGCTCTAATGATCTTTGAGTTATGTTTTTCTTGAACTGTTGCGGTAATTAGGTTGATAATGTTGATTCTTATCCTTATTCTTAGAATTCCGTGTTATGTCTTTTTTGCATTGTGTTTTAATTTCTCATTTGTTTTTATTCTTTAAGACTGAGAAGGAGAGCATGGGATGCTCTTGCTACAGGTGCAATATTTGATGAGGATGAGCAATCCATTCATAATGACGTTCCTCCCCCTGCTCCTCAGCGTAGAGGAAGGGGTAGAGGTAAGGGTAAACCTAGAGCATAAGCAGCTCGGATGCAAAAATAAGAGCAGTATGCCGGATAGGGAGTTCCTGAGGTTGATCCTGTAGCTTTGCAGCTAGTATGGCAGGCATCAACCAAGGCTTGGCAGCTCTGAATCAAGCCATGCCTTTAGTTTAGTAGATGTTATAGTAAAGGAATTAAGGGATGTCCAATGCAGATGTAGCATTACTATAGTCCAGAGTGGGGATAATTTCCTTTGATGGCACAGGTGATGCATTGGACTTCTTTAATACTATTGAGGCCATGACTCAGATAGGTTGCATGAACTATTAGAGGATTATGGTGGTAGAGCTATTTGTTCATGCCACAGCTCAGGATTGGTTTATGCAGTCCATCCAGCCATGTATGACTATGATGTCTTGGTTGGAGTTTAAGGAGTAGTTTTTAAAGTACTTCTGTCCAGCATCAGTGAAAGATTACTATAAATGGCAACTACTGTATATTAGTAAGGGTGATCGGTCAATTACAGAGTATACTCATGTGTTCCTCTCGTTGGGTCGTAATGTTATGGATATGATGCAGGATGACAGGAGAGCAATAGAGTTATATATGACTGGTTTAACAAACGACCATATATTAGATAGTGTTATTGAGGAAACTCGATAACTTGAGAGATGCTATATCATGCATGGTACTATCTTCGACCCATATACGAGTAGTAATAGTGGAGTACTGAGGACCCAGGGGGTTTTAATAACTAGTGTTTCAGATGGGTAGTATCGGTATACAAACTGTAGGTACTTCACAGTAAGGCCATCGAGGTAGCCAAGTGCATAGGTCTGGTAGACACAGTAGGCAGAGTAGTAGACCTCTAAGGTTTGAACTTGGCGCTAGTAGTGGTAGTAGCAGTCAGAGCTCTGGGTATGGTAGTTTAAGCTCAGGCCCCAGTGCATGTCCTACTTATGGCTGTGTACATCAGGGGCCATGTCATTTACTAACCGGAGAATGCTTCAGGTGTGGGAAGGTTAGACATCTTGTCAGAGCTGGTCCTAACACTGGGTATCAGTCTTCTTATGCCAGGGATCTTTGTCTTCAGTTGCTCAGCCATTTTAATAAGTGCATCAGCCAGACACCTATGTACTCTCAACAGAGGCCGACTCAGTTTATGGGCTAGTAAGGTTGAGGTTCATGAGGTAGACATGGGATAGAACGAGTGGTAGAGGATTCGTATAGCCTTCCAGTTCCCAGCAAGCTGGCTATGGGCAGGCCAGGGTGTTCACTCTGACTCCTCAAGATGCTCAAGCATCAAATATAGTGGTAGTAAGTATTCTCTTAGTATGTTCTTTTGAGGCTAAAGTTTTATTTTATCCTGGTGTATCACATTCCTTTGTTTCCCCTTTCTTCGCTTCGAGGATGGAATGGCAACTATCCAAATTGTTATTTCCTTTGTCTGTAGCGACTCCACTTAGTAATGAGTTAGAGATAGACATCTTCTTTCTATCTTATCCTGTGTTGGTAAAGGTAGAGAGTTGCTTACAGATTTGGTGTTGTTGGACATGATTGATTTTGATGTGATCTTGGGGATGGACTACTTAGCCCAATATTATGCCACTTTGGATTATCGGGCGAAAGAGGTGATTTTCAAAATCCCCAATGATGAAGAGTTTCAGTTTTGAGACAATAAGTGTTCGATGCCTCAGAATTTTATTTATGCTATCACAGTTAGGAAAATGCTTAGAAAGGGATGTGCAGCCTATTTAGCTATGGTCAAAGATATGAAGATGGATGTAGGGGCAGTTGAGAAGGTGCCTATGGTGTGTAAGTTTCCTTATGTGTTTCCTAAAGAGTTACCAGGATTGCCACCAAATAGAGAGATAGAGTTATGTATAAATGTTATACCAAGTAAAAATCCTATCTCGATGCCACCTTATAGAATGACACTTGCAGAATTTAAGGAGCTTAAGGAACAATTGTAAGAATTACATTATAAGGGTTTTATCAGGCCTAGTTCGTCTCCTTGGGGTGCTTTTGTGTTGTTTGTGAAAAAGAAGGATGGTAGCCTTTGACTATGTATTGATTATAGATAGTTGAACGAAGTCACCATAAAGAACAAGTATCCTCTTCCTAGGATTGATGACTTGTTTGATCAACTTCAAGGAGCTCAGTGCTTTTATAAGATTGACTTAAGATCTAGGTATCATCAGTTCAGGATTAGAAGTGGAGATGTATCCAAGATTGCATTTTGAACAAGATTTGGCCACTATGAATTTTTTGTGACGTCCTTTGGGTTGACTAATGCCCTAACAGCCTTTATGGACTTATTGAACCGGGTGTTTAGACTATTCTTGGATCAATTTATGATAGTCTTTATTGATGATATCTTGGTATATTCGAGGAGTGAGGCCAAGCATGTCATGCATTTGAGGATGGTGCTTCAGACTTTGAGAGAGCATCAATTGTATGCCAAATTCTCTAAATGTGAATTTTGATTAGATCAAGTGGCATTTTTAGGTCACGTGGTGTCTAGAGATGACATACAAGTAGACCCTAAGAAGATAAAAGCCATTACATAATGGCTAAGGCTGATGACTGTGATAGAAGTTAGAAGTTTTTTAGGTTTACCTAGCTATTATAAGAGATTTGTGAAGGATTTCTCCAAGATTGTAGCACTTTTAATGAGGCTAACTCAAAAAAATGTCAAGTTTTTTTGGATTGATAGATGTGAAGAGCACTTCTAATTAATTAAGGACTTGTTAACTTCAGCTCTAGTATTGATTTACCTTCAAGTGATGAAGGGTATACTATGTACTGTGATGCTTCTTGAGTAGGATTGTGGTGTGTACTGATATAGAATGGGAGAGTGGTTGCTTATGCTTCACGGCAGAACTACCCTACCTATGACTTGGAAATGACAACTATGGTTTTTACTTTGAAGTTATAAAGGCATTATTTATATGGTGTGCCTTGTGAGATATACATCGACCACAAGAGCTTAAAGTATATCTTTCAATAAAGAGACTTGAATTTGAGACAGAGGAGATGGATGGAACTTTGAAAGATTATGATTACTCTATTTTTTACCATCTAAGTAAAGAAAACATGGTAGCTGATGGACTGAGTAGGAAGTCAGTAGGTAGTCTTGTACACATTAGCACAAAAAGGAGGCCAATAATTATAGAGCTGCATGGACTGATTGATCGGGGGTTGCAGTTGAAAGTGACCAAGAAGTGTTTTTTAGCTCAATTTAGAGTACAATCAGTATACTTGGATAGAGTTGAAGTAGCTCAAATAAGAGATCCATAATTATAGAAGATTATGTTTGAGGTGCAACAAAGTCAATCTAAAGACTTTGTTATTGACAGTGGGGGCACGTTATGTTTGGGCACAAGGTTGTGTGTACCTTATGTGGATGATTATAGGAAGGAGATTATGGAGGAAGCCTATTTTTCTGCTTATAGTGTTCATTTAAGTTCTACCAAGATGTATCATGATTTGAAGGATACATATTAGTGGAATGGGATGAAGAGAGACATTACATAATTTATGTCCAAGTGTCTCACTTGTTAGCAGGTGAAGTTGGAACATTATAGGCCTTTAGGATTATTGCAACAATTACCTATCCCAGAGTGGAAGTGGGATATGATTGCTATGGATTTTGTAGGTGGATTGCCTCGTACGTCAACTGGCTATGATGCTATCTGGGTTATAATTGACTGACTGACTAAGTCAGCTCACTTTCTGCCAATTAAGAAGACCTATTGTACTGACAGGTTGGCAAGATTGTATGTCAATCAGATTGTTTGTCTCCATGGAGTACCAGTTAGTATAGTGTCTGACAAAGGAGCCACTTTTACTTTAGTCTTTTGGCAAGAATTACATAAGGCTTTAGGTACAAAGTTGGACTTTAGCACAACTTTTCATCCTTAAACTGATGGTCAATCTGAGAGGACCATTTAGACTTTGAAGGATATGCTACGGATGTGTGTGATGGACTTTGGTGGCCATTGGGACGTACACTTGCCATTAATAGAATTTGCATATAACAACAGTTATCATGCTAGTATTGAAATGGCTCCTTATGAAGCACTGTATGGAAGGAAGTGCATATCACCTTTGTATTGGGAAGTTGGCGAGAGACAATTAACAAGATCAGAATTGGTGTAGGTGACTTCTTTGAAAGTTCCTATCATTCAACAGAGGTTCAGGATAGCCTTCAGTCAGAAGAGCTATGCAGATCCTAATAGGAAGGATGTATCATTCTCTGTTGGAGACTTAGTGTTTCTTAATGTGTCTCTAATGAAAGGAGTGATGAGGTTTGGTAAAAGGGGTAAACTAGCTCCTAGATATTGTAATGACCGATATTTTAAATAATATAAATAGATTTTAGGATATGCAGTGTTAATAAAATTTTAAATTTTATTTATATATTATTGTTAACTGTGTATATTTTTCATTTATTTTATTTTAAAAGTTTTATTTACGTAAAATAATTTATTTGGGAACTCTAGTATTTAAAAATATTAATGATATTAATAATACTATTGTCACTATTATTATTATTTTCATTATTACTAGTGTATTGTGCATTATTTTATCATTATTTTAATTATTATTTTTGTTATTGATTGTTATTAACAATTGTTATTAATGTTATTATTTTAACTAAGGTTATTCTAGTATTATTGTATGTTATTAGTATTATATTATATTATGTGTACTTATGTGTGTTATGTGTGTGTGTGTGTGTGTGTGTGTGTGTGTGTATATATATATATATATATATATATGTTAGTTTAAGTGAATGTTGAGTGTATATATATATAAAAAGTGTAAAGATTAGTTAAAAACTCGATCAAACCCCCTACCCTCCCCTCCTTTCTTCTTTTTTCCTTTTCTCCTCTCCTTCCTGTTTTCTTCCTGTTACTGTATGAACCTGAACTAGGAGCCACCCACGCCTCATCGAACCACCACCACTCACCACCATTATCTTCCTCCTTCCTCTAGACGTTAATCGTCGTTGCTGACCACGCTTGAAGCCGCCAGAACTCGCATGAAGCAATAGCAACCGAGAGGAAGCTCACATCATCGACATCGACTCTGGTGGACCTAGCTTGTGCTCTTAGGATTGTCGAACTCTTTGAGCTATGGTGACTCCATTTCTAAGCTCCATTGAAGCTCAATCTCCCTTAGTTTTCAGTTCTAACAAGATTTTTATTTATGTCTATTTAGGGTTTTATATTTTTATTTAATTTTTGGCTTTGATCCATGGATTTTCTCTTTAATAATGTTGTTTAGAATAGCTCAAGCTTCTCAAAAATAATTTTTGTGTATTTTTTTCTTTAATTTGAATAATGGGTATTATTGAATATTTTAATAATATAAATTGAATTTTTGTTAATTTTTTAATTAATTATTTTGGGTGAAATTTTGAGTCTGTTAGTGTTAGTAATTTAAGTTAGTAATTTTAGTATTAATAAAATAATTTTTAGTGAATTTCTATAATTTTTGAGAAATTATTAGTATTGTGTGATTTTTGGAATTATAGGTTAATTGTGTAATTTTGTTGAAAATATAGTTAAATAACATGTTTTAAATTATTTTAGAATTTTATAGGGTATTAAAATAATTTTTATAAATTATTTACTATTTTTAACTAATTAATACTAAATTTTGAAAATTATATTCAAATAATAAATTATTTACCATTTTGTTATTAAATAAGTTTTTAACTAATTTTATAATGTATTTAAACTAATTGAATATTTAAATGTGAATTTGACTATTTATATTGAATATTTAAAAATTGGACTTTTATAAAATTATATAAATTATTTAAGATTTTTATTAACTATTGTGAAAAATATTTATATTTAGTGTTTTGAGGTTTAAATAAATTATATTGTGGCATTTTAATTATTTTTGTGGATTTTTAAGGAATTTAATATATTTTTATTTAATATTTATTTTTATCGTGTATTGTAAACCTCGATTGGGAATTGAGTAGTTCGGGGTCCCAACCCGAGGTGTTGAGCCATTATGAAGTTTAGAAATGTGTTTGTTTTTTTTTTTTTGTAGGATCAGCTTGAAGCGGGTAGAATTGTATAACCCTAGTCTTTAGGACTTAGTATAGAGTAAGTAGGGTGCCAAACACTCGGGAATTTTTGGGCAATTCTATATTAACCGAATAATTACTTAGATGGATAGGCAAAACTAAATCAAAATAAATTAAAGAATCTAATTACTACTAATTTACTATAATGCTAAGCAGAAATAAAATGTAAATATATATAAGAGAAGCACAATTCAGAATGTAAATAAAAACTTATAAAAGATTATCGTAAAACATATTGATTGGAAATTAGTGCATATAATCTTTAAAAGAAATTCTCATTGTCAATTTAAAGTTAGAGTCTCTAAAGGTAACTCTCGTTATCAATTAGAAGTATTTCCTCTTAGAGTCTGCAAGCCCTTTCATTGTATTATAGAGATAAGATAAAATCATAAATCACATTATACCAATAAATCCTTAAAAGCAACTCTCGTTGTTGATTAAGGATGATTTCGTCTAGAGTCTACAATCAAACTTGTGTCTTTGTAGAGAGAGACAAAAATCAAAAAGTAATTATACTAATTATTTTCCCTTAAAATGAATTTCTTGTCTCCAAATAAATCAAATTCTTAAGTAATTTCAATTATATGTCCACCAACTTACTCCAACTCTCATTATAAGTAATTTTGATTAAAATAAGTTACATATGGTGATCAATCATAATTAACTTAATTAAGCACTAATTGAAATTAAATGATAAACAAAATAAGATAGAAAATATAGTTCTTATTTAATTCATCATTGCTTCTCAAACAAGACTTAAACAAGAAACATAGTTAGAGAATAATAAGAAAAGAAGAAAGACAATTGATAAAACCCTTTTTACTAAATCTTTTAGTACTTGCTTTATGTGAAGTAATCTTCTCTTTTTGCTTCTTACTTGATCTCCTTTTAGTTGATCTTCAAAAAACTAAGTCTAAGCAATAATTGCTCTAATGAAGTTATATATTCTTTTAAATCATCCCCTTTCTCAGGTCACAATTAATCTATATATAGACCCTATAGGTGGTTAAAAGGAGTTACAATTGGAAAGGTACCCTTTTAAATGAAGGGTCATAACTCTATGTAAATATAGAAACTTCTAGGGCAATTTTTTCCTTTTTGATGACCTTATCCTGAGAACATCCCATCATGAAAGTTATATATCTCTAAGTTATCTTTCTAGAGCAACTCGAATCACCTCATTTGGATGTTTGTAGAGGAAAACTCGGTCCTTCTGGATGTGATTAAGTTTGATGTGATTCTAGGAATGGATTGGTTACCCAGTATTATGCTTTTATGGATTGTTGAGAAAAAGAACTAATTTTTAGAATTCCAAGTAAAGAGGAATTCAGATTCAGAGGTAATGAGAATCTCATACCTCATAACCTTATTTCTGCTATTACAACTAGGAAGATGCTTAGTAGAGGGTGTCAAGGTTGTCTATCTGTAGTAGGAGATGTTTAAGCAGAAATGGGATCAGTAGAAAGGGCACTAGTGGTACGTGAATTCTCTGATGTTTTTCCAGAGGAGTTACTTGGATTGCAACCTGATAGAGAGATAGAATTCTATATTGATGTTGTGCCCGGTACAAATCCTATCTCTATGCCACCTTATAAGATGGCACTTGCAGAGCTAAAGGAGCTAAAGGAGCAATTGTATGAATTATTGGATAAGGGTTTTATTTAGCCTAGCACATCTCCTTAGGGTGCTTCAGTTCTTTTTGTGAAGAAGAAGGATGGTAGTTTTTGACTCTGTATTGACTATAGACAATTGAATAAGGCTACCATCAAGAACAAGTATCCACTCCCCAGGATTGATGATTTGTCTGATCAATTGCAAGGAGCTCGGTATTTCTCTAAGATTGACTTGAGATATGGGTATCATCATCTGAGGATGTACCCAAGACAACATTTTGGACTAGGTATGGCCACTATGAATTCCAAGTGATGTCCTTTGGGTTGACTAATGCCCCAGTAACCTTTATGAACTTGATGAATATGGTGTTTAGGCCATTCTTGGACTGATTTATGATTGTGTTTATTGATGAAATTTTGGTTTATTCCAAGAATAAGGCAGAGCATGTGATGCATTTGAGATTAGTGTTGCAGACTTTGAGAGAGCACCAGCTGTATGCCAAGTTTTTAAAATGTGAATTCTAGTTAAACCAAGTGGCCTCCTTAGGCCATGTGGTATCCAAAGATGGCATTCAAGTAGATCCCAAGAAGATAGAGGCGATCACTAACTGGCCAAGACCCACAATGATTACAGAAGTGAGAAGTTTTTGAGGTTTAGTAGGTTATTACAGGAGATTTGTGAAGGATTTCTCTAGAATTGTCTCACCTTTGACCAGACTGACCCAGAAGAATGTTAAGTTCATGTCAACAGATAGATGTGAGGAGCATTTTCAATTGCTTAAGGATTTATTGACTTTGGCTCCAGTGATGACATTGCCTTATGAAGGAGATGGATACACGGTGTATTATGATACTTCCCGAGTAGGATTGGGCTATGTGCTAATGCAGAATGGCAGAGTGGTTGCTTATGCTTTAAGGCAGCTGAAAAAAGCATGAGTAGAATTATCCTACTCATGATATGGAGATGGTAGCAGTTGTATTTGCACTAAAGATTTGGAGGCATTACCTGTACATTGTCACTTGTGAAATATACATCGACCAGAAGAGCTTGAAGTATATCTTCTAGCAGAGGGATTTGGACCTAAGGCAAAAAAGATGGATGGAACTTCTAAAGGATTATGATTGTTCGATTCTTTACCATCCAGGCAAAGCGAATGTAGTAGCAGATGTGTTGAGCAAAAAATCAACAAGCAGTCTCATCCATATCAGTACTGAAAGGAGGCCAATTATTCAGGAGATGCATGAGCTTGTTAATAAGGGTTTGCAGTGGAAAGTGACTAAAAAATGTCTTTTAGCTCAGTTCAGGGTACGATCAGTGTACTTGGATAAAGTTAAAGCAGCTCAAAGAAGGGACCCATAGCTGTAGAGAATCATGTTTGAGGTACAATAGGGTCAATCCAAAGAGTTTATGATTGATATTAAAGGTGTTCTAAGCTTGGGTACTCGGTTGTGTGTGCTAGACATTGATGATTTGAGGAAAGAGATCTTAGAAGAGGCACATTTTTCTGCTTACAGTATTCATCTAGGTTCCACCAAGATGTATCATAATTTAAAGGATAAATACTGGTGGAATGGAATGAAGAAAGATTTTGTAGAATTTGTATCTAGGTGTCTCACATGTCAGTAGGTGAAGCTAGAGCATCAGAGGCCCTTAGGATTGTTACAGCCCATGCCTATCCCAAAGTGGAAGTGGGATATGACTGCCATGGATTTTATGACTAGTTTGTCTTAGACGACGGGTGGATTTGATGCAGTTTGGGTGATAGTTGACAGGTTAACCAAGTCAGCTCACTTTCTACCAATAAAGAAGACATACTCCACTAATAGGTTGGCACGGTTGTATGTCAACATAATTGTTTCTCTTCATAGAGTTCCAATGAGCATAATATCTAACAAAGGAGCCACTTTTACATCAATTTTCTAGCAAGAGTTACATAAAGCCTTGGATACAAGGTTAGACATTAGTACAGCATTCCATCCTCAAACTGTTGGTCAGTCAGAAAGGACCATTCAGACTTTAGAGGATATGCTCAAAATATGTGTGATGGATTTTGTAGGTCAATGGGATAACCACTTGCCACTGATTGAATTTTCATATAACAATAGCTATCATGCAAGTATTGAAATGGCTTTGTATGAAGCGATGTATGGTAGAAAGTGCATATCACCTTTATGTTAGGAAATTGGTGAGAGACAACTGACAGGTCTAGAGATGGTACATATTACTTCTGAGAAGGTCCCTATCATTCAACAGAGGTTGAGGATAACTTTCAACATGCAAAAGAGTTATGCTAATCCTAGAAGGAAAGATGTTTCCTTTCTAGTTGGAGATATGGTGTTTCTGAAGGTTTCTCCAATGAAAGGAGTCATGAGGTTCGGTAAGAAGGGTAAGTTGGCTCCTAGATACATTGGACCTTTCGAGATATGCTCACAAGTTGGAGAAGTGTCCTATAGACTAGTGTTACCATCTAAATTATCTTGAATCCACCCAATGTTCCATATGTCTATGCTGAGAAAATATATTCCTGATCCTTCTCACATACTTCAGCCTCAAGCAGTGGAGCTCAGCAAAGATCTATCTTACGAGGAGTAACCAGTGGTGATTGTGGATCGCCAGGTACATCAGCTTTGCTCTAGGGGACTTCCGATGGTAAAAGTACTATGGAGTAACCACACAACAGAAGACTGTACGTGGGAGACAAAATCCGAGATGCAAGCCGCTTATCCCTATTTTTTTCATTAATAAACCTTGTTTTTTCTTGCTTTTCTTTGAATTCAAGGACGAATTCTTATAAGGAGGGAAGATTGTAATGACCGATAATTTAAATAATATAAATATATTTTGAGACATGCAATATTAATAAATTTTTAATTTTTATTTATATATTATTATTAATTGTGTATATTTTTTATTTATTTTATTTTAAAAGTTTTATTTACGTAAAATAATTTATTCAAGAACTCTAGTATTTAAAAATATTAAAGATATTAATAATACTATTGTCACTATTATTATTATTATTATTATTTTCATTATTACTAGTGTGCATGTGCATTATTTTATTATTATTTTAATTATTATTTTTGTTGTTGATTATTATTATTATTAATTGTTATTATTTTAACTAGGGTTATTCTAGTATTATATTATATTATGTGTACTTGTGTGTGTTATGTATATATATATATATATATATATATATATATATATATATATATATATATATATATATATAAAGTGTAAAGAATAGTCAAAAACCCGGTCAACCCCCTACCCACCCCTCCTTTCTTCTTCTTTTCTTTTCTCCTCTCCTTCATGTTTTCTTCCTGTCATTGTGCGAACCCAAACTAGGAGCCACCCACGCCTTATCGGACCACCACCACTCACCACCATCATCTTCCTCCTTCCTCTAGACGTCGATCGCCGCTGCTCACCTTGCTTGAAGCCGCCAGAACTCGCGTGAAGCAACAGTAGCTGAGAGGAAGTTCACGTCGCTGATGTTGACTCTAGTGGACCTAGCTTATGCTCTTGGGTTTATTGGACTCCTTGAGCTACAGTGAGTCCATTTCTAAGCTCCATTAAAGCTTAATCTCCCTTAGTTTTGAGTTCTAGCAACATTTTTATTTATGTCCATTTAGGGTTTTATATTTTTATTTAATTTTTGGCTTTGATCCACGGATTTTCTCTTTAGTAATTTTGTTTAGAATAGCTCAAGCTTCTCAATAATTTTGGTGTACTTTTTATTTAATTTGAATAATGGGTATTTTTGAATATTTTAATAATATAAATTGAATTTTTGTTAATTTTTTTAATTAATTATTTTGGGTGAAAATTTGAGTTAGTTAGTGTTAGTAATTTTAGTATTAATAAAATAATTTTTAGTGAATTTATATAATTTTTGAGAAATTATTAGTATTATGTGATTTTTGGAATTATAGGTTCATTGTGTAATTTTTTTGAAAATATAGTTAAATAATATGTTTTAAATGATTTTATAATTTTATAGGGTATTAAAATAATTTTTATAAATTATTTACTATTTTTAACTAATTAATACTAAATTTTGAAAATTATATTCAAATAATAAATTATTTACTATTTTTGTGATTAAATGAGTTTTTAACTAATTTTATAATATATTTAAACTAATTGAGTATTTAAATGTGAATTTGACTATTTCTATTGAATATTTGAAAAAATTGGTTTTTTATAAAATTATATAAATTATTTGAGATTTTTATTAACTATTGTGAAAAATATGTATATTTAGTGTTTTGAGCTTTAAATAAATTATATTGTGGCATTTTAATTATTTTTGTGAATTTTTAAGGAATTTAATATATTTTTATTTAATATTTATTTTTATCGCATATTGTGAACCTCGATTGGGAATTGAGTAGTTCGGAGTCTCAACCTGAGGTGTTGAGCTATTGTGAAGTTTAGAAGTGTGTTTTTCTTGTAGGATCAACTCTACTGTTAGTAGAGAGATGTCCATTTTACAGAGGAGACTCTGTCAAATTTTTGATAAATTTCTCGTAAAACATGACATCGAGATGATCCTAAGTTTTGAATTCTAGGTTTGAGTCGAGTCTTTCTTAGAATTTCTAAAAGTTAGGGTTTCTATATTTTTTATAGTCATTTTTATTTTCTGTCTTTTACCCGCCCCTCCAATTGCGTTTATCAGTCGAGATCGGACATGACGTAGCAGAGGAGCGCATCCATCTAGTAAGTTAATATTCAATTTGCATGTTGGATTTTCAAATTATGTACACAAAATTCTAATGAATTTAAATTTCATGAAATTCAAGTGGGTATTCTTTAAATGATGTTGCATGACATAATTTATAGTTGGTTTATTTATTTTTATTTATTGTAATTTTCCTTATTTTATTTGTCTTCATTTATTTTAAATAAAATACAATAAAATGGGTTACCTGATAGGTTTCATGAGGACCGTGTGTGCACCAGTAAAATATTGGGTCACATTGATTGTAGTACTGAGACCGAAGGTCTGGTGATGCTTTGCTATTGGACACTGCCAGTAATATAATATTTTATTATATTTAATAAATCATTAGGGCCGATGGTCTGGTGATGCTTTGCTCTCGGACATGGCCAGTGATATTGGATTAAGTGACGTGACTACAACTATACATCCTGGTGATGCTTTGCTCTCGGGATCCGGTAGTCTTGGATATAAGTAAGCCGAATGGCTGTTAGAATTGAGGACTAGGGTTCTACCTAGTTTTTATACTAATGTTTTAAAAGTATTAAAAAAAATTATTTCGTCCTTTTGAAAAATGAATTTCTTATATGTATATCAAATTTTTTGAATAAAGTTATAAATATATTATACTTTCATAAAAACCTATTTTAACGAAGATTTTCAAACTACGTTCATTTCTTTTATTAGCTTACTCAGTGAGGTCTAACCCCTCTTAACTTATTTTTTTAGGAGTTTGGGAGTCTTTTCTTAGACCTATTTCCCTACGCCGAGTAGCTTCCTCATAGGCTATTTTATATAGGTCTACATAGTTTATGTTTGTAATAGTATCTGCGTACCACAGTAGAGTAATTGTATAACTGTATACTTTAATTTGGATATTATGTATTTGAGATTTATGCACTGAGATATTATTTTGTATAACTGATTATTACTATATTATGCATGATGATGGTATGGTTTATTTAAATTGAGAAAAATCAGTTTGATAATGTGCATCATGATTTATTTATTGTATTTTAAAGTTTTAAAGGTGACATGTTCCACATTTTTCTTTTAAGGATTACTATGAGTTTTGGTAGCTTTAAGCTTTCCCGTTCCCTAGTACCGGTCACGTGCCCCATGGGTTCAGGTCATGACAAATACATTGGACCCTTCGAGATTCGATCGAGAGTTGGCGAAATGGCATACATATTTGTATTACCATCGAAGTTGTCTCGAATTCATCCAGTGTTCCCTGTATCGATGTTAGGGAAGTATATTTCTGATCCTTCGCACGTCCTTCGGCCTCAAACAGTGTAGCTCAGCGAGGATTTGACGTATGAAGAGTACTTAGTGGAGATAGTGGATCGCCAAGTTTGTCAACTTCATACTAAAGAGATTCCAATATTGAAGGTGCTATGGAGCAACCATGCAATGGAGGACTGCACGTGGGAGGTAGAGGCAAGAATGCATGCAGCGTACCCTTATCTTTTTCAATAGAAAATATTTGTATTACTTTTTATTCATTTAAATTTGAGGATGAATTTTTTTTAAGGAGGAGAGACTGTAAAGACCCAAATATATTTATATTTATATTAAAAGTGGATTATTAAGTTTGATTATTCATGAAATTTAATTTAAAATTTTTAACGTCGAATATTATTTTAATATTATTATTATTTTGGGATTAATTGGTGTTACTGTTGTTTTTATTGATAAAGGTTTACTTATATATATATATATATATATATATATATATATATATATATATATATTATTATTATTATTATTATTATACTTTTGTCTTTTTCTTTTTTTTTGTTAAAAAAAGGTGACAGCATGAAAATTTTCAAGCAACTCTTCTTCCTCACCATTTCCATTTCTTTTTTCTTCCTTTTCTTTTTCCTTCCGCCATAGCTACTGCACCTCCGCCACCAACTCCTCCATAACATGCCAGTAACAGCCCAGCTCCTCCATAACATGCCGGTAGCAGCCCCATCTTGTCCTTTTTCCCATTTTGCACATATTTGGCCAAATTTCTTTTAGCCTCCGGTGAAGATTCCAACATCAGATCATCGTGATTCTGGTGTCTATGGATTCCTCATCTCCCAAACTTCAATAATCTACACACGGATTGTCAATCCATTGTCCAGATCGTTGTAGATCGAGGTAAATGTAAATTGTGTATTTTTAGTATTTTGATGATTTCTGAATTTTTGATTGAGTTTTAGGCTTAATTTCCTTTAGTAATATTGTTGTAGAGATTATTAGCTATGTAAAGGTGATTTTTGTTCAATTTTCTAAAATTATTTGGAAAAATTTGAATGTTCCAGGTGTCGGTTACTATTCACATCATCTCGGGATACAAATCTTTCTTATTTTTATTAAATTCTATATATTTTTTTGAGTTTATCTTGTGAAGGAAGTTTGTTAAAATTAATTATAGATTTTTAGTTATGATTTTTTAAAAGTTTATGTGAAATGTGAATTTTTAGAGAAAATTGTATAAATTGATTTTAATTGGGTTTTAGTAAATTTGTAGTTAAAATACTGTTTATAATGATAATTTAATTTTAGAAGGCATGAAATAATTTTATTAGTTAAATTAGTATTTATATATATATTGTTAATTATAGATTAATTTTTCTGAAAATAATATAATGTATATAAATATTATAGTATTTGATTATTTGGTAAATTTACTAGATATTAGTCCTAATATACATTTTTTATGAATTTCTGAAATTTTATAATTTATAATTCTTAAATATAGATATTATATTTAAATAAGGAATTTTATTGGATTAAATGAAAATTTGAATTTTTGTATATTATTATTTAAAAGAATTTATTTTATAACCAAATTAGATTTTGATAAAATTTTGCTTTGTATTTTTATGATTTAAATTAGTTTTGGTGGTAATGTTTTGGTGATCTCGTTCTAGAATTGTGCATAGTTTCGGATTCCCATCCAAGTACAGAACTGTGTTGTGAATAGAAGTGTGTTTTCAAGCAAGAACGGCTCTACTTTTAGTAGAGAGATGTTTGTTTTACAAAGGATACTCTGCCGAATTTTCGATAAATTTCTCATAAAACGTAACATCAACCTGTGTCGAATTTCTAGTCTTTATCAACTTTGTGTCTTTGATTGAGTTAGTTTCATCAATTCCATAGTTTTCATAATTTCCAAGAATTTTCATAAATTTATTCTATTTTATTTTATTTTACGAGCATATTTTAAATAAATATTATTTATTTTAGAGAACTCCGGAATACAAGCTATAACGCCTGGGCAATAGAAAATGCATCGCCTGACACACTCAACATATGAGTTAATTTTATGAAATGTGTATTGTGCATATTTTTATTATTATTTTTAAATAATTAAATATAATTAAAAAATATTAAATTATTAAATTATGAATATATTTATAATGTCATATTCATTATCATTTATTATGTATTTGCTCGTATGAAATCGAAAGTATATTTAAAAGAAAATATTTTGTGATGTGTATTTTATTATTACTTAATCATTTGATTATTCATTATTTAATGATTTAATTGTTTATTTTATTTTATTTATTTATAATTTAAATTGATTTGAAGATAATGGTAAAACGTGCTACCTAGTGGGTGTCATTAGAACCATGTACGCACAGGTGAGATCTCAATTTATGTGTAATGTGAAATAGACTTAATGGAGTGTGTGCTCTCGGGCAAGTGTAAAAGGTTAGAGCTCGATAAAACTAGTGCTCTCAGGCTGAAAAAAAGGATGTAACTTGGCTGAGTTTACTCTCGGGACGGTAGTCACTTGGATTAAGCCAAAAGACTATTAAATTTAAGGTTTAGGTGTTCTACTAGATTTTTCACAAAAATAATTATTATATATATCTATTTACATGGATTTTATATTAAATTGATTTAAAAATTATAAATAGATTTTATTTAAATATTATTGTGAAAAAAATAAATAATTTTAAGAATTATAATTACTTTATTTACATTTATTTTCAAAAGAGGTTTTAATAAATGTTTTCATAAATCAACATGCATTTTATAGAATTAATTCACTTATTGAGGTTTGATTCCCCTCAACCTATTTTTTTTTTCAAAACCTCACAGTCAGCTCCATAATGTTCTCTATCTACGCTAAGTTCGTTCTTCACTGGCTGCACTTTGTCACAACTCAAACCCAGGGGCACGTGACCGGCACTAGGGAATAGGAAAGCATAAAGCCACCGAAACCCATAGTAAGCCTTTAAGGAAAAATTCGCGGAATTTTTTTTTTTTTACTTTGAATCCTTACAATAAATAATAAAATCTCAATGCATATTCTCAAATTGATTTTTCTTAATATAATTTAAATCATAATATCAGTGCATGGGATAAAATAAGCAAACATCAATTATATAAATAGTATCTCAATACGTAAGTTATGAGTACATTAAATCTTGGTTAAATATGCAGTTATACAATTTCCTCTACTACGGTACACGAAAGTAAATGCAATATAACTAGATAGACCTACGTAGAATAGCCGGTGACGAAGCTACACGGCGAAGAGAAGTAGGCCTAATAGTAAACTCCCAAACTCCTGAAAAAAATAAATTGAGGGGAGTCAGATCTCACTGAGTAAGTTAATAAAGAAAATGAATGTGATTTGAAAACCTCATTAAAATAAATTTTATGGAAATATAATATAATATAATTTTATTTAACCATTTGGTATACATATAATAAATCCATTTTTTTTAAAAAGAGAAGAAATAAATATTTAAATATCTTTTAAAATCATTTTAGTATAAAAATTTGGTAGAACCCAATTTATAAATTTTTAACAGTCATATGACTCACTTATATCCAAGACTGCCGGATCTTGAGAGCAAGGCATCATCAGGATACACAGCCGCAATCATATCTCTTAATCCAATATCACTGACGGTGTCCGAGAGCAAAGCATCACCAGACCATTGGCCCCAGTGATTTAATAATATAAATTAAAATTATACTGGCGGTGTCTGAGAGCAAAGCATCACCAGACCATCGGCCCCAGTGATATAATTAAATAATCACATATTTTACCGGTGCGCACACGGTCCTGATAAAACCCATCAGGTAGCCCGTTCTACCGTGGTTTATTTAAAGGATAAGAGAAAATAAACAAACCCATAAAATTACGATAAATAAAATAGGTAAATAAATAAAATAAAATAAATCAACTATAAATTAAATCATGCAAGATCATATGAATAATGCTTACTAGAATCTCATAAAATTAAATTCATAAGAATTTAATATAATTTAAATTAAAAATTCGACACTCAAATCAAATATTAACTTACAAGATAAAGGTGCTCCTCTGGCACGTCGTGTCCGACCTCGACTGGTAGATGCGACTAGAGGGGCAGCTAAAAGACAGAAAAGGAAATGACAATCAAAAAAAAAAAAAAGAAACCTCACTTCTAGAATTTTTAAGGAAGACTCGATTCGAATACAGAATAAAAATTTTAGGATTGACCCGGTGTCACATTTTACGAAAAATCTATCAAAAATTCGGTAGAGTTTTCTCTGTAAAACGGACATCCCTCTACCGAAGTAGAGTCAATCCTACAAATAAACACACTTCAAAATTCACAGTGGCACAACACCTCGGGTTGGGACCCCATACTACACAATTCCCAACCGAGGTTCACCAAAAATATACAAATAGCAAATACTAAATATTAATTTAGTAAATCACTAAAAATAATAATAATAAAATTAATAATAAATCATAATATAATTTATTTAATTCTTAAAACACTAAATAAAATTATTTTCCACTATAATTTAATAAAATTTCCAATAATAATGTAATATTAATAACAATCCAACTTTCCAAATATCCAATATAAAAATAGACAAATTCAAACTATAATTGCCCATCTAGATTAAATATACCAAAATATTAATTAAAAACTCATTCAAACCACAAAACAATAAATAATTTAATTTTAAATAAATTTTCAAAAATGGTTAGTATTAATTAACAAAAATAATAAATAATTTATAAAAATTATTTTAATACCACATTTTGTCTCAAAACAATTAAAACATAGTATTTAATTATCATATCTACAAAACACACCATTTATTCATTATATCAAAATTTACATAATATAATACTTTTCTAAATAAAATATTAGATAAATTAACAAAATCATTTTATAACTACTAAAATTACTAACATAATACTAACACTAATTTACTCCAATAATCAACCAAAAATAGTTAATTAATCACATTAACAAAATATACATAAAACTTAAAATACCTAAATAAATATACAAAAATTCCATAAAAATCAATTTAATTAATCTAAATTAATTTTGACATACTATTAACCAAAATTAACCCCAATTAAATTAAATCCACTAATATAAGTATAGATCAACTCAAAAATTAACCACATAATTAAAATAAAATTCTGGATAATTAGTAAATATAATAAAAATCAACACAAAATCAACTAACAACAGCCCTAAACAACTAAAAATCAACCTGAAAACTAACTAAAATCAACCAGAAATCAACTACAACAATTCTAACTAACTAACCCAAAACTCACTTACAACATAAATCTAGATGCAGAATAGAGCTGCTGCAGGAACCAGAGTTGCTGGACTGCTGCTTCCTCACGCTACCAGACCTTCTGCTGCTTCCGTTGTTGTTGTTTGGCGCTGCTTCACTGCGTGTTGTTGCTGCTACAGGTGAGGGAGGCTGTTGCTGTGCAGGGACAGCAAGGAGGAGAAGAAGCAGCTGCGGAAGATGGCAAAGCAAGGAGATGGCTGTGCTGGTGGAAGAAAAGAAGGTAGCAGAAGAAAAGAAAAAAAATCAACAAGGGAAAGAAAAATTTTTTATCCCGAGAGAGAAAAAGAAAAAAAACTTTTGACCAACTTTTTTTTTTTGGTCTGAAAAGTACTTTATATATACATATATTTAATAGTTAAAGTAATGCACAAACACACACACATATCTATATATATACAACAACAACAATAATAATACTAACTCTAGTAAAATAATGCTATAAATAAATATTTGAACAATTAAAATAATAAAGTATGTGCATAAGGATAAAATAATATGAAAATATTAATATTAATAGTTCCCAATGGAATTTTAAATTTAGTTCTTAAATATAATAATTTTAATATATGAAATATAACAATATAAAATAAAGATAATTTGTATTTTGAAAACCTCAATATTTATATAAATAATTTAAAATTTTCAGTTATTACAATTATATATGTTAGACTGATATATATATATTGTATAATTATATTTTAAACACCATAATAGTTATTTATTAAATATTTATTCAGATAAAAAATACGTAACTATAAATTTTTATTTAGCCGTTCGATTTTTTTAAATCGCGCCAAATTTACTAATTGCCGTTCAGATTCTAATAGTAATTAACTAGTACTTTAGTCTTTGTTTTTTTAAGGGTGCACAACTTATAAGTCTAAGCAAATGAAGACGGATAGAGACATTTAAGAAAACAAAACAAAACAAAAAACGCCAAAGAGATTTTTTTTTTTCTCCTTTTTGTGCACGCATGCGCATGCATTTATATATATATGTGTGAAAAATTTTGAAAAAAAAAATTAAATTGTAATAAATTGAATAATTTTAATTCAGAAACAAACTAAATGAAATTTTATGATTACTTAGTATGATACTAGATATTTATAAAAAATAACTAACTGAGAACTGTACTAAACCATACCGAATAGAAAATCAAATATAATATCGAATATTAATTTAATAAGTAATATATAGATATTAATAAATAGTAGTAAGTAGTAATTTAATTATATATTTTTAATTATATTGTCAAGTAATATACATTATAATAATATATGATAAAAAATAATATGTTTTGTGATTAAAATATAATAAATGTAATATCCCATATTTTTAAAATATTTTTACACTATACCGGGATATGCAGTGTTAATAATTTCTGTATATTATATTATATTTTTACGAGTTAATATGTATTTAAAACCTATTTTAATTACTGTATATTATTTTCAGTGTTTTACGTAAAATTTTCCCGGGACTTGCATTTTCGGGGAAATTTTCACGTAAACAATGTAATATTAATTATTTTAAATATATTTTCGGACTTGCATGAACTCATGCGTATTTTTAAATTATTAAATAAAGTCTATGTGGGTGTATATTTATTTAATTAGGGTTTAATGTATTACCCTAATATTTTATTATTTATTTATTTATTTATTGTCATTTAATTATTTTATTTATTATTAAATTATTTTATTATTATTTTATTAATAATTAATTATTTTCTTTTCTTTTTCTTTTTCTTTTTCTTTTTTTCTTTTTTCTTTTTCTTTTCTTTTTCTTTCTTTTCTTTTCTTTCTTTTTCTTTTTCTTCTTCTTCTTCTTCTTTCCTTCTCTCCCGCGCGCTCGACCACCACCCCTCACCGTCTGCAACTCCGGCCACCTATCGTCGGTGTGCCTCCCGGCTTGCCACCGCCGTTCCTAGCCGTCCCCCGCCGCCAGCAGCTCCCTTCCCCGGCGTCGGCAGCTTCATTTTTCCTCTTTTGGCCGAAATCTTCCCTTCGCCGTTTCTCCCTCCTCCGGCCACCGTTTTTGACACCGCCGGTCTTCATCGACTCTTTGAGGTCCGGTGAGTGTGATTCTAGCTTTGGTTTGAGCTAAAATGGTTTAGATTTGCTTAGGTTTCGATTTTTCAATTTCAGTCACATTAGGGTTTTTGATTTTTTTGAGCTTCGAATTGGATGATTCATGGAAACTCCCTTCACAAATGTTGTTCCTAGTAGCTCAATCTACATGTATGAATTTTTTTAGAATTTTTGGAGATTTTTTGGATTTTTGGGTATTTTTGAATATTTTTATAGTATTTTCTAATTTTCGGAAATTAATTATTTAAATTATGAAATTGGAGTTTATGGTTAAATTAGGTGTTGAAATGAATTATAGGAATTTATTTGGAATTTTTATGAATTTCTAAGTATTTATTTTGAATTATTGAAGTTTATGGAATTTTGGAAAAATTAGGTTAAATGTGTTTTATTTGAATTTAATTGGTTAATTGAGTTTAATTATTGATATTATTGATAAATATGTTGATAAATTTAATTTTTGATAATTGTATAATTTTTGGTGAATTTTTGAAGTAATTATAGTATATTTATATATATAGGGGTATTTTGGTAATTTTACCCTAAATTGTCTAAAAATGTAATTTAATTGGTTTTAATAATTATTTAAGGTATAAAATTGATTTCTATAAATTATTTGGTATTTTTAACTAATTAAAACTATTTTTCGTGAATTATTTTCAATTATATATATAATATACGGTTTTACTAATAAAATGAGTTTTTATCGGTTTTTACAATGTTTTAAGGTTAATTATGTAATTTTTACCTATGAGATGTATTTCTATGTTGTAAGGATATTTTTGGTATATCTGGAATTATTCTGTGATTGTGGACCCCGGTCAGTAGATTCTAGTCTGGAGTCCGACCGAGGGATTGTGGATTGTGTTGAGCTTATTTTTCGAAGTGTGTTTCCTTGCAGGGTCGGCTCTACTCTTTTGAGTAGAGAGATGTCCGTTTTACAGGGGAGGTTCTGTCGGATTTTCGGTAGAATTCTCATAAAACGTGATATCCAGTCGAACTCTAATTTCCGATTCTGTGTTTAATACTCTAGATTGAATTCTAGGATTTCTGTTAGGTTTATTCTAATGTCGGTTATTTATTGCTTGTTTAGTTGCGCCGAGACCGAGGGCTAGTGGACCAGGCCCGTCGGACCTATCTCGTGGAGCGCATTAGGTGAGTTACTATACTATATATATATGCTTAGGATGCATGATTTAGAAACGCATGTTTTATGTTGATTAAATATGCATAAATAAATTGATTATTTCTTAAGTTTACATTAAGTATATTTTTGGTTTATTTTTAGTATATAATAAATTATATACATGTTTTATTAATAAAATATATTTAAAATATTTTTAAATATATTTTTAGTTTAATTTATGATTTGATTGGATTTATTTGACATATATATACTCGAAATATACCTGGTTTACGTTTGGTATATTTCCGGTATATATATGGTTTATATTATTATTTTATTTAAATTCATGCATCATTTATTGTGAATGAATGTTTTATATTTAATGATGAAGGATATCAATAGAACGTGCTACCTAGTGGGTAGCACTAGGACCGAGTACGTACCGGTACGCCTATAGCTTTAGGCTATGTTACTAACTATTTTGTGGATATTGGTTTGATATGATTATTGATATGTGTGAGATGTGGTTTGGGTGTGATTGCTGGAGCTCGGTTGACTAAGTGTCTCGGGGCCAATCACACTGGCAGTCAGACTGCTGGAGCTCGGTTGACTTAGTGTCTCGGGGCCAGTCTACTGTCTAAATGGATTAAGTGGATATATTTGGAATAAGTGAGCCTGTATGGCTAGAGTGTTGTTTAACACTATTTTCTGAGGTTGCGATATTCTAGGGTTCTATGTGATCCTTCATAAAAGATGATTTTCAATAAAATATATAAAAATGATTTTTATTGCATCTGTGTGTAATTGTCTGTATATGTACATAGTATATATATACTGTTGATTGTATGCATTATCACTTAGTGTGTATGTATATATATTATAGTAATTCACTCAGTGAGGTCTGACTCCCCTCCGTTGACTATTTTTCAGGAGAGTCAACTTCTTCAGACCTCAGTAGCAGGTCGATACGCCGGATTTCTTCCGCCCCGACTTCTTTATGTAAATCATTTACTTGAGTCTTATTTATTTTATCTAGACACTGCAGTAGTTGTGAATTAAAGTGTGGGATTTCATGTATTTTATTTAAAGAGATGTATTATATTGAAACTGGATTTGTATTAAAAAAAGATTTATATATCTATGAGATGAGATTTTGATTTAAATCCAGTTGATGTGAATAATATTATGATATTATGATTTTTATTTCCGCTGCATATTATATTGTTATTGTTATTATTGCATGTTTATTTTATTTTTAGGCTTACTACGGGTTCCGGATTCGAAAAAAAAAAAATTCCCGTTCCCTAGCGCCGGTCATGGCCCCTGTTTTGGGTCGTGACAATAAATAAATAGTTAACAAAATATTTTCGTTAATTTTATTATTATCAATAATATTATCATTGTTATTACTACTACTACTATTATTATTATTTAATTAACAAGTAAAAAATATGAAATATCTATTATATTACAATTTGAACTTAAAATATAAAAAATAAAAAATTCACATTGCATCGTTTGAAATAATTCAATTGACAAATAAGAATGCGAAATGTCAATTATAACACACTTTAAACATAAAATATGAGATATAAGAAAATTATTATTATTATCAACAAGAAGTAAAAATGTGGAATGCATATTATATTTCAATTTAAACTAACTAAAATATACAAATAAGAAAATTAAAATTATATAATTTTTAATTATAAATGTGTTGTTATTATCATATTTGATAACTTATTAATTATTATTTTAGTAAGTAATATAATCTTATTGATGTTATTTAAAATTAATGAGCTAAATAATTTTATTATATTTAATAACTTATTAATTATTATTATTATTAAGTAAAATAATTTTATTGATATTATTTAAAATTAATAAGCTAAATAATATTATTATAATTATTATTTTGCTACATAATAATATTGTAATATCTCGTGTTTTTAAAATATTTTTACACTGTACCGGGATATACAGTGTTAATAATTCGTGTATATATATGCGATATTTTTACGAGTTAATATGTATTTAAAACCTATTTAAATTACTGTGTATTATTTCCAGTGTTTTACGTAAAAATTTTTCGGGACTTGCATTTTCGGGGAAATTTTCACGTAAACAATGTATTATTAATTATTTTAAATGTATTTTTGGACTTGCATGAACTCATACGTATTTTTAAAATACTAAATAAAGCCTATGTGTGTAAATATTTATTTAATTAGGGTTTAATGTATTACCCTAATATTTTATTATTTATTTATTAATTTATTGTTATTTAATTATTTTATTTATTATTAAATTATTAAAAAAATTTTATTATTATTTTATTATTATTTAATTATTTTATTTGCTTTTTCTTTTTCTTTTTTTTTCTTTCTTTTCTTTTTTTTCTTTTCCTTTTCTTTTCTTTTTCTTTTCTTTCTTTTTCTTTTTCTTTTTCTTCTTCTTCTTTTTCTTCTTCTTCTTTCTTTCCCTCCCGCGCCCGACCACCACCCACCCTTCCCTCACTGCTGCAACTCCGGTCACCTACCGTCGGTGTGCCTCCCGGCTTGCCACCGCCGTTCCCAGTCGTCCCCCGTCACTAGCAGCTCCCTTCCCCGGCGCCGGCAGCCCCATTTTCCTCTTTTAGCCGAAAATCGTCCCTTTGTCGTTTCTCCCCATTTTCGGTCACCGTTTTCGACACCGCCGGTCTCTTTCTTCTCCTTGAGCTCCGGTGAGTGTGATTCTAGCTTTTTTTTTGAGCTAAAATGGTTTAGATTTGCTTAGGTTTTGATTTTTCAATTTCGGTCACATTAGGGTTTTCGATTTTTTTGAGCTTCGAATTGATTGATTCATGAAAACTCCCTTCACAAATGTTGTTCCTAGTAGCTCAATCTACATGTATGAATTTTTGTAGAATTTTTGAAGATTTTTGAATATTTTAATATTATTTTCTAATTTTTGGAAATTAATTATTTAAATTATGAAATTGGAGTTTATGGTTAGATTAGGTGTTGAAATGAATTATAGGAATTTATTTGGAATTTTTATGAATTTCTAAGTATTTATTTTGAATTATTGAAGTTTATGTTAATTTGAAAAATTAGGTTAAATGTGTTTTTAATTGAATTTAATTGGTTAAATAAGCTTAATTATTAATATTATGGATGAATATGTTGATAAAATTAATTTTGGATAATTGTATGATTTTTGGTGAATTTTTGAAGTAATTTAAGTATATTTATATATATAGGGGTATTTTGGTAATTTTACCCTAAATTGTCTAAAAATGTAATTTAATCGGTTTTAATAGTTATTTAAGGTATAAAAATGATTTCTACAAATTAATTAGTATTTTTAACTAATTAAAACTATTTTTCGTGAATTATTTTCAATTATATATATAATATACGATTTTTCTAATAAAATGAGTTTTTATTAATTTTTATAGTGTTTAGAGGTTAATTATGTAATTTCTACTTATAAAATGAATTTCTATGTTGTAAGGATATTTTTGGTATTTTTGAAATTATTCTGTGTTAAATACTCTAGATCGAATTTTAGGATTTCTGTTAGGGTTTATTCTGATGTCTATTATTTATTGTTTGTTTAGTTGCGTCGAGACCGAGGGCTAGTGGACCAGGCCCGTCGGACCTGTCTCGTGGAGCGCATTAGGTGAGTTACTATACTATATATATATGCTTAGGATGCATGATTTAGAAATGCATGTTTTATGTTGATTAAATATGCATAAATAATTTGATTATTTCTTAAGTTTATATTAAGTATATTTTTGGTATATAATAAATTATATGCATGTTTTGTAAATAAAATATATTTAAAATGTTTTTAAATATATTTCCAACTAAATTTATAATTTGATTGAATTCATTTGACATATATATACTCAAAATATACCTGGTTTACTTTTGGTATATTTCCGGTGTATATATGGTTTATGTTATTATTTTATTGAAATTCATGCATCATTTATTTTTGTGAATGAATGTTTTATATTTAATGATGAAGGATATCGATAGAACGTGCTACCTAGTGGGCAGCACTAGGACCAAGTACGTACCGGTACGTTTATAGAATTTAGGCTATATTACTAACCATTTGTGGATATTGATTGAATATGATTAATTGATGTGTGAGATATGGTTTGGAGGTGTGATTGCTGGAGCTCGGTTGACCAAGTGTCTCGGGGCCAATCACACTGGCAGTCAGACTGCTGGAGCTCGGTTGACTTAGTGTCTCGGGGCCAGTCTACTGTCTAAATGGATTAAGTGGATATATTTGGATTAAGTGAGCCTGTATGGCTAGAGTGTTTTCTAACACTATTTTTGAGGTTGCGTTATTCTAGGGTTCTATACAATCCTTCATAAACTGGGATTTTCAATAAAATATATAAAAATGATTTTCTGCATCTGTGTGAAATTGCCTGTATATATATTAGATATATATATATATATTGTTGATTATATGCATTGTCACTTAGTGTGTATGTATATATATTATAGTAATTCACTCAGTGAGGTCTGACTCCCCTCCATTAACTATTTTTCAGGAGAGTCAACTTCCTCAGACCTCAGTAGCAGGTCGATACGCCGGATTTCTTCCGCCCCGGCTTCTTTATGTAAATTATCTACTTGAGTCTTATTTATTTTATCTAGACACTGCAGTAGTTGTGAATTAAAGTATTGGATTTCATGTATTTTATTTAAAGAGATGTATTATATTGAAACTGGATTTGTATTAAAGAGACTTTATATATGTGATGAGATTTGATTTAAATCCAGTGATGAAAATGTTATTATGATATTTAAGATTTTTTTTATTTTCGCTGCATATTATATGGTTATTGTTATTATTGCATGATTTATTTTATTTTAGGCTTGCTACGGGTTCCGGATTCGAAAGAATTCATGTTCCCTAGCGCCGGTCATGGCCCCTGTTTTGGGTCATGACAAAGTTGGTATCAAAGTGGAGTTCTGTGTCAGGGCTTAGTTATGTGAGTTGTGGCCCTAGTTTTCAAAGTTGTGTTTTCTGTTGGACTACTGCAGTGTATTAGGTTCGAGTATGTCTTGATAAGTATTCCTTGCTATAGTTTTCTGCGTTATCCCTCCGTTGTCTGTTTTGTCTGAATCTTTTCGTTTGTCTTTTCAGTATGAGGAGGCGAGCGCGTGTCGCTCCACCGGTCGTTGAGGCCGAGGATGATGAGTCTTTTCAGGATGAGGTTTTACCTCCTAAGCAGCCAGTTAGACGTAGAGGTCGTGGCAGAGGTAGACCTCGAGGAGCGGCAGGTCGCCGTAGACAGAGAGAGTTATAGGACGAGGAGCTTGTAGAGCCTGAGTTTGATGTTCCTGTTCCTCCAGTTGTTCAGCCTGTTCAGCCTGCCTATCAGCAGGGTATGTCTGACCCTGAGGCAGCTTTGTTCTATGCCCGAGTTGGCAGGATTGCTTTTGATGGTACTTCCGATCTGTTAGATTTTCTACATGCGATTAAGACTAGGACTCGGACTGCTCATACCGAGTATCAGCAGATCATGATCGTTGAGTTGTCTGTCGAGGGACCAGCCTTAGATTGGTTCATTCAGATGATCCAGCCCTATATGATGACGATGACATGGGCTCAATTTCGAGAGCGATTTATGAGGAGATTCTGTCCAGAGCCTCTTCGTTTGAGTTATCGTCTCCGTTTGACCAGTATTTCTCATGGAGATCGATCTGTAGAGGAGTATACCTGAGAGTTTCTTCGTCTGGGTAGATATGCAGAGGATATGATGCGAGATCAGTATTTTGCGGTCACTACCTACGTTACTGGTTTGGGTTCAGCTTTTGCTGGTATGCCTACAGCAGGTCTTACTCTGGAGTCCGTGATTGAGTTGGCCAAGGAGATTGAGCTGAGACTAGTTAGGCAGGGAGCGATGCCTGATTATTACCAGCTAGGAGTTCAGTCAAGTGGATTGCAGGCTACTCCATATTCGAGTTTTCATGTTGGTTCGAGTAGTCAGCAGCGAGGTCCGACTCAGCAGAGTCAGAGACAGCAGCAGCGAGTGCATCAGAGCAGTAGACATGGCCGTGGAGGTCAGCGTAGATCGTTCAGGTTTGGGTCAGGTGCTTCGAGCAGCAGCAGTGGTCGTAGTTCTGGATCAGCGGCCAGCGTTTGTCAGACTTGTGGTAGAGTCCATCAGGGACCGTGTTATCTAACACCACTGACATGCTTTAGATGCGGGCAGACAGGACATTTTGCCAGATCGTGTCCTTATTCCGGGTATCAGCAGCAGCAGATTTCGTGATTCCCACAGCAGTCGATTGCTAGTGCTGCACCCGTGCCATTTCAGTTACCACCAGCCCAGCATCAGAGTTCCACTCAGTTTGTTCCACAGCAGAGTCGTGGTAGAGGTACTAGAGGAGGTGCTAGAGGTGCTGGCCAGGCTTCAACCAGTCAGCAGGGAGGTCGAGGTCAGGCCAGAGTCTTTCATCTTACTCAGCAGGATGCTCAGGCATCTAATGCAGTCGTGGCAGGTATTATTTATGTTTGTTACCTGGATGCATGGGTTTTGTTTGATCCGGGTGCCATGCATTCGTTTGTTTCTCCTATTTTTGCTTCTAAATCTTATTGGCAAGCTTCGAGGATGGATTTTCCTTTGTCTGTTGCCACTTCTTTGAGTGATTCCTTGGATGCCGATATTGTTCTTTCTGGTTGTCCAGTTCTCATGGGAGATAGAGAATTACCCGCTGATTTGATTTTATTGGATATGATGGAGTTTGATGTTATTTTGGGAATGGATTGGTTATCTCAGCACTATGCCATGGTAGATTGCAGGAATAAGGAGGTGACCTTTAGAATTCCTGATGAAGAAGAGTTTAAGTTTGTTGGTGATAGGAGTTCAGCACCTCAGAATCTTATTTCTACTATTACGGCTAGGAAGTTGTTGAGGAAAGGTTGTCAGGGATATTTGGCATTGGTCAGGGATACTTCAGTGGAGAAGTTGTCACTCACAGATGTTCCTGTTGCTTGTGAGTTTCCTGATGTTTTTCCCGAGGAGTTGCCAGGTTTACCACCTCACAGAGAGATTGAGTTCTGTATAGATGTGGTCCCAGGTACTACTCCTATATCTATGCCACCCTATCAAATGGCTCCTGCAGAGTTAAGAGAGTTGAAGGAGCAGTTGCAAGAGTTTTTGGATAAAGGTTTTATCAGACCTAGTGTTTCTCCTTGGGGTGCACCAGTCCTGTTTGTGAAGAAGAATGATGGTACCCTGAGACTGTGCATTGACTATAGAGAGCTGAATAAGGTGACAGTGAAGAACAAGTATCCTCTCCCGAGGATAGATGATTTGTTTGATCAGCTACAGGGTGCACAGTTCTTTTCTAAGGTTGACTTGAGGTCGGGTTATCATCAGTTGCGGATCAGTGAAGCCGATATTCCTAAGACAGCATTCCGCACTCGATATGGCCATTATGAGTTTCTAGTGATGTCTTTTGGTTTGACTAATGCACCAGCAGCTTTTATGGACCTGATGAACAGGGTATTCAGACCGTATGTGGATCAGTTTGTGGTAGTCTTCATTGATGATATACTGGTATATTCTAGGAGTATGGAAGAGCATGTATATCACTTGAGGATTGTACTACAGACACTGAGAGATCATCAGCTTTATGCTAAATTCTCGAAGTGTGATTTTTGGATGGAGAGTGTTTCTTTTCTTAGACACGTAGTGTCTAAAGAAGGTATTCAAGTTGATCCACAGAAGATTGAGGCAGTATCTGAATGGCCTAGACCTACTTCTGTTATAGAGATTCAGAGTTTTCTGGGTTTAGCCAGGTATTATAGGCTGTTTGTGCAGGATTTTTCCAGAATTGCAGCCCCTATGACTTGCTTGACTCAGAAGAATGTTAGATTTGAGTGGTCAGAAGCTTGTGAGAACAGTTTTCAGTTATTGAAGGAGAAGTTGACCACAGCGCCAGTATTAGCTTTGCCTAATAGTGTGGATAAGTTCACAGTTTACTGTGATGCCTCTAGAATTGGTCTTGGTTGTGTGCTGATGCAGAATGGAAGGGTGATAGCCTATGCTTCGAGGCAGTTGAAGAAGCATGAGCAGAACTATCCCACACATGATCTTAAGATGGCTGCAGTGATCTTTGCTTTGAAGATTTGGAGACATTATCTATACGGGGTGACTTGTGAAATATTTACTGATCACAAGAGCCTTAAGTACATTTTTCAGCAGAGAGATTTGAATTTGAGGCAGAGAAGATGGTTGGAACTGTTGAAAGACTATGATTGCGAGATTTTATATCATCCGGGTAAAGCTAATGTTGTAGCAGATGCCTTGAGTAGGAAGTCCTCAGGTAGTCTTGCTCACATCAGTGTTGAGAGAAGACCATTGATCCAGGAATTGCATCTGTTGGTGGATCAAGGTCTGATGATGAATATTAGTAGATCAGGTGGACTGCTAGCTCAGTTTAAAGTGCGATATGTACTGAGGGATATGATTAAAGTAGCTCAGAGCCGAGATCCTATTCTAGAAGAGCTTGCAAAGAATGTCAGAGCAGGAAAGTTCACTGATTTCACACTCGATGATGACGGTGTGTTATGGATCAGTGGTAGATTGTGTGTTCCAGATGTGGATAATTTGAGAGAAGAGATCCTAGAGGAAGCACACTCTATAGCTTACAGCGTTCATCCGGGCATTACTAAGATGTACCACAGTATCAGAGATCTATACTGGTGGGATGGATTGAAGAAGGATGTCGCTGATTATGTTGCGAAGTGCTTGACGTGTTAGCAAGTGAAAGCCGAACATCAGAAGCCTTCTGGGAAGCTTCAGCCTCTTCCTATTCCCGAGTGGAAGTGGGAAAGGATAGCTATGGATTTTGTGGTCGGTTTACCTCGTTCGAAGGATGGATACGACTCCATCTGGGTGATCGTAGACAGGTTGATGAAGTCTGCACATTTCTTGCCTGTGAAAGCCATATATTCAGTTGCTAGATTGGCGAAGTTGTATGTGAAGCATATTGTGTGCCTTCATGGAGTACCTGTGTCCATTGTGTCAGATAGAGGTTCGGTGTTTACTTCTTATTTTTGGCAGAAGTTGCAGGAAGCGATGAGCACTAAGTTGGATTTTAGTACTGCTTTTCATCCTCAGACAATTGGCCAGTCTGAGAGGATGATCCAGACACTGGAAGATATGTTGAGGATGTGTGTCCTGGATTTAGGAGGTAGCTGGGATGATCATTTATCGCTTGTTGAGTTTGCATATAATAACAGCTACCATAGCAGTATTGGCATGGCACCGTATGAGGCTTTGTATGAAAGGAAGTGTAGATCCCCTTTGAGTTGGGATGAGATTGGTGAGAGAGCTTTGACTGGACCTGAGATGGTTCAGGATGCTGCAGAGAAAGTCGTCGTGATTAAGCGAAGATTAGAGACCGCAGTTAGCAGACAGAAGAGTTATGTGGATCCTAGGCGCAGAGATGTGGAGTTTCAGGTTGGAGATTTTATTTTTCTGAAAGTATCTCCGATGAAGGGTGTGATGAGATTTGGTAGGAAGGGTAAGTTAGCACCGAGATATATTGGACCGTTTGAAATTCTGGAGAGAGTTGGCACTGTTGCATATCGGTTGGATTTGCCTCCGAGTATGTCACAAGTGCATCCAGTATTTCATATCTCGATGTTGAGGAAGTATATCTCAGACCCTTCTCACGTGTTTCAACCTGACAGTGTAGAAGTGAGTGAAGATTTGACGTTGGTGGAAGAACCTGTGGCGATCGTTGATTATCAAGTTCGACAGTTGCGATCGAAGCAGATTCCGATGGTCAAGGTTCTGTGGCGTAGCGACAGAGTTGAAGAGCATACGTGGGAGACTGAAGCTGAGATGCGAGCTTCTTACCCGTATCTCTTTCCTTCTTGATCTTGTTTTCTGGAATTCGGGGACGAATTCTTGTAAGGGGGGAAGACTGTAATATCCCGTGTTTTTAAAATATTTTTACACTGTACCGGGATATACATTGTTAATAATTTATGTATAAATATGCGATATTTTTACGAGTTAATATGTATTTAAAACCTATTTAAATTACTGTGTATTATTTTCAGTGTTTTACGTAAAAAATTTTCGGGACTTGCATTTTCGGGGAAATTTTCACGTAAACAATGTATTATTAATTATTTTAAATGTATTTTTGGACTTGCATGAACTCATACGTATTTTTAAAATACTAAATAAAGCCTATGTGTGTAAATATTTATTTAATTAGGGTTTAATGTATTACCCTAATATTTTATTATTTATTTATTAATTTATTGTTATTTAATTATTTTATTTATTATTAAATTATTAAAAAAAATTTTATTATTATTTTATTATTATTTAATTATTTTATTTTCTTTTTTTTCTTTCTTTTCTTTTTTTTCTTTTCCTTTTCTTTTCTTTTTCTTTTCTTTCTTTTTCTTTTTCTTTTTCTTCTTCTTCTTCTTCTTTCTTTCCCTCCCGCGCCCGACCACCACCCACCCTTCCCTCACTGCTGCAACTCCGGTCACCTACCGTCGGTGTGCCTCCCGGCTTGCCACCGCCGTTCCCAGCCATCCCCCGCCGCCAGCAGCTCCCTTCCCCGGCGCCGGCAGCCCCATTTTCCTCTTTTGGCCGAAAATCATCCCTTTGCCGTTTCTCCCATTTTCGACCACCGTTTTCGACACCGCCGGTCTATTTCTTCTCCTTGAGCTCTGGTGAGTGTGATTCTAGCTTTGGTTTGAGCTAAAATGGTTTAGATTTGCGTAGGTTTCGATTTTTCAATTTCAGTCACATTAGGGTTTTTTATTTTTTTGAGCTTCGAATTGATTGATTCATGAAAACTCCCTTCACAAATGTTGTTCCTAGTAGCTCAATCTACATGTATGAATTTTTGTAGAATTTTTGAAGATTTTTGAATATTTTAATATTATTTTCTAATTTTTGGAAATTAATTATTTAAATTATGAAATTGGAGTTTATGGTTAGATTAGGTGTTGAAATGAATTATAGGAATTTATTTGGAATTTTTATGAATTTCTAAGTATTTATTTTGAATTATTGAAGTTTATGTTAATTTGAAAAATTAGGTTAAATGTGTTTTTAATTGAATTTAATTGGTTAAATAAGCTTAATTATTAATATTATGGATGAATATGT
Source organism: Mallotus nudiflorus (assembly GCA_947683625.1). Taxonomy (NCBI): domain Eukaryota; kingdom Viridiplantae; phylum Streptophyta; class Magnoliopsida; order Malpighiales; family Euphorbiaceae; genus Mallotus; species Mallotus nudiflorus. The sequence goes on along the minus strand of CANTUR010000027.1, from coordinate 244,997 downwards.
TGATAAAATTAATTTTGGATAATTGTATGATTTTTGGTGAATTTTTGAAGTAATTTAAGTATATTTATATATATAGGGGTATTTTGGTAATTTTACCCTAAATTGTCTAAAAATGTAATTTAATCGGTTTTAATAGTTATTTAAGGTATAAAAATGATTTATACAAATTAATTAGTATTTTTAACTAATTAAAACTATTTCTCGTGAATTATTTTCAATTATATATATAATATACGATTTTTCTAATAAAATGAGTTTTTATTGATTTTTATAGTGTTTAGAGGTTAATTATGTAATTTCTACTTATAAAATTAATTTCTATGTTGTACGGATGTTTTTGGTATTTTTGGAATTATTCTGTGTTAAATACTCTAGATCGAATTCTAGGATTTCTGTTAGGGTTTATTCTGATGTCTATTATTTATTGTTTGTTTAGTTGCGCCGAGACCGAGGGCTAGTGGACCAGGCCCGTCGGACCTGTCTCGTGGAGCGCATTAGGTGAGTTACTATACTATATATATATGCTTAGGATGCATGATTTAGAAATGCATGTTTTATGTTGATTAAATATGCATAAATAATTTGATTATTTCTTAAGTTTATATTAAGTATATTTTTGGTATATAATAAATTATATGCATGTTTTGTAAATAAAATATATTTAAAATGTTTTTAAATATATTTCCAACTAAATTTATAATTTGATTGAATTCATTTGACATATATATACTCAAAATATACCTGGTTTACTTTTGGTATATTTCTGGTGTATATATGGTTTATGTTATTATTTTATTGAAATTCATGCATCATTTATTTTTGTGAATGAATGTTTTATATTTAATGATGAAGGATATCGATAGAACGTGCTACCTAGTGGGCAGCACTAGGACCGAGTACGTACCGGTACGTTTATAGCATTTAGGCTATATTACTAACCATTTGTGGATATTGATTGAATATGATTAATTGATGTGTGAGATATGGTTTGGAGGTGTGATTGTTGGAGCTCGGTTGACCAAGTGTCTCGGGGCCAATCACACTGGCAGTCAGACTGCTGGAGCTCGGTTGACTTAGTGTCTCGGGGCCAGTCTACTGTCTAAATGGATTAAGTGGATATATTTGGATTAAGTGAGCCTGTATGGCTAGAGTGTTTTCTAACACTATTTTTGAGGTTGCGTTATTCTAGGGTTCTATATAATCCTTCATAAACTGGGATTTTCAATAAAATATATAAAAATGATTTTCTGCATCTGTGTGAAATTGCCTGTATATATATTAGATATATATATACTGTTGATTGTATGCATTGTCACTTAGTGTGTATGTATATATATTATAGTAATTCACTCAGTGAGGTCTGACTCCCCTCCGTTGACTATTTTTCAGGAGAGTCAACTTCCTCATACCTCAGTAACAGGTCGATATGCCGGATTTCTTCCGCTCCGGCTTCTTTGTGTAAATTATCTACTTGAGTCTTATTTATTTTATCTAGACACTGCAGTAGTTGTGAATTAAAGTATTGAATTTCATGTATTTTATTTAAAGAGATGTATTATATTGAAACTGGATTTGTATTAAAGAGACTTTATATATGTGATGAGATTTGATTTAAATCCAGTGATGAAAATGTTATTATGATATTTAAGATTTTTTTTTATTTCCGCTGCATATTATATGGTTATTGTTATTATTGCATGATTTATTTTATTTTAGGCTTGCTACGGGTTCCGGATTCGAAAGAATTCCCGTTCCCTAGCGCCGGTCATGACCCCTGTTTTGGGTCGTGACAAATATATAGACATATATTTTAAAATAACCAAAATAACATAATTTTGCCCAAAACTACATCATTTTGATTAAAGTAAATAATGATTTTGCAATAAAAAAATAAGAGAAGATATAATATTTTTATTCATTAAAATATATTGCTATTATTATATTTAATAATTTATTAATAATTATTTTTTTAAGTAATTTAATCTTATTTATATTATTAAAAACTAATAAGGTAAATAATAATAATAATAATAATAATAATAATAATAATAATAATAATAATAATAATATTATTATTATTATTATTATTATTATTATTATTATTATTATTATTATTATTATTATTATTATTATTATTATTATTATTATTATTATTGTGTGTGTATATATATAATAACCAAAACAACATATTTTATCTAAAATTATGTGATTTTGATTTGTGGATAATAAATATAATTTTAATTAATAATATAAATGTGTCTATTACATAAATTTTTGAATTTTCATTTTAGACCAAATCACACCGATCCATTCAATAGAACCAAATCTCCGTACCAAAAAATTGGTGTGGTGCATTTTAATTGGTCATTGAATTAAATGTATCATTGTATTTTTAAGGAAAAATTACTTATTTATGATATTTTTTAAAAAGGAAAGTATTTTGAAGGTAAATTACGGCATTTTAATGAAAGGCCGTAATATTTTTAAAATTAAATTACGATATTTTAAAGATGATGGTGATATTTTGAAAAAAAAAATACTAATAACAATGAAGAAATATAAAAAATTAAAAAGATGAGAGATATGGGATAACAAAATACATGTAAGGAGTTGAGTTTGACTCAACTCTCAAACTCGAAGCTTGAATTCAATGAAGTTGTTTTCGAAACTCGAACTAGATTAGACTTTATTCAATTAATTATATAAAATTTTAAAATATTTGAATTGAATTGACTTGATATGGTAAGATATTTTTGTAATTATATTAAAATAAAAGGATAAAATGATCAATATGCACAAACTTGATTAGACTCAAGTAAAATTGTAAATCTATTAAGTCAAATATTAACGAGTTTAAATTTGACTTGACAGCTTATTTGAGTAGCTCAAACTCAAACTCAATGATCAAGTTGATTTTGAGTTTTTTTTTTTTCAAAGTTGATCTTAGGTAATTTGCAAGTTGAGTTAACTCAATTACACTCATATATTTTAGTGATCTAATGTGATACTTTGAAGTAAATAAAATTTTTCATTTCAATATATTTTAAGATACTATTTTATTTTAATATGAGATCATTTTTTTTATGTAATCAATTGTATATTTATAAGTATATCATTATGATATTTTACTATATTTTATAAAAAAAATTAAAAATATATTAGTAATAATACTTTATAATAATTAAAAATGTATCATAATAATTTGATATATTAATATGAAAAAGGTAAAGATTTTTATGCTCTGTTATATCAAATTTTCTATATATAACATGTATTGAATATGATTAATACAATAATATTATGACCCGAATTCAAAGGGTATGTGACTGGCACTAAAAAATAGAAAAGCATGAAGTTCCTGAAACCTGTAGTAAGCCTTATGAAAAAATTCACAATAAAATTAAATCAATTCTATAATTCTAATAAAACTCCGACAGAGTTTCCTCTGTATCGAAAACAAACCAAAAACTTGTAAATCAATAAATACACTTCTAAAATATTCTCCCATCAATACTACATTATATCAACTCCAGTAATCCAGCACAAATATCAATTTCCAACACAATAAAATACAAAATATATGCTTAGCACATATATTATCATAATAATATATAAACTCAATTTAAACTAATAAAATATTAATACATTTATCAAATGTTCAACTACTATTGCGGTGTCTAGAGTACGAATATAAGATAATAAACATTCATATGACATACATAAAGTAGCTGGGGAAGACTAAGTCCAGCGCAAACAAGTAGAACTAACTATAGACTCCCGAAATCATAGGAAAAATAATTGAGGGGAATCAGACCTCATTGAGTAAATTAATATAGAGAAATATATATATTAGTTTGAAAACTTCCTTTTATTAAAACATTTCATTACAAATGTTTATTATAAAATTTATTTTTAAAGAAACATTAATTTATTAAATACTAATATATATATATATATATATATATATATATATATATATATATATATATATATATATATATATATAATGTAAGTCTTTTAAATACAAGGATGTATATATAAATACACCAAATAATCATTTGTAACTTTCTAAAAAGAAACATGAATTCTAAATACCATTGCTTAAACAATATAATAAAAGATAAAAATAATAAAATAATATCAATAAATATCTTTGGTGGAAGTTAGTGGTAGAACCCTAAACCAAAATTCTATAAAGTCATTCGGCTCATTTATTTATCCAATGATTGTTGGTTCCCGAGAGTTAAGCTTCCATTGATCTACCAACCGCAATCATCTTATTCCAATAATTATTGACGATTCCCGTAACCTCAAACACTATGTCTCACTGGCCATTAGGCTTTCTTGAGTCCAAATAATATTTTTCTTTTTTAATTGGGCAATGAACCGGCCCCGAGACCCTGAAAGGTCAACCGAGCTACCGCAGTCTCGCTACTGGCATGACTAGCCTCGAGACCCTGAAAGGTCAACTGAGCTGCCTCAGCCATACTCCTCTCTATCTAAAGAATTTCAATAAATTATTGTAACCACATGTACAATATCATATAATCTCATATCAACTTAAAATTCATATTCTACCCATCTAATGTACTGGTGCGCACACAATCCTAGTGTAGCCCACTAAATAGCATGTTCTACCAATCTTTTTCCAAAAATATTTATAAACATATATGTATATAATGCACAAGGAATATGGTAATTGAAAATGAAAGTACTCTTAATTTCTCACCAGATCCTTATAATAAAAATCATAATAACAAATAATTGAATTAAAGCATTAATAATCATCATAATAAAATAATAAGGGCAAAATAATCTTGAATATAATCACAATATAATCAACATATTAAAATATCAAAATCAACCTTCTCAATATTCAAATATTGGAAAAATAAATTTTTAAATTGAATCCTCTTCTTAAATATAATAGTACAATTGTATAATTATTTTAATATTAAAATATAAATTCTTTAATTAAATATATTCTTTAAATATACTTAATCAACCTTTACTTTTATACACAAACCTAACACATGGTTCAATATATTAACTTACAAGTTAAGCGATCAGGCTGACGTGTCCTTGTCTGCCCATTCCTCAATGCCTCTGCTCCGGTATACTCTATAGTCAACACATATAAATAATTATCAAATAAATTCCTAATAACTCCCAAAATATTCTAAAAATTATAAAAATGATGGAATCATGGAAACTGACTTAGGAACACCCTAAATGATTAATTTGAAACTTAAGAATTATCTCCAATGATTAAACTAATTTAAATAGAAATTAACTAATTTCCACCGCAAACTATCTGAGATTTATTACTCAAAATCTGTAAAGAATTTATTTAAACTCTATTCATGAAAATTGATCACTATAATTTATACGATTTATTAAACTTAGAACCAAAATAATGAAAGGAAAGACATATATACAGCCTTTTGATAGAGTACAACTCATATAAAATAACAAATACTATAACAACTGGATAATTATCAGTATAGTCATTGTTTATCACTAATACCCTCCCATAAGCTGAACTATGTGGTAAAGACAAGAGCTGAAGCTTATCTTTGATGCTTGTAAATGGAATTATGAGCAATAATTTATGTTTGCTAGGTGTCCTTTGGCAGATTAGGAATTGAGATTTTTTTAATATCAAACTCATGGAGTAGCGTCGTGAGCCATCATAATTTGACTAAAACATTAGCAATTGCCTTGAATTCTGATTCAGTGGAGGACCTTGTTAAGGTGGATTATTTTTTAGATGTCCAACCAATGAGATTGTTGACCATATAAATTAAGAAACCACATATAGATCTTTTATCATTGAGATTACCAACCCAATCAGCATCTACAAATGCCAAAAGATTAAATAAAGATGATGGAGAAATTAACAAACCAGTAATGATAGTTCCTTATAAATACTATAATAATCTTTTCATGGCTCAAAAATAAGAGTGAGTGGAAGAATGCATGAACTGAGTGAGTTTGTTCACCACAAAGGACCAATATGGTCTTATGAATGTCATGTATTGCAAGGAACCACAACATTGCCTATATTGAGTAGCATCAAAAGCGGATAACAAATCAATGTCATCTTTGTGCAATTTTGTATCATAAGCCATCGGTGTGGATATTGGTTTGCACATGGTCATTCCTATAGTTTTCAAGAGTCCTTGAATATATTTTCATTGAGTTAATAAAATGCCAAGCCAATGTGGTAGCACTTCGATACCCAAAAAGTAACTCAATGGTCCAAGATCAAGTATCACCTATGAGAATTGTGTAATTACAGATTAAAGGAATTCAGACTTATTTCCTACCATAATTATATCATCAACATAAATAAGAATAAAATATATTAGTTAGCCATGTTGATAAATAAACAATAAGGAATCAGCATAAGAACCTCAAAAACCAAGTAACTGAAAGGATTGACTAAACCATTGAAACCAAGCTCTTGGTGCTTATTTAAAATCATATAATGACTTTTCCAATTTGTAGACATAGTGTGGAAATTTTTTGTCAATAAATCCTTGCGGTTGCCTTATGTACACTATCTCATTCAAGTCACCATACAAAAATGCATTACTAATGTCCAATTGTTGAATAGTCCATACCCAAGTTGCTGTAATGTAAGACTGTCTAGATTGTTATTGGTTTAATCATAAGGCTAAAGGTCTGATCATAATCCAAATCATGTTCTTAGGTGTACCCCTTAGCCACTAGATGTGCTTTAAAACTCTCTATATGACCATTGACATGGCACTTAATCTTATAAATCCACATATTCCCAACTTTGTTTACATTTGATGGTAGAGGGATAAGTTCCCAAGTGTTTGTACGGTAAAGGGCTGTCATTTCATTTAGCATGGCATCACGCCATGCTTGATATTGGTTGGCTTGGGTAAAGGAATTTGGTTTGGTGTCGAGAAGATGATGAGCAAAATGAGCATATTCTTAGGTGTGGTTAAGGGTTGGAGGACATAATTGCATGTGGTGTTAGTGGGTTAGGTTTTCATTAGGTTGAGGATTGGTATGGGAAGGAGATGAAGATATAGGCAAATCAATGAAGAATTTTAATCCTTCAAGATTAAAAATCCATTGGGTTGGGGAGGAATGAGGTGTTCGATTAGAAAAGATAAGTATGGTGATGAAGTTTGTTGGTTTATAGGTAAGGATAAGGGTTAAGATAAAGAAGTATAAAGAGTAGAAGGAGATAAGGATGAGGAAGAAAGAGAGTTTAAAGGGTAAGGAATTGTACCTAAAGTGGAGTCCATGGAACTAGTGAGTTAAGATATGGGAAAGTTGAACTACAACCAACAAATAAGAGGAGCCAAAGGTCTTGTATGTGGAGAGTTAGTTTGCTTGACATTTTGAAAAGGAAAAGAGTTTTCATTAAACTTGACATGTCTAGCCATATATAACCTTTATGTTTCTTTATCTAGAAATATATAACCATGATAATTAGCTGAGTAACTGAGAAAAATGCATTCTTTTCTTTGAAAGGAGAATTTATGAGTGTTATATGGTCGTAGTAAAAGGTAGACATCACAACCAAAAACTCGAAGAAAATTAAAATTTAGTGATTTATTCAAAAGCAACTGAAATGAAATTTTATTGGCAATAGATTTTGATGGAATCCTATTAATTAAATATGTGGCCATGTTAAAGGAAAATTGCCAATACTTAAAAGGAGCACCATAGTGACCAAGAAGAGTGAGTCCAATGTCTACAATATGGTGAATTTTCCTTTCGGTTATGCCATTTTGTTCATAAGTGTATGGACAGGCCAATCTATATAAAATTCCAATTTGTTTAAAATGACTAAACAATGGTATATATTCTCCACCCCAATCAAAATTAAAGGATTTAATTGTACTTTGAAATTATTTTTCAATAAGTGCTTGGAATTATAAAAAAAAAAAATTAGGACATCACTTTTATTTTTAATAAGAAATAACTAAGTAAAGAAAGAGAAATCATCAATAAAAATAACAAAGTACTCATCACCAGTAGATGAAGTAATTAGAGGTAAGGCCTAGACATCATAATGAATCAAATCTAAAGGTTTTATGCTTCTATTATTTATAGAAGGTAAAGAAGAATGATGCATTTTGCCTAAGCAACAAGCATGAGAATTGGTTGGAGAAGATGATTTTGAAGAGTTTGGTAATTGAAACTAACAAAGGAGATAATGAATAATGGAGAAGTTTAGATGTCCTATACGAGCATGTCGGGTTTCTAAATTGGCCAAAAAAGTAAACACAATAGGAGAAATCTTACACTTTGATTGCAGCTTATAAAGTCCTAACTCACTCATTCCTTGGAGTAGTGTTTGTTTGGTTTGAATATCCTTAACAAAACAAAGGTTAGGTTGGAACTCAAAATAAAAATCATTGCCATGACATAATTTTTTTTACTAAAAGCAATGGCTTAATGATCTTAGGAACATGCAAAATATTTCAAAGAGAGAGAGATTTATTGTCATCAATATGAAGCTTACCATAACTAACATGTGAAATGGGTAAAACATGGCCATTACCAATAACAACACAATCATTACCTTTGTATTCTTCTGCAATATGCAAAGAGGCTCTGTTTGGAGTAATATGATGACTTGCTCTAGTATCTGTATACCAATCTGTGATAAAAGATGTTGCAGAAGAAGTAATGGATGGACTACGCAATGAAACATTGGCTTATAGTCCGAAAAAATGACCTTGTTGCTGGCGATGATCATTAACTTGTCCAGAGTTATGAGATTGAATACTGTGATCAAACCTCTTTTGACAATTAATGGTAATGTGGCTGGTGTAGCCACAGATCTGACATGAGATTGAACTACTATAATAAGTATTGTATCCATTAAAACCACCACGTTGGCCACATCCCCGTTAATTGCGATTGGCAGATTACCAACTCTTATGATTGGTGAAGGTTGAGGTATGAGCAATATGAGCTGTAGGCAATGAGGGTTGCTGTGTTTTAAGAAGGAGCTCATAGGAAATGAGTTGTCCATGGAGGTCATGAAACGTTAGTGGTTCTGATCGTTGTTAGACAGCACCCACTAAGCCATTAAAATCAGGTCTTAATTGTATAAATACAATAACATTGAATTCGGCTAAAGAGAGTGGTTGACCAGCAAGTGTAAGAGAATAGATAATATTTTTAGCCTGAAATAAATAATTTGAGACAAACCTATCATCTTTCTTCAAGTTATGTAGCTCGATGTACAACTAAGTTCACCGTGCATTGCTTACAATGCCAAAAGCCATTTTCAAGGTTTTCCATATAGTGGGAGCTAAATTAAGTCTAATCAGGTGTGGATAAACTTCTTCTGATATGGAAGAGAGAAGCCAACAAAAGAGCAACTAGCCTTTATTGAACCATTACTGATATGCTGGATTTGGTTCAAGAGTGTAGGTTGTTGAATTTTGAATTTCCTTTGGTGGTTGAGGCTCAGAACCATCAAGGATGCTGTGTAAATTATAAAAGTTTAGAAGAGGTTAAAATTGGAGCTTCCATGGAATGTAATTTTTAGAGTTTAAATTTATAGATTGTTGAATATGTGTAGGAGTAGAAATAGAGGATGTTGGAAGAGGAAGTATGGTGGGTAATTGGGTTGTTGAAGAGGTGATATAAGAGACAGAGGTAAAAGATGAAGAAAAAGAGTGGGAAGTCATGGTATGCTCTGATACCAACTTAGAATCGAAATAATGAGAGAAAAAACAATTGTATTCATTCTTTAACTGTTATATATATACAACCTTTTGATAGAGTATAACTCATATAAAATAACAAATACTATAACAATAAGATAACTATCAGTATAGTAATTATTTATCACTAATAATTAAAAATAGTTTCATGCATATATCTCGGAGGTGATATTGTTCATTCATCGGAGTTTGGGTGCGACCCACTAAACTTTTCATAAAAAAAGTGTCACCTGATAAAGCCGAATATACTAAAATGTTCCTAATAATTACTAGAACACAAAAATAGCCTAAAAAAACCTAAAATACATACTGAATAAAATAATTGGAATAAAAATCAAATTTACCTAAATATATTCGCCAAATATTCTACCAATATAGATCAGATGCATAGTCTGTACTTGTAGACTCCTAACGACGAGAGTGACGTAATGGAGGCAACCCTATTGCTTGAAACCCATAAGAATAGTATAAAATTATAGAAAAGGCCGATGATTTCTTTGAATTTATGGGCACTTTCTTGCAAAATAAAAATTATTACAAGATAGAAGAGGTTGAGATGAATTTACCACTCAAATTTGAAGTCAATCCGAGTTCGTTTGGGTATTAAATGAAAAAAGAAAAGAAAATGAAAAAAATTGTTATCAAATGGAAATTTGCCACTCAGTACCCTTCATCCCTTCAATTCTACTTTGCAGAATGCCACTTCCTCCTTTAAATAAAAGGTGATGGACCACATGTCTATCATCAACTGGTTTTTTTTTCTTTTTAATAAAAACATAATAATAATAATAATAATAATAATAATAATAATAATAATAATAATAATAATAATAATAATAATAATAATAATAATAATTAGGTTATTATATTCTTCCCCACTTAAGAAAATTTGTCCCTAAATTTTCATCAATACTAAAACAAGTATGGGTGTCAACTATGCATATCCATCTCTATTTCCCAAGTACAGCCCTTTGTTGTATGGTTGCTCCATAATACCTTCTCTATAGGAATTTCTTTGGTATGAAGTTGACGCACTTGATGGCCTACAATCAATATAGGATACTCTTCATATGATACATCCTCATTGAACTCCACTGTCTATGGCTGAAGGACATATGAAGGATTAGAGATATATTTCCTTAACATAGAGACATGGAATGCTAGATGAATTCATAACAACTCTAGTGGAAACACCAGTTTGTAAGCCACATTACCTATCCTTGAACGAATCTCAAAGGGTCTAATATATCTTGGAGCTAACTTACCCTTCTTACCAAATCTCAGTACTCTCTTCATTAGAGACACCTTGAGACACATCATGTCTCCAACAGAAAATGACATATTCTTTATCTTAGGATTTACATAGCTTTTATATAGAGTAAAAGTCATCTTTAATCTTTGTTGAATGATAGAAACTTTCTTAGATGTCACTTGTACTAATTATAGACTAGTCAATTATCTCTTACCAACTTCCCAACATAAGAGTAATCTACACTTTCTTTCATATAATGCTTTATGTGGAGCCATTCCAATACTTACATGATAACTATTATTATATACAAATTTAATCAATGACAAGTGCATATCCCATTGACCACTAAAATTCATCATACACATTCTCATTATATCTTATAATGTCTAAATGATCTGTTATGACTGACTATCAGTTTAAGGATGAAAATTTTTATTGAAGTCAAGTCTCGTGCCTAACACTTTATACAATTCTTACCAAAAGACTAAAGCAAAGGTAGCTCATATGTCATACGCTATTCTTTCTAGCACTCCATGCAAGCAAACAATTTAGTTGACATATAACCTTGCTAACCTATTAGTAGAGTATGTCTTTTTAACTAGAAAGAAGTGAGTTGACTTGGTCAACCTATCAACTATCACCCATATGGCATCATAACCTCTTATTATACAATGTAATTGATTCAGGCATCGAAGAGTAAGCAATTTGATTTTTTGAAAAAATATGAAAATTTACGGTAGTGGAAGTTTTATAATTATTTACAACTTTGGAGATTCAGATTTTGGAGAATTAGGACCAATTTGATTGGAAACAGCCTAATAATCAAAAGTCACAAGTTTAACTTGTGAGCTCCATTTCTTTTTAGGCAAATTCTATCATTTAGGCCTTTAAAAGGCAATTTTGTGTTTTAGTTATTTTAGGATTCATTTTTCCTATTTCGATTGGGATTTTTTTTAGGGTTTTCTATTTATTTATTTTTTTGTCTTTGGGCATTATTATGAATAATAGAATTTGAATCCTTTTTAAATTTCCAAAATTCTTTGAATTTTGATTCCTATACCCTGAATTTGAGAATTGCATGCTATAGACTATTAGTGATTGGTAGTTTTGTGCGATTCAACAGTCATTAATTCTTGTTTTATCACTCTTTCGCTACATCAGTAATCCATTCACAAAATCCATAGCAATCATATCCCACTTCCATTCTAGGATACGTAATTACTACAACAATCCTAAGGGCCTCTGATGTTCCAATTTCACCTGTTGACAAATGAGATACTTGGATACAAACTCAATAATGTCGCTTTTCATTATATTCCATTAATATGTATCTTTCAAATTATGATACATCTTGGTAGATCTAAGATTAACTCTATAAGCAGAACAATGAACTTCTTCCATAATCTCTTTCCTCAAGTCATCCATATCTGGTACACACAACCTAGTACCCAAACATAACACGCTCTCATTATTAATAACAAATTCTTGGGATTTACCATGTTATACTTCTAACATTATTCTCTATAAATATGGGCCCCTTCTCTAAGCTGCTTTGATTCTATCCAAGTACGTTAATTGTACTGTGAATTGAGCTAAAAGATATTTCTTGATTACCTTCCACTGCAACCCTTGGTTAATAAACTCATGTAATTCTTTTATTATTGACCTCCTTTTCATGCTAATGTGAGCAAGACTTCTTGCTGACTTTCTACTCTAAGCGTTAGCTACCATATTAACTTTACCTTGATGGTAAAGAATAAAGCAATTATAGTCCTTTAGCAGTTACATCCATCTCCTCTACCTCAAATTAAAGTCTCTCTGCTAAAAGATATACTTTAAGCTTTTGTGATAAATGTATATTTCACAAGTTACACCATATAAGTAAAGTCTTTAAATCTTTAATGCAAACACCATTGTTGCCATCTCCAAATCATGAGTAGGATAGTTCTGCTTGTTCTTCTATAATTAGCATGAAACATAAGCAACCACTCTCTCATTTTGCATTAATACACACCTTAATTCTACTTAGGAAGCATCATAATACACTGTATAACCTTCATTCCCTAATGTAAGGTCAACATTGGAGCTAAAGTTAACCTATCCTTGAGAATCTGAAAGTGCTCCTTATATTTATCAGTCTATAAAAACTTAGCATTCTTCTAAGTTAACCTTGTTAAATTTGTGGCTATGTTGGAGAAATCCTTTATAAATCTCCTATAGTAGCTTTCTAAATCTAGAAAATTCCTTACTTCTATGACTATTGTGGGTCTCTGCCATTCTATAATAGCTTCAATATTTTTTTTAGGATCCACTTGCATGCCATCTTTGGATACTACATGGCCTAAGAATACCACTTGATCCAACTAAAACTTATGTTTTGAGAACTTGGTATACAATTAATGTTCCTTTAAGGTCTAAAGCATCATCCTTAAATGTATAGCATGTTCCTTTTCACATTTACAATACAACAAGATATCATCAATAAAAACTATTACAAAGTGGGCCAAGAATGGCCTAAACACCTGACTCATCAAGTCCATAAAGGTTGTTGGGGCATTAGTCAACCCAAAGGACAGCACCAAGAATTCATTATGGTCATATCTTGTCTGAAATGCAGTATTAGGTATATCTCTAATTGTAATTCTCAATTAACGATACCTTGACTTTAAGTTAATCTTGGAAAAATATCGATCTCCTTAAAGTTGATAAAAAAAGTCATTAATTCTCAAAAGAGGATACTTGTTTGTTATTGATAGTGACTTTGTTCAACTGTGTATAGTTAATACAAAGTTGTAAACTACCATCTTTCTTTTTCACAAACAACACTAGTGCATCTCAAGGAGATGTGTTTGTGTTGGGTCTAATGAAACCCTTATCAAGCAACTCTTACAACTATTTTCTAAGCTCTTTTAATTCTATAAGTGCCATCCTACAAGGTGGCATTGAAATAGGATTTGTACTAAGTACAACATTAATACAAAATTCTATCTCTCTTTCTGGTAGTAATCCTAGTACTTCTTTAAGAAAACATCTAGAAACTCACACACAGCTTGTATATTCTTAACTGCTCCCTTATTTGCCTTTGTATCTCTAACCATAACAAAATAGCCTTGACATCCCCTTCTAAGCATCTTTTTAACTGTTATTACAGAAATGAGATTCTAAGGCATTAAACTCTTATCACTTTTGAATTAAAATTTTGAATCATTGAAATTCTAAAAATCACTTCCTTCTCCCAACAATCTAAGTAGCATAATGTTGAGCCAACTAATCCATTTTAAAAATCACATCAATATCAATTGTATCCAATATGACTCAATCCATAAACAACTCTCTAAACTCTAGTCCTCAGCTCTGATGCCAATATATGCTCGACCCCAATCCTATAACATATAGTTCTACTACTCTTCCCTCATCTTGCATCACGTCTATAGTATGATGGGATAGCTTGAAAAACTCACAAGTCCACTCCTATCCTAACCGTTATCCTCTAATTACATGCATAAGTTGCCATCTATAATTATCCTTTATAGAAGGTGAATATAAGTATCTTAGAAGTCGCTCTTTAAACTATAACCATGTTATGATAATCATATCATATATGACTGGAAAGACAGTACAAACTTATCTTGTGCAGTTACTTGATCTGATAGTTCAACAATAAAAATCCTCTATTTTCTATTGTAGCATATACTATTCTAGGGGCATAGGTTCATTAATGCTACTAGTCCTTGATTACACCTTGCTACATTAGCTATAAAAGCTGTAGAATCTATATTTGAAGTAGCTATTTCTATTAGCTATTATTGTCCTTATCTTTGAATCGTTGCCACTCTAGGTCAATCGCTTCTTATGGCTAGTGGGATAAAGGAAGAATTTTCATCATGAAATGATTTCTCATCAACATAATATACTACCTTTGACTTACACCTATACCAAGTGGTGGAGTAGGGGTTGGAACTAGAATTGAAAATTCATCTTCAAATGACTACTTATTATTATAATGTCTCTACAATATAAGCAATTCGCGTTCACCTCTCTTGAAATGACGTATAGATTAACAAGATTCAAGACATGATAAGAAAATTAACATATACACGAAATTTTATAAATAATGATGACATCAATTAATAATTACAACCTATTCACTGTAGTAGTTTTAAAAAAGGACATAATTTAATGACCAAAAAAGCAGAAAATCAGCCATAAGCTATTATACCAACTTTGTCACGACCCAAACCCAAAGGGCAAGTGACTGGCACTAGGGAATGGGAAAGCATAAAGCTTCTGAAACTTGTAGTAAGCCTCAAGAAAAATTTCATAATAAAATTAAATCAATTCTATAATTCTAACAAAAATTCGACAGAGTTTCCTCTGCACTAAGAACAAACCCAAAACTTGTAAATCAAGAAATACAATTCTAAAATATTCTCCCATAAATACTACATCACAAAAACTCTAGTAATCTATCACAAATATCAATCTCTAATGCAATAAAATGTGCCACACAAAATATATGCTCAACACATATATCATCATAATAATACATAAACTCAATTTCAACTAATTAAATACAAATACATTTATCAAATGTTCAATTATTACTATAGTGTCTAGAGTACGAATATAAGACAATAAACATTTACATAACATACATAAAATAGCTAGGGAAGAACAAGTTTGGCATAGACAAGTAGAACTAACTATAAACTCTCAAAATCCTGAGAAAAATAATTAACGGGAGTCAAACTTCATTGTGTAAATCAATATAAAGAAGTATATATTAGTTTAAAAACTCCCTTTTATTAAAACATTTCATTAAAAATGTTTATTATAAAATTTATTTTTAAAGAAAACATTAATTTATTAAATACTCTATATATATATATATATATATATATATATATATATATATATATATATATATATATATATATATGCACACACACACACACACACACAACAAATAACCATTTGTTGGGTGACACCTTTTTGGTAAAAAAAATATACAAAATGCACAAGAAGTATGATAATTGAAAATGAAAGTACTCTTAATTTCTCACCATATGCTTATAAGAAAAATCATAATAACAAATAATCAAATTAAAGCATCAATAATCATCATAATAAAATAATAAGGGCAAAATAACCTTGAATATAATCAAAACATAATCAACATATTAGAATATTAAAATAAACTTTTCAATAGTCAAATATTGGAAATATAAATTCTTAAATTGAATCCTCTTCTTAAATATAATAGTACAACAGTATAAGTATTTCAATATTAAAATATAAATTCTTTAATTAAATATATTCTTTAAATATACTTAATCAACCTTTACCTTTATACACAAATCTAACGCATGTTTCAATATATTATTTTACAAGTGGAGTGAGCATGCTGACGTGTCCTTGTTTGCCTATTACTCGATGTCTCCGCTTTAGTATACTCTATAGACAATATATATAAATAATTATCAAATAAATTCATAATAACTCCCAAAATATTCTAAAAATTATAAAAACTATGGAATGATGAAAATGACGTGGGAACACTATAAATGATCAATTTGAGGCTTAAGAATTATCTTCAGCAATTAAACTAATTTAAATAGAAATTAACTAATTTCCACTGTAAACTATCCGAGATTTATTACCCAAAATCCATAAAGAATTTATTTAAACTCCATTCATGGAAATTGATTGCTATAAATTATACTATTTATTAAAAATAGTTTCATGCATATATCTCAGGGTTGATACTATTCATTTACCAGAGTTCTTGTGGGACCCACCAGATTTTTTTACCAAAAAAGTGTCACCCAACAAAATTGAATATACTAAAATGTTCCTAATAATTGCTACAATGCAAAAATAGCCTCAAACAACCTAAAATATATACTGAATAAAACAATTGGATTGAAAACTGAATTTACCTAAAAATATTCACCAAATATTCTACCGACATAGATCATATGCATGGTTGGTATCTATAAACTCCTGACAATGACAGAAATGTAATGGAGGCAACCTCGTCACTTGAAACCCACCATAACAGTAGAAAATTGCAGAAAAGGCTGACAATTTCTTGAATTTTTGTGCACTTTCTAGGCACTTTCTTGCAAAATGAAAATTATGGCAAGGCAGAAGAGGTTGAGATGAATCTACCACTCAAATTTGAAGTCAATCAGAGTTCATTTAGATATTAAATGAAAAAAAAAGATTTAATATCAAATGGAAATTTGCCACTCAGCACCCTTCCTCCTGTCAATTATGCTCTACAAAATGTTACTTCCTCCTTTAAATAAAAGGTCATGGACCACGTGTCCATCACCAGCTGGTTTTTTTTTTTAGCAATATATATATAAAATAAGGATAATGATAATAAAATGAATAATACTAATAGCAACAACAACAACAATAATAATTAAAATAAAAATAATAAAAATATCAATAATAATAAAAATAAAAATAATTTTAATAATAAAAAATTTAGGTTATGACAAATAATTTTTTCAATTTTTTAATTTTAAATTTACACGAAAGTATTATAAGACTAAAAATAATATTTTTAATAATATATTTTATCTAAAATTGATTAAAAAAATTATATTTATATTTTTATGTTTATTTTATTTGAAAGTTTTTGAAACAAATATTTGTGTTTTGAATTTATAAATTATTAAAAATAAACAACTTAGTAAAATGAAAATTACAATTAACAATATTTTCGAGTTTAAAGTTACTTTTTGCATTTTAATTTATTATGTAAAATATTAATATTAAAGGACAAATTATTGTGATCAAAATAAAATAAAAAATAGAAGAAATCAATTGTAATACGTTCATTAAAAAATTCTCAATAATGTAGTATAAAAACTTCTTAATCTTATTTAATTTTTAAAGTTATTGTTTTTTTCTAAAAATTTAAAATATTTGTGCCAAAATAACCAATAGTAAACAAATAATCGACCTTTTATATTTGAACTCATTGAGCAAGTTTTCATTAATGCTTAATGCTACACGCTGTTGAAGAAGTATAAAATCAGTATCGCAACCACTAATATAGCAACCTCTAGTATGTCTCACGTCCAGAAGGAAACACTAATAACATGATTCAAATTCAAACTACAATAGCTCCTTCTAAAAATGTCTCTAACTGCTAGTGAATATCTTTGTCATGATTTGTGAATATTTTTTTTTATTATTGGGTAGTAATCTTGGTTACCATTTGTAACCAAAATCCCTTGCTTCCTATTGTGTATCTTTTATTATTATTTAATCTCTTGTATGTATTTGTATAAATAGAAGATGATTTTTCTCTTTCGGATTAAGGAATGAGAATATATTTTTGCTATTATTAGTATCAGAACAAAACACACAAGAGAATAAACAACAAAAATACGATCCCATGGCCAATTCATCTTCTGAAAACTTGCTTGCTATACAAATTTTCATCTATGCTCTAATCTTGTTACTATGAAACTCAATTAAACTAATTTTCTTTTATGGAAATCTCAAGTGCCTTTGGCTCACAACCTTGATATTCAATATCATCTTGAAGAATGAGGTGAACCTCTAATAAAAATCATATCATATGGCAAAGAAATAAAAAATCCAGTGTATAAAGCTTGGCTCAACAATGATGGCCTCTTAACTACCTAGTTATTAGGAATCATTGTTGGAGAAGTTTTGTTTGACCTGGATAACTCTAGCATAGCCTACCAAGTATAAAAGTCTAATAAAGATAAAGTGTTGCCAAGTATGAAAGAAAAGGAGGTTCTCTTGAATAAGACCCTTATGACTCTTATGAAAGGGAACATGTCACTTTATAAATACCTTCAAAAATTCAAAGGAATCTATGACAACCTTGCTACCATCAAGAAACCACTTGATGAAACTAATAAAGTTTTCCAACTTGCTCGAGGTCTTGGCTCTAAGTACACAGATTTTTGAATGGCTAAGCTAACTAAGCCTCCATATCATTCATATAACCAATTTATTATGTCCCTTAAAACACACAATCAAGCATTGCAATTGGAAGCTAAAACCAATGGGTATCAAGCAAACCATGAACAAGCCTATTATAGCTGACATAGAAGAGCATAATGATGTGGAAGACAATTCAATTCCAAAGGATGTGGTTTTTTCCCTATCACAAGCTAAGGCTAGTATGGTCATAAAGAAAAGTCTTAAGGAAACCAGTCTGTCAAATTTATGGTAAACATAATCATACTGCTACTAAATGTTAGAATAGGTTTGATAATTCCTTTCAACCCAAGGAAGAGCTTTCACAAGCCTTAGCTACACTGGCCATATATGATGAGCATAATCCCACTCCGTATACTAACTCAGGTGCTACTACACACATCATGAACCGTATTGGTAAATTTTCTAGACTTACTCCTTACCATGGTAAAGATTCTTTATATGTTAGTGATGGTGAAAGCCTAGATATTACATATGTTGGTGAGGGAAATATGCATCCTAAGGATGGTAATCTTAAATTAAAGAATGCATTGACAGTTCCTGAAATTAAGAAAAATCTCTTTTTTGTTAATTAGCTAACTCAAGATAATGCATGTAATATTATATCTTCAGCTAATAAGTTTGTTATTAAGGATTTATAGGGTAAAGTGATGGTTAAAAGCATTAAGAAAGGTGGTTTATATGCTTTGGAAGAACTAAGAAATTTTGCTCTCTCTGCTATTACAAATACTGCTTACACTACTATTTGGCATCAATGTTTAGGTCACGCAAACTCTAAAGTTTTAAGATTTTTACAAAATAAAGAATTAATTAATATTTCAAATTAGAAAAAATAAGGAGCCATTTGTCTTTTTTTTTTCAAATGAAAAAAAGTTGCAAACTCCCTTTTAATCCATCCGTGAGCATTTATAAATATCCTCTTAAAAAATTACACTGTGATTTATGCGAATCGGCCCCCATTTCTTCTTGTAAAAATTTTGAGTATTATGCAATCATAATTTATCATTTCCAAGATATTTTTGGCTAATTCCATTGAAAAATTTTGATTTCTTTTAGCAATTCCTTAAATTATAAAAACTTATTGAAAATCAGTTTGATAAGAAAATTAAATTTATTCAAAGTGACAGTGGTAGTGAATTTACTTCAACAATGTGGTATTAGTCACCAAATTTTGTGTCCTAACGCCCCTGAGCAAAATGGTGTTGTCAAAAGGAAACACTGCCACATTGTTAAGACTAGATTAACCTTGTTATTTCAGTCAAACAAACTTCCAATGAAATATTGGGTTGATTCATTTCTTATATCAATTTTAATAATTAATTATTGTCATCCAATAAATTAAAAATGGAATCACCATTTTTAAAACTCTTTAGTACTAATCCTAATTATCATAATTTAAGGAGTTTTGGATGCATGTACTATCCCTATTTACATAATTATAGGAAAGATAAGTTTTTGAAGAAAACCTATAAATGTGTATTCAAAGGGTACAACTTCAAGCATAAAGGGTATAAATGTCTTGATTTGTTATCCAATCGAGTCTATCTCTCCAGCCATATGGTGTTTGATAAGAGCAAATTCCCATTTGATAAAGATTCAACTGAAGTTATCACCATAACTCTTGAACTAGTTACCTACATTAACTAAGAAGCTTGGATTCAAAAAAGGACATCACGGACCTCCTCTAACTTAGAGCCAAAGAAGCAACAACCCACAAGTATACTGATTCATTTTGACAATGAAGAAGAGTATGTTCAAGAGCCTTCAATAATACAAGAAGAAGAACTAGCCACTAAACCAGCTCTAGAAGTTATCTAAACCATAGCAATGAGAGATGAAAATGTTGGGTTTCGTGATACATAACACAACAGAAAATAAAATTTTTAACCACAAAACCCATAACTTAGATCCATGTAATTCAACTTATATTAATTGAGAGGGTTTCCAAACACTTACCATGATGATCTAATGGTAAGATGGTTGGAAGAAAAATAGGGGGTTCACTCTGATGACACCCTACGTCAAGATTTTTGCATCTTCTTATCAGATTAAGACATCACCAAAAGATCACGTCCTCTATGGTATCCATACGAACAAGATGATCCAAAGAAAAGTAGATCTGCTAGAACCTTTATTGTCTCACAACACATTTTTCTCTCTATGTCTTTTCTTTTCACAAAAGAAATATGGAAAGAAAAAGGAGAAAAGGTGGTTGAACCTATCTTTTTAAGCCCGAGAGAATGAGATGTATTTATAGTCATCCTTTCTAGGGTTTCATACATCTCTACTTACCAAAATAGTTTTCGTAAGTTTAAACTTCTCTTTCTATTTTTCATTCTAGTTCCAAATTTGGATCCTTTCCTATTTATTTTATATAAATCTTACTTTAAATAAATTAGGAAATAAATAAATACTAATATATATATATATATATACTTATTTATTTAATCTTACATAGAGATCATTATTGGGCTTATTAACCCAAGTCTGCTTTAGGCTTGTTCTAAGTGTATGACCCTGTAGGTTCACATAATGTTGGTGTGGGCCTAAAATTCCCATTTTAGCTCACAAGTCATAATTGGTCTCTAATAAAACATTATGACTACCTAAGTTATGTGAAGGTCAATAATCTGACATAACCTAATACACAATGTGTATTATAGTCCTTTTGTCACATGATATCTTGATTGAACATAAGGTATGGACTATGTCATCCTTTTATTATTCAATCATATTGTTTCTCAATCCTAAGTAGACTAATACTGATAACTCTTTATTATTCTAGCATAGCCATGCATTTTTCTTTAGTTTAACTTATCTAGGGGCCCAACATGTATCTTCTCAAAATAACTGAGGGAAAAATTCTGTCTTAACCACTCACATTACTCACACAACTCATTCTATATCCAATCACAACCTGTTTTACCATCTAGTTAAAGTATAATGTAAGGATGTGTCAAAACACATAACTTATCATGCAGGAAACCATGGTGATTTCAGGTTATAAGACTCAAATAATACTACTGTGATGAGAATTACCTATGAAAATAATCCATGTGGTATTCTTATAGTGGATCGATCCAGTACATCATTTCCCTAAATATGCACCTATGAGTTTGACTTAATATCTCATTTACATGATTAATAAAACTTAATCATGAAGCAACCTCATACTAGTCTTTATTCATTATTATTCCCATAACAACAATCAACTAAGGATATTTATATTAGAATTTAACTATCACCTAAGAGTTTTACTATCAAGTCACGTGCTTGATGACCTTAGTAGAATTAACTAATCAAGGATGATACTAGAATTAGCCAGTAGAAATATGATAATGTCAAAGTATAGCCATTACATAATTGGCCTAAGGCATATAACTAATAAAAAATACTTAAGAAGACCAACCATTGAATCAACTTATGACACTTACTCAAACTAAACACAATGATCCAATTGAGGAAAAAAAATTAGTATGACAATCCACGATAAGTTATTAAATACAATGGTCAAACTAAGGCAGGAAAATAGTATAGCAATCCACGAGAAGTTCATCAACCATTAAACCAACTTATGGCTCCAACATAAATTGAGCAAGATGAATTAATTCAAAATCACTCTTCTTTCATGAATAATCAATTTAGAGATATATCCAATAATTTAAGTATTAGCCTACATATTCCTCTTTTAGTCACAATGAATGAGCAAGGATAAAAATGATAACAAGATGCCAACTAGCTCAGAATTTGGAATGTGATCCTTAGTTAGCTCTTGAAACTCAAAGGATAAGAGATAAAAGGCATCCTACAACTCTCACATGTACCATTGACATGAAAGAATTAATAACATGAAAGAAATTAGTCTTTATACCACACTAACAAAAGCCAATAGAGGAGGAAATCTTAGCACTTCACTTAAATCAAACCTATCCTCTCGTACCATGACTAGCTCATGTCAATGCCATTGGATCCAAATGGATACTCAAAACTAAACAAAAGAATAATAGTACCTTAGATTGATACAAAGCTTGATTATTAGTATAAGGTTATAACCAAGTCTAAGGCATTGACTATAATGAGGCATTCAATCCCATAATTAAAGGTGACTTTTTTTTTTTTTGCACTTTTTGTGACTTTCCAAATGGACACCAAGATAACTTAATGTTAAAGATGCTTGCCTTTATAGATATTTAAGTGAAACAATTTTTATGGAATGACCTTCAGGCTTCAAGGACTCTCAATCATACTATTTTGTGTGCAAATTACATAAATTGATATACAGATTCAAACAAGTTCTAAGAGCTTAGTTTGATAAATTATTAAATTTTTTAGTTAATTTTGATTTTATAAGTCATAACATTAATTCTTCCTTATTTATTTTTTGTAATAAATCAATTATAGTAATTATTTTAATTTACGTTGATGATATTGTGTTAATAGGGAATAATAATTAACTTATCTAGCAACTCATTGATGCATTAGGACAAGAATTTATGATCAAGGATTTGGAATGCCTTTATTAATTCTTAGGCCGAAAACACACATATTGTTCTCATCCTCTCTCTAGGAAAATATGCAAAAGACTTAGTGGTTAAAGCTGGTTTGGAGGTAAGCTCACATGTTAATACAGCTATAGTATTAAAAGTTCAATCCATCGATAAAAACGATGTGAGTTTTGATACCAAAACTTATTAAAATCTTGTTGGAGCACTTTTGTACATTACTCACACTTAGTTTGACATTGTCCATGCAGTTCACAAGGTTTGTTAACAATAACTGGTGATTATAAAGCAATCAAGTGCATTATTTGGTATGTAAAAGGTATGTTGACCATTTGCATGATCCTAATTTTGGACTTAGACAAAAAATTTTGATATTAATGATCTCAACTAAGTGTATAGGAAATTATATACCAAAAATATACATTTTTGATATATAGTGGTCTTTGGGGCTAATTCGACCTATGAGATTCAAGGAGGTTTTTTGACATCTTTACAGCTCTATAATGAGAAAATGATCTTCTTCACTTTTAAAGTAAACATCTTAATCTCTAAATTAAGCTTACTTATCAAAATCTAAGCTCATTTAGGTATGCAAATCTTAAGTCAAAGTTAGCATATGCAACTTTCATTTTAGGTTGTGTAGCTATTAGTATTTCAGTAATATCTTGAGCTACAAAGGTTCAATTGAGGTGATTCAAAGTGGTATGGAAAGAAAAAATAATTATTTATAACTTTTTTAAAGAAATTTTAGGCTGATTCAATCATCTTCAATCCCACTCATGAGTCGGTCATAAGCTGACCTTGAATAGTTCCTTAAGAGCTCATTTTTAGCAAAATGGGTAGTGCTCCTCATGAGCGCTCCTCACAATTATGAGAAGCTTATGAGGACACATATGATAGCATTTAATGAATATTTTTTAATGCAATGGTCCACAAACTAATGCTCATGAACCAAAATAGCTTCCTCATGATCGTGAGCATCACTTTAGTTACAAAAGTCCAAGATTAATTAAAAAATCATTTAGAGACATTCAAGACATAATCAATGCCTCCAAAAGCCATAATTTGAGTTGTTTATCTAAAAAACTCCTTAGAGTTCAATTGAAGGTTTAAAAAAAAAGAAACTTGTTTATCATTCATTCTCTTTTAAGCATTCAATTAAGCTTTAAAAGTCTCCCTTAAATAATTTTTGTATTTTTATAACTCTTATGAGTGTTAGAATAGACATTCTTGTTCTTCTATTTTCTCGGGTTAAGAAAATGGGAAGTGAGATTCTATTCTAAAGGGAATTAGTTTAAGTGTTATTCATTGAAACACTTAGGATTTGGTTTTTGAGTGAGCCTTGAAAACTCAAGTTGTAAGGTTGTAAGAGTGATCTATAAAACTCTTGTATAATCTTAATCTTATGAATAAGATTATGGGTTATTAAAAATCCTAACTTGGGGATAAGTTAGGTGGAGATGTAGGATTGTTGTTGAATTCGAACTACTAAATAATTGTGTTATTCTTTCTTCTCAACATTCATTCAATTCTTGTTTAATTCCTTAAAATCATTTTTATTTTACTAAAAGCCTCATTAGCCTTATTCTCCCCCCCCCCCCTTCCCTCTAAGGCTCTTTCAATTGGTATTAGAGCTTGGATTCTAGGAACTTAATTACTAGAATACAATATCATGGGGAGTGAACTTCAAAATTTCTCTTCACTTAGACCATTCCTTAATGGTAGTGACTATCCTCATTGGAAGTTCAAAATGAAGCTATATTTATATTGTGATTCCATTAGGCTTTGGGAAGTTATTCTTAAAGGTTGGCAACCACTAAAAACTACCATTGATGGCATATAAACTACTCTTTCAAGAAGTGATTAGAGCAATGATCAAAAGGAAAAAAATATAAAAATAAGAAAGCTGTGATCATTTTAATCTCTTCCATGACAAGAGAAAAAGGAGGCAAGATTCAAAATTTCATTTCAGCCAAGAAAATGTTAGAGACCTTGGAGAACCATTATGAAGGCAATATATAAGTAAGAAGCAAAAAGGTTCAACTTCATATGTATGAATATGAACTCTTTAAAATGAATCCTCAAGAACCAATCACATAGATGACAAACTGTCTCAATGCTCTCCTTACAACCCTCAAGAAACTTGGAAAAAATTTCTCCAAAGAAGAGATGAACAACACAATTCTAAGAATCCTACCTAATAAGGATTGGGAATCTCGAGTCACTTCTATTGAGGAAGCTTAAGACCTCTCTATCCTCTCAATTGATGTGCTTATAGGAAAGCTCCTAACACATGAGCTTATAATTAAGTAAAGAGGTAAAGAGCAAGAAGAAAATGAAGAAAAGAAAAGTGCATAGCACTAAAAACTCTTTAGGAAGATAGTGAAGAGGAAAGTATTAAATATTCTAGTGATGAAGATGATGATATTGTCATGCTTACTAGAAATTTCAAAAAGTTATTGAAAAGGAAAAATTTCTCAAGAACAAAAGACTTCAATAAGAAGTACGAAAAAGAAGGCAAGAAGAAAACCAAAGAGGTTACTTACTATGAATGCAAGAAACTGGGACATATTAGAAGTGAGTGCCCTAAACTCAAATTCAAGAACAAGGGACGAAAGAATAAAAAAAAAAGGCCTTTAAAGCTACTTAGGATGATTCATCCGAGTCCAAAGAGTATGAGGAATAATAAGAAGTGGCCAATCTTTGCTTTATGACTCTTAAAAATGAAAAAGAGGTACCATTTACTTCTAACTCTTCTTATGATGAGTATTATGCTTATGATGACTATAATGATGATAATGTTGAGAGCTATATTGTGAGCAAACTCTTACTTAAGTAAAAAAGCATACATTATAACCATTAGTTAAATAGCTTAACTAAGGAATTTGAGAAATTAAAAATTGAATTTTCTAGTCTTATTAAATCAAATGAAAAACTTATTAATGATACAAAGTTTTATAATTCCTTGAAAGATCAACTCAAGAAAGAAAGTGATGAAAATCATAAGCTTTCTAAGGAGGTCTTAGAATTAAAGAATTTCATTGCTAAATTCAAGAGAGGAAAAGAAACTTTAGATAGTGTTTTTAATTATTAAAATTTTCATGGACTCATGGAATTGGATATAAAAATGGAATGCCTTCATTATCATCATCACACATTAATTTTGTTAAAGCCTCACATAATTCCACTCCTTTTACATCTAAACCGATTGACACTCAAACTTTTAAAGCTAATAGGTCTCATGTGTAAAATATTAAAGGAAAGTCTCATAAGACTCAATCATATATAACACAAAGAGGTAAGTCTCATGTAAGACAAGCATAACCCAAACATGCTTACATGTACACTAAACACAACACTCATAAGCATGTTGCACAACACAATGCACCTAAATATGTTGGACAAACCTATCAAAATACACATTGCCATTGTCAATGTATGTCTTACACTTTGACTCAAAAGAGCTATAAAAAGCACACACCAATACAACATGAAAGACATGTTTATCACACTATGAAAGCATATCATCCTAAGAGAAATAAATTTGAAAATATCATATTCTCATATTGCATGATCAAAGGACATACCAATAATGTATACTTCTATAAAAGACTACACATGAATTTTCTTCCTTTGGATTATCTTGAAACTAACCAACATAGACTAAGAAAGGTTTGGGTTCAAAAGAACACTTAAAATATTTTTATGTAGGTGTACTTAAAATTCACAAGAATAAAAAGCAAGTGAAATCTCAACAGTGGATGTTCAAGGCATAAAACGGGAGACAAGGAGCAGTTTAATAAGCTTGATGCTAAAGATGAAGGACATGTCACATTCGGAGATAAAGTAAAAGGAAAGATTATTAGCACTGGAGAAATTGGTAATCCTCAATCCTTAGTTATACATCATGTATTGTTTGTTGATAGTCTTAAACATCATTTGCTAAGTATAATTCAATTATATGACATGGGAAATAAGGTGACTTTCTATCCTAAAAATTATTTTGTTAGTAGCCTTGATGAAGATAAATTAATTTTTAGCAGTAAAAGAATAGATAATGTTTATGTTATTGATTTGTATAATATTAGTAACAAAGACATAAAATGTTTAATGTTAATTTCCCATGACACATGGATATGGCATAGAAGGTTAGGACATACAAATGTTGAACTTTTGAATGATCTTTGTAGACATGAACTTGTTATTAGTTTACCCAAGCTTGAATTCACCAAGGATAAACCTTGTGATGCATGCTAAAAGGGAAAACAATCCAAGTCTTCATTTAAGCTAAAAAATGTAGCGTCCACCTCTAGGCCACTTGAACTTATACATATAGTTTTATTTGGACCAACTAGAGTTGCTAGTCTCGATGGAATACACTATGCATATGTATTGGTTAATTATTACTCTAGATTTACTTGGGTATGCTTTTTCACTCATCAGAATAATGCATTTAAAGCTTTTGAAAAATTTGCAAAAAGAGTTCAAAAAGAAAAAGGTTTTTGTATTTCCTATATTAGAAGTGATCATGGAACCAAATTTGAAAATGAATTTTTCAAAACCTTTTTACGATGAAAATGGTATTTCACATACATTTTCTTTTCTTAGAACTTCTCAACAAAATAGGTTAGTTGAAACGAAAAATATAACTCTTATGGAAATGGCTAGAATAATGCTTCATGAGTATAATTTGCCTTTATACTTTTGGGTGAAAGTCATTAACACGTCTTGTTATATTTCAAATAGAGTTTTTAAAAGACCAATTTTAAATAAAACTTCTTATAAGCTATAAAATAATAGAAAACCCAACATCCCATATATAAAAGTATTTGGATGCAATTACTTTATATTAAATACCAAGGATAATCTAGAAAATTTTGACTCTAAAGCTAATGAAAGAATTTTCCTATGCTATTCCATTTCTAGTAAAGAATATAGAGTCTTTAATAAGAGAACTCTAGTAGTCGAAGAGTCAATAAATGTGGTATTTAATGAATTAAAATCACTTGATCCTAAAAAGGATGTTTGTAGTGTTGATGATTTTATAGGTGAACATGACATTATGGATACTCAAGAAGAAAATGCTAGTAAGCCTTTGGAACTTGAACGTCCAAGTAAGGAGGACAATGAGGATATATCTCAATGTACCTTGAAAGATGAACTTCCAAAGGATTGGCAATTCAAGAAAGCTCATCTTCAAGACCTCATTATAGGTGACACTACAAAAGTGATAACTATTAGATCTAAACTTAAGTCTATTGTTAATCTAGCCTTCATTTCTCAAACTGAACCTAAAAATGTTGATGATGCTTTATGTGATGAATTTTAAGTCGTTACTATACAAAATGAGTTAAATCAATTTGAGAGAAACAAGGTTTGTTCCTTGGTTCCTAGATCATCCTATTATAGGAATCAAATGGGTGTTTAGAGATAAGATGAATGAATAAGGTGTCATAACTAGGAACAAAGCTAGACTAGTAGCTAAAGGTTGTAATCAAGAGGAAGGCATTTATTATGATGAAACCTTTGCTTAGGTTATAAGGTTAGAAGCTATTAAAATGCTTCTTACATTTGCATCATTCATGAATTTTAAACTTTATCAAATGGATGTTAAAAGTGCATCTTTAAATGGTTTTATTAAAGAGGAGGTGTATATTGAACAATCTTCGGGTTTTAAAAATTTTAATTCTACAAATCATGTTTTTAAATTATCAAAAGCATTATATGGACTGAAACAAACTCTAAGAGTTTAGTGTGAAATATTGAACAACTTCCTATTAGAGAAAGGTTTCTCTAAAGGAAAAGTTGACATAACTCTTTTTATAAAGAAATCTAAGCATAATCTATTAACTGTTCAAATATATGTTGATGATATTATTTTTGGTGCTACTAACCATTGCTTATATGAGGAAATCTCTAAATTAATGCAAGGAGAATTTGAGATGAGTATAATGGGAGAACTTAAGTTCTTTCTTGGACTTCGAATCAAGTAATGTAAAGATGGGATTTTCATCAATCAAATCAAATATACAAGAGACATTCTTAAGAATTTTGGTATGGATAGAGCTAAATCAAGCAAAACTCCAATGAGCACCATAACCAAACTCAATAAGGATGAGAATGGCAAACTAGTTAATGAAAAATGATTTAGAGGTATGATCGAATCCCTTATTTATTTAACTACTAGTAGACCTAATAATATGTTTACTACTTGCTTATGTGCTAGTTTTCAATCAAGTCCTAGAGAGTCTCATTTGAATGCTATCAGAAGATTTTTCAAATATCTTTATGGTACAATGCATTTAGGACTTTGGTATCCTAAGAGTTCTTCCTTTGACTTAATTAGTTATTTGGATGCAAACTTTGCTGACAATTAACTAAATAGACAAAACACTTTCAAAACTTGTCAAATTTTAGGTAATTACTTAGTTTCTTAGTTTACCAAGAAATAAGTTTTACTGCCTTGTCCACCGCTGAAGCTGAATATATTGCAGTAAGTCTTTATTGTTCATAAGTTTTGTGGCAAAAAAAATTGTTGGACAATGGTATAAAACTTTATCACATTCCAATCAAATGTGACAATACAAGTTCTATTAACTTTAGTAAGAATCTCATTAAACATTCTAGAACTAAGCATATAGACATTAGACATTATTTCTTATGTGATCATGTTCAAATTGGTGATATCTCACTTGAATTTGTTGATACAAATAATCAACTTGCAGATATTTTCACCAAACCTCTTAATGAAGAGAGATTGAATTTCATTAAGCATGAACTTGACATGATTGATGGTTCTAGTTTGTCTTGATTTCATGCTTAATTGATGGTTAGACTGTTTTCATATGAAATCATATTGTACTTATTGATTACTTTGATTGTTAAATTTTTTGATTTTGATCTTAACATTTTTATAAAAAAAAAATAATTGTCATGCATTTATATATGTTTAAATATGCATTATGATTTTTTTAAAAAAAATTCCTTCTACTCCTTATCAATACTAGTTTCTTTTTATATGTTTTTGTTAATTTTGTTGTCAGTTTCTATTTGGTTTACTTTCAGTATATTTTTCGTATCTAAGCATTGAGTTGTTTATTTATGTTTATAGTTATTTTATGACAGTTGATGTTTGATTTATTTTCTAGATATAAGTCATGAGCTGTTAGTTTTATGTCTTATTATGTTTCTCTTTAGTTTACAAATGGTATTTTAATATCATTGTAATTTTATTCTTTTCATTAATGCTTTTTTATTTTCTTTTACAATTTCCTTTTGTATTTTGACAAAGGGGAAGAAATAATTAAGATTGCATGTGTATTTAGTTAATTTCTTTTAAATGAGAAATTTCTTTTTACCAAAGATGTGTTTATATTAGTAACATCACTATGTGATAGTGTGTTCTTGAAATCAATTTTTTTTATCTAAATCTTACTCTATTTTACTATTTTTTTTAATAGGGGGAGAAAATTGCTTAAATTTTTTCCATAATTTTGTTTGTGCATGCATAGTGATAATGTAAGTGTGACTAGTTTTGTCCTTGTGATAAAAAGGCTTGTTTTGCTTACTTTATTTATATACGACATAAATTTTATAAAGATTTGGTGTATCTTTATTTTCATTGTTTTGGTTCGTGATCTTTTATTCCCTCTAGAATTTTTTATTTCTTTAGGTTCATTTCTCTTTATATCTCTCTCTTTTCTTTTTATCTTTAACAAAGGGGGAGAAGAAGCTATTTTTGTAATATGTTAAGTGCCACATGATTATTAACTAGCTAAGCTATAAATGATCATGTAATAGTTAAATTTTTTAAGTTTCAATATAGTGTTATATGTCTTATTTTTATAATACATACGTACTATTTTTGTGATGCATTCTAGTGACAATATATGTATATATGTTTGAAATTATTTCCTTTAAATTGCCTAAGAATTTATTTTAATGATCATGTTATCATGTTTTTAATATATTTGTTATGTTAAGCCATGTTCTTGTTAAAATTTTGTGTTGCTTTTATTTCTGACAAAAGGGATTAAAATATTATATTTATATTTATTATCATGTCTATAAAATGGGAGAAATAAAGAAATATATTTTCATATAAAGGAGAAAATTTTTATGACTATCTTTCAAATTGGTACCATTTCTTAAAACCATCTCCTTTATAATTATTTAATATTTTTTTAAAAAAAGGTTCAATTTCTTTAAATCCTTACATATGCTCTGTTAATTTGGTATATGATATTGAATATATGCATATATTAAGGGGGAGCAATTTATTGCATCTATTTATTTTGAGAGGGGGAGCTATTTTGCACAATGCATACTTATTCATGTCATTTATTTTTGACATTAACACACTTTATTTATTATGTTAACAAATTGTTTGTCAAAGCCAAAAAGGGGGAGATTGTTCACCATTTGCATGATCAAACTCCTAATTTTTGACTTAGACAGACAATTTTGATACTAATGATTTCAACTAAGTGTGCAGGAAATTATATACCAACAATATACATTTTTTATATATAGTGGTCTTTTGGGCTAATTTGACCTCTAAGATTTAAGGAGACTTTTTGACATCTTTAGAGTTTTATAATGAGAAAATAATCTCATTCACTTTTGAAGTAGACATTTTAAGCTTTCCGAATTGACCTTACTTGTCAAAATCTAAGCTCATTTCAGTATGTAAATCTTAAGTTGAATTTAGCATATGCAGCTTTCATTTTAGGTTGTGCAACTCTTAATATTTCAACAATATCTTGAGGTACAAAGGTTTAATTGAGGTGATTCAAAGTCATATGGAAAGATAAAACAATTATCTATAACTTTTTTAAAGAAAGTTTAAGTTTATTCAATCATCTTCAATCCCACTCATGAGCATTTCACGACTGTAATACCCTATATTTTATTTTAATAAAAGTAATTTCTGAATTTGTATTATTTTATTACTTAAAATGACGTTTATTTTTATCATTATTATTGTTGTTGTTGTTGTTGTTATTATTATTATTATTATTATTAAACTACATTATTTGCATGGATATTTTATGTGTTATTATGTACATATATATATATATATATATATATATATATATATATATATATATATATATATATATATATATATATATGAGAAAGAAGAAAAACACAACTTACTCAAAAAGAGAAGAAAAACCCAACCACCCACCCCCAAAACCTCACCAAGCTGCTGCCTTCCTCATCCACCATCACCATCACTATCATCCTTCTTCTCTAGTATGTCTCAGCCCTTCCCGGAGCAGCTAGCACCGCCAGCAACCTCTCCCTTCTCTTTTCTTCCTTTGATTTCTCCTTCTTCCTCACGTTTTGAAGCCTCCTCGCCTTTTCCGGAGCTAGATTGGTGCTACCATTGCTCCTTTAACCTTCCTCACATCCTCCGGCGTCGGTCGACGTCAAGCCTTGCATCTGCCACCCATTTTCGACGTCGAAAAGTGAGGTTGAAGGTGAGTTGCGCAGAGTTGTTTTCTGGTTGATTTCTGGTTGTTTTCTGATTGTCTGAGCTAGTTTATGTGTTAATTTTCAATTCTTCTAAGTTAGATGATTAATTCTGCAAAGTTAGAGGCTTAAATCTAATTTTGTATATTATTTTGATTTTTCTCAATTTTTGCATAATTTTATTTTATTTTTGTTTGATTTTAATTGAAATTTAATTTGGGTTTAATTAGTAATTAGAGTAGTTATTATTAATTATTTTGGGTATATTAATTTTATTTGAGATTATAGAAATTTTTGTATATTTATTTAGGTATTTTAAGTTTTATGTATATTTTGTTAATGTGGTTAATTAATTATTTTTGGTTGAATATTTGAGTTAATTAGTGTTAGTATATTATGTTAGTAATTTTAGTAGTGATAAAATAATTTTTGATAATTTATTTAATTTTTTTAGAAATTATTATTATTATGTAAATTTTGAAATAATAGGTAAATGGTGTGTTTTTTTTGATATTATGATTAAATACTATGTTTTAGTTAATTTTGAGATAAAATGTGGTATTAAAATAATTTTTATAAATTATTTATTATTTTTAGTTAATTAATACTAACTATTTTTGAAAATTTATTCAAAATTAAATTATTTATTGTTTTGTGGTTTGAATGAGTTTTTAATTAATATTATAGTATATTTAAACTAGATGGGCAATTATAGTTTGAATTTGACTATTTTATGTTGAATATTTGGAAAGTTGGATTGTTATTAATATTATATTATTATTTAAAATTTTATTAAATTGTGGTGGAAAATAATTTTATTTAGTTTTTTAAAAATTAAATAAATTATATTATGATTTATCATTATTATTGGTGATTTACTAAATTAATATTTAGTATTTGCTTATTTGTATTTTTGGTGAACCTCAGTTGGGAATTGTGTAGTTTGGGGTCCCAACCCGAGGTGTTGTGTCACTGTGTAATTTTGAAGTGTATTTATTTACAGGATTGACTCTACTTTAGTAGAGGGATGTCCATTTTACAAAGAAAACTCTGCCGAATTTTTGGTAGATTTCTCGTCAAACGTGACACCGAGTCAATCCTAAAATTTTTATTCTGAGTTCGAATCGAGTTTTCCTTAGAAACTCTAGAAGTTAGGTTTCTATTTTTTGATTGTCATTTCCTTTTTTGTCTTTTAGCTGCCCCTCCAATCGCGTCTACTAGTCGATGTCGGACACGACGTGCTAGAGGAGCACCTTTATCCTGTAAGTTAATATTTGATTTGAGTGTCAGATTTTTAATTTAAATCATATTAAATTCTTATGAATTTAATTTATGAGATTCTAGTCAGCATTATTCATAGGATTCTGCATAATTTAATTTATAGTTGATTTATTTTTATTTATTGTAATTTTCATTGTTTTATGTATTTTCTTTTATTTTTAAATAAACCACGGTAGAACGGGCTACCTGATGAGTTTCATCAGGACCGTGTGCGCATCGGTAATATATGTGATTATTTAATTATATTACTGGGGCCGAAGGTCTAGTGATGCTTTGCTCTCGGACACTGCCAGTAGTATAATATTTGTTTATTTAATAAATACTGGGGCCGAAGGTCTGGTGATGCTTTGCTCTTGGACACCGCCAGTATAATTTTAATTTATATTTATTAAATCACTGGGGCCGATGGTTTGGTGATGCTTTGCTCTCGGACACCGCCAATGATATTGGATTAAGAGATATGACTGCGGCTGTGTATCCTGGTGATGTCTTGCTCTCGGGATCCGGCAATTT
Source organism: Mallotus nudiflorus (assembly GCA_947683625.1). Classification (NCBI taxonomy): domain Eukaryota; kingdom Viridiplantae; phylum Streptophyta; class Magnoliopsida; order Malpighiales; family Euphorbiaceae; genus Mallotus; species Mallotus nudiflorus. Next base: position 210,252 of record CANTUR010000027.1, on the reverse strand, counting down.
TGGATATAAGTGAGTCATATGACTGTTAAAAATTTATAAATCGGGTTCTACCAAATTTTTATACTAAAACAATTTAAAAAGACATTTAAATATCTATTTCTTCTCTTTTAAAAATTGATTTATTATATGTATACCAAATGGTTGGAATAAAATTATATTATATTATATTATATTTCCATAAAATTTATTTTAATGAGGTTTTCAAACCGCATTTATTCCTTTATTAACTTACTCAATGAGATTTGACTCCCCTCAACTTATTTTTTTTCAGGAGTTTAGGAGTTTTCTGTTAGGCCTACTTCTCTCCACCGTGTAGCTTCATCACCGGGTATTCTTCGTAGATCTATTTAGTTGTGTTGTATTTACTTTCGTGTACCGCAGTAGAGAAAATTGTACAATTGCATACTTTATTTGGGATTTCATCTATTTATAATTTATGTACCGAGATACTATTTGTATAACTGATGTTTATTTATTTTATGCACTGATATTATTGTTTAAATTATATTGAGAAAAATCAGTTTGATAATGTGCATTGTGATTTTATTATTTATTGTAAGGTTTCAAAGTCTAAATATTTTTGTGTTTTTCTTTTAAGGCTTACTATGGGTTTCGGTAGCTTTATACTTTTCCATTCCCTAATGCCGGTCACATGTCCTTGGGTTCGAGTCATGACAGAGCAAGAGCTCATTTTTAGCAAAATGGGTAGTGCTCCTCATGAGCTCTCCTTACGATCATGAGCAGGTTATGAGGACACCTCTGATAGCATTCAATGAATATTTTTTAATGCAACGGTCCTCAAACTGATGCTCATGATCCGGAATGGCTTCCTTACAATCATGAGCATCACTTTAGCTGCAAAACTCTAAGATTAATTCAAAAATCATTTAGGGATGTTGGAGACACAAGTAATGCCTCCAAAAACTATAATTTAAGTTGTTTATCTATATAAACACTCCTTAAAGTTCAATTAAAGGTTTTAGAAAAAGAAACTTGTGTATCATTTATTCTTTTTTAAGCATTCAATTAAGCTCTTAAATGATTTTTGTATTTGTGTAACTCTTATGTGAGTTAATGAGTGTTCGAATAAACATTCTTATTCTTCTATTTTCTAGGGTTAAGAAAACGAAAGTGAGATTCTATTGTAAAAGGAATTGATTTAAGTGTTGTCCATTGAAACACTTGGAATTTAATTTTTAAGTGAGTCTTGAAAACTCGAGTTGTAAGGTTGTAAGAGTGAGCCATAAAACTCTTATGTAATCTCAGTCTTGTGAATAAGATTGTGGGTGATTAAAAATCCTAATTTAGGGATAAGTTAGGTGGAGACGTAAGATTGTTATTGAGTCTAAACTCCTTAGATCATTGTGTTCTTCATTCTTCCTTCTCGACATTCATTCAATTCTTGTTTAATTTCTTAAAATTATTTTTATTTTACTAAAACTCTCATTAGCCTTATTCACCCCCCCCCCTCCTCTGAGGCTCTTTCAAGGTATAATAAATTTCATACTTCACTTCATTCAACAAAGTTCATAGTGCCTCTATGGTTTTTGTGATGCTAACTGAGCATGATGTCCTCTAACAAGAAGAAACATGTATAGTTACTACGTATACCTTATAAGAAATTACATATCGTGTTCATCTAAAAAGTAACCCATCATTTCAAGATCCAATTCAGAAGCATAATACTCGTCCATGACAATTGTAGCAGCAGAACTTACGTGGATTTCTTTTCTTCTAAGAGATATTGGACTTTGTCTACCTTAACCACCTCAATTGTTTTCAGACAACCTAAGTGCCTTATACATCATAGTTAATCCAATATTTCATCCTAGATCCAAACATATTGATATTGATTATCATTTTGTTCAGGAAAAAGTTGCTTTTGGTAATTTACTTAAAAGATTCGTTTGGTCGCCTCAGCATATAATGGATATTTGTACAAAACCATTAGCCAAAGTATTACTTCAAAATTTGTGGGGCAAGTTTGGACTTCATTCTACCATTCCCTCTAACTTGAAAAAGAGTGAAAAAGCATAAAATCAGTATGGCAACCTCTAGTATGTGTCATGTCTAGAAGGAAACATTGGTAGCATGATTCAAATTCAAATTGCAATAGCTCCTTCCAAAAATGTCTCCAACGGCTAGTAAATATCTATGTCCTAACTTGTGAATATTTTATTTATTATGGAGTTGTAATCTTAATCACCATTTATAACCAAAATCTCTTACTTTCTATTTTGTCTCTTTTATTCCTATTTTTTCTCTTGTATGTATTTATATATATAGAAGAGGATTTTTCTTTTTTAGATTAAGGAATGAGATCATAATTTTCCTTTTATCCTCTTTAGCTTTTTCAATTTTACAATGAATAAAATTTTTTTTAAAAAAAAAAAGATGAGTAGTTACTTTTTTTTTTGGGTGTATTTAGAAAATTTATAAAAAAAAATTATTTGTAAATACTTTTCTTTATTTCTATATGATTATTTGTATAACTATATTTTGATTTTCATTTAGTGAATTTTTTTTTTTGTAATTCTATATGATTTTTTTTTAATTTCTATGTCAATTTTTTTGCAATATATTAAATATTATTTATGACTCTAACACACAATTTATTTTACTGGCTATGGTGAAAACGATATGTCAACTAACTAAAATAAGTAAGAAAAATGCATTTTAGAAAATAAATTATATTTGCAAAAAATTACATTGAATACATAAAATAAAATTTTATTCTAAAATAAGAATAGAAATAAATAAATAAATAAATTTATGAGGAAAATATAAATTTATGGAAAATTTTATTTAAAACCAAATATTAAAAAAATATCATGTAACAATATATAATATGTAAATAATTTTTTCATTCTAAAAAATAGAATGAAGATAATTTTGAGTATAAAAATAAAAAAATCAAATTTAATAGATGTCATTAAATTGTCATATAAAAATAATAGAATAACTTACTGAACCAAATATTATAATACTCAGTAAAATAATAATAATAATGCGTCATTAATAACAGAAAATAAAAAAATAAAAAAATAATAGGTGTCCTCCAAAACCATTTTCAATATATACGTTATGGTTATTCCTAATGCTTATATATAGAGTTTTATGCACAATAAGAACTTACTTTCTCTTATTTTTTTTCATAAAATACAACGGCATTCGTATATTCAATTAGAACTCCAATAAAAATGCACATATTTACATATTATATATATATATATATATATATATATATATATATATATAATTTAATGAATGAACTAGGAAATATGAGGATAGGTCATACTAATGACATTAATAATCATGTGAGTGTGTCAACAATCAATTGTAAGAAACTGTTTTTTATGAAAACATATTGCTTGTGGAAGGCAAGTGTACCGCTTTACAAACAATTTTGCAATCAGACCAAATGTTCTTGTTTAATGCAATTTGATTTCACAATTTCCAAATAAAATATGCCAAAGTTATTATTGGTTTTCTACGAGAATATGAAATGTATCACATCATTTAGGAAAACTAAAGACAACACAGTGGAACTCATACTCCTAATTTGTATGATACTGCTCTAATGCATAAAACAGTTCCTACATTAGTAGGCGATTGAATTCCACGGTTTTGATGTTTTATTTTAAAATTTGTAGCAACAATATCTTATGTAATAATATAATAAATAATTATTTTTTTATATTATAAAAAATTATTGTAGCTTAAATAATATTAGTATATATTTTATATTCTTGTTTTTTTTTTCAAAAAAAAAAAGACATAATACATTTGTGGCCCTTTGTAATTGACATAATTTATCAGTTTGACATTTCAACTTACAATTTTATTATTTTAACACTTATACTTACCTAAAATGCACTAATATGATGACCTAATACATTTATCACTCTTATACTTGTTATTTTTTGTTAGTTTGACGTTTATACTTGCAATTTTTGGTCAGCCAAATCCTTAAGATATGACACGTATTGATTTACTATTTTATGTCAGTACGCTGATAAGGGTTTCAAAATTTTATTTTAGACGAGCTCAGGTTTTAAAATGGCAAAACTATAAGTTGAGGTATTAAACTGACACATAATGACAAGTACAAGGTCATGGATGTATTATGCGTTTAAAATATATTTTTTTAGAGTTGAAAATAAACTTTTAATGTGTAAATATTATTAATAATAATAAAATAATTAGTTTTTTAATTTATACGTGACTTATTATAAAATAAATTCAAATGCACAAATAATATGTAAATTTTAATTTTTTGTTTTGATAATTAAAAATATTATATTCATACCATTTTTAAAAAAATTTAAATACTTCATAACATTAAAATAATTATATAAAAAATAATCGACATGAATATATGTTATTAAATATAAAAATATTTAAAATAAAATATATTATATAGAAATAGTGCAAAGTGTATACATGTATTTTTTTAATAAATCTGCTAAATTAACAAAAAATAACTAATTATTTATTTTTTTTAATAATTTTATTTATTATAAACTTGAAATAGTTTGCATTATCAAGGGATTATTATGCTAGTTTGGTGATAAACTTACGAGACTTTAAAAAATATTCACTTTTAAAAAGTGAGTCTTTAACCGGTACACTCTTGCCACCTTGGGATTATTGAGGCTTTTGCCCTAAGAGTTGGAGGTCTCGAACTCCAAAAAAATTCCTTAGTTTCCGATGCATGATTTCTATTTGAGTGTGGTGAATCTCATGTTAAAAAATATATTATTCCATACTAAAATTTAAACACAGAATGCAGGCCCAACACTCTAAAACCCACGAGAAACTATAAATTCATAAAAGAAAAAGGTAATCTAGTTTAGCTTCAATAAGGAAAGCTAGTCTTACGAGGACAAGATTTATCAACAATATAAGTTCAAATCTAATTAGGTTTGAATTACATATCTCTCTATATATACTCATATCTCTCTTATAGATATTCATTCTTTACATTCCAAAAATTCTATATTTTCTTTTCATACTCATTATGTAAATTCTGATTTAAATATCAGAATATCTGTGGAGAAAATTCCATAAGTTCACCTAACTCTTCTCGTGTATGTAAGTTCTATAATTGAGCTAATTTCGAAGTTATCAAGCGACACTGTTTATAGAAAACAACTTCTATAATTTTATTTTTTTATTTTTCTCTTGATATGTTCTAAATGCTTGAATTCTTCAATTATTTCAATTAGCGGTCACACAATTCACACAAATATACATAACATAATGGAGAAAAAGAGGCCTAAATATATGCATTAACAACAAGAATCAGGCTCTAAGCGTAGTATATTCGATAGGCACGCAACCAAACCAACTCTTTCTCCAAGTCTCTTCACACAAATTAAAATAATACTTATATTAAGAAAAAGGATCAATTTAAGTTAGAAGATGGTCTTCTCATTCAAATACTTTCCAGGAATAACAAGCTTGATAATATGCTTCGTTATTGGGATAAGATTCATAATTTTAAAAGATGAGTGCCGAGCTTGTTAGATAATACATGACTTAAAGCATCAGTGAACTTAAGGGTTCCATTGCGGCATAAATGAACTTAAAACCTTATCATAAACACTAATCTCTACAAGATGCATGGGCCAATGGTCATAGGCACCCTAAGTAACGTCGAGACATTGCTTCTCGATCAAGTGAACAGAGTGGCAGGCGTTGCACACAACATAATCTCACCAAAGACCATCACTATATTGGTCTTGGTACAAAAGTTTGTAGGCAACTTCGTTATTAGATCCTGAGTCCAAAAAAGAGCCTTAAAATTCAGGTTATAAAACTAGTTGAGGTATCCCTTTTTAGCAGATTTTAAAGTAAAAGAAAAGGTCTCCTTTTAGTCACAAGATGATGTAGGAAAGTAGTGAAGCTTGTTGATAATCTTGTATAAGATTAGTCTCATCAACATCAAAACGACTCCTATGTATCTCATCTCCCCCCAAAAACTTCTTGAGCCGTAGGGCATGAGGCACTCCTGCTTTTCATCCTTTTGAATATCAGACATCACATCATTTTTTAATATTTGATTCAAAATTTCATCGTCATTCTTCAATGCAAATTTAGAATTTCTTTGAGCGGCAACAACTCTATATTTGTTTCTATAGCACAGCTTAAAATGTGCAACCAGTTCTATTTTTTTTACAAGGCTCATAAATCTGCATAGAAGAATCATCCCGGCCACACAGTACCATTCTTTGCTGAGTGCAGCCACCACAGAATAAACCTCCACATCTTTAACAATGATGCTTGCCATTGATAAAGGTGAATTGAAATGAACATCCTTAGCAATAGGAGGCGTCAACCACCCAATTATTCCCTCTCAATGATGGTTTCACCAGCATATCAAGCTTCTCTAGCATCGTCTACCAATCCAAATTAAGAAAAGATTACAAATCAATTAGTTAGATTAACCAAGTGTTGGTAAAGATGAGATGTGAGAACAACAAAAAGTAATCAAAAGAATACAAAGCTTTTCAAGGAAGAAGGGTACAAATATACCCTACCTCCATCTCTTCTTAATGCAACATCAATAAAAGTTTTACATTTGCATAATTGCAAGTTTAAGCTACCTTTTAGTTGTGATGAGTTCCTAACTGTATACCATTTTGCTCCCTAAAAAAAAAAAACAAACAAATCACCTCCTTTACAGTCCCCTTTCTGAAGCAGCCTGCATTAATGTTTTACATTCTTTTGAAAAGATTTTCTAAAAAAGTTCTTAGTAATCTACTGATATGTCAAGTTGCACGAATGTGCAAGGTAAGACTGAAGGATCGAGGGAATTTCATTTATGGCCTCTTTTCGTTAGAATGATAAGCTTCTTCTCCAGTTATGTCTTTTTCCTATCATGCACCTAGTTCAAGATTTTAATATGGTTGTAGCTAGCCATCCCTATGATGTCAACTCCAATATCATAATGTCAGACGGTAAAGCTACTGTGATCACCAGAGAATTTCTATATCAATGGTAACAAGTAAAAGATGGAATCCTTAAATTTTGGATTCTTGAGAAACCAAAAAAGTCAAGAAAACTTACAGTTAGTAATGAATGATAGAATTAGCAACCTCATTGATGATATTCTCTGCCAAATCATCTCTTCTTTATCTCTTTCGATCACTGACATCGCCTGCCTCAGTTTTACTTCAAGAAGGTTTCAAGCGATTTGCATATTGAATCCTTATCTTACTTTTGATTCTACACAAAGTTGTTTCACCACACCTCAATGTAATGTCTTGTCCGTCTACTACATAAAAAGATGATGATCAATAAAGAGGAAAACTAGTTTGAAATACGTTGGCAATATCGACCTCAACCTACAATTGACGAGCATCTTTGCGTTGAGAGTTGGATTCATGAGTTCCTTAAATCATTTGGATTTAAATTTGCAAGACAGTGTTCTCGAGTTATCTCGTGTAAATTCAGGTAAAACAATAATACCACAAGCAAAGAACTAGATTATAAGCTCCGACTTGCAGTTCTTGGTTTCTTCAAATTAATCAGTAACAATTGCACAAATAATAGCTAATATAAATATTTGTTGAATCTAGAGCAAAACACGAGTACACTAATAAAGAGCTAAAGAAAGCACATTCATTGGCCATTAGGTATAGATGCTACTCCGACAATACTACGACAGTAATATTTTAACTCCACAAAGCACCTTATTAGGCTTACATCACTTAATTAGCAACAGTCTGAACAATTGAGCACTCTGACTGCCTTGATTGACATCAATAGAGCGTTAATAATGCTCGATTTTGACATTAACATTATAGATATAATGCTCATAAACGGTATATCACACTTGATGCTGAGTCGAGTCATATCAATAGCTAAGTATCATACTCTAATTATTAATTTATTTTCAATATTTAAATAGCCAGGGTAGGTACCAATCATATTGGTGAGCATCAAAGACTTGTCATTTACCAGCACCCATTCGTGCTCAGTTCGACACTACTACCATTGTGCACTCATAATGTGCTCGGTTTGACACTCACAAGTACTGGCAACTCTTACAAACACTCGCACGTGCTCTGTTCAACTCTCACCAGCACTCTAGGTGTGCTCGGTCTAATACTTACAAGTACTTTATGTGTGCTCAATCTAATGCTCACACGTGCTCAATTTGATACTTACCAACACTCTACATGTGTTCGTTACAATACTCACCTCTCACTAGCAAGAGGCAACACTTGACCACTAGAAATCGTTCATACATAAATATCTAAATAACATTCATGGGGAATCTTGATACCCCATATCAATATACAAGATAGAATGCAGGCCTAATACTTTAAAGCTTATGAGGAACTTCAAATCTATAAGGAGAAAGATAATTTATTTTAGCCTCAATAAGAAAAACTAGTCATATAAGGACAAGGATTATCAATAATAGAAATCCAAATCCAATTAGATTTGAGTTATATATCTCTATATATACTTCTCATCTCTCTCATAGTTACTCATTCTTTACATTCCAAAAATTCCATATTTGTCTTACATACTCATTATGCAAATTTTGACTCAAGCATCAAAATGTATGTAGAGAAATCCCACAAGTTCAACTAGTGATATATAATAAACAAACAAGTGAACATATTATTATTATTATTATTTTATTATTATTATTATTATTATTATTATTATTATTATTATTATTATTATTATTATTATTATTATTATTATTATTAAATAAAAGTTTAAAAAATAATAACAATTTTATTTATTTATATAACAATCTAATATTAATTTAATATAGTTATAATTCGTTATAATTTTTATAAATCTTTTATTTAAATAATTATATGATATTACTTTAATATTTTTTTAAATTAATATTTCTCAACTCTAGAACTGATTTTATATAAAAAAAATTATAGTCATAATTATCATAAGTTAATAAAAAATCATTAGTTATTTATTAATAAAAAAAACTTAAAAATAATAAAAGTTATATTTATCTATATAACAATTTAAATATTACAACCCCATTAAACTTGTAATTTATTACAATTTAGTAAATTTTTTATTTGAGCTATAACACTTTACTTCTTCAATATTTTTAATATTAATACTTTTATTTACACAAAAATTAATTTATTGTAATTTTTTAAGTTAAACTAGTAGTTAAATGATAAATATTAATTAATATTTATTCTTTTTTGTTAAATTTATAAAAACATGTAAAATAATAATTATACTACTTTTCTTGCAATTATATTTTCAAACAATTTATATGCTCCATCTTTTATTTATTAATTTTAAATTTATAAAAATATCTACTTTTAAAACAAATTATATACTTTTTCTATTTTCATAAAATTTATTAATTTTGAATTTAATTATTAATTTAATAAATTTAATATAATAAGACTTATAAAATTATATTATCTAATTTGATTTATATTAGATAAAATATAAGTCGACCTAATTAAAATAGAAAAATATATATTTTTAACAAAATTATCACTAAAATTTAAATTAATTTAATTTTGCTAGAAATAAAATAGAAATTCACATAATTAAAATAGGAAACATTCTTTCAATTAAATTAGAATTATATGTTAATTAATTTCATTTTATTTGAGATAAAGAAATTAACCAAATTAGAATAGAAAATATACTTTCAATTAAATTAGAATTATATTTTAATTAATTTAATTTAGTTTTATTTTGTTATAGATAAAATAGAAATTAACCTAATTAAAATAGGAAACATACTTTCAATTAAATTAAAATTATATTTTAGTTAATTTAATTTTTTATTAGAGATAAAATAAAATTCAACCTAATTAATAGGAAATAGACTTTCTAAAAAATTAAAATTATATTTTAATTAATTTAATTTTACTTTTATTAGTAAATGACAAAATTATCCAATTTTTATATAATAATGAGTGAAAAAAATTTCATAATTTTATCTGTCTCCCCCTCCCCCTCTTCTCTCTTCATACATTTATATATATTATAGATTATACATGTAGAAAGTTTCGCAACAGCGATTTCATCAATGACCACAACTATACTGTGTAGAAGTTAGGGGTGAATACAATCCGGTTCGGTTCGAAGGATGTCATTCTCCAAAATCGCTCCAAATATCAAAGATTTAAAAATTAAGACTTTGAAATTGCTTTAAATTTTTTGTTCAATTCGGTTTAGAGATTGGTTTTCTAAATTAAAAAATAAATAAAGATATAATTCAAATTAAACTATTAAATTATGAATCATTTTATGATTTTATTATAAATTAAATTATTTTTTATAGTTTTATTTATCATTATTTTTTACTATAAAATTTTTTTCTTACATTCTAATATATCATATAATTATTATATTTTTCTATGAAAAATTATATATATAATAACATCATAGCTATTAAATATATATTATATTATAATTTTATTATTGAAGAAGAATTTAATTTTTTCAACATAAATTGTATTATAATATTTTGAAATGCTATTTACTAATTTAATATTTATTTTTTGTGATTTTAAATAATTTGATTGATGAGTAAAATTTTTTATTTCAAATAATTAAAATGACATTTATTTTAGACGAGACATTAAATTAGTTGGTCCAATATTCATAATCGAATACAAGTATTGAAAATTATTATACATTCTTGTAATATCCCGTATTTTTAAATATTTTTATACTGCATCGGGATATGCAGTGTTAATAATTCTTATGTATATCAATGCTATTTTAAGAGTCGTAATTTAATTAAAGTTAATTTTAATTGTTGTATATTATTTTAAGTGTTTTACGTAAAATTTTCCCGGGACTTGCATTTTCGGGAAAATTTTCACGTAAATAATTTACTATTAATTATTTTAAATAGATTTCCGGACTTGCATGAACTCATACATATTTTTAAAATACTAAATAATGTATATATGTGTATTTATTTAATTAATTAGGGTTTAATTAATTACCTTAATATTTTATTATTTATTAATTAGTTTTAATATTATTTAATTATTTTTAGGTGTGTTAAATTATTAAAATATTAAATTATAAGAGTGTGGTGTATATCTAATGTGTGTAATTTTATATTATTTTAATGTATAGTGTAAAGTATATATATATACATATATATAGTTGAAAATCAAAATTTTTGCCAAATTACCGAATTGCCCCTCCCTCTTCCTTATTCTCTCCCGACGCCTACCCTCACTGCGCCTCCCGTTCCACCTCGCCGGACCGCCCTTTGCTTCCAACCTCCTCCCCCTTCCTTCCTCTTCCTCTTCGACGTGACCAGGCCACCGGAAGCCCGCTGGAACGCCCGGAATTCGCGATGGTAGCAAGTTGAGCTCTTCACCGTCGACCACGATTCCGACCACCATTTCGCACACCGCCGGTCTTCATCGACTCCTTGAGCTCCATTGGTCCCTATTCTAAGCTCCTTTTGGCCTGAAATCAAGTGGTTGATGAGGTTTGAGCTAAATCTTCAATTCGGCCATTTTAGGGTTTTTGATTTTTTGAACTTAGAATTGATTGATTCATGAAAAGTCCCTTAACAAATGTTGATCCTAGTAGCTTAATATACATTTTTGAATTTTTGTAGAATTTTTGGAGATTATTTTGATTTTTGGGTATTTTTGAATATTTTAATATTATTTTCTAATTTTTGAAAATTAATTAATTAAATTATGAAATTGTGTTTTATGATAAATATAGGTGTTGAAATGCATTATAGAAATTTATTTGGAATTTTTATGAATTTTTATGTATTTATTTTGAATTTATTTAGGTTTATGTAATTTTGAGAAAATAGGGTTAATTGTGTTTTTAATTGAAATTAATTAGTGAATTGAGTTTAATTATTGATATTATTTATAAATATGTTAAGAAAATTAATTTTGGATAATTATACTATTTTTGGTGAATTTTTGGAATAATTTTAGTATATTTATATATAGGGGTATTTTGGTAATTTTACCCTAAATTGACAAAAAAAATGTAATTTAATTGCTTTTAATAGTTATTTAAGGTATAAAAATGATTTCTACAAATTATTTAGTATTCTTAACTAATTAAAACTATTTTTCGTGTATTAATTTCAATTATATATATAATATACGATTTTTCTAATAAAATGAGTTTTTATCGGTTTTTACTATGTTTTAAGGCTAATTATGTAATTTCTACTTATTAAATGTATTTCTGTGATGTAAGGGTATTTTTGGTATTTTTATAATTATTCTATGATTGTGGACCCCGGTAGACTGTAGTTTGAAGTCCGATCGAGGGGTGGTGGATGTAATTCTGTGTCTATTTTTCGAAGTGTATTTCTTTGCAGGGCTGGCTCTACTCTTTGAGTAGAGAGATGTCCATTTTACAGGGGAGGTTCTGCCGAATTTTTGATAGAATTCTCGTAAAACGTGATGTCCAGTCAAACCCTAATTCTGTTTCTGTGTCCAATATTCTAGATTGAGTTTCTAGGATTTTCTATTAGGTTTATTCTGACGTCTGTTATTTATTGTTTGTTTAGTTGCGCCGAGACCGAGGGCTAGTGGATCAGACCCGTCGGACCCATCTCGAGGAGCGCACTAAATGTGAGTTACTATTCTATATATATATGCTTTAGGGTGCATGATTTAGAAATGCATGTTTTATTTTGATTAAATATGCATAAATAATTTGATTAGTACTTAAGTTTATTTTTAGTTTACTTTTGGTTTATTTTTGGTATATATTAAATTATATGCATGCTTTATTAACCATTTATGTTTAAAATGTTTTTAAATACATTTCTAGCTTATTTTGTAATTTGATTGGATTTGTTTGACGTATATATACTCGAAATATACCTGGTTTACTTTTGGTATATTTTCAGTATATATATGGTTTATAATGTTATTTTATTTAAATTCATGCATCATTTATTTATGAATGAATGTTTTATATTTATTAATGAAGGATATCAATAGAACGTGCTACCTAGTGGGCAGCACTAGGACCGAGTACGTACCGGTACGCTTATAGCATTTAGGCTATATTACTAACCTGTTTGAGGATATTGATGAGATTTGATTATTTGATGTGTGATGTAATTTGGGTGTGATTGCTGGAGCTCGATTGACCTAGTGTCTCGGGGCCAATCACACTGACAGTCAGACTGCTGGAGCTCAGTTGACTTAGTGTCTCGGGGCCAGTCTACTGTCCAAATGGAATAAGTGAACAAATTTGGAATAGTGAGCCTGTATAGCTAGAGTGTTGTCTAACACTGTTTGAGGTTGCGATATTATAGGGTTCTATTTGATCCTTCATAAACTGTGAATTTCAGTAAAAATATATAAAATGATTTTATTGCATCTGTGTGTATTTGTCTGTATATGTACATATTAGATATATATTGTTGATTGTATGCATTGTCATTTAGTATGCATGTATATATATTATAGTAATTCACTCAGTGAGGTCTGACTCCCCTCCGTTGACTATTTTCAGGAGAGTCATCGTCTTCAAACCTCAGTAGCAGGCCTATACGCCGAATTTCTTCCGCCTCGGCTTCTTTATGTAAACTACTTATCTGAGTCTTGAATTTTATTTTTATAATCTAGACACTGCAGTAGTTGTAAATTAATTATGGGTTTGATTTATTGTATTTATACGAGATATGTATATTAGGAATTTGAACTGGATGTGTATTCAAATGATTTATCTATATATGAGATATGGATATTATTTTGATATTTATGATTTTATTCCGCTGCACAGTATTTTAATTAATGGTGATATTATTATTACTATTGTATGTCTTATTTTATTTTTAGGTTTGCTACGGGTTTCAGATTCGAAAAAATTCTCGTTCCCTAATGCCGGTCATGACCCCTGTTTTGGGTCGTGATAATTCTAACATATATATATATATATATATATATATATATATAACTTTATTAAATTATAAATTCTAGTTTCAATTTTTTGATTTGGTACAATTCAGAGGGATTGAGACAAATTTTAATTCGGAGTATTCAAAATCTCCTAACCCGTTCTCATAAAAATTTTCAGCACAGTTTAGTTAAAAAAAAATGTCATAATCAATCCAGATTTTCAATTTTGAAAATTTTTAATTCAATTTTTCAGAGTGAATGGGGTTCTATAAGACCTATGCTCAGCCCTAGAAGAAGAGCTAGCTTCAACGGTTTGAATGACTTGCACAACTACATCTGTCACAGGCAGGATCATTGCAGGCACCTGCACCATTGTAAAAGCCAAAAGACTATTTCTCCTGTTATTTTCTATTGTTTTGTACTTAAAGGAGTAGGAAAAGCAATGATTAGTGACTGAGATTGTAGCTCTTGTACTGCTGCACGGCTGCACCTTAATTACTGAATTGACTACAAGTTTTCATGCATGAATTTTCGTTCGAAGATATGGACGGTTTTTGTAACTTTTTTGGCAATCCAAGCCTCAGAATTTGTTTACCACAATTTAAAATTATTTGGTACATTGAAATATTAAATAAGCTTGTGACCAAATATATATATATATTAAATAAGCTACAAAACCATGATTTGAATTAACTTAGACATTCTGATCATTATACTATCCACAGTCAAATGACTAAATAACTGCTTGAGGCTCATTAGGAATCTTCACAAATGGATGTAACACTCTTTCCGTGGACCCTATCACTAGCCTTCTTTGAGTGCAAGGGAGAGAAGCAAAAATGCATCCCGATACAAAGTCAGAAGGACATGATATACAGCATTGATTGTTAAAATTCACTTTTGCTATATTTGGATGTAAAGGACTTGAATATGGATATAGATTTTAATGAAATCTCTTATTTGGAAACTATATGGATTTGTAGATATGAGAATTTGAAATAAATTCACAATAATTTTAAAAGTTCATTTAATAAGAATTTGAAATGGCATGTGTAATTTCATGTCATTTGAAATCCAAGATTTCAAATAAAATATTTACATCCATGCACACACTTACTTCTTTCTCCCAGTTGGTGCTCAGAGTCAGTGCAAACAGACCAAGAGCTTTGACAGCCAGTACAACTAAAAGCCTGTCCAGAGGCCCTATAGGCCAAAATTTTTGTTGCCATCCAAGAATTCAAATATCCGAGTCAAATGGTAACATCATACTAGAGAAAAATTAGGGATGGGGAAATGTAAGAGGTGAAATTACCTTCCCTCCAATGTGGTAGACAAAAACTAACATTACAGAACAAGGAATGCCCACAAGATAGTAAACTCCCAGATTGATTGGCAGTGCCTCAAAATTGGCAATTGAGACCACGTGAGCTACACCTGAAAAACTGGCAAAATTGGTAAAACTGGTAAAATTTTGCTGCCACAAACCTGAAAGAACAGTTTGAATGCCATCCAGAAAAGGGGATGCCGTAACCAATATTAGCATTTGTCCAACAAAATTCACGACTCTTTCTTCCTGGCTGCGAAAGTAGCCCCAAACATAACAACCTAGTATCAGGGTGGAGACTACAACAATGCCTACAGTTGCAGCCACGAATATCTCAACACACACTGCTCGACGAGCTGCCCTTGATTGCCTAGCACCAATTCATATGATACTCTTGTGGTAATGGCATTGAAAAGAAAACAAAAAATGAGTCTGTTAGGGGGAGTTAAAGCAGAATTAAGTACATTTAGCATCTGATTCAGTGCAAGCTCACACAGCTCCACTGAGTCCATGGCGTATCATGAAAATCATTGCCAATGTATTAAGGTTGGCAACATGGCACAAATTGGTTAGAACTATATATGTTTGAGATGATGAACTAAGTATTGATCCTCCCAAAGAATTTCTAAGAATCTAACCTGATTGATAGGACTGATGTTTCAAGTTTTGGATTTGAAAGAAGACCAAATAACAAAACCATCATCTCAAATGACCAAATCTCCAAGCTATTCCAGGAGTGAAAGTCAGCATATTAAAAATTAGTCATACCCAAATGCATTGGTGTGACTTGCTAAATCAATGATAAAAATTTAAGAACACCTGAGCATTGCAGCTGAAGGAATTGCTAGTTTAAGGTATTTGGGAATTCCATGAAGGGCCTCCTAGGCTTACATAAAGTATTAACAAGAATGCGTACTATGCAGCACCTTTAAAAGATGGAATTTTCCAATGCAACACCTTTGTTTCCAACTCCAGACGTAAAAACAAGAACACAACAAATGAAGATATGAAGTAAAGTTGTTATTCCTGAGCTCATCATAATTGGAATGACATTATTTTGGGTCTGCAAGAATCTGACAAGACATTCCTAGATGGTAGTTTGATAGTAGTTTGCAATATCACGCATTATATTAATAATGAACAGTATTTGATATGGTAGTTGGATTGAAGTTTGCCAAACAAATGTCTCATTGCAAACTAGAACAAATTCAGAAACTAATTCTTTGAACAACTGGTTGTGAATTCATCAGTCATCTCTTGCCAAATAATCTTTCCTTTATAGGAAACAACAATCTATATGCATAATAAATGGTTAGATACACAACAATAATTAAGTAATCAGAAATAAAAGCCATGGTAACAAGATAAAAAGCATGTGAGACTGATTCACAATAGCACAAGCAAAGCAAACTCAACAACTAGAAAGTAGCACTCCACTTAAAGGAGAGGATGACACAGCATATTGGGTAGAGGATAACTCACCATATCGGACATGTAATGAGAGACTACTCCTCTTCAAATTTCTTTTCAAGAAAAAAAAATGTCAAAAAGAAAATACATTATTTAATATGTACTAATCCTCAACACTTTTCAAAGAAAAAATGCTTGAGACAGCAAAAAAATGCACTGATAATTCTTTCAAATGTCTTAAGATAGTTAAAAAAACATGTTTATGAGCGCCTCATAACGGATGGATTTTATCTCCGTTAACTCAAGTA
This sequence comes from Mallotus nudiflorus, assembly GCA_947683625.1. Taxonomy (NCBI): domain Eukaryota; kingdom Viridiplantae; phylum Streptophyta; class Magnoliopsida; order Malpighiales; family Euphorbiaceae; genus Mallotus; species Mallotus nudiflorus. The sequence continues at coordinate 193,330 of CANTUR010000027.1, read as the reverse complement.
ATGACATGGCAAAGGCAAATTAAACTTTACCAAATTTGTTGACCTAATTGAATTTTTTTTTTTTCCCATTCTTCTTTGCTCCCACCCTTTCCTAGAAAAGCGACACCATTTCTTGTCTCCTCAACTTCACTGTCCTCAACGACCTAATGCCTGAAACTTCCATGAAAAAAAAATGTTTTTACTATTCTTATGCATACAGATGCTACCATTTGGCGTGCTTGTAAAAAATATGGCCGAAGTCCCAAAACTAATGAGAGTATTCACATAAAATGATTAGCAAACAGAGCAAGCATGAATAACAGAAACACAATGAATAACAGAAGCGCATAGTTTATGATCAGTGATTAATAACTTAGTATAAAAGAGCAAGAATCTGAAAATTATAAGCCAACAACTAGCCAATTAACTATTGTAAAATAATAAAACTAAAGTATGTAAACTCCTATATTTTCCCACCACATTAAAGATTACATGTTGCTTATGTCATGAAAATTATATATAGCAAAATTCATTTATCTTTGCTGCGTGCTTTGCATTTCAATGATGAAGAAAAGTTAGCACAGGAAGAATATGATATTACCAACTAGGCTATACATGTAGTTAACTAAAAGAAAAAAGAAAAAAATTGCAGACCTGCGCTCTCAATTTAATAACCTCCTGGCTGAGATTCTCATTTGTTCTTTTAGCATTATCTACAACGAGTTTTGGCGAGGTTAGTCCACCCAGGGTTAGGGTTGGAGTTGTTGAGCGAGGTGGGCTAGGTCGTCTAGAAATTGGTGATGTTGTGGTCCAGGAACAGAAGCTGAGAAGAATTTTTTGGATGAACGAAACGTGGGGTTAAAAGATTTAGAAATATTAAGTGCCCCCATTGGGAGCCTCCATTAGGAACAGGCGAAACACGGCTACTATTGAATTCCAGTTTCTTGTTTCTCTTAGATCTACTTTCTGCTTGCTTCAATGATTCCATTGATGAAAACCTAGCAAGTTGCGCTCGAGATCTAGAGTCTAACTTCTCATCTTTATCAATGAACTCATTGGACATATGATTGACACTACCTCTCATGCTTACAGAAGACTGAGATGAAGCATCAGTTTTTCTGGGAAAGGGTGGGAGCAAAGAAGAACGGGAAAAAAAATCAATTAGGTCAACACACTTGGCAACCATGTCATCACTTAACGGAGATAAAATCTGTCTGTTACGAGGGACTCAGAAACATATTTTTAATTAAACCCTAATATATTTGAGTCTACAAAAAATGGAGGGTTTGTCTGAGCTTCAGGTAAACTTGGTGGCTTAAATGAACCTTATCCCTAAAAAAAAATTAAAGTGCCTACAGTTACCCTTTCACTCTATTAAATCATTCAATCCTTAAATACCAAAGGCACCTAAGAAGAATAATCAAAAGACCACAATTAAACATAATGTTGCCACTGCCCACACTGCAAAAACATAAATTATAATCAAGCAATGGCTTTCACATATTCATCCTGGAATAAAAACCAAAAACAATTTGTGATTTTCAATGAGCAACAATGTGGAAGAAGAAAAACAACAATCTACACAAAAATGAACTGGAAAGTTGTATTATTGGAAAATCATAAAGAATGGCACACAAGTCTGAATACAGGAGAACACCTAAGAATTCTTTCCATCAGTTATAGGAACTGAAACATAGTGCTTAAAGCACCAATTAGTTCAGCTATTCAGATATTATTCATAACAAAACAAAAATAAAGGAAAGAAGCAAGTTGGTCTTTTTAAAATGCAATACCATTCAAGCTTGAGAGAGCTGTAAGCACCAAAGGGTGAGTAGCAAGCACAAAAATTCAAAGGAAAAACAAGCATAAATCAAGCATCATATTTGCGCTACACCGAGAAATCATTGGATGTTTTCCAGCACCATTAGCCATCAATAACAGAAAATTCAACCAAGAAACAAGCTGCAAACAGTGTACAGTGCATTATCATGATTCAAAGATCAATTCATTCAATTAATTAGAACAAACATTAATCAAATCAAATAAAGGAAGAAGAAGAAGAAAAGATATTTACCTAGCTATGTACAGGTTTTCTAGCATCTTGATGTGAATGTCTTGATTTCTCACCCCAGTCAGGGAATTTATTACCATTCACAATCATACTAATATATACTTTGTAATCAAATAATTCTATGCCACTGCTTGACCGAGTCTACCCTCATTCTTTGAGCACATAGTTACCCATGGATATCAACCTGATGGATCAAAACGATAATAGAATGTTCCATCTGTTTGCACAAAGAAATCAGTGAAAATAATAATTTATCGAATTCAATTGCACAAAGCAAAGGATTCATATGAACCATGCGATTGAAGGAATTTATCGAGTGTTGGAATTAGTACAAATCTTCCTTCAACCGCATGCTTCACATCAATCCAGCTTGTGGTGGCTGAGAAGATCAATGAAACAACTTAATCTTATACCTAAATTAAAATTAAAGAGAAGAAAAAACAAAGGGCAAGTGAGTTGCATATAGAGAGCGGCGTAAAGGACGGACAAAAGAGAAAAGTGAGTCGCAGAATTAAACCGGGTTGAAACATTAAAACTACATTTTTCTAGGTTCAAAAGTCAGAACTACGTAGTTTCTATTTTTTTTTTTTTTCTTAACAACACTTAGTTCCTATAGTTACTTTACTTTGTTTAGGAAAATTGATCTAAATTTAAAAAAATATATAAAATTTTTTTTTTATTTTTTGTGAAATTATATTATTTTTTATGAATATAAGAATTAATATTTCTTTTATTATAACTTGATATACTCTTTGTTAAATTGTTACTTTGTAAAAAATTAAACCATTTTTATGTTATAATTATAGAATTTTTTATAAGTGTTAGTGCTACTTAATCAATTGAAAATGTTTTTTTAGATTGATATTTTTTTAAAAGAAGAAATCTTAATTTAGAAAAATTTATTTTATTCATGAAAAAATGTGAAAAGATTTTTTTTTTTGTGAAATAACATTATATTTTCTAAGTGTAAGAATTAATATTTTTATTATAACTTGATATATTTTCATAAATTACTACTATTTTTTGTTAATTTAAAATAATTTTATGTAAAAATAGTTAAAATAATTTCAATTTATATAATTATAAAAACTATAAAAATTAATTTCATAAAAAGTGGTTTATTTTTGTATAGTGCAACAATTTAATATAAAATATATGAAGTTATAATAAAAAAACACTATAATTTATATATTTACAAAAAATGATGTTGGTTTACAAAAAAAAAAAAAAAAGCACAATGAAAGTGCCTTGGGGGGTTAATAAGGCTAATAAAAGATTTTAAAAAAATTAAAATGAATTTAAGGAATGAACAAAAATTGAATGAGAATAGAGTAAGAAAAACAATGAATACAAAAATTTAAGAAGTTCAAATTCTCAAAGTGTCTTACATCTCCACCTAACTTATCTTCAAGTTAAGATTTTTCAATACCCACAATCGCATTCACAACATTGAGATTATAAGAGTTTCAGGCTCACTCTTTAAGCTTACACAAACAAGAGTTTTAAGGCTAACTCTTTAACTAATCCCCAAGTGTTTTAATGGCTAAATACCTAAATCAATTCCATTAGAAATATAACTCACTTCCTTTATAATCTATCCTAAGAATTAGATGAAGATGAAGTCCTATTTCTATCTCACAGCCAACTCTCATAAGAGTTAATCAATACAAAGAATATTCATACAAAAAAAATGAAACTTAATGAATACTTAGAAAGTTTTTGATAATCAAAGAGCAATGTAATGTGTGTTGTTTATTATTATAACTCTAGAGCACATATATATAGATTAAGCTTAAAAAATATAGTTGTTGGAGTCAATAATTATGTCTCAAACATCTCTTTCCTTTAATAATTTCAAAAATATGTCCATTGGATATTTATGAGGTTTGATGTCATCATAGAAGCAAGGCTTCAGTCGCAGCAGCCTTCAATAATTTCAAAAATATGTCATTGGACCATCAATATGGAAGCAAGGCTTCAGTTACAACAGCCTTCAATAATTTTTAAAATATGTTCGTTGGGCAATCACCATAGAAGTAAGGCTTCAGTCATAGCCCTTTGTTGAGCTGAATTTTAACTTGGCTTTCTATTACCATGGAAGCTTTACGTCAGTTGCAGCCCTCTACTGAGCTAAATTACAAGCTTTCTGTCACCATGACAGCCTTACTTTACTCACAACCCTCTGTTGAGCTTAATTATGACTTGAATTTCATTGAAAGTATTATTGTACCTATGCTTATAATCACTTAAACAAAGAATATTAAATGCTCAAAATTAAGTTTGTTAAAATCAAAATCAAGATTGATTATTGTTAAGGTCAACAATCTCCCTCCTTTTTGATTTTGACAAACTTATTTTGAGTTTGAGAAAATAATATAAAGTGTAAGTGTGTGATGTTTTGAATTTCATTAAAGTAAATAAATTATACTCCCCATGAATTTATGCATATTATAAAGATAATGAATTTAAAAAGTAAGGAAAAAAATAATGAAAAATATCAATGGAATAAGAATGATACAAATTTAAAGGAAAATAAAATTTTAAGAATCTCCCCCTTTTTGTAAAAAAAAATCAAAAAATATCTTTTGAAAAAGATACCAATTAAAATATTTAATATATTTCTTTATTACTCCCTGTTTGGACATAATAAGTGAAAAGAGTCATAGGGGGGATGAATAGGACTATCAAATAAAAATGAGAAATTAAAAGAATTCTTTGCAAGAATTAAATAAAAGTTTAGAAGGAAGAATGGAGAACACAAAGATTTAAAGAGTTCAAATTCAACAACAATCCTACGTTTCCACCTAACTTATCCCCAAGTTAGGATTTTCAATCGTCCACAATCTTATTCACAAGATTAAGACTATACAAGAGTTTTATGGCTCACTCTTATAACCTTACAATATGAGTTTTCAAGGCTCACTCAAAAAACCAAAACCCAAGTGTTTCAATGGACAACACTTATACCAATTCCTTTAGAAATAAATCTCACTTCCCTTCTAATCTAACTCAAGATTTAAGATGAAGAGAAATTCTATTTCTAACACAAACCCAACTCTCACAAGAGTTATACAAATAAAGAATTATTTAAGAGAATTTAAGAGCTCAATGAATGCTTAAGAAATAATGAATGATAAACAAGTTGCTTAACTTCCATTCAGCTCTAGAGGTATTTATACTAAAAAAATATAGCTGTTGGAGGTGCAAATGATGTGTCCAACGTCTATTTTTTGAATCATTAAGAGTGATGCTAACAAACAATTATTCATGGATTGAAATCGTGATTGGCTCCTTAAGACGTTTGAATTTGCCCATACTTTTTTCATTCAAGCTATAGATATTTGAATTAGATTTCCAAATCAATTTGAATCACCTAAATTGAACTATTTTATCTCAAGATATGTCCAAAATACTAAGGGTTATGCAATCTATAATGCAAACTACGGTCAGACGGTTATACCCAAATTGAAGCTGTGATTTGCTCCTGAAGAAATTTGAATTTGTCCATAATTTCTTCATAAAAGCTGTATATATTTGAATTTTCTTTCCATATTATTTTGAATTACCTAAATTAAACTTCTATAGCTCAGGATATGTCCAAAATACTAAGAGCTATGCAATCTGAAATGCACAATACTGTCAGACAACTATACATAAGTTAAAGCAGTTATTTGTTCCTGAAGAAATTTGAATTTGCCCATAATTTCTTCATGAAAGATGTAGATATTTGACTTATCTTTTCATACTATTTTTAATCACCTTAATTAAGCTTCTATAACTCAAGATATGTCTAAAATACTAAGAGATGTGCAATCTGAGATGGCAAATGTATACGTGATTTCAACTCAAAATTTGTGTAACCAAATGAACTTGGATTTTGACAAATAATCCCAATTCAGAAAGCTCAAGATGCCTACTTCAAATGTGAAGAAACTCATTTTCTCATTTAAGAGCTCTAAAGATTTCAAAAGCCTTCTTGAATCTTAAAGGTTCAATTTGCTTGAAAAGTCACTATTTATCCAAAAGTGTATATGCTTGGTATATAATTCCCTACACACTTAATTGAAATTATTAGTATAAATTTTTTTTATCAAAGTCCAAAATTTGGAGTTTGATCATGCAAATGGTCAATAATAAGAAATATACATTTATAAATTATTCCCCTTAACAAAAATAGAAACAACATAAAATATATTATAAGGGAAATAAAAACATGGCCTAACATGAAAAATTTGTTAAAAATATAAAAACATGATAACATGATCATTAATATTGATGCTAGGCAACATGAAGGGAAACAATTTCAAACATATAAAAAATTAGTAGCATGTACAATGCATGTAGTACTACTTAACACAACACAAAGATAGAATATATTTCACATGATCATATAGAGCTTATTTCTTAAAGGAAACTAAAGATCAAGAATCAAAACAATGAAAACAAATATAGACTAAATCTAAGAAAGTTTAAGTCCATCTTGCCAAGTATCACTTATATACACATATAAACAAAGTAAGCAAAATAAGATTTTTTATCACATATAAAAAATATGACAAACTAGCCACACTTACAATGTTACTATGCATACATAAACACAATTATATAAATAAGTTTCAAATATTCAAATACTCAAATATTCAAACTCAAATATTTCTCCCCCTTTGTCAAATGCAAAAAGAAATTTTAATAAAACAAAGATTGCATTCATAAAAGGAATAAAGTTACAATGATATTAAAATATCAATTGTAAACTAAAGAGAAACATAACATTAACAAGACATAAAAATAATAGCTCAGGGCTAATATCTAGAGAATATCCAGAAAATAAACCAAACATAAACCATCACAAAATAACTATAAAAATAAACAAATAACTCAAGGGTTAGATAAGGAAAATATACTGAAAATAAACTAAATAGAAACTAGAGAAAACACATAAAATAAGACATAAAAATCTAGTCTTGTGAGGAGGAGGAAAGAGGGAATAATTTTGCTAAATTAAAATAATTAATTAATTGAATTTAACTCAATAATTAATTATTAATTTACAGAAAAGGAAAATTTTTTAAAAATTTGAATAAACATATCATAATGCACATATTGAATTTAAACATATATAAATGCATGACAATTAAAAAGGATGTTATGCTTAATTTTGAATAATTAATTTATTGAAATGATTTCAACAATTAATTTATTAAATAGCAAAAAAAATGTTAAGATCAAAATAAAAATTAATAATCAAAGCAATCAATAGGCATAACATGATTTCACATAAAAATAGTTCAATTATTAATTAAACATAAAATCAAGACAAACTAGAACCACTAATCACTCCAAGATCATGCTTAATGAAATTCAATCTCTCTTTATTGAAAGGTTTGGTGAAGATATCTACAAGTTGATTATTTGTATCAACAAATTTAAGTGCAATATCACCAATTTGAACATGATCACGCAAGAAATGATGTCTAATGTCTATATGCTTGGTTCTAGAATGTTGAATGGGATTTTTGCTAAGGTTAATAGCACTTGTATTGTCACATTTGATTGGAATGTGATCAAGTTTTATACTATAGTCCAACAATTATTGTTTTTTCCATAAAACTTGTGAACAATAAAGAGTTGCTACAACATACTCCGCTTCAGCAGTGGATAAGGCATCCAAAACTTATTTCTTGTTAAACTAAGAAACTAAACATTGTCCTAAGAATTGACAAGTTCCAAAAGTGATTTTTCTATCTTGCAAACTACTAATAAAATTTGCATCCGAATAACTAATTAAGTCAAAAGATGAACTCCTAAGATACCAAATTCCTAAATGCATTGTTCCACAAACATATTTGAAAATTCTTTTGATTGCATTCAAATGAGACTCTCTAGGTTTTGATTGAAATATAGCACACAAGCATGTAGAAAATATAATATTCAGTCTACTAACAGTTAAATAAAGAAAGGATCTGATCATACCTCTAAAACACTTTTCATCAAATAGTTTACCATTCTCATCTTTATTGAGTTTTATGGTGGTACTCATAGGAGTCTTGCTTGATTTAGCTCCATCCATGCCAAACTTCTTAAGAATGTCCCTAGTGTATTTAGTTTGATTGATGAAAATCTCATCTTTGCATTGCTTAATTTGAAGTTTAAGAAATAATTTGAGCTCACCTATTATGCTCATCTCAAATTCTCTTTGCAACAACTTAGAAAATTCCTCATACAAGCAATGGTTAGTAGCTCCGAATATAATGTCATCAACATATATTTACACAATAAGTAAATTATGCTTGGATTTCTTTATGAAAAGTGTTATGTCAACCTTTCCTTTAGAGAAGCCTTTCTCTTAAAAAGTTACTCAACCTTTCATACCAAGCTTTAGGAGCTTGTTTTAATCCATATAATGCTTTTGAAAATTTAAATACATGATTAGGAAAATCAAAACCCAAAGGTTGTTCAACATATACCTCCTTTTCAATGAAACCATTTAAAAATACACTTTTAACATCCATTTGATAAAGTTTAAAATCCTTGAACGATGCAAATGCAAGTAGCATTCTAATAGCTTCTAACCTTACAACCAGGGTAAATGTTTCATCATAATCAATGTCTTCTTCTTGATTATAACCTTTTAGCTATTAGTCTAGCTTTGTTCCTAGTTATAACACCTTGTTGATTCATCTTATTTCTAAAAACTCATTTGGTGCCTATAATAGGATGTTGTTTAAGTCTAGGAACCAAAGTCTAAACCTTATTTCTCTCAAATTGATTTAACTCTTCTTGTATAGAAAGGATCCAAAATTCATTACTCAAAGAATTATCAATATTTTTGGGTTCCATTTGAGATATGAAGGCTAAATTAATAATAGACTTAATTTGAGATCTAGTACCCCCTTTGTAGTGTCACTTATGATGAGGTCTTGAGGATGTGCTTTCTTGAATTGTCAATCCTTTGGAAGTTCATCCTTTAAGATAGGTTGAGATATCTCTTCATTGTCCTCCTTACTTAGACCTTCAAGTTTCAAAGGCTTACTAGCATTTTCTTCTTGAGTGTTCACATCCATATGCTCATTTACAAAATCATCAACACTACAAACATCCTTTCTAGGATTAAGTGAGTTTAATTCATTAAATATAATATTCATTAACTCTCCAACTATTAGAGTTCTTTTGTTAAAGATTGTATATGTTTACTAATGGTGGCATAGCCTAGGAAAATTCCATCATCGACTTTAGAAACAAATTTCCTAAGATTATCTTTAGTGTTCAATATAAAGCACTTGCATCTAAATACTCTAAGATATGAAATTTTGGGTTTTCTATTGTTCCAAAGCTCATAAAAATTTTTATTCAAAATTAGTCTTTTAAATACTTTATTTACAATATAGCATGATGTGTTAACGGCTTCTACCCAAAAGTATAGAAGTAAATTATGGTTTTAGCCATTTTCACTAGAGTTCTATTTTTCCTTTTAACTACCCCATTTTGTTGATGAGTTCTAGGAGAAGAAAAAGTATGTGAAATATCGGTTTCATTGCAAAAGATTTTAAAGAATTCATTTTCAAATTCAATTTTATAATCACTTTTAATAAATGAAATACAAAAACCTTTTTCTTTTTTAACTCTTTTTGAAAAATTTTCAAAAGCTTTAAATATATCATTCTTATGAGCAAGGAAACACACCCAAGTGTATCTAGAATAATCATCAACCAATACATATGTATAGTGTATTCCACTAAGACTAGCAATTCTAGTTGCTCTAAACAAATCCATATGTATAAGTTCAAATGGCCTAGAGGTGGACACTACATTTTTTAGCTTAAATGAGGACTTGGATTATTTTTCCTTTTGGCAAGCATCACAAGGTTTATCTTTAGCAAATTCAAGCTTAGGACCAATTACAAGTTCGTATTTACAAAGATTACTCAAAAGCTAAAAATTTGTATGTCCTAACCTTTTATACTATGTCCATATGTCATGGGAGATAGACATTAAGCATTTTATGTCTTTGTTATCAATTTTATTCAATCAATAACATAAACATTGTCTACTCTTTCACCACTAAAAATTACTTTATCTTCATAGAGAATACTAATAAAGCAATTTCAAGGATAGAAAGTGACTTTATTTCCTATGTCATATAATTGACTTATACTTAATAAATTATGTTTAAGACCATTAACAAGCAACATATTGTGTATAGATAAAATTTGAGGATTACCGATTTCTCCAATGCCTATTATCTTTCCTTTGGCATTGTCCCTGAATGTGACATGTCCTCCATCATTTGCATCAAGCTTATTGAATTGCTCCTTGTCTCTGGTCATGTGTCTTGAACATCCACACTTGCTTTTTGTTCTTATGGATTTTAAGCACACCTACACAAGACAATTTAAGTATTTTTTTGAACCCAAACCTTTTTTTTATCTTGGTTGTTTAGTCTTAAGATAATCCAAACGAAGCAAGTTCATATATAATCTTTTATAGAAGCACGCAGTATTGGTATGTCCTTTGATCATGCAATATGAGCATATAACATTTTCAAACTTATTTCTCCTAGGATGATATGGTTTTCTTAGTGTATAAAACATGCTTTTTATGTTATAGTAGTGAGTGTCTCCTAAAATTATTTTAAGTCATAGTGTGAGACATATATTGACAATGTACATTTTGATAGGTATATGCAACATGTTTAGGTGCATTGTGTTGTGAAATATACTTATAAGTGTTGTGTCTACTATACATGTAAGCATGTTTGGGTTGTGCTTTTCTAACATGAAACATACCTCTTTATGTCATATAGGATTGGGTTTTATAAGACTTTCCTTTAATATTTAACACATGAGACTTATTAGCTTTGAAAGCTTGAGTCACAATCGATTTAAAGGTAGAAGCAATGGAATTATATGATGCTTTAACAAAATTGATATGTGATGATGATGAGGAAGAAGGCATTCTATTTACATAACTTATTCTATGAGTATTTCCATTGAGTTTTTTAGAGTCAAGTAAATTATCTAAACTCCCTTTTCCTTTTTTGAATTTGGAAATGGAATTTTTTTAGCTCTAATATCTCATTAGAAAGCTTATAGTTTTCATTACTTGCTTTCTTGAGTTGCTCTTCCAAGGAATTTAAAGATTTAAAATCACAAGCAAATTTTTCATTTGATTTAGCAAAATCATTCTTCAAATCTTTAAATTTTTTTGTCAAGCTAGCTAACTTATATTTATATTGTTTCTTTTTAGAAAGTAATTTTTTGCATTTAATTAAGAGTTTGCTCACAATAGGGCTCTCGTCATTATCATCATCATAATCATAATAATCATCACATGAGGAGTTAAAAGTAGATGGTACCTCATTTTCATTTTCAAGAGCCATGAAGTAAAGGTTGGCCAATTTTTGTTGTTCCTCTTCCTCTTCGGATTCGAAGGAGTCATCCCAAGTAGCTTTGAAGACCTTCTTTTTCTCCTTTGCTCCTTTGTTCTTGAATTTTAGTTTAGGGCACTCACTTCGAATGTGACCTGGTTTCTTGCCTTCTCAGTTTTCATTAAGAAAATAATCTTATGACTAAAATTTAATTGCTATTAAATGACTAAAATTTTATGTGCAACCCAAATTATGACCTGACCAAAAAATTTTGGAAGCTCAACTTGAAAGGAATTTTTTATGAAGATCTGTGTTAGAGGCGGAGGGCGAGGGCTAATAAGTTCAAACTCGGAGACCCAACACTGATCTCGTGAGGGGTGTGAAGGGTAACGCCCTCCACAGTATGGACTAGTTTGATGTAGGGTTGTTTTTGCATTTCTATTTAACTTGTTGAATTTTTTTTTCTTTCTTTGTTTCATTTGATTATAGCTTGTTTTCTCTTCTTTTCTTTGCTAATTTTTACTTTACATTTTTCATTTTTTTATTGTCATTCATTCTTCATTAAATATATAAAATACATTAAAAAAATTTCTTCCAGGTTGTGGTTGCAGAATTGGCTACTACTGCAGCGTCTAGCACTTAGTTTTGGGGTAGCAAGTGCTGCAATCGTAACAAAGCAACCCCAATTTTGGGGCTATCTCTGTTGTGACAGTAGCACCCACTACAGTCGTAGCACTCACTGCAGTCACAGCAAAGATAGCCCCTTTGAAATGCACCCTTAGCTGCAGTCGCAACACATGTTGCAACCCCAGCCACTTGCACACACACACTTTATTAAAAAAAATAGCAGCTTTTATTTTAAAACACTTCCTTTTTTCTGTTCTTCCTAAAACTTTTCCTCTTTCCTTTCCCAACTATTTCTTATTTCTCTTCTTCCTTTTCCTCTTCCCCTTTATTTTCAAATTCCTAAATTCCCAAACTTCTTTTCTTCTAATTCTTTTCTTTCTTCTTTTATTTTTCTCTAATTGTTCATCAATCTTCATTACTCACTACTCATTTTCACATACTCATTATCTTTTTTCTCCTTCTCTTCATTATTTGCTTTTGTTGTGTGCTTATTATTTTATTTTCTCTTGTTTGCTTTAGACTTCACCATGCCTAGGGAGAAGTATGCAGGTCACAAGGGCAAAGAAAAAAGGGTTGCTTTGGAGGATCCTCCACAAGAAAAAGAAGATTTGACCACTAATTATCAAGCACCTTTTTCGATCTACACACGTGAGGAGGGTAAGAAATTTCAAGCTTTGTTTAAAAGAAATTTAATTTTACCAAAATATTTTAATGATGAGACATTGCAAGACATAGGCTTGAAAGATGAGATACATGAGTTATGTGCAAATTTAGGGTGGACTAAGTTTATAGGGCTTAAATTTGGTATATATCATAATTTAGTGGTAGAATTTTACACCACCTTGCAAGTAGTAAATAGGAAGAGAAACATTTTTTCATGTAGGTTTTTAGGTTCTCCATATCAACTTGATTATGAGTTAATGTTTTGGGTGTTTGGTTTTCAAAAACTGAGTTTAAAGGAAGCTCCACCCAAATTTTAATCCATGTAAATTTTGGAGCGAAATCACTGGGGGTTTTAAGCACTTAGTATGACACTTAACTCCTAATGGGTTGATTAAAAAGCATAGTTATCTCATTCTTTACAAATTCATGGCTCATTGCATTTTTGGGAAACTAAAGGGTAATAAAATTACTCAACCTGAATTACTCATGTTATGGTTTGCAAAAACTAAAATAAATATTTGTAGTACACCTTTTATCTTTCACATACTATTGCATGTTATTAAGAGCCAAAAAGCTCTCCTTACTCTAAGACATATTATCTCTGGGTTAGCTTTACACTTTCATGTTTTTTATCCTTTTGTGCAAAACCTAGATAAATTACTGCTAGTTTAATAAGTCGGGACATGCTAATTTTTTTTGAGATCATTCATGAAAGCCTAGAGTTTAGGGATTATAAAGTGCGAAGATGTTATGTATTAAAGAAAATTATAAATTATCACGATGACATTGAGGTTTCAGATGCTAGTGATGATGTAGCTAATGATAATATTGATAGTGAGGATGCAAATGAGGTGAGGCATGATGCGGGTGGTAGTTCTGTTGGTGGTTCTAGTAATACTTCAGGGTGGCAGCAAGTATTGGCATGATTTGATCATCTTGAGATGCGCATGGATGCTCAATTTAATAAGTTTCAAACCTAAATGAATACATTAGCACATCACTAGCTATCTCAAGAGGTTCACTTTAAGAATTTTATTGAGGCATTGGGGTACAACATCCCATCTCCTTCCTCGCTTACTTCACCACATTGAGGGATTTCTTTTAATCCATTTATCTTGATGTTATTTAATTTTCTTGTGTGTTTGTTATGTTATCCACTTACTTGTTCACATTGAAGGTAGTGTGACATTTAAGTATTGAGGGAGGGGGGTGTTAGTTTTGCATTTACATTTACATTTACTTAGGTCTTAATTTTCATGTTTTATTTAGAATTTTATTTTGACTTCTAGTTCTAGTTTAATTTTTAATTTTTTAATGTTGTTTGCACTTAGGATTTATACACCTAAATTTTTTAAAATTTTTATCACTATGATGAGTTGAGCACATTGTTTGTGATTTTGTTGTATATGTGTTTTAATCTTTTGTTAATGCTTAATTTTTACTTTTAAGCTAGGTTGATAACTTGTGGTTAAGGACTTTTGAATTTTTAATGAACTTAATGCTTACTTGTTTTTGAATGATTGAATTTTATATGTTGATATTTAAGAAAAATGTTTGTAAGTGGTACTTAACTTTGATTTGTAGTTGATTCTTGGTCTACATGTAAGAGTGTAACATATATATATTCTCTTCTACATAAGGAGCCAATATTTAAATTTAAATATTTATATGCTCTAAATATACTCCAATACTTTAAATAGAGTATGAGTATCCAAAGGATCCACTTAGAGGTATCCATACTTAGTATTGCGGGAACATCAAGGGATTACTAAGAGTGGGAAGATTGGTTAGAGAGAATAAAAAAAAGGAAAAAATTGCAAGATGGAGCGTAAAACGCACTCGCTTATAAAAAAATTATGCTATCTCTTGTGTTAGATTTGAGGGTTGCTATGAGTTGATATAATAGTTATACTTGCTTTCATTTTTCTTAGGTGTTGACTTACAAAGTTTTAAGAGTTCAACGATAAAGTTTGTTTTTCACTTGGTAAATTTTATGTCTTTAACTTTGAGTTATTAATTTAGTTTTAAGTTTTAAGTTTTGTACTAATTTAAGATTAAAATGGATAGACAAGTTAAAATCTATCAATGTATTGAATTTATGGTTGTGGTAAATGTTCTCATGTATTTTATTTGAGGACAAGCAAAAGTTTAAGTGTGGGGGTGTTTGTTTGTGAGAAAATTTGCATTATTAGTAAAGCATTTTGTTTTGTTATTTAGTAGTTTTTATGTTTTAGTTGTTTTTATTTTGTTAGTTTTTGTTTTTTATTTTGTTTTATATGTTTTAGGTTGGTTAGGACTCCAAATGAAGAAATTGGAATGAAAAGTTATGTTTTGATTGAGCAATTGAAGTTGTCGTTGCAAGAGAATAAAGATCACATCGTTTGAAAATTGAAATAGTGTGAAGACTCAGTTGTCATCATAGCAAAGTTGTGACTACAGCTAAGAGATAAGGTTAAATCTGTCGTCGATGGTTTTGCAATCACAGCCTTACTATGGTCACATCCCTTTGACAAGCTAAATTTAATGATATGGCACCAACTTGTTTTGGAAGAAAACGCTTCTACTCTTCAATGGGGCTTCAAATACATGACTTTAGGAGTGATTTTAAGAGAGGAAAAACACAAAAAAAGAAGAAGCAAGAATTAGAGAGAAACTCAAGAGAGATTAAGAGTTGAAGATTGAAGACAACAAATTCTAGTTTTTATTTTCTTCTCTCTTCTCTATTATTGTAATTGCTATGAATTATTTTTATAATTATGTGGGATATTTTTACATTATGTTAGGCTAGATTTATTTTGGTTAGGGATTGTCGACTTAACATGATTTAGTTATTCTTTGATTAATGAAGTTTATTAATTATTGCAAGCTATGTTTATTGTGCTTATTTAGTGTTGATGCTTGATCACTATTAGCATAATCAAAAGTAGGGTTTTAGGTTAAAAAATCAAAACCTTGATGGATCTATAAACATAGGTTTAAATTGTTTATAGGTAGAGATATCACTAGTAAATTAAATTCCAAGTGGGTTTGGGCAAATAAATTTATGATTTAATTTAAGGAATTAAGTTTACAATGAGAATTGGGCCTTGACATTTTTAATTGAGAATTATGAATTGAATTTGGTTAATGCTTGAGAGAGATTAATCTATAATTTAAATATACCCAGGACTTACAAGAATAATAGACTCATTAATTAAAGTGAACTATGAATTGTGAAAGAAATTCAATCCTTAACCATTGTGTTTGCCGTTTATTTATTCATTTGTTTTAGAATTTACTTTTATTTTATAAACTCATTTAGTCACTATTTAATTTACTTCTTATTTTCTACATTTGAAAGCCTTAAACAATAAAAGATTAGGTTAAAAGGTGCTTAGAACTAATTTTTGAGGGAACGAATTTTTTTACTACTTGTCTCACACTATGGATTTGCAGTATTTCACAAACAGTTTGTGTTTATGCGCTATTGATCTCTTTCTGTCTTTCTTGATGGTGTTTTTTCTTTATGAGAAAATAACTTATTCTCTTTGTTTTATTTGCAGCAACTGTTGGAATAACCACTAAAGGTGTGTTTCTTCCTTTTCTTATTTTTTTTCGATTAAAATTTTTTTCCTTCCTTAGCAGTGTTTTCCTTGAAGAAAAATTAACTTTTTTTTTTGTTGCAATCATTTATGATTGTTTTAATATTCGTTGCATGCTTTTGGCATCCTCTTCAATTGATGGCATGTTATTGGAATAACCATTGAAGGTATGGTTTTCAGTTTTCTGATTTTTATTTTTTAGTTAAGAAAATATGCCTCCTATATTCACCTTTTATCATATTATAATTCTTTTAGAGATTTATTGATCCTATTTCTTTCATATCGATGTTCCTCGATCTGTAGGTGATGTGCTATATTTTGTTTGTTATTGAAATTCTTATTGTTTCATTTTTAGATCTAATTTTATGCATGATATCATAAAAGCATAGCCAACAAACAATGCATGAAGATAAGTTTGTTAATATTTAGCTGCACTTTGTTTTCTTTGTTTGCAATTTTTTTAAAAAATGGTATTTTTAAAAATTGATTTCACTGCCTTTATGTTCTAGCCACCAATGATGATGGCTTTGCCAACTGCTTCCATGCATTCTTCTTGTTATTCAAAAGGAAACCCTAAAATTACCATATGCATTCAAAGGTGCATATTTCCTTTACTTTTTCCACCTTCTGATATAGAATTTTAAATATGCTTTGATTGCCTCTATGTTTTGTATGTTTCTTATATGCTTTGTTTCTATTACCTCTGTCCTTATAATTTTTCTAACCAACATTTTTTAAACCTTAAATTTCTAAGTGTATATTGAATAGTTAACATTTTTTTTTTAGAATTAATAAAAAATATCTTCAAATTGCTTTAATTGTTTGTCGTAGTTGTTCCTTTGGTATATTTATATGGTGCTTTCATCCAACAGTATGTTGTAATTGCAATATCCTTTTTTCTTAAATGTGAATAAAAAATTAGCTTAAGATATTTTTTTTACGTTAATTTGGATGTTCCCCAGGTTTAATTTCTATTTTTGATTTTGAGTTAGGTGATAGAGAAAGTTTTTTTTCCTCATAATACGCATTGTTTTAGATTTAATTCTTGGATTATTATATTTCTGTTGTGTTATTCACTCATTTGATTTGTGTCCTATGCTGGAATTCAAGTTAGATTTTTATTTTTTTCCACTCAATATTCCCTTTCTCTTACATTTTTTTCATCAATGCTTCCAACCTTGCAAGTTTATATATAGATAATCACCACTATCAGTGCAACAGAACCTACCGCTCATGAAAGGTAAATAAGGTTCTTTTATGCTAGTTCTCTCCAGCATTATGCTTCAAATTTTATGTTGTTATCATTTTTAGGTTTCACACGTCCCCACTAGACCAGACCCTACTAGCTGGACATTCTTGAATTGCATTAAATATTTATGCCTGTCTAGATGGAAAAAAATATATATGCATATGTATTTTAATTAACTATTTAATTTTTTTTCTATAAGTAGCTGTCCCAAGTCATTAATGCACTTAACCCCGTTACATTTACTATTCTCTATTTCTCTGTACTTACCTTCTGAAGTTTCCGGTGAGTAAACCAGTTTTGTCTTAAAAAAAAGCAAGAGAAAATAAAATCTTTACTATCTAACTTGGAAAGCACTTTTATTGAACACCTTATGTTGTTTTTTGTAATCAGACTGTTTAACATTTTCCCCTGATCTTTTTGTTTGCCTGTATTTGTTATTTTACCCTCATATTACTCATGTAACGAAATATATGTTACTGTAAAACTTGTTGCCTCATATGCTGCGTGCTATGAAGATGTTGTGCTACATTCTACATGTGTTTATTTTTAAAAACTCCATTAGCTGAAAAAAAAATTGAAACATGAAAATGTTGACATCGTAAAATCACATTCAATTACTTCTTCCCCCTTACCTCTTGATTCTGACCATTTTTAAAAAAACAAAATACTTAACTGACATTTTCTTTACCTAAAGGGCCGGAAACAGTAGGGGAAGCTTCCATTCACTGGTTTGCTCCTGTTGTTCATTTAAAAAACAAATCTTTTTGAAATTTTATTTTAAAATAGCTAATTAACAGTATATAACTTTGAATTTTTTTTACAAGGAAGAGACTATTTTCTCCGACATAATTTTGCAACATTAATTTACAAAATTGGATGGTTTTTTTAGGAGAAAAAACCAACTGGTTCGTTATATTGAAGCCTTATAAAATATTATTCTTTGTCCATTTTTTTTGTAAAAAACATCAGCGATGACCACTAGAGTTCGGGTATAAGTTGA
Organism: Mallotus nudiflorus; assembly: GCA_947683625.1. Classification (NCBI taxonomy): domain Eukaryota; kingdom Viridiplantae; phylum Streptophyta; class Magnoliopsida; order Malpighiales; family Euphorbiaceae; genus Mallotus; species Mallotus nudiflorus. The sequence continues at coordinate 174,793 of CANTUR010000027.1, read as the reverse complement.
TTATATTGCTTCAAGTGCTTTTGTTTCATTCTTTTTTTACATGCAATGCCTATAGGCCATAAAACTTTTATAATAAAAAAAAAAAAAAGGCCCACTTGTCAGATATGAACATTTTTTTCCAAACAGTAGCACTTTCAACTTTTTTTTCCCATACGTTTATTTTTTTCCCCCTTTTACATACTGCTATTATTACTAATTGTTGTTTTTTTTCTTCTTTTTTTCCCTGCCATATCATACAGTTAGCTTTCACTTGGATAAAATGACTGTTGTTAAGATTCCTTTTACCATGATCCTCCAAATTATATTGCAACAACTGGACCCTTCACAAACCACATTTGAAGAACAGAATTTGGAAGGTCCAGTTCATACATGTACAATCTACTATCCTTATGAAGACATCAGTGGGACTTTGTTACTTTTATGTTGGGTTTGAGCACCCAGACAATTGATGATGTTAGAGATTCTACATGTTTAATTGCAGTTGAACATTTAATATCTATATTTGATCTGGATATTATGGACTTCAACCATAAAGAACTGACTATTTTGAAAATGTCCACAAACTCAACTGAAGAACTGTGGGCTCTCAAAGCCTTATATAATGACATCTCTAGCCAATATGTTGCCCTCTTAAGAAAATTTCAAAAAGTCTGTAGGTCCTTAAAGGGGCTCAAGTCAACCATATTACTGCAGTGAACTACCTTATGTAATTTTTTTTTAGTTTGGAACTTTCTTTTGTGTGCTTTTTGCGCTAGTCAACTCTGTACTTTTTTGCCCCTTTGCTAGAATTGATTTGTTATTATTAAGTGACTTAATTAGCTAAATATAAGTTGAAATATCCGTGGTAGAGGTCCCATTTTCAGTCCATTTTTTTTCTCCTTCTCCTTCTCCTTGCTATCCAACATGCCCTCTTCCTCTCCCATTTTCTGGTCAAATTCTTCCCCTGCTACCTCCTTTTCTTTCCGCCAGCAGCCATCTCCCTGCTCTTCCTTCTTTCTCGTGCCAAACAGCAGCAGCCTCTCACGCCAGCCGCAACAGCAGCATGTAGAGAAGCAGCAGCAGGTCCAGCAGCGTGAAGCAGCAGCAGATCAGCAACCCTTCCCTATATCTAATTTTCAGTTGTAGGTGAGTTTTAGCTTAGTTAGTATTAGGTTATTGTAGTTGATTTATGGTTGATCTTAGTGGTTAGGTAGTTGATTTTAGTTAGTTGTCAGGTTGATTTTTAGTTTTTTAAGGTTGTTGTTAGTTGATTTAGTTGATTTTGTGTTGATTTTAATATTTTTGTTGATTTTTATTATATTTACTAATTACCCAGAATTTTATTTTAATTATGTGGTTAAGTTTTGTGTTGATCTATATATATATTAGTGGATCTAAATTATTTGGGGCTAATTTTGGTTAAGAGTATATCAAAATTGATTTAGATTAATTAAATTGATTTTATGGAATTTTTGTATATTTATTTGGGTATTTTAAGTTTTATGTATATTTTGTTAATGTTGTCAATTAATTATTTTTAGTTGAATATTTGAGTAAATTAGTGTTAGTATATTATGTTAGTAATTTTAGTAGTGATAAAATAATTTTTGATAATTTATTTAATTTTTTTAAAAAATTACTATTATTAATATGTGAATTTTGAAATAATAGGTAAATGGTATGTTTTTGTTGATATTATAATTAAATACTATGTTTTAGTTAACTTTGAGATAAAATGTAGTATTAAAATAATTTTTATAAATTATTTATTATTTTTAGTTAATTAATACGAACTATTTTTGAAAATTTATTCAAAATTTAATTATTTATTGTTTTGTGGTTTAAATGAGTTTTTAATAAATATTATAGTATATTTAAACTATTTGAGCAATTATAGTTTGAATTTGGCTATATTATGTTGAATATTTGGAAAGTTGGGTTTTTATTAATATTATATTATTATTTGAAATTTTATTAAATTATGGTGTAAAATAACTTTATTTATTGTTTTAAAAATTTAATAAATTATATTATGATTTATTATTAATTTTTATAGTTTTGGTGATTTACTATATTAATATTTAATATTTGTATATTTAATATTTAATATTTGTTTATTTGTACCATCGATTAGGAATTTTGTAGTTCGGGACCCCAACTCAAGGTGTTGTACTATTGTGAAATTTTAAAGTATGTTTACTTGCAGGGTTGACTCTACTTCGATAGAGGGATGTCTGTTTTACAGAGAAAATTCTACCGAATTTTTGATAGATTTCTCGTAAAACGTGACACCAAGTCAATCCTAAAATTATATTCTAAATTCGAATCGAGTCTTTCTTAAAAACTCTAGAAGTTAGGTTTCTATTTTCTGATTGTCATTTTCCTTTTATATCTTTTAGCTGCCCCTCTAGTTGCGTCTACCAATCGAGGTCGAACACGACGTGCCAGATGAGCATTTTTATCTTGTAAGTTAATATTTGATTTAAGTATTGGGTCTTTTAATTTAAATTATATTAAATTCTTATGAGTTAAATTTTATGAGATCCTAGTCGGCATTTTTCTATATAATATTACATGATTTAATTTTCAGTTGATTTATTTTATTTTTATTGATTGTAATTTTTCCTATTTTATTTATTTACAATTATTTTAAATAAATTATGGTAGAATAGGCTACCTGATGGGTTTCATCAAGACCGTGTGTGCACCAGTAAAATATTTTATTATTATTATTATATTGTTGGGGGTGATGGTCTGATGATGCTTTATTCTCGGACACCGCCAGTGATATTGGATTAAGTGATGTGACTACGACTGTATATCTTGGTGATGTTTTGCTCTTGGGATCCGGCAGTCTTGAATATAAGTGGGTCATATGACTGTTATAAAATTTATAAATTGGATTCTACCAAATTTTTATACTGAAATGTTTTAAAAAGGCATTTAAATATTTATTTTTTCCCTTATCAAATGGTTATAATTTTATGCTGAAATGGTTATCAAATGATTAAGTGAATAAAGTTATAATTATATTATATTTCCATAGAAAATTATTTTTTATGAGATTTTCAAACCGCATTCATTTCTTTATTAACTTACTCAGTGAGATCTGACTCCCCTTAATTTATTTTTTTCAGGAGTTTGGGATTTTTTCTATTAGACCTACCTCTCTTCACCGTGTAACTTCGTCACTGACTATTATATATAGGTCTACTTAGTTGTGTTGTATTTATTTTCGTGTACCATAGTAGAGAATTGTACAACTGTATATTTTAAGTTGAATATTATGTATTGAGACATTATTTGTATAACTGATGTTATTTATTTTATACACTATGATATTATGGTTTAAATTATATTGAGAAAAATCAGTTTGATAATGTGCATTGTGATTTAATTATTTATTGTAAGGTTTCAAAGTTTAAATATTCTGCGTTTTTCTTTTAAGGCTTACTATAGGTTTCGGTAGCTTTATGCTTTCCCATTCCCTAATGCCGGTCACATGCCCCTGAGTTCGGGTTGTGACATTTCAAGCTCCACAACAATTTATCTAACTACAATCAACTCTGATTCTAACTTAATTAACACAAAATTAACAAAAATCTAAAAAAGAATATACCTTAAATTGAGGTTGATTCGATTGAAGATCGAAGCAATTATCTTAGGGGAATCGAAGTCCAAACTAAGACAAGCCAAAAGAAACCGTTGGCACGTCTAATGGTTGATGGAGCCGGTGACGGTTGCTTTTGGAAAAACCAGTAGCATGGAAGAACAAGGGAGGAGGAGCTGCAGTGAACGCTAGTGAGGAGGGGAGGGTCTATTAGTGCTGGCGATGTCAACTGTGGTGGTGCGACGTGGTGGTGGTGACAGCAAGGCAATGGGTGGCGCAGTCTGGTCCAGGCAGTGGGAAGAAGAACAAGAACAAAAAGAAAAAAAAGAAGAAAAAGAGGAAGAAAAAAAAAGTCTTTGATATATATATATATATATATATATATATATATATATATATATATATAATGAAAACCTTTATTAATAAAACACCATTTACATTAATTAAATAAAATAATTAAACCATGAAAACCTTTATTAATAAAACACCATTTACATTAATTAAATAAAATAATTAAACCTTATAATCCAAATTTTACTATTAAAAAAATGAAATTCACATTTAAATTAATTCGGATGTTTACAAGTTAGAATACTTTTACTAATTTTTTATTTTATTTTTCATAGCATGTTTGGTGGGTATGCAACTTTTCTTTTTTAAGTATTGTTATTATTAACTTTGTGATGATGTTGAATTGAGTTAATTCTTGTAAAGTATATTTATGATTTACTTCTATATAAGTTCTACTTTAAAAATAATAATTTAAGACATTTAATAATGAGCCTTTTTTATGTTTTCTAATACCATATGCATTCTTGTCAATTTCATTATTATTTTTAATCTTATTATTTTTTTTCAATTATTTATCACCTATTATATATTTTTGCAATTATTTGTTAGCACAAGAAACCTTACTAGTATTACTATTCTTTTTAATTTTGCAAATCGAACTATTTCAATATTCTATTTGTTGACCTTTATTTTATTTTATTTTATTTTTTTAATTAGGCTATGCATCGTTTAACTTGTAAATTTACAAAATTATCTTTATTTGTTGCATTTCTTGCTAATGTGTTAATGTGAAAACTAAAATTTAACTATTCTTTACATTAAAGTCGTAGAATAATTAGTGAAACTATAAAAAAAAATTTAAATTGACCAAACTAAATTTATCCAATTCAATCTAAATAAAATATTATGATTTAAATTGTTGATAGGTTAGTTACGCCTTATTTTTTTAAACAAGATTTTTAATTTTGTTTTGAATTATGAAAAAAATTTACAAAATTAAATTGAATCAATAATATAATAATTATTGTAGATTATTCATATTAATGGAAAATCCATATGATTAAACTATTATCAAATATGAAAAAAAGAAGAAGCTATTTTAAACAAATTAATACTATTATCAAATATGAAAAAAACTATTCTACTAATTAGTAAATTGTAATTCAAATTATTTTAAAAAAAATAAAAAATTTTGATATTTTAAAACATTTATGTTGTAATTTGAACTTTTAGTTACTTTTAAACAAGCAGTTGTTATTATATTTTTATCAATATTGTACTACAAAACTACAAATATATAGTAAGAATTAAAATTTATTTTTTTATTTTAAAATAGTGATAAATTAATTTTTTTTATTTTTTTATTTTTTATATATATATACACACACTAAAACAATTATCCTAATCGAATTCAAATATTTTTAATTTTGATATTCTTGAATGTTACTTAGTTTAGTTAATAATTTAAATATTTAAAATTTATCTTTTTGGTTTGGTTAAAAACATTTTTTTAAAATCGACTAAATTAAAATTGGAACAAGTTGAAAATGTTTGGATTTTTAAATTATTTTTAACCGAACTAAAACTTGACTATTCTTTACAAATTATTATTTTTATTTTTTTATTTTTTCATTTTTTATATATATACTAAATCAATTATCCTAATCAAATTCAAAAAATTTTAATTTTGATATTCTTAAATGTTGCTTAGTTTGGTTAATAATTTAAATATTTAAAAATTAACTTTATTGGTTTAGTTAAAAAATTTGTTTTAATTCGACTAAATTAAAATAGAAACAAGTTGAAAACATTTGAATTTTTAGACAATTGGGCCTATATTATTTTAAAAAAAAAATTAATGATTGAGTTTAGAATATCAAATTGTATAGAAAAATCATTATTATACAATTATATTAAAAAAATAAAATATTATAACTAAATCATCAAAAATTATTCAGCATCTTCAATTGATTTAAATTCATATCTCATTAAATTTTTGTATACTACTTTTGAATTTTTTTAGAAGTTTTTTTTTTTTTTTGTAGAAATTCATATTTGATAAAAAAGATTAATTACATTTGCAAATATTTTTCTAATATTATTTGTTAAATTTTTCAAAAATTATTTCCATATAATTTATCTAAATATTTGAAGATAATAATAAATTTAATATCTTCACTTCACTACTCATATCAAATTGTATAGAATTATTCTCTACATTAGCAGTTTCAATATCATTTTGATCATTATATATATTGTTATTTTCCTAATTCAAGTCATCTTTTATATTTATGATCTCAATAAATTTTAAAATATTATTCTATTCGACTTCATTTATATTAAAAATGGTATTAACCACACACATTACATACATAATATTTATGTCATTATAAAAAATATGGATATTTGTTTAACAATAAAAAAATTAAATTAATCATAAAACTTGTTATTTTCTCAATTGAAATTTCTGTTATATAATAATTTTATTTTTATTTTTGTATATTTTATTTTTAACTTAAGTCATCTTCTGAACTATATAAAAATATATTTAATTCGATATGTTAACTTTACAATTTTATAGTTGACCATAACATAATATATGGTGAATCATAAATGTTTAATTTAGATTTTAAACCATAAACATAACTTTTTTAAAACCTATAACTAGTTAACCTAATATAACAGGTAACTTTTGTTTTTCAAATTAATTTTTTTAAAGGTAGCAATACATTTAAGGTATTGTAGAAAAATTCTTACTACTATAATTAATTATAAGATAATGAGAAATCATTAGTTATTTTCTTAATAAAATTTGAAAAAAAAAAAGATGATAATTATAGTATTTTTCTTATATATCAAAATAATATTCTCAAATAAATTATATGCTAAGACAAATAAAAATTTTCATTAATTAAATTTTAATTTCTTAAATAAGTTTTTAAAAATAGTAAGAGCATTTCTTAACTTATATGACAATTTAATTTTTTAATATTGATAGAGTCACATTAGAAAGTACAAAATAATGATTTTTATAATAATAATAATAATATTTTAATATTTTAAAATCTAAATTCCTCCCAAAATATTTATGCATATACTTATCAACATATATATTTATATACACACTTAAATAATTATTTAACAATAAATTCAATAGAAATAATATTTAAAACTCACACTTTAAATCCTCAATTAACTTAATAATTAAATAAATACAGATTATAACAATCTCCCCCACCCCCCCCCCCCCCCTTTTACAAAAATTCCTCCTCGAATTTTAATAACTAAAAAAGAAATACAGGGTTTCACTGGTGAAAAAGATAGGGATATGTCACATGCATCTCTGTCTTGGTCTCCCACGTGTACTCTTCCACATTATTGTTCCTTCACAAGACTTTAACCATCGGAATCTGCTTAGAACGCAACTGTCGAACTTGATAGTCAATAATGACCACTAGTTCTTCCTTGTATGTCAAAACTTCATTCACTTCCATACTCTGGGGTTGTAAAATGTGTGAAGGATCCAAAATATACTTCATGAGCATCAAAACATGGAACACTAGATGCACCTGAGATAAATTCGGAGGCAAAGTCAACTGATATACAACCATACCAACTCTCTCCAAAATCTCAAAAGGTCTTATATATCTCAGTGCCAACTTTTCCTTCTCGCCAAATCTCATAACACCCTTTATTGGTGACACTTTCAGGAATAGATAGTCTCTAATTTGAAATTCAACATTCTTGCGCTTCGGGTCTGCATAACTCTTCTGTCTGCTAGCTGCTATTTCCAATCTCCTTCTGATCAAAGCGACCTTCTCGGATGTGCCCTGGATAATTTGTGGTCCAATTAGCTCTCTTTCTCCAACTTCATTCCAACATAAAGGAGTGAAAAGACTCCTAGAGGGGGGGTGAATAGGACTATGAAATAAAAATGAGAAATTAAAAGAATTCTTTGCAAGAATTAAATAGAAGTTGAGAAGGAAAAATGAAGAACACAAAGATTTAAGGAGTTCGGATTCAACAACAATCCTACGTCTCCACCTAACTTATCCCCAAGTTAGGATTTTCAATCACCCACAATCTTATTCACAGGATTAAGATTATACAAGAGTTTTATGGCTCACTCTTACAACCTCACAACATGAGTTTTCAAGGCTCACTCAAAAAATCAAAGCCCAAGTGTTTCAATGGACAACACTTAAACTAATTCCTTTAGAAATAAATCTCAATTCCCTTCTAATCTAACCCAAGATTTAAGATGAAAAGAAATTCTATTTCTAACACACACCCAACTCTCACAAGAGTTATACAAACAAAGAATTATTTAAGAGAATTTGAGAGCTCAATGAAAGCTTAAGAGATAATAAAATGATAAAACAAGTTGTTTCACTTTCATTCAACTCTAGAGGTATTTATACTAAAAAAAATATAGCTGTTGGAGGTGCAAATGATCTGTCCAACGTCTATATTTTGAATTATTGAGACTGATGCTATCAGACAGCTATTCATGGATTGAAACCGTAATTGGCTCCTCAGGAAGTTTGAATTTTTCCACACTTTCTTCATAAAAAGTTGTAGATATTTGAATTATCTTTCCATATAAACTTGAATCACCTAAATAGGACTTCTGTAGCTTAAAATATGTCCAAAATACTAAGGGTTATGTAATCTGTAATGCAAACTACGGTTAGACAGCTATACCCAAATTGAAGCCGTGATTTGCTCATGAAGAAATTTTAATTTTCTTATAATTTCTTCATGAAAGCTGTAGATATTTGAATTATCTTTCCATAAAATTTTGAATCACTTAAATTTGACTTCTTTAGCTCGGGATATGTCCAAATTACTGAGGATTGTACAATCTGAAATGCAAAATACTGTCAGACAGCTATACACAAGTTGAAGCCGTGATCTGCTCCTGAAGAAATTTTAATTTGCCCATATTTTCTTCATAAAAGTTGTAGATATTTAACTTATATTTTCATAGCATTTTGAATCACCTTAATTGGACTTCTGTAACTCAAGATATATCCAAAATACTAAGAGATGTGCAGTCTGAGATGGCAGACGTATACGTGAATTTCAACTCAAAATTTGCATAACCAAATGAACTTGGATTTTCACAAAAAAACCCAATTCAGAAAGCTCAAGATGTCTGATTCAAATGTTAAGAAGCCCATTTTATTATTTAAGAGCTCTAAATTTGTCAAAAGCCTTCTTCAATCTCAGAGGTTCAATCAGCCCGAAAAGTCACTATAAATCAAAAAGTGTACATGCTTGGAATATGTTTCGTATATAATTCCCTACACACTTAATTGAAATTATTAGTATAAAAATTATTTGTCAAAGTCCAAAATTAGGAGTTTGATCATGCAAATGGTCAACAATCTCCTCCTTTTCGGCTTTGACAACCAATTTGAAAAATGATAAATAATATGTGTGTGTGTGTGTAAAAAATAAATAACATATATAAGCATATTAAATAAAAATAGTTCCCCCTTACAAATTAAACAGATGCAAAATAAGAAATAATTTTGCTCCCCCTTAACATGTGCATAAATTCAATATTTATTATGTATTAAAACATATAAATAAATGATTTATCATAGCATGTATAAGGGTTTAACAAATATATTCCTTTAACAAAAATATATTTCTTTATTTCTCCTCCTTTTTGGACATGATAAGAAATATAAATAAATTTCATCATTATTCTTGTCAAAAATAAAGATAACAAGTTATTAAACAACATGAAGAAAATAATTTCAAACATGTAATGCATCACAAAATAATATGTATGCTATATCAAAACATCACATGATCATGTAGAGTTTAGCTATTCAATCATACATAATCATGTGGTACTTAGCATATCTTAAACACAATTATTTATCCCCTAAGCACATAGCTTCTTTAGCTTCTTCTCCCCCTTTGTCAAAGACAAAAAGAAAAGAGAGAGATATAAGGGGAAATAGACCTAAGGGAGCCAAAAATACTAAAGGGAATAAAAGATTAAGAACCAAAACAATGCAAGCAAAGATATTCAAAATCTTTATGAAATTCATGTCATTTTAATAGATAAAAGCCATTAAAAAAAATATATACACGAATGTTGCATGAATAAGCTCAATTAATAGTCATGCAAAAAAAAAAATTCATGTAATATAAAAACAAAGTAAGCAAAACAAGGCTATTTATCATAAGGTCAAAACTAATCATACTTACATTGTTATTATGCATGAGAAAAAGAATTATGTGAAATAAATTCAAATAATTTTCTCCCCCTATTTCAATGGATTTAAAAAAATATTGATATTAAGGACACACTATCACATAGTTATGTCACTTACATAAACACATCTTTGAAAAAAAAATTCCCTTAAAAGAAATTAACTAGGTACGCATGCAAACTCAATTATTTTTCCTCCTTTGTCAAAATGCAAAGATAGACCAAATCTTAAAAATATCCCTGCATTATTAAAGATAAAAATAATTTCTAAGAAAACACAAAAATTAAACAAACTCAATTTTTTTTTTTTTTATCCTGATACCAATTGAAAACTTTTATAGGTCATACCCAACCTATATTACCTTTCGTCAAAATGCAAATAAAATTGCATTAAAAAAATACAATGATATTAAAATACCAATTGTAATCAAGATATAAAACTAACAGCTCATGTTTTATATCCAAAAAATATTCAAAAAATAAACCGAACATAAACTAACGAAAAATAGTTATAAAACACATTTAACAGCTCAAAACTTAGATACAGAAAGTATACCGAAAATAAACCTAGCATAAAATTAAAAAAAATTTTGTTGAGGAGGAATATTTATGCTATTTAAAATAATTAATTAATTGAATTTAGCTCAATAATTAATTATTAATTTGCAAAATATGAGGGATTTAAAAAAAAATGAATGAATCCACACAAATCCAATTAAAATTAATACAAAGATCATGCAAATGGGAAATACAATATATCATGTATATGAACTAAATTTGCTTAAGCAAATACCTTTAAAACAAAATATATACATGACACTAAAAATAATATTTTTTTTTTTAAATAAAATCACATAAGAATCCAAACATCAATTCATCAATTTAACAAGTGATCAAGACAAGCTTGAGCCATCAATCATACCAAGTTCATGCTTAATAAAATTCAATCTTTCCTCACAAAGAGGTTTGGTAAAAATGTTTGCTAATTGATGATTAGTATTAACAAAATCAAGAAAAATATCACCATTTTGCACATGATCACATAAGAAATGATGTCTAATGTCAATATGCTTAGTTCTAGAATGTTGAATGGGATTTTTACTAAGGTTTATAGCACTTGTATTGTCACATTTAATTGGAATGTGGTTAATATCAATGCCATAGTCTAGAAGTTGTTGTTTTTGCCATAGAACTTGGGTGCAACAACAACTAGCCGCCACATATTCTGCTTCAGCGGTGGACAAGGCAACTGAAACTTGTTTCTTACTAAACCAAGAAACTATGCAATTTCCTAAAATTTGACAAGTTCCAGAAGTGCTTTTTCTATCTAGTAAGCTACCAGCAAAATCAGCATCAGAATAACTAATCAAGTTAAAGGAAGAACTCCTAGGGTACCAAAGTCCTAAATGCATTGTACCACAAAGATATTTGAAAATTCTTTTAATAGCATTCAAATGAGACTCTCTAGGACTTGATTGAAATCTAGTACACAAGCAAGTAGCAAACATAATATCAAGTCTACTAGCAGTTAAATAAAGAAGGGATCCGATCATACCTCTAAATCGCTTTTCATCAACTAGTTTACCATTCTCATCCTTATTTAGTTTGGTTGTTGTGCTCATTGGAGTTTTGCTTGATTTAGCTCCATCCATTCCAAACTTTTTGAGAATGTCCCTTGTATATTTGGTTTGATTAATGAAAATCCCATCTTCACATTGCTTGATTTGAAGTCCAAGAAAGAACTTGAGTTCTCCCATTATACTCATCTCAAATTCTCCTTGCATTAGCTTAGAAAATTCCTCACACAAGCAATGGTCAGTAGCACCGAAAATAATATCATCAACATAAATTTGAACAATTAATAAATCATGCTTGGATTTCTTTATAAAAAGAGTTGTGTCAACTTTTCCTTTAGAGAAACCTTTCTCTAGTAAAAAGTTACTCAATCTTTCATACCAAGCTCTTGGAGCTTGTTTCAATCCATACAATGCTTTTGATAATTTAAAAACATGATTTGGAGAGTTAAAATTTTCAAAATCCGAAGGTTGTTCAACATATACCTCCTCTTCAATAAAACCATTTAAAAATGCACTTTTAACATCCATCTGATAAAGTTTAAAATTCATGTATGATGCAAATGCAAGTAGCATCCTAATAGCTTCTAACCTTGCAACGGGGGCAAAGGTTTCATCATAATCAATGCCTTCCTCTTGATTATCACCTTTAGCTACTAGTCTAGCTTTGTTTCTAGTTATGATACCTTGTTCATTCATCTTATTTCTAAACACCCATTTGGTGCCTATAATAGGTTGATGTTTAGGTCTAGGAACCAAGGTCCAAACCTTGTTTCTCTCAAATTGATTTAACTCTTCTTGCATAGTAAGGACCCAAAATTCATCACACAAAGCATCATCAATATTTTTGGGTTCAATTTCTGAAATGAAGGCTAAATTAACAGTAGATTTTAATTGAGATCTAGTAGTTACCCCTTTTTTAGTGTCACCTATAATGAGGTCTTGAGGGTGAGCTTTCTTGAATTGCCAATCCTTTGGAAGTTCATCCTTCAATGTAGGTTGAGATGTCTCCTCATTTTCCTTCTTGCTTGGCTCTTCAAGTTCCAAAGGCTTCCTAGCATTTTCTTCTTGTGTTTCCATAATCTCATTGTCACCTACAAGATCATCAACACTACAAACATCCTTTCTAGGATCAAGTGAGTTTGATTCATCAAATACCACATGCATTGACTCTTCAACTGCTTGAGTTCTCTTATTAAAGACCCTATATGCCTTGCTAGAGATGGAATAGCCTAGGAAAATTCCTTCATCGGCTTTGGAATCAAATTTTCCAAGATTATCCTTGGTGTTCAATATAAAGCACTTGCATCCAAATACTCTTAGATATGAGATTTTGGGTTTTCTATTGTTCCATAGCTCATAAGACGTTTTATTTAAAATTGGTCTTTTGAAAACTCGGTTTGAAATATAACAAGATGTGTTAACAACTTCCGCCCAAAAGTATAAAGGCAAATTATACTCATGAAGCATTGTTCTAGCCATTTCCACAAGAGTTCTATTTTTCCTTTCAACTACCCCATTTTGTTGAGGGGTTCTAGGAGATGAAAATGTATGAGAAATACCATTTTCATTACAATAGTTTTTAAAAAATTCATTTTCAAATTCGGTTCCATGATCACTTCTAATGGATGAAATACAAAATCCTTTTTCTTTTTGAACTCTTTTTGAAAAATTTTCAAAAGCTTTAAATGCATCATTCTTATGAGCAAGAAAACATACCCAAGTGTATCTAGAGTAGTTATCAACCAATACATAAGCATAGTGCATTCCACCAAGACTAGTAACTCTAGTTGGTCTAAATAAATCCATATGTATAAGTTCAAGTGGGCTAGAGGTGGACACTACATTTTTTAGCTTAAATGAGGACTTGGATTGTTTTCCCTTTTGACAAGCATCACAAGGTTTATCTTTAGTGAATTCAAGCTTAGGTAAACCAAGTACAAGTTCATGTTTACAAAGATCATTTAAAAGCTCAAAATTTGCATGTCCTAATCTTCTATGCCATGTCCATGTGTCATGGGAGATAGACACTAAGCATTTTATGTCTTTGTTATCAATTTTATTCAAATCAATGACATAAACATTGTCTACTCTTTCACCATTAAAAATAATTTTATTTTCATCAAGACTACTAACAAAGCAATTTTTAGGATAAAAAGTTACTTTATTTCCCATGTCACATAATTGACTTATACTAAGCAGATTGTGTTTAAGACCATCAACAAATAACACATGATGTATATATAAGGATTGAGGATTACCTATTTCTCCAACGCTAATAATTTTTCCTTTTGCATTATCTCCGAAAGTAACATGTCCTCCATTTTTAGCATCAAGTTTGTTGAATTGCTCTTTGTCTCCTATCATGTGCCTTGAACATCCACTATCTAGATACCACTTGCTTTTTGTTCTTGTGGATTTCAAGCACATCTACACAATACAATTTAAGTGTTCTTTTGGACCCAAACCTTTCTTGGTCTAGGTTGGTTAGTTTTAAGATAATCCGTAGGAAGTAAATTCATATGCAGTTTTCTAGAAAAACACATATTATTGGTATGTCCTTTAATCATGCAATATGAACATACAATATTTTTAAATTTATTTCTCCTAGAATGAAATGCTTTCCTAGTGTGTGCAGCATGCCTTTGGTGTTGTGTGTATCTTTTGTTATTATTTTGTGACATTGAGTGAGACATACATTGGCAATGGTGATGAGCATTTTGATAAGTTTGTGCAATATGTTTATGTGCATTGTGTTGTGCAACATGCCTATTACAATTATGTCTAATGTACATATAAGCATGCTTAGGTTGAGGTGCTCTAGTTTGAAACTTACCTCTTTGTGTTAATGAAGGCTTAATCTTATGAGATTTTGCCTTGCTATTTAACACATGAGATTTTTTCACTTGAATCTCATTTGAGGTTGAAGGAGTAGAATCATGTGAAGCTTTAACAAAAGTAATATGTGATGAGGATGATGAAGACATTCTATTTTTATATCCAATTCCATGGGTATCTCCATGAAATTTTTGAGAGTCAAGAAGACTATCTAAAGTTTCTTTTCCTCTCTTAAATTTAGCAATGAAATTTTTTAATTCTAAGACTTCCTTAGAAAGCTTATGATTTTCATCATTTGCTTTCTTAAGTTGGTCGTCCAAAGAATTACAAGATTTAGCATCACTTACAAGTTTTTTATTTAATGCAACAAGTTTAGCAAAATCAATTTTCAAACATTCAAAATCCTTATTTAAGCTAGTTAACTCATGTTTATATTTTTTCTTCTTAGATAACAAACTTTTGCATTTAGCAAGCAATTTGCTCACAATAGAGCTCTCATCATCATCATTATCATCATCACAATATTCATCACAATCATCAAAAGAGGAGTAAGAAGTGGATGGTACCTCATTTTCGTTTTCAATGGCCATGAAGCAAAGATTGGCAACTTCTTGTTGTTCCTCTTCCTCTTCGGATTCGGAGGAATCATCCCAAGTAGCTTTGAATGCCTTCTTCTTATCTTTTGCTCCCTTACTCTTGAATTTGAGTTTAGGACATTCATTTCTAATGTGTCCCGGTTTCTTGTATTCATAGCAAGTAACCTCTTTTATTTTCTTTCTCCCATCTCCTTCGAACTTCCTGTTGAAGTCCCTTATTCTTGAGAAATTTTTCTTTCTTAAGAACTTCTTGAAGTTCCTAGTGAGCATGGCAATGTCACCATCTTCATCACTAGAATCTTTAATGCTTTCCTCTTCACTATCTTCTTAAAGAGCTTTTAGAGCAATGCTTTTTTTCTTTTCTTCTTTCTCTTCTTGTTCTTCACCTCTTTGCTTGATGTTCAGCTCATGTGTCAAAAGCTTACCAATGAGCACAACGGTTGATATAGTGGAGAGGTCTTGAGCTTCCTCAATTGAGGTAACACGAGATTCCCAATCCTTCTTAGGTAGGATTCTTAGAATCTTGTTGTTTACTTCTTCCTTGGAGAGAGAAATGTTTTCCAAGTTTCTTAAGGGTTGTAAGGAGAGCATTGAGACGGTTTGTCATCTCCGTGATTGATTCTTGAGGCTTCATTTTGAAGAGTTCATATTCATACATATGAAGTTGAACCTTCTTGCTTCTCACTTGAATGTTGCCTTCATAGTGATTCTCCAAGGTCTCCCACATTTCTTTAGTTGAAATGCAATGTTGAAGCTTGCCTCCTTCTTCTCTTGTCATGGAGGAGACTAGAGTAATCATAGCCTTTTTATTTTTGTGATTTTCTTCCTTTTGATCAACACTCCATTGGCTTCATGCAAGTGTAGTTACCACACCATCAATGATAATTGTAGCTGGTTCCCAACCTCTTAGGACAATATCCTAAAGTTTGATGGAATCATAATCAAGATATAATTCCATTTTGAATTTCCAATGTGGATAGTCACTACCATCAAAGAATGGTCTAAGAGAAGAGATGTTTTGTGATTCACTCCCCATGATCTTGTATTCTAGTAATAAAGTACCTAGAATTCAAGCTCTAATACCAAATGAAAAGAGTCCTAGACGGGGGGGGGGGGGGGGGGTGAATAGGACTATGAAATAAAAATGAGAAATTAAAAGAATTCTTTGCAAGAATTAAATAGAAGTTGAGAAGGAAAAATGAAGAACACAAAGATTTAAGGAGTTCGGATTCAACAACAATCCTACGTCTCCACCTAACTTATCCCCAAGTTAGGATTTTCAATCACCCACAATCTTATTCATAGGATTAAGATTATACAAGAGTTTTATGGCTCACTCTTACAACCTCACAACATGAGTTTTCAAGGCTCACTCAAAAAACTAAAGCCCAAGTGTTTCAATGGACAACACTTAAACTAATTCCTTTAGAAATAAATCTCAATTCCCTTCTAATCTAACCCAAGATTTAAGATGAAGAGAAATTCTATTTCTAACACACACCCAACTCTCACAAGAGTTATACAAACAAAGAATTATTTAAGAGAATTTGAGAGCTCAATGAAAGCTTAAAAGATAATAAAATGATAAAACAAGTTACTTCACTTCCATTCATCTCTAGAGGTATTTATACTAAAAAAATATAGCTGTTGGAGGTGCAAATGATGTGTCCAACGTCTATATTTTGAATTATTGAGACTGATGCTGTTAGACAGCTATTCATGGATTGAAACCGTAATTGGCTCCTCAGGACGTTTGAATTTGCCCACACTTTCTTCATAAAAGTTGTAGATATTTGAATTATATTTCCATATCAACTTGAATCACCTAAATTGGACTTCTTTATCTTAATATATGTCCAAAATACTAAGGATTGTGCAATCTATAATGCAGACTACGGTCAGACAGCTATACCCAAATTGAAGCCGTGATTTGCTCATGAATAATTTTGAATTTGCTTATACTTTCTTCATGAAAGCTATAGATATTTGAATTATATTTCCATAAAATTTTAAATCACTTAAATTTGAATTCTTTAGCTCTGGATATGTCCAAATTACTGAGGATTGTGCAATCTGAAATGTAGAATACTGTCAGACAGCTATACACAAGTTGAAGCCGTGATCTGCTCCTGAAGAAATTTTAATTTGCCCATATTTTCTTCATAAAAGTTGTAGATATTTGACTTATATTTTCATATAATTTTTAATCACCTTAATTGGACTTCTGTAACTCAAGATATGTCTAAAATACTAAGAGATGTGTAGTCTGAGATGGCAGACGTATACGTGAATTTCAACTCAAAATTTTCATAACCAAATGAACTTGGATTTTCACAAAAAAGCCCAATTAAGAAATCTCAAGATGTCTTATTCAAATGTTAAGAAGCCCATTTTCTCATTTAAGAGCTCTAAATATGTCAAAAGCCTTCTTCAATCTCAGAGGTTCAATCAGCCCGAAAAGTCACTATAAATCAAAAAGTGTATATGCTTGGTATATGTTTCGTATATAATTCCCTACACACTTAATTGAAATTATTAGTATAAAATTTTTTTGTCAAAGTCCAAAATTAGGAGTTTGATCATGCAAATGGTCAACAAGGAGATTTACACTTCCTTCCATATAAATCTTCATATGGTGCCATCTTAATACTGCTATGGTAGCTATTATTATAAGCAAACTTTACCAATAGCAGATGATCATCCCAACTACCTTCAAGATCCATTACACACATTATTAACATATCTTCAAGTGTTTGGATCATTCTCTCAGGCTAACCATCTATCTGAGGATGAAAAACAGTACTAAAATCAAGCCTGTTACCTATCGCTTCTTGCAACTTCTTCCAAAATCAAGAGGTAAACATTGAAGCTCTATAAAAAATAATGGAAAAAGGCACCTAAGAAGACACACAATATTTTTTATGTACAGCCTAGCCAATTTGGCCATTGAAAAAAAAAGCTTTAACTGGCAGAAAGTGAGCTAACTTGGTTAACCTATCCACTATCACCTAAATGGAATCGCATCCATCCTTTGAATAAGGTAACCTTGTCACAAAATCTATAGTGACTCTCTCCCATTTCCACTTAGGAATTGAAAGAGATTGAAGCTTCCTAGAAGACTTCTGATGCTTTGCTTTCACTTATTGACATGTCAAGTACTTAGAAACAAATTCAGTTACATCTTTCTTTATTCCATTCCACCAATAAAGATCCTTAATATTGTGGTACATTTTAGTCAAACTAAGATGTACACTATAGGCTACAAAATGAGCTTCTTCCAATATCTCTTCTTTCAAATTATCCACATCAGGAACACATAATCTCCGATTGATCCATAGCATAACTTCATCATCAAGATTAAAATTAGTGAACTTCCCTTAATGAACTTTCTCCATAAGTTTAACCAAATCAAGATCTCAGCTCTGAGCTACTTTGATCCTATCCCTCAATATTAATCTAACTCTAAACTAAGCTAACAATCCTCCTGACCTAGTTATCTTCATCATCAACCCTAGATCCACCAACTTATGCATATCTTGGATCAACGATCTCCTCTCCACACTGATGTGAGTAAGACTACCTACGGACTTTTTACTCAAGGCATCTGCTACCACATTAGCCTTGCCTGGATGGTATAAGATATCACAATCATAATCCTTCAAAAGTTCTAGCCATCTTCTCTGTCTAAGATTCAAATCTCTCTACTGAAAGATATACTTCAAACTCTTGTGGTCAATGTAGATTTTTCATGTTACACTATACAGATAATTCCTCCAAATCTTGAGAGCAAAGATAACAACGACCATCTCTAGGTTATAATTAGGATAGTTCTGCTTGTGCTTCTTTAATTGTCTGAAAGTATAAGCCACTGCCCTTCCATTTTGTATCAACACATAACCTAGGCCAACTCTAGAAGCATCACAATACATAGTGAACTTGTCTACTCCATTGGGCAAAGTCAACACTAGAGCTATAGTTAACTTCTCTTTTAATAGTTGAAAGCTATTCTCACATGCATTTGACCATATAAACTTCACATTCTTCTGATTCAGGCGGGTCATAGGTGCTGTAATCCTGGATAAACCTCTTATAGTACCCTGTCAAACCTAAGAAACTCTGAATCTCAATGACTGTTGTCGGTCTAGGCCAATCAAACATTGCTTCAATCTTTTGTAAATCAACCTGTATGCCATCCTTAAACACTACATGCCCAAGGAATGTTATACTTTTTAGCCAAAAATCACACTTTGAGAACTTAGCATAAAGCTATTGTTCTCTTAAAGTCTGCAGCACTGTTCTCAAGTGATATACATGCTCTTACATACTCTTTGAATACACCATTATATCATTAATGAAAATAATCACGAACTGATCCAAGAATGGTCTGAACACCCTATTCATCATATCCATAAAGGCTGTTGGTGTATTGGTTAATCCAAAGGATATCACCACAAACTCATAGTGGCCATATCTAGTATGGAATGCCATTTTAGGAACATCGACTTCACTAATTCGTAACTGATAATAGCCCGACCTCAAGTCAATCTTAGAAAAGAACTGTGCACCCTGAAGTTGATCGAACAAATCATCTATCCTCGAAAGAGGATACTTATTCTTAACAGTCACCTTGTTCAATTCTCTGTAATCAATGCATAGTCTTAGAGTACCATCCTTTTTCTTCACAAATAGGATTGGTGCACCCTAAGGAGAAGTACTTGGTCTTATGAAACCCTTGTCCAGCAACTATTGCAACTGCTCCATTAACTCTTTCAACTCTAAAAGAGCCATCCTATAAGGCAGTATAGAGATAGGAGATGTGTTTGGAACCATATCAATGCAAAATTCAATCTCCCTACAAAGTGGTAAACTTGATAATTCATTAGGGAAGACATTTAGAAACTCACATGCTACAGGAACATCTGAGATGGATGTCAATTCTGTTGTAGTACCCCTTACCAATTTCAAGTATCCCCGACACTCTTTTCTCAGCATCTTCTTTGTCGTAATAGTAGAAATAAGATTCTAAGGTGTAGAACTCTTATAACCCACAAACTTGAATTCCTCTTTACCTAAAATTTTGAAAATCACCTCCTTGCTATGGTAATCTATAATAGTATGATTATGAGACAACCAGTCCATACCCAGGATTATATTGAAGTCCATTACATCCAATAATACTAAGTTTATAGGTAGCTCTCTGCCTTTAACCAACATAGGACACCCACAAAGAATCACGTTGGTATCCAACAAATCACTTAGAGGCATGGAAATTAGTAAAGGAATTTCCATCCTTATAGCTTACTAACTCGATTTTAAAGTAAAAACAAAGGACACAAAAGAATGGGTAGCATAATCAATCAAAACTCTAGCATCAACAAAATATACCGAGAGTGTACTTGCTACCACTGTATTAGATGCATGAGCATCCTACTATGTGAGAGTGAAAACTCTAACTTGGCCTCTTCCTCCCTACTGGCTAGTAAAAGCCTGTCCAAATCCTCTAACGCTGCCTCTACCCCCTCTGCCTCGCCCCTGTTGAGCTACAAACTAAGAAGTGCTCAGATACTGAAATGCAGCAGCTGAAACTGAGCTAGAGCTACACTAGCTAAAGATGATTAAGGAAACTATTGCTAAAAACTAGAATAAGGTCCCATCTGTCCATATCGAAAACATGCTCCCGAAGCCATATAACATGGTCCCTGATGGACTCTCCCACATGTCTGGCAGGCACTGGCTCTAAATCCTGTGCTACTTTATCCAGAACTTTGCCCGTTATTACTGTTAGTAGCACCATAATTAAATCTAATAGGTCTGTGGGTTCCACTACGACTATGCCTACTACTCCTATGGACTCTCTATTAAGGCTGTTGAATAGATCTTCTGGGCTAACTACTAGAGCCTATTTGAAATGTCAAATACAAAGTATCCTGATATCCCTCTACTCTGGTGCCTCCTATTTAGAAGAAATCAGGCATAACTCCTTGTCTGATGAGCCTAAACTCAATCTCCTTAGCTAGCTCAATCACTAACTCAAGAGTTGAGCCCACAATAGGCATCCTAGTAAATATAGAAACATTCATCAATCAAAGTCTATAACTCATCCATATCAGCTCTAAGCAGAATCATCTCATGAACCGCTCTCTGAATTGAGCCTATGTCAATGTAGTCATATGGGGCTGAATCACCTAAACAAACCAATCCAACATTGGCCCCACAACTGATAGCTCAATAATCAAAATCCTCTAATACTCTTTATATGCAGTCTAAGCCTTTGACTCAATCACATAAAGAAAATCAAGCGGGTCTAAAGTCCCATAAAAGAAAATCCTACCAACTTTGGCGTAGAACAAAGTTGCCTCTAGGTCTAACATACCTTAAACTACCTGCTGCTATATAGGTTGTATATATGGCACAACTTGGTTTATAGCTATTGCATCCTGCTGAACTCCTACTGCAAAAGCAGCTTTCTCAAAATCCTGGCATACAGGTTCCTCATCCTATAACTATTTTTGTCTATAGTGACCTGCCGCTCCTCTGGGTCTACCTCTACCTCTGCCTCTACCCCTATGCCTAGCTGGCAGCTTAGAGGATAGAATCTCATCCTAGTAGGACTCCTTATCCTCAGCCTTAACAACCGGTGGAGTAACTTATGTTCTCCTCCTCATTCTGAAAAGAACATAAACAAACACAATTTAGACAAAAATAGACATCCTAAATTTTATGTGGAATTCTAAAGAAAGGAAGACTTTCAAAGACATAATCAAACATAATTGCTGCAGTTATTTCAAAAAAAACTAAAATTTTAGCAACCAAGGTCCAACCATACTAAACCTAGGCTCTGATACCAACTTTGTCACGATCTAAACCTGGGGATTATGACCTATGCTAGGGAATGGGAATTCTCACGAATCTGAAACCCATAACAGGACTTTAAATTAAAACGTTCTAAAACATAAAAAAAATATCTATATCATATCATAATAAAATATGTTTATACAAATATTCAGATACACAGCTACTAACAACATCAACATAACTTACTACCACAAATAAATACTACTAATGCAACGTCTAATAAATACAAGGAGTGATAGTTTAAAATTTACATAAGTCAGCCGGTGAGGAAAGGGTCCAGTGAAGAGAACTACTATGAGAGGTCTGATGAAAAAGATCCTAAAAAATAATTGAGGGGGGTTTGACTTCACTAAGTGCATCATTGTTATATAAAAGCATGCAACCTAAAGACACAGACATTCAACCATCAATATAATAATATTTATATATTTATATTTATTTATTTTATGCATTTCATATGGATGCTCAAAATCACATTTTACGAAAAATAAATAAATGCAGAAAGATTTTGGGCGGAGGATCGAAGCAGAATCTTAAAAATTTTTTCAACCTCAATCACTAAACCCCATTAGTCAATAGACTCACTTAAATCCAAAAATATTTCCCTTCTCAAATTTGACAGTGAACTGGCCTCGAGACATTGAGTCAATTGAGCTCCTGCAGTATCACTATCGGCATGACTGGCCCCAAGATACTGTGTCAACCGATCTCCCGTAGCCACACAATTCTCTATTCACAACCTTAATAATTATATTTATATGATAACTCAAATTAATCAACATATTACAACCTATCATCTAGCGTACTGTTGCGCAACAATCCTAGTGTGCCCCACTAGGTGGCACATCCTACGGCTATCCTCTAAAATATCATTTTATAAATAAAATAACGAAATTCATATTAAAATATGGCAGCATCCATTAATAACAATTAATATTCACATTTATATATATGAAAACATATATATTTGCAACAATAATAATAAATAACATTTAATGCAATATAGCATAATAAAATTCATATTTATTCAAAATATGAATACCAACAATATTTGTACATGCAACAAATGCATATAATAATAACTCATATGTGGAATATGCTCCTCTATGATGACTAAACTGGCCCTGTCCTATAGGCCTCGATCTCAGCGTGGCCATAGAAAAACAATAATAAATTAATTAGGATAAAAATTATAATTTTATATATTCTAGATTTCTAGAGAAAACTCTATCTAAAACTTGACTCTAAAAACACTCAAAACTTAACATAGATCTGATGTCACATTTTACGAGAAACATACCAAAAATTTCTCAGAGTTTCCTTTGTAAAATGGACATCTCTCTACTAAAAGTAGAGTCAATGCTATACAAAAACACACTTCAAAATATTCCACGGCTCAACATCTCGGGTTGGACAATTGAACTACATTTCACGCCCAACTGAGAACCAACATCACAAATATGAAAATAATATAATTTTCTCAAATTACCAAAATATATCATAAAAATATTAAAGAAATTATTTTCCAAATAAATAATAAAATTCTAGTTTATAAATAACATTTTGCTAATAAAATCCGTTAATGGAATAAAATTTGATTTTACAATTAAATTAGCATAAATTATAAATAATTATCAAAATCACTCAATTATATCATAAAAATAATAAAATGCTCATTTAAGCTTGGAAAATAATAAATAAACTTATTTTTCATATATTTTCCCAAAATTATTACTTATTAATTAAAAATTGGGAAATAATTATAAAAATTATTTTTCATGCTTTTATTAATAAACAATAGTCTAAAATAGAATAATCAACAACAATTTAATTAAAATTAAATAATTTTACTAATTTCTAATAACTTTCTAAAACTTACATATTTAAACATAACCTTCAAAAATTCATATTTAAAATTCTATAAATAATTTCACAAAACATTTTTCACAAAGTTTGCTCTACATAATTAATAGAATTTATTAAAAATAAAATATTTTCCCGAGCCCGGAACATAAGTGTGAACAGTAACCAAACCCGAAAAATTCAAAAAATCATAAAAATAAATAAAAATCACCAATAGTTAGATCACAACTTAAATTGCATTTAATCCCAAAGCAACTGCATCTAAATAAATTGAATTCAAACTCAATTTAACAAAATAACCAAAAATCAACCCAAAAATAATTACCCAAAATCATATTCGTTCCCGGAGTTGCCTAACCAAATCAAGATGGGGGAAACAAAGCCTAAGAGGAGACAAGTTGATCAAGACTAGCGACGACACTCAAGGCGGCCAAAAACGTCGTTGGTAATGTCTTCTCCAAATCGGCACCACCCAAAACAGAGAGAGAGAGAAAGGAGAGGAGGAAGGGGAGGAGGGAAGGGCTACTCGGGGTTTAGGGGTCATGACGATGACGTCAGACGATGGTCTAACGTGGTGGTAGTGGCTGGAAAGTGACGGTGGCGAAGGGGCTATCAGGTCTGCAGGGAAGAAGAGGGGAAGAGGAAAAGAAAGGGAAAGAAAAGAGGAAAAAAAATCATTTTACATATATTTTTTTTAACTAGTGCAATGTATAAAATAATGATTTTTAAAATAATAATAATAATATTCTAATATTTTAAAATCTAAATTCATCTGAAAATATTTATACACATATCATCAACATATATTTTTATATACACACTTAAATAATTATTTAACAATAAATTCAATAGAAATAATATTTAAAACTCACTCTAAATCCTCCATTAACTTAATAATTAAATAAATACAGGTTGTGACTATATATATATATATATATATATATATATATATATATATATTCACACAAATCTGAAACCTATAACAAGTCTTAAATTAAAAACTCAAACAAACATACTACAAAAATGCCTTAAAATTAAAACTTTCATAAATAAAATCATCATAAATATATTCAAATACAAACTACTATCAGAGTCAACTTAACACGATGCCACAATTACGTAGTATTACTACAACTTCTACAAAATACAAGAAGGTAATAATTCAAAAATTACATAAATCGGTTGGAAATGAAAAGGTCCAGCGAATAGGACTAACAGGGGAGGTCTAACATAAAGAATCCTAAAAAAAAATTGAGGTGGAGGGGTTAAATCTCACTAAGTGAATTACTATAATATTCATACATATGCTCGAATTCACAATTTGTGATAAACAAATAAATGCAATAATATTTAGGTGGAGGATCAGAGCAGAATCCTAAAATATTCCACAACCTCGATTATTGAACCTCATTAGCCAATAGGCTCACTTAATTCCAAGATATTTATCTTCTCAATTTTTTTGGGATAGTAGACTGACCCCAAGACGCTAAATTAACCGAGCTCCCGCAGTCTCACTGTCGGTATGATTAGCCCTGAGACACTAGGTTAATCGACCTTCCACAATCATACAACTCTCTCACCACAAATCTCAATAATCAATTATCCATATCTCAATTCAAAATTCTTTTCCTAGCATCTAGCATACTCTTATGCAACAGTTCTAGTGTGACCCACTAGGTGGCACGTTCTACAACAATCCTCCAAAACATTTATTATGAATAAAATAATGAAATTTATATTAAAATATGCAGCATCCATCAATAACAATAAGGAATCACAATTATATATATGAAGACATATATACTCGATAATGATAATAAATAACTGTAATATCCCGTGTTTTTAAAAATATTTTTACACAGTACCGGGATATGCAGTGTCAATGATTTTTGTATTTTATATGATATTTTTACGAGTTAATATGTATTTTAAACCTATTTTAATTATTGTCTATTATTTTCAGTATTTTACGTAAAATTTTCCCGGGACTTGCATTTTCGGGGAAATTTTCACGTAAACAATTTATTATTAATTATTTTAGATGTATTTACGGACTTGCATGAACTCATACATATTTTTAAATTATTAAATAAAGCCTGTGTGTGTATATTTATTTAATTAGGGTTTATTATTACCCTAATATTTTATTAAGTATTTAATTGTTTTAATTGTTATTTAATTAATTTTATTTGGTATAAATTATTAAAATATTAATATTTTTATGTGTGTGGTGTATATTTGATGTGTGTGATTTAATATTATTTTAATATATAGTATAAAGTATATATATATACATATATACATTAAAAATCAAAAAAATTTGCCAAATTACACATTTGCCCCCGACTCCTTCTCCTTCTCCTTCCCGCGCCCGACGCCGATCACCCCTCCCTCACCGCTGCAACTGCCGTTCCTTCACCGTCGGTGTGCCTCTCAGCTTGCCACCGTCACCTCCAGTCGTTCCCCGCCGCCAGCAGCTCCCTTCCCCGGCGCCGACGAGCTAGTTTTCCATTTTTGGCCGAAACTTGGCCCTTCGCCGTTTCTCCCTCCTCCGGCCACCGTTTTCGACACCGCCGGTCTCTTTCTTCTCCTTGAGCTCCGGTGAGTGTGATTCTAGCTTTGGTTTGAGCTGAATTGGTCTAGAATTGCTTAGTTTTCGATTTGTCAATTTCGGCCTATTAGGGTTTTCAATTTTTTTGAGCTTCGAATTGGATGATGCATAGAAACTTCCTTCACAAATGTTGATCCTAGTAACTTAATCTACATGTATGAATTTTTGTAGAATTTTTGGAGATTTTTTGGATTTTTGGGTATTTTTGAATATTTTAATATTATTTTCTAATTTTCGGAAATTAATTATTTAAATTATGAAATTGGAGTTTATGGTTGAATTGGGTGTTGAAATGAATTATAGGAATTTATTTGGAATTTTTATGAATTTTTAAGTATTTATTTTTAATTATTGAAGTTTAGGTGATTTTGGAAAATTAGGTTAATTGTGTTTTTATTTGAATTTAATTAGTTAATTGGGTTTAATTATTAATATTATTGATAAATATGTTGAGAAAATTAATTTTGGGTAATTGTATGATTTTTGGTGAATTTTTAAAGTAATTTAAGTATATTTATATATATAGGGGTATTTTGGTAATTTTACCCTAAATTGTCTAAAAATGTAATTTAATTGGTTTTAATAGTTAATTAAGGTATAAAAATGATTTCTATAAATTATTTGGTATTTTTAACTAATTAAAACTATTTTTCGTGAATTATTTTCAATTATATATATAATATACGGTTTTTCTAATAAAATGAGTTTTAATCGGTTTTTATAGTGTTTCAAGGTTAATTATGTAATTTTTACCTATAAAATGTATTTTTGTGATTTAAGGATATTTTCGGTATATCTGGAATTATTCTGTGTTTGTGGACCCCGATCGGTGGACTGTAGTTTGGAGTCCGACCGTGGGATTTTGATTGTGTTGAGCTTGTATTTCGAAGTGTATTTCTTTGCAGGGTCGGCTCTACTCTTTTGAGTAGAGAGATGTCCATTTTACAGGGGAGGTTCTGCCGAATTTTCGGTAGAATTCTCGTAAAACGTGATATTCAGTCGAACCCTAATTCTGTTTCCATATTTTAATACTCTAGATTGAATTCTAGGATTTCTGTTAGGTTTATTCTAATGTCGATTATTTATTGCTTGTTTAGTTGCGCCGAGACCGAGGGCTAGTGGACCAGGCCCGTCGGACCTGTCTCGTGGAGCGCATTAGGTGAGTTACTATATTATATATATATGCTTAGGATGCATGATTTAGAAAATGCATGTTTTATTTTGACTGAATATGCATAAATAATGTGATTTATATTCAAGTATATTTTTGGTATATTTTTGGTATATAATAAATTATATACATGTTTTATTAATAAAATATATTTAAACTGTTTTTAAATATATTTTTAGTTTAATTCATGATTTGATTGGATTTATTTGACATATATATACTCGAAATATACCTGGTTTACTTTTGGTATATTTCCGGTATATATATGGTTTATATTGTTGATTTATTTAAATTCATGCATCATGTATTTGTGAATGAATGTTTTATTATTTATTAATGGAGGATATCAATAGAACGTGCTACCTAGTGGGCAGTACTAGGACCGAGTACGTACCGGTACGCCTATAGCTTTAGGCTATATTAATAACTATTTATGGATATGGATTTGATTATGATTATTGATATGTGAGATGTGGTTTGGGTGTGATTGCTGGAGCTCGATTGACCAAGTGTCTCGGGGCCAATCACACTGGCAGTCAGACTGCTGGAGCTCGGTTGACTTAGTATCTCGGGGCCAGTCTACTGTCCAAATGGATTAAGTGGATATATTTGGAATAAGTGAGCCTGTATGGCCAGAGTGTTGTTTAACACTATTTTTGAGGTTGCGATATTCTAGGGTTCTATGTGATCCTTCATAAAAGATGATTTTCAAATAAATATATATAAAACGCTTTTTCTGCATCTGTATGAATTGCCTGTATATATACATATTAGACATGTATTATTGACTGTATGCATAGCCATTTAGAGTGTATGTATATATATTATAGTAATTCACTCAGTGAGGTCTGACTCCCCTCCGTTGACTATTTTTCAGGAGAGTCAACTTCTTCAGACCTTAGTAGCAGGTCGATACGCCGGATTTCTTCTGCCCCGGCTTCTTTATGTAAACTGTCTACTTGAGTCTTATTTATTTTATCTAGATACTGCAGTAGTTGTGAATTACAGTATTGGATTTTATGTATTTTGTTTTAAAGGAGATATATTATGTTAAAACTGGATTGTATTAAAGAGATTTTATGTATGAGATGAGATTTTTATTTAAATCCAGTTGATATGGATAATATTATGATATTATGATTTTTATTTTCCGCTGCATATTATATTGTTACTGTTATGATGGCAATGATTTATTTATTTATTTTTAGGCTTGCTACGGGTTCCGGATTCGAAAGAATTCCCGTTCCCTAGCGCCGGTCATGACTCCTGTTTTGGGTCGTGACAAAGTTGGTATCAGAGCAGAGTTCTGTGTCAGGGCTTAGTTATGTGAGTTGTGGCCCTAGTTTTTGAGTTGTGTTTTCTGTTGGACTACTGCAGTGTATTAGGTTCGAGTATGTTTTGATAAGTATTCCTTACTGTAGTTTTCAGCGTTATTCCTCCGTTGTCTGTTTTGTCTGAATCTTTCCATTTATCTTTTTAGTATGAGGAGGCGAGCGCGTGTCGCTCCACCGGTCGTTGAGGCCGAGGATGATGAGTCTTTCCAGGATGAGGTTTTACCTCCTGAGCCGCCAGTTAGACGTAGAGGTCGTGGCAGGGGTAGACCTCGAGGAGCGGTAGGTCGCCGTAGGCAGAGAGAGTTACAGGACGAGGAGCCTGTTGAGCCTGAGTTTGATGTTCCTGTTCCTCCAATTGTTCAGCCTGTTCAGCCTGCCTATCAGCAGGGTATGTCTGACCCTGAGGCAGCTTTGTTCTATGCCAGAGTTGGCAGGATTGCATTTGATGGTACTTCTGATCCTTTAGATTTTCTGCATGCGATTGAGACTAGGACTCGGACTGCTCATACCGAGTACCAGCGGATCATGATCGTCGAGTTGTCTGTTGAGGGACCAGCTCTAGATTGGTTTATTCAGATGATCCAGCCCTTTATGATGACGATGACATGGGCTCAGTTTCGAGAGCGATTCATGAGGAGATTTTATCCAGAGCCTCTTCGTTTGAGTTATCGTCTTCGTCTGACTAGTATTTCTCGTGGAGATCGATCTGTAGAGGAGTATACCCGAGAGTTTCTTCGTCTGGGTAGATATGCTGAGGATCTGATGCGAGATCAGTATTTCGCTGTTACTACGTATGTTACTGGTTTGGGTTCAGCTTTTGCTGGTATGCCCACAGCAGGTCTTACTCTGGAGTCTGTGATTGAGCTAGCTAAGGAGATTGAGCTGAGGTTAGTTAGGCAGGGAGCGATGCCTGATTATTACCAGCTAGGAGTTCAGTCGAGTGGATTACAGGCTACTCCATATTCGAGTTTTCATGTTGGTTTGAGTAGTCAGCAGCGAGGTTCGACTCAGCAGAGTCAGAGACAGCATCAGCGAGTGCATCGGAGCAGTAGACATGGCCGTGGAGGTCAGCGTAGATCATTTAGATTTGGGTCAGGTGCTTCGAGCAGCAGCAGTGGTCGTAGTTCTGGATCAGCTGCCAGCGTTTGTCAGACTTGTGGTAGAGTCCATCAGGGACCGTGTTATCTGACACCACTGACATGTTTCAGATGCGGACAGACAGGACATTTTGCCAGATCGTGTCCTTATTCTGGGTATCAGCAGCAGCAGATTCCGTGATTCCCACAGCAGTCGATTGCTAGTGCTGCACCTATGCCATTTCAGTTACCACCAGCCCAGCATCAGAGTTCTACTCAATTTGTTCCACAGCAGAGTCGTGGTAGAGGTACTAGAGGAGGTGCCAGAGGTGTTGGCTAAGCTTCTACCAGTCAGCAGGGAGGTCGAGGCCAGGCGAGAGTCTTCCATCTGACTCAGCAGGATGCTCAGGCATCTAATGCAGTCGTGGCAGGTATTGTTTCTGTTTGTTACCTGGATGCTTTGGTTTTGTTTGATCCGGGTGCCACGCATTCGTTTGTTTCTCCTGTTTTTGCTTTTAAATCTTGTTGGCAAGCTTCGAGGATGGTTTTTCCTTTGTCTGTTGCCACTCCTCTGAGCGATTCTTTGGACGCCGATATTGTTCTTTCTGGTTGTCCAGTTCTCGTGGGAGATAGAGAATTACCCGCCGATTTGATTTTGTTGGGTGTGATGGAGTTTGATGTTATTCTGGGAATGGATTGGTTGTCTCAGTACTATGCCATGGTAGATTGCAGGAATAAGGAGGTGACTTTTAGAATTCCTGGTGAAGAAGATTTTAAGTTTGTTGGTGATAGGAGTTCAGCACCTCAGAATCTTATTTCTGCTATTTCTGCTAGGAAGTTGTTGAAGAAAGGTTGTCAGGGGTTTTTGGCATTGGTTAGGGATACGTCAGTGGAGAAGTTGTCACTCACAGATGTTCCTGTTGCTTGTGAGTTTCCTGATGTTTTTCCCGAGGAGTTGCCAGGTTTGCCACCTCACAGAGAGATTGAGTTCTGTATAGATGTGGTACCAGGTACTACTCCTATATCTATGCCACCCTATCGTATGGCTCCTGCAGAGTTGAGAGAGTTGAAGGAGCAGTTGCAAGAGTTGTTGGATAAGGATTTTATTAGACCTAGTGTTTCTCCTTGGGGTGCACCAGTCCTGTTTGTGAAGAAGAAGGATGGTACCCTGAGACTGTGCATTGACTATAGAGAGCTGAATAAGATGATAGTGAAGAATAAGTATCCTCTCCCGAGGATAGATGATTTGTTTGATCAGCTCCAGGGTGCACAATTCTTTTCTAAGGTCGACTTGAGGTCGGGTTATCATCAGCTGCGGATCAGTGAATCCGATATTCCTAAGACAGCATTCCGCACTCGATATGGTCACTATGAGTTTCTGGTGATGTCTTTTGGTTTGACTAATGCACCAGCAGCTTTTATGGACCTGATGAACAGAGTATTCAGACTGTACGTGGATCAATTTGTAGTAGTCTTCATTGATGATATACTAGTATATTCAAGGAGTATGGAAGAGCATGTATATCATTTGAGGATTGTACTACAGACACTGAGAGATCATCAGCTTTATGCTAAATTCTCGAAGTGTGATTTCTGGATGGAGAGTGTTTCTTTTCTTGGACACGTAGTGTCTAAAGAAGGTATTCAGGTTGATCCACAGAAGGTTGAGGCAGTATCTAAGTGGCCTAGACCTACTTCTGTTACGAAGATTCGAAGTTTTCTGGGTTTAGCCGGGTATTATAGGCGGTTTGTGCAGGATTTTTCCAGGATAGCAGCCCCTATGACTCGCTTGACTCAGAAGAATGTTAGATTCGAGTGGTCAGAAGCTTGTGAGAACAGTTTTTAGTTGTTGAAAGAGAAGTTGACCACAGCGCCAGTATTAGCTTTGCCTAATAGTGTGGATAAGTTCACAGTTTACTGTGATGCCTCTAGAATTGGTCTTGGTTGTGTGTTGATGCAGAATGAAAGGGTGATAGCCTATGCTTCGAGGTAGTTGAAGAAGCATGAGCAGAACTATCCCACACATGATCTGGAGATGGCTGCAGTGATCTTTGCTCTGAAGATTTGGAGACATTATCTGTACGGGGTGACTTGTGAGATATTTACTGATCACAAGAGCCTTAAGTACATTTTCCAGCAGCGAGATTTGAATTTGAGGTAGAGAAGATGGTTGGAACTGTTGAAGGATTATGATTGCGAGATTCTTTACCATCCGGGTAAAGCTAATGTGGTAGCAGATGCCTTGAGTAGGAAGTCTTCAGGTAGTCTTGCTCACATTGGTGTTGAGAGGAGACCATTGATCCAAGAGTTGCATTTAATGGTGGATCAAGGTCTGATGATGAAGATCAGTAGATCAGGTGGACTGTTAGCCCAATTTAAAGTACGATCTGTACTGAGGGATAGGATTAAAGCAGCTCAGAGCCGAGATCCTATTCTAGAAGAGCTTGCAGAGAATGTCAGAGCAGGGAAGTTCACTGATTTCACACTTGATGATGATGGTGTGTTATGGATCAGTGGTAGATTGTGTGTTCCTGATGTGGATAATTTGAGAGAAGATATCCTAGAGGAAGCACATTCCACAGCCTACAGCGTTCATCCAGGTGTTACTAAGATGTACCACAGTATCAGAGATTTATACTGGTGGGACGGATTGAAGAAGGATGTTGCTGATTATGTTGCTAAGTGCTTGACGTGTCAGCAAGTGAAAGCCGAACATCAGAAGCCTTCTGGGAAGCTTCAGCCTCTTCCTATTCCCGAGTGGAAGTGGGAAAGGATAGCTATGGATTTTGTGGTCGGTTTACCTCGTTCGAAGGATGGATACGATTCCATCTGGGTGATTGTAGACAGGTTGACGAAGTCTGCACATTTCTTGCCTGTGAAAGCCACATATTCAGTTGCTAGATTGGCGAAGTTGTACGTGAAGCATATTGTGTGCCTTCATGGAGTACCTGTGTCCATTATGTCAGATAGAGGTTCGGTGTTTACTTCTCGTTTTTGGCAGAAGTTGCAAGAAGCGATGGGCACTAGGTTGGATTTCAGTACTGCTTTTCATCCTCAGACAGATGGCCAGTCTGAGAGGACGATCCAGACACTGGAAGATATGTTGAGGATGTGTGTCTTGGATTTGGGAGGTAGCTGGGATGATCATTTGTCGCTTGTTGAGTTTGCATATAATAACAGCTACCATAGCAGTATTGGTATGGCACCGTATGAGGCGTTGTATGGAAGGAAGTGTAGATCCCCGTTGTGTTAGGATGAGATTGGTGAGAGAGCTTTGACTGGACCAGAGATGGTTCAGGATGCTGCAGAGAAAGTCGCCTTGATTAAGCGGAGATTAGAGACCGCAGTTAGCCGACAGAAGAGTTATGCGGATCCTAGGTGCAGAGATGTGGAGTTTCAGGTTGGAGATTTTGTTTTTCTGAAAGTATCTCCGATGAAGGGTGTGATGAGATTTGGCAGGAAGGGTAAGTTAGCACCGAGATACATTGGACCGTTTGAGATTCTGGAGAGAATTGACACTGTTGCATATCGGTTGGATTTGCCTCCGAGTATGTCACAAGTGCATCCAGTATTTCATATCTCGATGTTGAGGAAGTATATCTCGGATCCTTCACACGTGTTGCAGCCCGACAGTGTAGAAGTGAGTGAAGATTTGACATTTGTGGAAGAACCTGTGGCGATCGTTGATTATCAAGTTCGACAATTGCGATCGAAGCAGATTCCGATGGTCAAGGTTTTGTGGCGTAACGACAGAGTTGAAGAGCATACGTGGGAGACTGAAGCTGAGATGCGAGCTTCTTACCCGTATCTCTTTCCTTCTTGATCTTATCTTTTAGAATTCGGGGACGAATTCCTGTAAGGGGGGAAGACTGTAATATCTCGTGTTTTTAAAAATATTTTTACACAGTACCGGGATATGCAGTGTCAATGATTTTTGTATTTTATATGATATTTTTACGAGTTAATATGTATTTTAAACCTATTTTAATTATTGTCTATTATTTTCAGTATTTTACGTAAAATTTTCCCGGGACTTGCATTTTCGGGGAAATTTTCACGTAAACAATTTATTATTAATTATTTTAGATGTATTTACGGACTTGCATGAACTCATACATATTTTTAAATTATTAAATAAAGCCTGTGTGTGTATATTTATTTAATTAGGGTTTATTATTACCCTAATATTTTATTAAGTATTTAATTGTTTTAATTGTTATTTAATTAATTTTATTTGGTATAAATTATTAAAATATTAATATTTTTATGTGTGTGGTGTATATTTGATGTGTGTGATTTAATATTATTTTAATATATAGTATAAAGTATATATATATACATATATACATTAAAAATCAAAAAAATTTGCCAAATTACACATTTACCCCCGACTCCTTCTCCTTCTCCTTCCCGCGCCCGACGCCGATCACCCCTCCCTCACCGCTGCAACTGCCATTCCTTCACCGTCGGTGTGCCTCTCGGCTTGCCACCGTCGCCTCCAGCCGTTCCCCGCCGCCAGCAGCTCCCTTCCCCGGCGCCGGCGAGCTAGTTTTCCATTTTTGGCCGAAACTTGGCCCTTCGCCGTTTCTCCCTCCTCCGGCCACCGTTTTCGACACCGCCGGTCTCTTTCTTCTCCTTGAGCTCCGGTGAGTGTGGTTCTAGCTTTGGTTTGAGCTGAATTGGTCTAGAATTGCTTAGTTTTCGATTTGTCAATTTCGGCCTATTAGGGTTTTCGATTTTTTTGAGCTTCGAATTGGATGATTCATAGAAACTTCCTTCACAAATGTTGATCCTAGTAACTTAATCTACATGTATGAATTTTTGTAGAATTTTTGGAGATTGTTTGGATTTTTGGGTATTTTTGAATATTTTAATATTATTTTCTAATTTTCGGAAATTAATTATTTAAATTATGAAATTGGAGTTTATGGTTGAATTGGGTGTTGAAATGAATTATAGGAATTTATTTGGAATTTTTATGAATTTTTAAGTATTTATTTTTAATTATTGAAGTTTAGGTGATTTTGGAAAATTAGGTTAATTGTGTTTTTATTTGAATTTAATTGGTTAATTGGGTTTAATTATTAATATTATTGATAAATATGTTGAGAAAATTAATTTTGGGTAATTGTATGATTTTTGGTGAATTTTTAAAGTAATTTAAGTATATTTATATATATAGGGGTATTTTGGTAATTTTACCCTAAATTGTCTAAAAATGTAATTTAATTGGTTTTAATAGTTAATTAAGGTATAAAAATGATTTCTATAAATTATTTGGTATTTTTAACTAATTAAAACTATTTTTCGTGAATTATTTTCAATTATATATATAATATACGGTTTTTCTAATAAAATGAGTTTTAATCGGTTTTTATAGTGTTTCAAGGTTAATTATGTAATTTTTACCTATAAAATGTATTTTTGTGATTTAAGGATATTTTCGGTATATCTGGAATTATTCTGTGTTTGTGGACCCCGGTCGGTGGACTGTAGTTTGGAGTCCGACCGTGGAATTTTGATTGTGTTGAGCTTGTATTTCGAAGTTTATTTCTTTGCAGGGTCGGCTCTACTCTTTTGAGTAGAGAGATGTCCGTTTTACAGGGGAGGTTCTGCCGAATTTTTGGTAGAATTCTCGTAAAACGTGATATCCAGTCGAACCCTAATTCTGTTTCCGTATTTTAATACTCTAGATTGAATTCTAGGATTTCTGTTAGGTTTATTCTATTGTCGGTTATTTATTGCTTGTTTAGTTGCGCCGAGACCGTGGGCTAGTGGACCAGGCCCGTCGGACCTGTCTCGTGGAGCGCATTAGGTGAGTTACTATATTATATATATATGCTTAGGATGCATGATTTAGAAAATGCATGTTTTATTTTGACTGAATATGCATAAATAATGTGATTTATATTCAAGTATATTTTTGGTATATTTTTGGTATATAATAAATTATATACATGTTTTATTAATAAAATATATTTAAACTGTTTTTAAATATATTTTTAGTTTAATTCATGATTTGATTGGATTTATTTGACATATATATACTCGAAATATACCTGGTTTACTTTTGGTATATTTCCGGTATATATATGGTTTATATTGTTGATTTATTTAAATTCATGCATCATGTATTTGTGAATGAATGTTTTATTATTTATTAATGGAGGATATCAATAGAACGTGCTACCTAGTGGGCAGCACTAGGACCGAGTACGTACCGGTACGCCTATAGCTTTAGGCTATATTAATAACTATTTATGGATATGGATTTGATTATGATTATTGATATGTGAGATGTGGTTTGGGTGTGATTGCTGGAGCTCGGTTGACCAAGTGTCTCGGGGCCAATCACACTGGCAGTCAGACTGCTGGAGCTCGGTTGACTTAGTGTCTCGGGGCCAGTCTACTGTCCAAATGGATTAAGTGGATATATTTGGAATAAGTGAGCCTGTATGGCCAGAGTGTTGTTTAACACTATTTTTGAGGTTGCGATATTCTAGGGTTCTATGTGATCCTTCATAAAAGATGATTTTCAAATAAATATATATAAAACGCTTTTTCTGCATCTGTATGAATTGCCTGTATATATACATATTAGACATGTATTATTGACTGTATGCATAGCCATTTAGAGTGTATGTATATATATTATAGTAATTCACTCAGTGAGGTCTGACTCCCCTCCGTTGACTATTTTTCAGGAGAGTCAACTTCTTCAGACCTTAGTAGCAGGTCGATACGCCGGATTTCTTCCGCCCCGGCTTCTTTATGTAAACTGTCTACTTGAGTCTTATTTATTTTATCTAGATACTGCAGTAGTTGTGAATTACAGTATTGGATTTTATGTATTTTGTTTTAAAGGAGATATATTATGTTAAAACTGGATTGTATTAAAGAGATTTTATGTATGAGATGAGATTTTTATTTAAATCCAGTTGATATGGATAATATTATGATATTATGATTTTTATTTTCCGCTGCATATTATATTGTTACTGTTATGATGGCAATGATTTATTTATTTATTTTTAGGCTTGCTACGGGTTCCGGATTCGAAAGAATTCCCGTTCCCTAGCGCCGGTCATGACTCCTGTTTTGGGTCGTGACAATAACATTTAATGCGATATAGCATAATGAATAATAAAATTCATAATTATTCAAAATATAGATGTTGATGACATATTATATATGCAATGCATACATATAATATTAACTCACAGTACTACTACACTCCTCTATTCAGGTTCGACCGGGCCAGCCAAGCTCGCGGTGCAACTAAAAGGAGAAAGGAATAACAAATAATTAATTAGAAATAAATTTCTAATTTTATACTTCTATAATTTCTAAAAAGCGACACGATATAAGATACGACTCGACTAAAACTCAAAATTTAGAACCGATCTGATGTTACGTTTTATGAGAAATCAACCAAAAATTCGATAAAGCCTCATTTATAAAACAGACATCCCTCTACAAAAGTATAGTCATTCCTGCACGCAAACACACTTCAAATAATTCCACAACACCACATCTTGGGTTGAGCCCCCGAATTACTATTTACACCCAATCGAGAACCAATTCAATCTACAATTAATAAAATACCATAAATTCCAATAATTCACCAAAAATCATAAAAATTCATTTAATTATCACAAATCAATTTATTGACATAATAAAAGCATAAAAGATATTTATTTCCAAAATAAATAATTAAATCCTCATTTATAATTAAATTTCATTATTAAAAATATATTCTACCAATATTCAAAATTAAACAGCATTAATTATTATTTAAATTGCTCAAATATATAATAAAAATAAATAAAAACTCATTTGAGCTTAAAAATAATAAATAAAATTTATTATTCATATATTTTCCAGAAATTACTAATTATTAGCTAAAAATAGTAAATAATTTATAAAATTAATTTTATAATTTTTATTATTCAAAACTGTCGAGAACATAATAATTAATAATAATTTCATTTAAAATATAAAAACTACTAATTTATACTAATTTTTCCCAAAAATCATTTTTCACATAAACATTAAAAAATTCATAATAAAAATTCTACACATAATTTTAATAAACTTTCTTCATGAGATTTGCTCCAAATAATTAATAGAATTTATTAAAAATATAATTGTCTAGAGCCCATAACAATATTGAAATAGTAACTCCAAACTTGGAATAGTGATTTTCGAAAATAATTTCCAAAATTAAATCTAATACATTTTTTGAAAGGTTACAACCTCTACAATAATAATCTAAAGTCATTTTAACATAAATCAACCTAATTTAAACTCAATTTCACAAATTAATCAAAATATGCCTAAACACAATTTCGCAAAATTGAACGACTCACCAGAGTTGAAACCCGAAATTGATTAAGGGCTTAAAAAGCCCAGTCCGAGATGCAGAGAACGAGCTATCAAGCTCGATCTGAGGCGGCCGAAAATGTCACTAGCAAGGGGAAGAAGATCCGGTCACCTAGAGAGGAAAAAGGGGAAGGTGGTGACATTGTTGTCGATGTAAGCGAGCTAGTGGTGGCAATGGTGCCGAACAGTGGGTGGCAATGGTGCTGAACAGTGGTTGGCAGTGGTGGCAATGGGTGGGTGTCAGATGTAGGGGAAGAAAGAAAAAAAAGAAGAAGAAGAAGAAGAAGAAGAAGAAGAAGAAGAAGAAGAAGAAGAAAAGGAGGAGGAGGAGGGGAAAGGAATGGCTATTGCACATTTTTTGGTTTTGCATTTTTTTTCTAAAAGGACAAAAAGAAAAAATTTAAAATATCGTCCCCCAATAATTTCATCTACACTAAATATTAAAATATATTCTAATAATAATTAAATATGTTAAAGTATTCCAAATACACTAAATCAATAATTTATATAAATAATAATTTTAATAGTATTAAAATAATAATCAACACCAACATTTAAGCTTAATTTCAAAAATAATCAAATATCATAATTTAAATAAAATAATTATTAACGCTGCAAATTACATAAATTTAATTTTATAATTTATAAAAATTTGGGTTTTAACATTTTTCCCTCCTTATAAAAATTCATCCTCGAATTTCAATTAAAAGAATTGAATACAAGAGTTCATCAAAGGAAAAGGTAAGGGAAGCCACCGCATCTATGCCTTAGTCTCCCACATGTGCACCTCCACATTGTTGTTCCTCCATAACACTTTGACCATCAAGATCTACTTCGAATGCAACTAGCGAACTTCATGGTAAAAAATCGCAACTGGTTCTTCCTCGTACGTCAGATCTTCATTCACCTCTACACTCTTGGGCTACAACACATGCAAAGGGTTTGACATGTACTTCCTCAGCATCGAGACATGGAACACTAGATGCACTTGAGATAAATTTAAAGGCAAAGCCAACCGATAATCAACCATGTAAACTCTCTCCAGAATCTCGAAAGGTCCAATATATCTTAGAGCCAACTTTCCTTTCTTACCAAACCTCATAATACCTTTCATCGATAACACCTTAAAAAATACGTAGTCCCCAATCTGAAATTCCACATCTTGTATTTTGGATCTGCATAGCTTTTCTGTCTACTAGCCACTATTTCCAATCTTCTTATGATCAAAATAACTTTCTCAACTGCATCTTGGATAATATTAGGTCTAGTTAACTCTCTTTCCCTAATCTCATCCTAACAAAAAGGGGATCTACACTTTCTTTCATATAAAGCTTCATACGGTGCCGTCTCAATACTATTATGGTAGCTGTTATTGTAAGCAAACTCTACCAGTGGCAAATAATCATCCCAACTACCTCCAAGATCCATTACACATAATCTTAACATGTCTTCAAGTGTTTGGATCATCCTCTCATATTGACCATTTGTCTGAGGGTGAAAAATAATACTAAAATCAAGTCTAGTGCCAATTGCTTCTTACAATTTCTGTTAAAATCGAGAGGTAAACACAAAACCTCTATCAAATACAATTGAAATAGGCACTCTATGAAGGCACATAATATGTTTAACATACAACTTAGCCAACTTGGCTACAAAATAAATAGCTTTAATTGGCAGAAAATGAGTTGATTTAGTTAACCTATCCACTATTACCTCGATGGAATCATATCAATCCTTTGAATGAGGTAACGCTGCCATAAAGTCTATAGCGATTATCTCCCATTTCCACTCAGGGATTAAAAGAGATTAAAGCTTTCTAGAAGGCTCCATTAGTATTGAGAGATATGATTAAGGCAGCTTAGGGCCGAGATCCTATTCTAGTAGAGGTAGAGGAGAACATTCATGCAGGGAAGTTCATTGATTTCACACTCAATGATGAAGGTATTTTATGGATCAGTGGTAGATTGTGCATTCCTGATATGGATAATTTGAGAGAAGAGATCCTTAAGGAATTGCATTCTATAGCCTACAGTGTACATCAAGGTATTACTAAGATGTATCATAGTATAAAAGATTTATACTAGTGGGATTGATTGAAAAAGGATGAAGTTGATTATGTTTCTAAGTGCTTGACATGTCAGCAGGTGAAAGCTGAACATCATAAGCCTTTTAGGAAGCTTCAGCCTCTTCTTATTCCTGAATGGAAGTGGGAGAGAATTGCTATAGATTTTATGGTAGGATGGATGGATATGATTCCATTTAGGTGATTGTGGACAGGTTAACCAAGTCTGCTCATTTCTTTCCTGTTAAAGCCACTTATTCTGTAGCTAAGTTGATAAAGTTGTATGTTAAGCATATTGTGTACCTTTATAGAGTACCTGTGTCCATTGTATCTGATAGAGGTTCAATGTTTACCTCTCCATTTTGGCAGAAGTTACAAGAAACAATGGGCACCAAGCTTGATTTTAGTACTGCTTTTCACCTTCAGACAGATGGTCAAACTAAGAGGAGGATCCAGACACTTGAAGATATATTGAGAATATGCGTATTGGATCTTAAAGGTAGCTGGGATGATCATTTGTCGCTTGTAGAGTTTGTATATAACAACATCTACCATAGCAGTATTAGGATGACACCCTATGACGCCTTGTATGGAAGGAAGTGTATATCCCCTCTGTGTTGAGACGAGATTGGCGAGAGAGCATTGACTAGACCTGAGATTGTTTAGGATTCAACGGAGAAAGTTATTGTGATTAGAAGGAGATTAGAGACTGCAACTAGCAAACAAAAGAGCTATGCAGATTTAAAGTGTAAGGATGTGGAGTTTGAGGTTGGAGACTATATGTTTCTGAAGGTTTCTCCGATGAAGGGTATGATGAGGTTTAGTAAGAAGGGGAAACTAGCATCGAGATATATTGGACCGTTCGAGATTTTGGAGAGAGTGGGCATGGTTGCATATCAGTTGGCTTTGCCTCCGAATTTGTCTCAAGTGCATCCAGTGTTCCATATCTCGATGCTGAAGAAGTATATTTTGGACCCTTTACACGTGTTACAGCCTGATAGTGTGGAAGTGAATGAAGATCTGATGTGTCAGGGGGAACCAATCGCAATAGTGGACTATCATGTTTGACAGTTGCATTCGAAATAGATTCCTATGGTCAAGGTGTTATAGCGAAGCAACAATGTGGAGGAGCAACAACGTGGAGGAGCATACTTAGGAGACAAAAGCTGAGATGCGGGTTCCCTATCCTTATCTCTTTCCCTGATAAATTATTGTTTCTATTCTTTTCTTTGAATTGGAGGATGAATTCTTATAAGAAGGGAAGATTGCAATGACCCAATATTTTAAATAATATAAAATTATTTTAAGATATGCAGTGTTAATAAAATTTTAAATTTTATTTGTGTATTATCGTTATTTGTGTATATTATTTATTTATTTTATTCTAAATATTTTATTTACGTAAAATAATTAATTTTTGAGTTTTATTATTTAAAGTATTTAAAATCATTTTCATTGCTAATATTTTTAATAGTATTATTATTATTAATATTATTATTATTATTATTATTATTATTATTATTATTATTATTATTATTATTATTATTATTATTATTATATTGTTGTTAATATACATGCATGTGTTTATGTGTAGTATATATATATGT
This sequence comes from Mallotus nudiflorus, assembly GCA_947683625.1. Taxonomy (NCBI): domain Eukaryota; kingdom Viridiplantae; phylum Streptophyta; class Magnoliopsida; order Malpighiales; family Euphorbiaceae; genus Mallotus; species Mallotus nudiflorus. The sequence goes on along the minus strand of CANTUR010000027.1, from coordinate 132,712 downwards.
ATATATATGTGTGTGTGTGACAAGTGTAAAGTTAAGTATATATAATATAATGGTCAAAAAGCAAAAATGTGGTAATAGTTTTTCCTCCTATTTCTTTTCTTCCTTCCCATTTCTTTCTTCTCTTCACTATGCAGCACTTTCACCATGTTGCCAGCCCCCCCATAGCCACCACAAACAACCACCATCACCTTCCTCCATCCTCCAGACATCGACCGCACCTCCAGCATGCTGAAAAATGCAGAGATAGCAGTAGCAACCGTGGAGCTTCGATCGTCGCTAGTGTTGACTCCGGTGGCCATAGCTTACGTTCTTAGACTCTTTGGAATCCTTGAGCTCTGAGGAAGCCATATCCAAGCTTGGTTTAAGCTTAAATCCACTCATTTGTGAGTTTTGTCAAGTTTTAGTTTATGTGTATTTAGGGTTTTGAATTTTTTTGAGTTGATTGTGTTTGATCCATGTTTTTTATCTCTGATAATGTTGATTAGGGTAGCTCAATCTTCTCAAAAATATTTTTTGTATATTTTTTGAATTAATTTGAATAATGGGTATTTTTGAATATTTTAATATTTAAATTGAATTTTTGATAATTATTTTAATTATTTATTTTGGATGGAAATTTGATTAAGTTAGTGTTATTAATTTAAGTTAGTAATTTTAGTATTGATAAAATAATTTTTGGTTATTTTATATAATTTTTGGGAATATTTTAGTATTATGTGATTTTTTGATATATAGGTTAATTGTGTGTTTTTATTGAAATTATAGTTAAATAATATGTTTTAAATGATTTTAGAATTTTATAGGGTATTAAAATAATTTTTCCAAATTATTTACTATTTTTAACTAATTAATACTAATTTTTAAAAATTATATTCAAATAATAAATTATTTACTATTTTGGTGATTAAATGGGTTTTTAACTACTTTTATAATATATTTAAACTATTGGAATAATTAAATGTGAATTTTACTATTTTATGTTGAATATTTAAAAATTTTGGATTTTATTAATATTATATAATTACTTGAGATTTTTATTTAATTATTGTGACAATAAGTATATTTAGTGTTTTGATGTTTAAATAAATTATATTGTGATTTATTATTGATTTTATGGATTTATAATGATTTTAATATATTATTATTTAATACTTATTTTTATTGTAAATTGTGAACCTTGGTTGGGAATTGTGCAGTTCAGGGTTTCAACCTAAGGTATTGAGCTATTGCGTTATTAGAAGTGTGTTTTCCTTGCAGGATCGACTCTACTGTCAGTAGAGAGATGTTCATTTTACAGAGGAGGTTTTGCTAATTTTTCGATAGAATTCTCATAAAACGTAACATCAGGTCGATCCTCAGTTTCTATATTTTAACCAAGTTTTGAATTTTTAGATCGAGTTTTCCTTTAAAATTCTTAGAAGTATAAGTTAGAAATTTATTCTTATAATATTATATTTATTTTCTAATTGCGCTGAGACTGAGGCCTATCAGACCAAGCCCGTCGAGTTTGTCTCATGGAGCGCAAACCTATGAGTTATTATTTTATATATACATTGCATGTTGATACATGATTATAAGTATTCATGTTTTTTTAATATGAGTTTAAAAATGAATTATTTATTAAATGAATAAGTATATTTTTTGTATACTTTATGTATATTTTTTATATAAGTAACATTTTACTTAGTTTGTTTTTAGTATATAATTTGTATATATGTGACATGTATATGTTAGCATGTTTTAGTATATATATTCAGTATATTTGACATAAATTCAACATATGCATTTAGTATATTTTTAGTATATTTATGGTATATGTTTAGTATATAAGTGTTATATCCTTTTTAAACGATTGCCATTATATTTAAATTGTGCAATTTAGTATTTTCCATTAAAATACGATTTATTTTGATATATACGTGGCATATATATATTTGGAATATTTTAAGTATATGCTTGGTATATATTTGGTATATAAATAGTATATTTTCCTATAATGAATGTCATTTGTGTTTAATTATGCATTTATTTATTTTTCAATAAATATACGATTTATTGAAGGATATCAATAGAATGTGCTAACTAGTGAGCTACACTAGGACCGTTGTGCAACAATTCAATAGAATTAAGTTGAAATTCTGTTGTTTGATTATGAATGTGAATATGGAGATTATTGGTTATTGGAAAGGATGATTGTGGATTCTCGATTGACCTAGTGTACAAGGGTCCAATCATTCCTGTAGTGAGATTACAAATCCTTGGTTGACCTAGTGTACTTGAGGCTAGTCTACTACCTTGAGTTGGAAAAATGAATATTTGGAGTTTTGATTAAGCCAGTTGGCTGTTGATATTTTTATTGAGGTTGCAACTATACTAAAGTTCTATTTGATCCTTCACCTAAATAAATGTTTTTATGCATTTATTATATTTAAAAGCGAATTTTAGCATCTGTGTAAAACGTTTGTATATATTTATATATATATATATATATATATATATATATATATATATACTGATGCTTGATTGCATATGACATTAGGAGGTGCATGTATATATATTATAATAATTCACTCAATGAGGTTTGACCCCCTCTCAACCATTTTTTTTAGGATATTCTTCTTATTCAGACCTCAGTAGTGGTACTTTACGTTGGTATTTTTTAGCTTCAGCTAGACCATGTATATTTTATATTTGACTCCTATTATATTCTAGAAAATTGCAGTAGCAGTATTATTATATTAGTGGTGTGTTGTTTCAGTTTGAGATTTTTGTATTCAGAATATTGTATAAGATATTATGAAATGATATTCATTTATTTATTTTTATATCGATTAAAGTTTTAATTCTAACGTATTTTTATTTATTTATTGCATGCATTTTTATTTTTAAGGCTTGCTATAGGTTCCGGATTCAAAAGAATTCTCATTTCCTAGCATCGGTCATAACTCCTCGATTTGGGTCGTGACACTACTCAAGGCATCTGCTACCACAATAGCCTTGCTTGGATGGTACAGGATATCACAGTTATAATCCTTCAGGAGTTCTAACCATCTTCTTTGCCTCAAATTCAAATCTCTTTGTTGAAAAATGTACTTCAGGCTTTTGTGATCAGTGAAAATCTCACAAGTTACCCTTTACAAATAAAGTCTCCAAATCTTGAGAGCAAAGGTCACTATAGCCATCTCTAGGTCATGAGTAGGATAATTCTGTTCATGCTTCTTTAACTTTCTGGAAGCATAAGCCACTATCCTTCCATTTTGCATCAACACACAACCTAGGCAAACTCTAGAAGCATCGCAATATACAGTAAACTTGTCTTCTCCATTTGGCAAAGTCAATACTGAAGCTGAGGTCAACTTCTCATTCAGCAGCTGAAAACTGTTCTCACAAGTCCCTAACCATACAAACTTCACATTCTTCTAAATTAAGCGGGTTATAGGTGTTGCAATTCTTAAGAAATCCTGCACAAATCTCCTATAGCACCCAGGCAAACCCAAGAAACTTCAAATCTCAATAACTGTTGTCAGTCTAAGCCATTCAAACACTACTTTAATTTTCTATAGATCAACCTAAATTCCATCTTTAGACATCACATGTCCAAGGAATGCTACACACTCCATCCAAAAATCACACTCCAAGAATTTAGTATAAAGCTTATGTTCTCTCAGTGTGTACAGCATTATCCTTAAGTGATATACATACTCTTTTATACTCTTCGAATACACCAATATATCATCAATAAAAACCACTATAAATTAATCCATAAATGGTCCAAAAACCCTATTCATCATATCTATGAAAGCAGTTGGTGCATTGGTTAACCCGAAGAACATCACCAGAACTTATAGTGGCTATATCTAATATAGAATGTCGTTTTAAGAACATCAGCTTTATTGATCTGTAACTAATAATAGCCTGACCTCAAGTCGATCTTGGAGAAGAACTGTGCACCTTAAAGCTAGTCAAACAAATCATTTATCCTTGGAAAAGGATACTTGTTCTTCATTGTCACCTTATTCAGTGCTCTATAATCAATTTGCAATTACAATGTACTGTCCTTCTTCTTCATAAATAGGACCAGTGCACCCCAAGGAGAAATATTGAGTCTTATAAAACCCTTGTCCAGTAACTTTTACAACTGCTACTTTAATTCTTTCAATTCTATAGGAGCCATCCTATAAGGCGACATAGATATAGGAGCTGTGCCTAGAACCACATCAGTATATAATTTGATCTCCCTATGAGGTGGTAAACCTGGCAACTCATCAAAAAAGACATTTGGGAACTCATATGCTATAGGAACATCTAAGATAGATGTCTTCTCCATTGTAATATCACTGACTAATGCCAAGTATCCTTGACACTATTTTCTCAGCATCTTCTTAGCCATGATGGAAAAGATAAGATTTTGAGGTGCAGAACTCTTGTCACCCACAAAATTAAATTCTTCTTTACTCAGAATTCTGAAAATTACCTCCTTGCTACGAAAATCCACAACTGTATAATGCTAAGAAAACCAATCCATTCTGAAAATCACATTAAGTCAATTACACCCAAAAGGATTGAATCCGTAAATAACTCTCTAAATTTCAGTCCTCAACTCGGATGCTAATATATACTGAACCTAATCGTGTAACATACAGTTCTATCAGTCTCCTCTTATATTATATCACGTCTATAACATGACGTGACAAATTTAAGAGTTCACGAGTGTTCTTCACAACTGATCACTCTTCTCTTACTTTGTGCAATAATCGCCATATGTAATTATCCCTCCTTGAAGGTGGGTGGAAGTATCTTAGAAATCACTCTTTAAACTCTAACCATGTTTTAGTAGTCTCATAAAGTTAATTTGACTGCATGCACCAATCTTATGATGTAGTCAAAACTAAAAACTTCACCATCACAGAGTATAAAAGTGTTTCGTCTTCAATAAACATCTTATAATTCCTTCATCAAAGCATATTCAAAACAATTTTCATGCTTGGTTAAGTGCTACCAAGTCCTCATTAACCCTAGCTATCCTAGCCACAAATGCTGCTAGTTCGAGTTCAAAGGCTGCTTGTACCTCTTATAATAATTACTTAGGCCTTTAAGTTACAATTGCCTCTAACCTACCCCTATGATAGGTGTAGTAGGGGCTGAAACTAGAATCATAACTTCAACTTGAAAGGACTACTTATCAATAAATATTTTCTCTGTTGTAAAAGCTGTTCATGTTCACCTCACTTGAAAAGACGCTGAAACCAACAAGATTCAAAACATGGAATATATGCAGAACTAACACATCTTGAGCTGTTTACTGAAACAAAGGCTGCATGGGTGGTACCTCCTGAGGCATAGCTACTACACCCTGCCAAACTCCTAGTGCATGGGCAACATCATCGAAACCCTTGAGCCATAGGCTCTTCATCTGTTGATCCTGCTATCTACGGTGACCACCTAGCTCTCTAGATCCACCTCTACCCCTACGCCTAGCTGGCTACATATAGGGTAGAACCTTATCCTTAAAAGACTCTCTATCATCGGTCGACTCTCCATCATTAGTCTCATTGACAGATGGAGCGACTCACACTCGCCATATTCTTAAAAGAACAAATATAAAACATACAATTCAGACAATCACAGACAACAAACAGACACCCTAACGATTACACTGAAAACTAAAAGCAATGAAGACTTTTCAAGGACATGGTCAAATATAATTTTGCTGCAGTAGTTTCAAAGAAAACATAACTCTGCTAACCTAGGTCCATAATACTATACCTAGGCTCTGATACCAACTTTGTCATGACTCACACCAAGGATTATGACCGGCAGTAGGGAATGGGAATTCATACAAATTTGGAACCTGTAGCAAGTCTCAAATTAAAAACTCAAACAAACATACTTTAAAATGCCTCAAAATTAAAACTTTCATAAATAAAATCATCATAAATATATTTAGCTACAAACTACTATCAAAGTCAACATAACATGATACCACAATTATGTACTACTACTGTAACTTCTACAAAATATAAAAAGGTGATAGTTCAAAAATTACATAAATTGACCAGTGATGAAAGGGTCCAGCAAATAGCACTAACAAGGGAGGTCTAACGTAAAGAATCCTGAAAAAAAATTTTAAGGGGGGGTCAAACCTCACTGAGTGAATTACTATTATATATATGCATGCAACCTAACAATACAGACATTCAAGCATCGATATAATAATATTTATATTTTTTATATTTATTTATTTATACATGCATTTCATACATATGCTTGAAATCACTATTTACAATAAACAAATCAATGCACTAATATTTAGGTGGAGGATCGGAGCAGAACCCTAAAATATTCCGTAATCTCGATCACTGAACCTCACTAGCCAACAAGCTCACATAATTCCAAAATATTTCTCTTCCTAATTTTTTTTTTTTTGGATAGTAGACTGACCCCGAGACACTAAGTCAATCGAGCTCCCACAATCTCGCTGTCAGCATGATTAGCCCCGAGACACTAGGTCAACCGAGCTTCCGCAATCATACCACTCTCTCACCATAACTCTCAATAATCAATTATCCATATCTCAATTCAATCAAAATTCATTTCCTAGCATCTAACGTATTGTTGCGCAACAGTCCTAGTGTGATCCACTAGGTGGCACATTCTAGGGTAATCCTCTAAAACATTTATCATGAATAGAATAATAAAATTTATATTAAAATATGCAGCATCCATCAATAACAATTAGTAATCGCTTTTATATATATGAAAACATATATACTCGACAATAATAATAAATAACATTTAATGTGATATAGCATAATGAATAATAAAATTCATAAGTATTCAAAATATGGATGTTGATGATATATTCTACATGTAATGCATATATATAATAATAACTCACAGTACTACTACACTCCTCTGTTCCGATTCGGCTGGTCGGGTTCGGTTGACCTTGTCACACCTCATCTCACATAACCCAAGATGACATTTAAAACTAATCGCTAAATAATTTGCTCAGTTTAATTAATTTTTATTATAATATCCTTATATTTTCAAGATGATTCAAAATTAATCTCTTATAAAACTTTAATGTTTTTCATATGTTATATTTAGAGAATAAGAACTTTTAAAGTATTACGTATTTCTTTTAATAATGAAGTACTATTTATGAATAGTAAAATACAAATTTGTAAATAGTGAAATATTATTTATGAATAGTAAAATACGTGCAAAATAATTGGATAATATAAATATTACATTTTTAAATATTGCTTAACCACCAATGTTTTATAACACTTATACAACAATACAAAAAAAAAGACTACTCTAACGAATATTGTTGGCCAACCCTATTCTGGACTTCTATCCACACTCACTCAACTTAGTTCACCAACTATCTGAAAATGTTTATAAAACAGAGTAAAATGAGTACATAAATACTTAATTAATAGATGTTACAAGCAGAAAATAGTTTAGCTAAATTAAATATAATAAACATCTCAAATTAAAAATACTAAAGCATTAATAATCAAATTATCATTCACTCAAAATATCCATTTCAGTCTTGCTTTCAAACATATTCAAAGCTTAGTCAGTGAAAACATGTGCCTTTGCAAATATCAATACAACTTTTCATTTATATTAACCATCCCTATAACAAGCATTACAACTCAGTCATAACATACAAGCCATCACAAGCTCACTCTCTAGGTACACTTGAAGGCTAACCCTTCAACAACATTAGCATGAAATGACCCTTCTTCCTTCACCATTCTACAATCAAGTGCCCTATTGTTTATTGCGCAATAATAACCAACACAATCTCAAATGTGCATATATCACCTCATAATATTCATACATCTCATATAGGAAGGTAATACACAAAACAAATATCATTTCATCCAAAATTAATCAAAACCATTCTATCACATTTATAGCTCATCATAGTATTAAAAACCAAACCACTTGTCATCAAAATTCAAAGGAATAAAACCAATCTGATTATGACTCATTCAAATCATCAAGTAACTAAAATAAATATCATTCAGCTTGCAAAACATAGGCATAATGTAGTAACACCTTTAACTTGTGAATTTGAAACCTTTTTATTATTTTAAAGCTTGAATAATTCAAGTAACAACAAGCTGAATTAAATCAATTTCAATATGTCAAATCAGGTTCATAAAACAAAATCAAAAAATCATCTCATTTCTGACATAAAAATATTTTAAGGGCCTGAACATCTACTCACCAAACAACCTACAAACACAAAAACCTAGATCACCGAATTTTCTTAATTTGCACCTGCACTTTCTTTGCCTTTTCCAGTACCTAACACAAGCAATTTCATTTATAAATTATCAATATAATAATCTCATATACTGACCTAACCATGCAGCCCCCAAATTATATGCAAAAAATGTAAATTAACTTAACTCTACAAACCAGCCTTATTAACTCTATAAAAACCGTTTTCAAGCCTATATTAGAAAAATTGTTCTGACTTTTAGAAGAAGATTTTTAACCTCAAATTTTAACTAGAATTAGTTCTTTGTTTCTAGTACCCTCCATAAAAATTTCACTTCTATTCAATAACCACAAATAAAATTATAAAGGTCGCATTACAAGCAACTTAATTACTTAGACAGATTGAGCAATAAAAAGTATAAGTCTATTAAACCATTATTAAGTCATAATTAGCTCTAGATCAAAACTAAAAAGTCTTAGAGAACTCTTTTAATTTTTTTTAGAATCAAAATAAAATCAATATATACGAAAAGTATCTAAACTAGTTTTAACTCATGAACTCTTTAAACCTGGTTCACATAATCAAAATCGCTACTTTTAGAGCTGATTTTGAAAAATTTTCGAGAATTATAGAAAAGGAATTTTGAGCTAAAATTTTAATAAATCTAGATATATATGTCTAGAATATGCCATAAAAATTTCATACCAATTGGATAACCACAAATAGAGATATATATACAACAAATTATAATAAGCTCAAAGAAACTGACAGACTAAGTAATAAAATGTTTTCTCTTATTACCCTAATATAGAGACTAAATCAGATCAAGCTCAAAGAGAAAGAATTTTAGATGATTCTTTAAAAGTTCCATATCATCAAGTAATACTTAATTTGGAGTTCTATGGATCAAGATCTGATTGAATTACAGAGACTGATAAACCATAATCATAAAACCTGAATTCTGCAACTTAAGAACCCCAAATTAAATCAACCAACATACTAAAATTACTTACTGAATCAATCACCAAAGTCTTCTAGGATGAAAATTACAGCCTTAGTTGTACTTTAGATCTTCAATTTTTCTTTAAAAATCACTTATAAGAGGAAATAATTCAGCCTTTTTTTCCCCTTTTCTCTTTTTCCCTTCTTTCTTTCTTTTTTTCTTTCTTTCAATTAATTACAACTCTTACTCCCAACATATCCATATATATTAATTAAATAATATGTAAAATAAACCTTTTGGTCCTTAATGAAATGCTTAAATTACCTATAAATCCACAAACTTTTAATTATTTATTTAAGGACAATTATTTGCTACAATTAAGTCTTTTTCTCTATAACTATATCTATATATATACTAACTTATACTTAAATTAAATTAATATATATTATATAAATACAATGTATAATGAATGCAAATATACTTAGAGTTGAGTACAGGTATGACAGGCGTAGCTCGCAGTGCAATTAAAAGGAGAAAGTAATAATAAATAAATAATTAGAAATAAATTCCTAATTTTATACTTCTATAATTTAATGAACGACTTGATTTAAGACACGACTTGACTAAAACTCAAAATTTAGGACGGACTCGATGTCATGTTTTATAAGAAATCTATAAAAAATTCGGCGGAGTCTCATTTGTAAAACGAACATCCCTCTATAAAAGTGGAGTCATTCATGCACGCAAACACACTTCAAATAATTCCACAGCACGATATCTCAAGTTAGGCCCCTGAATTACTATTCATATCCAACCAAGAACCAATTCAATCCACAATTAATAAAATACCATAAATTCCAATAATTCACCAAAAATCATAAAAATTCATTTAAATATCACAAATCAATTTATTGACATAATAAAAGCATAACAGATATTTATTTCCAACATAAATAATAAAATCCTCATTTATAATTAATTTTCATTATTAAAAATATATTCTACCAATATTCAAAATTGAACAGCATCAATTATGATTAATTATTTAAATTGTTCAAATATATAATAAAAATAACTAAAAACTCATTTAAACAAAAAAATAATAAATAAAATTTATTATTCATATATTTTCCAGGAATTACTAATAATTAGCTAAAAATAGTAAATAATTGATAAAAATTAATTTAATAATTTTTATTATTCAAAAACTTTTCATAACATAATAATTAATAATAATTTCATTTAAAATATAAAAATTACTAATTTATACTAATTTTTCCAAAAATTCATTTTTCACATAAACATTCAAAAATTCATAATAAAAATTCTACACATAATTTTAATAAACTTTCTTCACTAGATTTGCTCCAAATAATTAATAAAATTTATTAAAAATATAATTATCCTAAGCCCAGAACAGCGCCAGAACAATAACTCCGAGTTTGGAATAGTGATTTTCAAAAATAATTTCTAAAATTAAATCTAAATACATTTTTGGAAAGGTTACAACCTCTACAACAATAATCTAAAGTCATTTTAACATAAATCAACCTAATTTAAACTCAATTTCACAAATTAATTAAAATATACCTAAACACAATTTCACAAAATTGAACGACTTACCAAAATTGAAACCCAAAATTGATTGAGGGCTTAAGAAGCTCACTCTGAGATGAAGAGAGCAAGCTATCAAGTTCAGTCTAAGGTGGTTGAAAACGTCACCGGCAAGCGGAAGAAGATCCGGTCACCTAAAGAGGAAGAGAGGAAGAAGGGGAGGGTGGTGGCATTGTTGTTAACATCAGCGAGCTAGTGGTGGCGATGACACCGGACAATGGTTGGCAGCAATGGCATTGGGTGGGTGTCGGGTGCAAGGGAAGAAAGAAAGAAAAAGAAAGAAGAAGAAGGGGAGGGGAAAGGAATGACTACTGCACATTTTTTGGTTTTGCAATTTTTTTTTCTAAAAGGATAAAAAGACAAAATTTAAAATAATATTTTAAATATAAAATATCTTCCCCCAATAATTTCATCTACATTAAATATTAAAACATATTCTAATAATAATTAAATATGTTAAAGTATTCCAAATACACTAAATCAATAATTTATATAAATAATAATTTTAATAATATTTAACACCAACATTTAAGCTTAATTACACAAATAATCAAATATCATAATTTAAATAAAATAATTATTAACACTGCAAATCTCAGAAATTTAATTTTATAATTTATAAAATTTTGAATTATAATATATATATATATATAAATAGTGTTTTAGTAGGAATGGAATAGGATTTTTAATATGGTTAAAAAATTTTAATATTTTTTATAAAATTTATGATGAATTTTAAAAAGTTTGTACATATTTAAATAACACTCAAATATAAAAAATTTTAAGGGCTCAACATTTAATATACACACATATATATACATAAAGACTTAATATTATATTTATTTATCCATTCAAATAATAATTATTTAATACTAATATAAATTATAAATATATAATTTTTATTATATTTAATATTTTTTATTTAATTAATAACATATTAGTATTATATAAAATTTACTTAATATTTTATATACTAATTAATTCAAATTATTTTTACTTAATACTAATCTCAATACTTATATTACTAATTTACACCAATATTATATAATTTTATTTTGAATACATAGTTTTTTTTAATTATACTTTATAATATAAATTTTCTCTACTTAACTAATATATTTCTATTAGATTAAAATTAAATATGATGAGTGTACGGTATTTGTTGGTATAACTATAGTGTGAATCTTATAGGACTAAGCACGGTACGGAAAAAATACTGAATCAAATTGAAATTTTAAACCGAAAGATAATAAAACTATACCAAATTGAATAAATTTAATTCCGAACCTTACTGAACTTTGTGACTAATTTAGTACAATACTAGATATTTACAAAAAAATGGAACCGGGAATTGTACCGAAATCATACTGAACTGAAAACCAAATATATACCGAATAGTAATTCAATAAATAATACATAGATGCTATAAATAGTAGTGAACTTAAGTATATACTTTAATTATATTATCAAGTAATTTACATAAGTAAAATAATATATGATAAAAATTAATAATTTTGTTGTGTTTAAAATATGATAAATAAATTATTAACGCAATATTTTTATTAATTTTATTATTATTAATATTATTATCATTGCTGCTACTACTACTATTATTATTCAATTAACAAGTAAAAATGTGAAATATCTATTACAATTTGAACTTAAAATGTATATATAAAAAAATCACATTGCATAGTTTCAAATTATTCAATTAACAATAAGAATATGGAATATCCGTTACAATACACTTTAAACTTAAACTATGAAAAGTAAGAAAATTATTATTATTATCAACAAGTAAAAATGAGGATAGCACATTATATTTCAATTTAAAATAAAAAAAATATGAAATAAGAAAATTAGCATTGTATGATTTCAAATATTATAATTTATAACTAAAATATGTTGTTATATTATATTTGATAAAATAATAATAATAATAATAATAATAATAATAATAATAATAATAATAATAATAATTATTATTATTATTATTATTATTATTATTATTATTATTACTACTACTACTACTACTACTACTACTACTACTACTATTATTATTATTACTATTATTATTACTATTACTGTTATTATTATTATTACTATTACTTATAGTCATATAATAACCAAAACGATATATTTTTACCCAAAGTTATATTGTTTGATTAGAGATGTAAACGAGCTGAGGGATATTAAGTGAATAAAATTTAAATTACTAAGTATAGCAAAAAATAACGTATTCATAATAAAGACTACATAGTAAAATTGTTATAATAATAATAATAAAACTATGTAATTTTAACAACAATACATAATTTTAATATTAATACTAAGTAAAAATAATTTACATTAATAATATAAATTTATTTATTACATAAATTTTTGAAAATCCATTTTGAACCATACCATACTGATCTATTCAGATAGAATCGAATTCTCGTTCCGAAAAATGGAATAGTACTAATACAAAATTTTCAAATTAGGTATTAGTACTGAAGATTTAATTTTTAAAATTGCCAAAATATGATATGATTCTAGAGACTTTAAATCTCTGAATTTCCCCGACTCATGCTCACCCCTAAGTGTGATGTTATCAGAATCTTTATATTTGTTATTAAAATTACATAGTTTTTACTACTATTAATACTAATTTACAATACTCGATTATTTTATTATAAATATAAATTTTTTACTGAACTTAATAATTTTACTTGTATTACATAATACTCAATATTATACTTTATATTAATACTATTTTACATTAATACTAATTATTTGTTATCATAAATATGCAATTTCTATTATACTTAAGAATTTAAATTTAAATACTTAACACTTAATACTAAATTAATTAGTATCACATAAATTTACTCAATCGTATAATTACGCTTAATAAGAAAAATCTAATTTACAATATATATTGTCACGACCTGAATCTAGGGGCACCGGCACTAGGGAATGGGAAAGCATAAAGCTACCAAAACTCATAGTAAACTTTAAAAGAAAAATCGCAGAATATTTAACTTTGAAACCTTACAATAAATAATAAAATCACAATGCACATTATCAAACTGATTTTTCTCAATATAATTTAGACCACAATATCAATGCATAAAATAAATAAACTTCAGTTATACAAATAGTATCTCAGTACATAAATTATAAATACATGAAATCCCAAATAAAGTATGCAGTTGTACAATTTTCTCTACTGCGGTACATAAAAGTAAATACAACACAACTAAATAGACCTACATAGAATAGCTGGTGACAAAACTACAAGGCGGCGAAAAGAAGTAGGCCTAACAAAAAACTCTCAAACTCCTGAAAAAAATTAAATTGAGGGGAGTTAGACCTCACTGAGTAAGTTAATAAAGAAATGAATATGGTTTGAAAACCTCATTAAAATAAATTTTATAGAAATATAACATAATATAATTTTATTCAACCATTGGATATACATATAATAAATCCATTTTTAAAAGAGAAGAAATATATATTTAAATGTCTTTTTAAAACGTTTCAGTATAAAAATTTGTTAGAACCTGATTTATAAATTTTAACAGTCATATGACTCACTTATATCCAAAACTACCGGATCCCAAGAGCAAGGCATCACCAGGATACACAGCCGCAGTCATATCTCTTAATCCAATATTAAGGCGGTGTCCAATAGCAAAACATCACCAGACCCTCAACCCCAGTGATTTAATAAATATTAATCAAAATTATACTGGCGGTGTCCGAGATCAAAGCATCACCAGACTTTCAGCCCCAGTATTTATTAAATAAACAAATATTATACTACTGGTGATGTCTGAGAGCAAAGCATCACCAGCCCATCGGCCCTAGTAATATAATTAAATAATCACATATTTTATCGATGCACACATGGTCCTGATGAACCCATTAGGTAGCCCGTTCTACAGTGGTTTATTTAAAAATAAAAGAAAATAAATAAAACAATGAAAATTATAATAAAATAAAAATAAAATAAAATAAATCAACTATAAATTAAATCATGCAAAATCCTATGAAGAATGCCAACTAGAATATCATAAAATTAAATTCATAAGAATTTAATATAATTTAAATTAAAAGACTCGACACTCAAATCAAATATTAACTTACTGGATCAAGGTGCTCCTCTGGCACGTCTTGTCCGACCTCGACTGGTAGACACGATTGGAGGGACGGCTAAAAGATAAAAAAATGAAATGACAATTAGAAAATAAAAACTTAACTTCTAGAGTTTCTAAGGAAGACTCGATTCGAACTCAGAATAAAAATTTTAGGATTGACCTGGTGTCACGTTTTACGAGAAATCTATCAAAAATTCGACAGAGTTTTCTTTGTAAAACGGGCATCTCTCTACCGAAGTAAAGTTAATCCTGCAAATAAACACACTTCAAAATTCACAGTGGCACAACACCTCGGGTTGGGACCCCAAACTACACAATTCCCAACCGAGGTTCACCATAAATACAATAATCAAATACTAAATATTAATTTAGTAAATCATCAAAAATAATAAAATTAATAATAAATCATACTATAATTTATTTAATTTTTTTTCTATTAATGACAATCCAACTTTCCAAATATTTAACATAATATAGTCAAATTCAAACTATAATTGCCCAAATAGTTTAAATATACTATAATATTAATTAAAAACTCATTCAAACCACAAAACAATAAACAATTTAATTTTGAATAAATTTTCAAAAATAGTTAGTATCAATTAACTAAAAATAATAAATAATTTATAAAAATTATTTTAATACCACATTTTATCTCAAAATTATCTAAAACATAGTGTTTAATTATAATATCAACAAAAACACACCATTTACCTATTATTTCAAAATTTACATAATAATAATAATTTCTAAAAAAATTAGATAAATTATCAAAAATTATTTTATCATTACTAAAATTACTAACATAATATACTAACACTAATTAACTCAAATATTCAACCAAAAATAATTAATTAATCATATTAACAAAATATACATAAAACTTAAAATACCTAAATAAATATACAAAAATTTCTATAATCTCGAATAAAATTAATATACCCAAAATAATTAACAATAACTACTCTAATTACTAATTAAACCCAAATTAAATATTAATTAAAATCAAACAACAATAAAATAAAATTCAGTAAAAATTGAGAAAAAATCAAAATAATATACAAAATTAGATTTAAGCCTCTAACTTTGCAGAATTCATCATCTAACTTAGAAGAATTGAACATTAACACATAAACTAGCTCAAACAACCAGAAAAAAACTCTGTGCAACTCACCTTCAACCTCACTTTCCAGCGCCGAAAATGGTTGGCACAGGCAAGGCTTGATGTCGACCGATGCCTGAGGAGGTGAGGAAGGTTGAGGGAGCAATGGCAACACCGATCTAGCTCCAGCAAAGGCGATGGAAGCTTCAAATCGAGAGAGAGTGTTTAATAGAGACGCGGGAAAGAAGAGAGAAGGGAGGTTGCTGGTGGTAATGGCTGGAAGAAGATGGTGACAGGCGGAGGAAGGAGAGGCACACCAGCAAATATATTTATATAACTTTAAATCTTCACCACACATTTTAAATATATTTATATATATATTTATACACACACATGCATACTACATACATTTATACATATATATACACAAAAATAAATTAATACACACACATAAAAATAATTAAACTATATATATATATATATATATAACACATAAAATATCCATGCAAGTAATGTAGTTTAATAAAAATAATAACAATAATAATAATAATGATGATAAAAATAAAAAATGTCATTTTAAATAATAAAACAATACTAATTCGGAAATTACTTTTATTAAAATAAAATATAGGTATTTTATATATATATATAATTACACTAATTCTTATTTATATAAAAAAATATAGTTTGTAATATATTTAATAATTTAAATTATTTTTACTTAATTCTAATAATAGTTTACCAAAAAAATTACATAACTTTAACATTAAATTACATAATTTTCTACTAACAACTGTTGCGATCAACTGAAAGAGGGTTGTTCCCACTTAAGTGAAGTATCGGGTGTGAGTTTTGGTGTATGTAGTTATGTTGAATTAGTTATTGGGAAACTTTTGCCACTCTTGTGGTCTTGCTCGAGTTAAACCGGATTAGTAAGAGTCCAATGAATTTTGAATACCCGTAGTTTAGACCAAAACAAAAAGTTACAAAATTTTCTATATACTTAATAATTTATGTTAATATTATAATTTCTTAATATTATATGAGTATTATTAATATTTTAGATATTATATTTACTTAATAATTTAAATTATAAGTAATTAATACTAATATCTAATATAAAAATTTGTAATAAATTAAATTTATTTAATAATAAATAAGTTTATTAATTGGCTTTTTCATAAGCTTAATAATGAGCTTATTCGCAAGTCTATTCACGAGCATGTTTGTGAGTAAGCTTTTAATACTATTTGCAAGTCTAAACGAGCTGAACTTTAAAGTATTTAAACTTGGTTTGTTTATCAAACAACCTTTAAAATGGAGTTTAAACTCAACTAATTTACTTTAATAAATGATCTCGAACAACGTTTAACAAACTTTAAACGTTTAACTATTTTGGTAGTGTGAGATGAAATATAGTTTTGTATATTTTTTAAAACCAAATATATAATTTCACCCTTTAACTTTATTCAATTATTTTATATCATCTCTCGACTTTCATTTTGTTCAATTTCAGTTTTTATCTTTTATTTTTTACCTATTTAACCCTTTTTGCACACCAAACAAACGCGTGTATTTAACTCGTGCTAAGTTTGAATAGGTAAAAATTAGAACTTAAGAAGGGAAATTAGTGAAAAAAAAAGTTATATAGGTTAAATAGGTAAAAAATATAAGTTAAGAGGTAAAATTCAATAAAATGAAAGTTAAAATGTGACATAAAATAATTTAGTAAAGTTGAAATTGTATATTCTGCCATTTTTTTTATATAAAGAGTTGTATGTGGGATCCAATTAATGACATGTCAGCATGAAATTTGTTTGAAAATGTCCATTAAACTTTAGTTTAAGTGAGGGGTTCAAATCATAATTTTTTTTTTATAAAAATTGTGTTTATTTGGTTCTAAAATTATAGAAAGAGCAAATATGAGCTTCAATGTAAATATTAAGGGCTTAAATGTACCTTTGTCCTTTATTTATTTTATTTTTTTCAAAATACCTTTGTCCTTTAGTTATTATATGTAAAATAGAAGTGTAACAATCCAAACCGCCTGCATCAAATATTGTCCGCTTTGCCCAAGCCCAGCCCGCAGTGCACGTTTTTAAAATGCGTCCAATGGGAGAAGGTATCCATACCCTTATAAGGCATGCTTCATTCTCCTTCCTAACCAATGTGGGATATCACAATCCACCCGCTGGGACACCGATCCGAGCTCTGGCTCTGATACCATTGTAATAGCCCAGACTGCCCATATCAGATATTATCCACTTTGCCTAAGCCCAGCTCGTAGCGCACGATTTTAAAACGCGTCTAATGGGAGAAGGTATCCACACCCTTATAAGGCATGCTTCGTTCTCCTTCCCAACCGATGTGGGATATCACAATCCACCTCCCCCTTAGGGCCCAACGTCCATGCTGGCACACCGATTCGGGCTCCAGCTCTAATACTATTATAACAGCCCAAACCACCCGCATAAAATATTATCCGCTTTGCCTAAGCCTAGCCCGCAGCGCACGATTTTAAAATGCATCCTTTGGGAGAAGTATCCACACCCTTATAAGGCGTGCTTCATTCTCTTTCCCAACCGATGTGGGATATCACAATCCCAAACCACCCACATTAGATATTGTCCGCTTTGCCCACGCCCAGCCCACAACGCACGATTTTAAAATACGTCAAATGGGAGAAGGTATCCACACCCTTATAAGGCATGCTTCGTTCTCCTTCACAATCGATGCGGGATATTACAATCCACCCCCCTTAGGGCCCAGCGTACACACTGGCACACTGATCTGGGCTCCGGCTTTGATACTATTGTAACAGCCCAGATCGCCCGCATCAGATATTGTCCGCTTTGCCCAAACTGCATACCAGATCTAGATTTTATGCGATCCTTTAAGGATCACTCCAACATCGGATCCTTGAGTAGAGGATGCTCCGTCAACATAGAGCTTCCATTATAGTGCCTTGGTCATAGGGAGGTCTTCCAGCATCATTTCTTGAATGAAATCTGCTAACTCTTGGGCTTTCACTTGCTGACGGGGCTCATAATCGATGTCAAATACTCCAAGTAATACTGACCATTGAACTAATTTGTCCAAAGTCTCAAGCCTTTGTAAGATTTTCTGCAAAGGGAAGCAGGATCTGATAATGATAGGATGAGCCTGGAAGTAGTGTCAGAGTTTTTGAGATGTGTGGACAACAACTATAGCCAGCCTATCCAGCGTTGGGTACTGGACTTTAAATCCTCAAAGCATTTTACTGATGTAATATACCGGGTTCTGTTGGCTCTCTTCCTCTCTTACTAACACTGAACTGATACATTCTTGACCTACTGAGAGATATAATACAGTGTTTCATCTGGGACCAGTCTGTTGAGTAGAGGTGGTGAGGACATAAATTTTTTGATATTTTCAAAGACTGCCTGGCAATCTGTAGTTCAAACAAATTTTTAAAATTTTTTAAAGCTTAGAATAATGGTAGACACTGTTTGGCTAAGCATGAAATGAAATATCCCAAAGCCGTGATTCTACCATTTAGTTTTTGTAACTCATGGATATTCTTTAGGGATTTCATTTTGAGAATGGCATCCATTTTTTTTGAGTTAGCTTCAATACCTTTGTGGGATGTCATAAATCCCAGGAATTTTCTAGCTTTGACTTTGAAGACACATTTCTTTTGGTTTAGCTTGATCCTAGATTTGCTCAATAATTGGAGAACTCAATTTAAATCTACCGAGTGTTGTTCTTTTTTCTTGCTCTTGATAATAATTTTGTCCACATATACTTCCACATTTGTCCTAATCTGGTCTCGAAGTACATGATTCATCATTCTTTGATATGTTGCTCTGACATTCTTCAGTCCGAAAGGCATCACCTTATAATAGTAAAGGCCTTCGTGAGTGATGAAGGATGTTTTCTCTTGATCTTCCCCCTTCATTAGTATCTGGTGATATCCTTGCGCCGCGTCAACAAAACTATATAGTCCATGCCCGACAGTGGAGTCTACGAGCTGGTCAATTCTAGGCAGTGGGTTACTGTCCTTAGGGCATGCTCAGTTAAGGTCAGCATAATCCGCACACATCCTATGCTTTTCGTTCACTTTTTTTATAAGTACGACATTGGCCATCTACTCCTTAATAAAATAAGCTTCTAACAATTTCTTTATTTGCTCAACGATTATCCTCTACCTCTCAAATGCAAAAGTTATTTTCTTTTGGATCATTGGCTTTGCCCTTGGTCTGATGTTCAAGCTATGATAAGCAACCTGAGGATTTACCCTAATTATTTCAGATGCCCGGGAGGCGAAGTCTTCCGAGTGCTTAGTGAGGACTCCCCTTATTCCTTCTTTGACATCGGAGTCAAGCTCAATACCAATCTTTATTGCTTTTCTGTCGGTAATTTGCAATGTTTCGGTGTCATCAATTGGTTGTGGTTCAGCGCCTTGTTTCTTTATTTCCCACACTTCTAGGGGGAAGGCTTCCATATGAGGCTTTATGGCCATTTGGTAACACTATCTGGCCATATGTTGATCTCCACAGATAATGAGAATTCCACCCTTGACTGGAATTTTCATAGTTAAGTGTCAGATACTGGTGACTGCATCTGCTTCATAGAGTGTCGACATCCTATGATTCCATTATATGCCAGCGGAAGAACCACCACGTTGAACAAGGATTTAATAACTTTTGTTTCTTTAGCATCTCAATTTCCAAATTTCATATTTAACCCCATAACTCTCATTGGCTGTATAGTTCCTCCATAAAAGCTTGTGATGAGATTATGGATGGCCTTCAGCTCGGTGACGAAGCCTCCCATTGCTTTTTAAGCATTCCAAGACAACGCGTTGATAGCGCTTCCATTGTCGACCAACAACCTCTTTACTAAATAATTGTTTATGTATGCATTTATTACCAGGGCATCACAGTGGGGATGGAAAACATGCAAACCATCTTCCAAATTAAACACGATCTCTTTTTTCTTGATGGTTAACTTTTCTCCCCGGCTCTATTTGAGTTTCCTCTCTGCTTTTTCTCACCAATAATCATGTTAATAATACAAGTTGGCTCATTCTAAGCTTTCTTTGCTTCTAGCCTATCTTGCGCTTGGGCTTCTAAGTTCCTACTCCTTCTAGATTTGTCCGTGAAATTATTTAGTTTACTATTCTGCACCAATCTTTTTATGGCATTCTTTAGCTCTCTGCAAGCCTCAGTGTCGTGCCCATATTCTTGATGATATTAGCAATATTGTCCCCTATCTTGCATAAGCCTTTGGCTTGGGCTTATTCTCCTAGCTGGGGTAATTCCAACACCATTCTGCCCAACCTATATGAGAATTCTAGATCGAGAGGTGTTTAGAGGTGTGTATTTTTTTTCTTCCTTGTTAAATCTTTCTACCGGGTTTCTGAAGTTGTTTTTAGGAAACTTGCTAGTCTGGATCTTAATCTTTCATCTTTGGTTGGTGGTTTTTCCTCCTCCTTTCACATCCTTCTATCTTTATCCATCTTTATTATTTTGACTGCCATAGCCATTACCTCCACAAAAAGTGCCAGGTTCCTTCGTTATTATTTTATCTTTAAGCTTTCCGAGTCTAGCGCCATTTTTCAAAGCTTCTATGGTAACTTCATCCATAAGGTTTTCGATCTGCATGGCTACTTTATTGAACCAATCACGATAACTTCATAGGGACTCATCAAATTCTTGCTAGCATATCTGAAGATTGTTGATGTTTTTGGTAGGGGGAATGTTAGTGACAAACCTGGTATGAAACTTTTCTACCAGATCCTCAAAAGAGGTGATAGAGTTCTCTGAGATTCGATGAAACCACTTTTAGGTGTTCTTTGTGAGTGTGCTTAGGAAGACTCCACACATGATTCCATCATTCACATTCTGGAGCAACATCCTTATTCTAAACGTGGATATATGGTTGATGGGATCTCCAGTTCTGTCATACTGTTTAAGTGGTAGAATTCTGAAATTAGTAGGGATCTCTGTCTGGATTATCCTTTTTATAAATGGAGTTCTGCCTTCCATAACACATTCACCCTACTTTTTTGGTCTCGTATGGGCTTTGTGTATAACCTCTTCTACCTTCTGAGTTAACTTTGAGTTGTTAAGGGCCAAAATTATTGAACTACATTCCCCTTCCGATGCTTTACCCTTTCCCTTGTTTATCTCAGGTGCCTCCTGAGGTGTTGTGTTGTTGTCTATGTGAGCCAATTCAGAGTTGCCACTTTGAATTAAAGTGTTTAGCTGTTGTTGCATTAAGGCTATCTGAGCTCAGATGTTTTGTATCATAACTTCCTCATTGGTTTGGTTAAGATTGAATGTTTGGGTTATAGTGTTTAGGTTTGGCATGGTAACAGCTGGTGTATCTATTAGGCTTGGAAAAGGTATGGAAGATATTGGATGATGATGGTGTTGTAATGGAGCATAATATGGAAAGTTGGTGCTCGAAGCCGGCCATCCCTAGGTATTATCAAGAGGTAAAAGCGTATTTCCGGATGAAGTTTATAGACACCCAATTTCGGGATGACATGTTATGGATGCAGCAAAGGACTCCAATGATGAATATGTCTTCGATGCTTAATCTTTAAAAAATTCTAAGGGCTTTTAAAGGAAGAATTTAATGTTTTCAGGGACTAAATCGTAAAGTTTTTTTAGGACCTAATTACAAAATTTAAATTTTTTCGGGGGCCTTTTTGTAATTAAATGTTAAAAAAAAATTTGCTCGTTGAAATTCCATAATTCCGATTGGAATTATGTAATTCCGATCGGAATTATCGGGATTATACAATCCCAATCGGAATTGCACAATCCCGGTCGGAATTAAACTCTTCCGTTTTCCTATTTCTAATTATTCCAATTTTAGGTGGTTTAAATTTCCAAATTAATTCAATCCTAATTTAATTCCAATTATTTCCAATTAATTAATTCCAATTATTGAGAACATGGTGCAAGACAACAAGGATGAGGAAGTGCAAGAATAGCCACTATGTTAGGCACCTGAAGGACAACCAGTATAAGACTTAGCATCTTTAGCATCTAGAATAGGAAATAAATTTTCTTATTGTCTTCTTTGAATAGAATTTGTTTTATTTTATGGTCAATGATATAAATTCTGGTTTGGCTTACTTATGTGATGTTGATTATAATGGTTTTGTGCATTTTAATAATAATCGTTCATGCATGTTTGACATTAATTCTATTCAATTAAATTCATTAAACATGGGCACAAATGAACAACCAAAACACATTTCTATATCATATGACTTAACTCCTGAAAAGAGGGAAAATTTTGAGAGAATATTAATAAAAAGAAAGGTAGTATTTGCTTGGTCCTATGAGGATATGCCAGGGTTAAATAGGGGAATTGCGGAGCATCACATTCCAACATATCCTGAAGCTAAACCTGTTAAGCATAGACTTCGTAGGTTAAGGCTCGAGTCGACAGAAAAGATAAGGGAAAAAGTCGCTAAGCAAATCCAAGCTAATTTTCTAGAAGTTGTGGAGTACCCCCAATGGTTAGCGAATATAGTATCAGTTCCTTAGAAAGATGGAAAATTTTGAATGTGTGTAGACTTCAGGGACCTAAATAAGGCATGTCTAAAGGATGATTTTCCTTTACCCCATTTTGATGTGATTGTGGATAGTGCAGCCTCTAGTGCAATGTACTCATTTATGGATGGGTTCTCAGGTTATAATCAGATAATGATGGCCATTATGGATAAAATCAAAACTGCTTTCATCATAGAATGGGGAACGTACTGCTACCAAGTGATGCCCTTCGGATTAAAGAACGCAGGAGCAACTTATCAAAGAGCAACCACTACCTTATTTCATGATATGATGCATAAGGAAGTGGAAGTTTATGTTGATGATATAATGGTTAAGTTTGAAACAAGAGAGGGACACTTTGAGGCTTTGGATAAGTTCTTAGGAAGAATAGAAAAATATAACCTAAGGCTTAATCCGAAGAAATGCATCTTTGGGGTAACTTCAAGAAAGTTATTAGGGCACATATCAGCAATAGAGGAATAGAAGTCGATCTAGACAAGATCAAAGCCATTCAGGAGATGCCAGCGCCAAGAACAGAGAAGGAAGTACAAGGGTTCATCGGAAAACTGCAGTACATTAGCAGATTCATTACAAGACTTACTATGGTCTACGACCCGATTTTCAAGCTCTTGAGGAAGAATCAGCCTGTGGAGTGGAATGAAGAATGCTAGAAAGCCTTTGATAATATTAAGGAATACCTTACTAACCCGCCTGTATTAAGGCCACCAAAATAAGGTAAGCCTTTAATCTTATATTTGGCTTTAAAAGAAAAGGCGATGGGAGCAATGTTAGCACAAGAAGGGCCCGAAGGGGTGGAGTACGCTATATACTACCTCAGTAAAAAGTTCTTACCATATGAGGAAAAGTACAATTTTGTAGAGAAGACATGTTTAATAATGATTTGGGCTATAAAGAAGTTAAGGCATTACTTCCAGTCCTACAAAGTACAAGCTATTGCAAGGATAGATCCTTTAAAATACTTGTTTCAAACACTGGCTTTGACTGGAAAGATGTCTAGATGGTTGGTACTTTTAACGGAGTTCGATATAGATTACGTCACTACAAAGGTCATCAAAGGCAGAGCTGTAGCAGAGTTTCTAGCCCATAATGTAGTCGAAGAAAATGAGTAGTGGAATCTAGAGTTTCCAGATGAGAACCTAGCAGTAATAGAACACCGAGAATGGAAACTGTATTTCGATGGAGCAGTGAATAATAGAGGAGCAGGGTTAGGAGTAATTCTTATCACACCAAAAGGAGAAACCATCCCAATGGCCCAGAAATTAGACTTCAAGGTTACCAATAATATGGCTGAATATGAGGCATGTATTTATGGTATGGAAGCAGCATTGGCAATCAGAGCGAAAGACTTATTGGTTTATAGAGATTCTATGTTGGTCATCAGCTAGGCTAATGAAGAGTGGGAAGTAAAGGAAGAAAGACTGAAACCTAACATCCATAATTTGAGAAAGCTGATAAAGAATTTCACTAAATGTCTTTTTATGCATCTACCAAGAGATGAGAATCAAATGGTGGATGCTTTGGCAACACTTTCTTCAATATGGGATAAACCGACCGGATTGATGATGAAACCTTTGGTGATAATGAAAACGCAAGTTCTGTGTTATGGCAAAGAACATGTCATGAATATTCAGATAGGGCCAAAGGAAAAGCCATGGTTTTATGACATCTAGAGATTTATTAAAGAAAGAAGATACCCATATGAAGCAACTTCCAAAGATAGATATGCTCTTTGTGTTCTTGCACGTCATTATACAAGTTATGATGGAATATTATACAGAAGGATGCCGAATGGAATACAGCTGAGATGTCTCAAGAAGGATGAAGCAAAGCAGGTGATAAGAGAAATTCATGCAGGAGTCTATGGATCACATATGAATGGGATAATTCTGGTAAAGAAGATGACTCGGCAGGGATACTATTGGGGGAGCATGGAAAAGGACTGCATCCGAATAGTAAGAGAATGTCATCAATGTCAGATACATGGGAACCTCAATCACCTTCCCTCTATAGTTCTAAACAGTTTAACATCTTTGTGGCCTTTTGCAGCCTAGGGCATAGATATAATAGGGGAAGTAAAACCAACTGCTTTAAACGGGCATAAATATATAGTGGTCATAATTGATTACTTTTCAAGATGGGTAGAAGCAGAATCCTTTGGCACCCTAAAAGCTAGACATATGGCAAAGTTCATTGAGAAGAACCTCATTTGTAGGTTTGGAGTCCCACATCATGTTGTGATAGACAATGGAGTTCAGTTTCAGGCAGAAACCGCTGAGTTGTTACAAAGATATAAGATTGAGCATCATAAGTCCTCACCTTATCGACCTCAGGTTAATGGAGTAGTAGAAGCGGCTAATAAGAATATAAAGAAGATTCTCTCTAAGATGGTGAAAACACATAAGGACTGGTCCAAACACCTTCCTTTTTCTTTATGGGGATACAGAACTACAACACGTATAGCTACGAGACAAACTTCGTTCTCGTTAGTATATGGTTGTGAAGCAGTTCTACCCAAGAGATAGAAATTAAATCCTTGAGGGTGGTTATGGAAGCAAAGACCCCTGAGAGTGAATGGATGCAAAAGAGGTTTGATTACCTTGAACGATTAGATGAGAAAAGGATGGATGCTCTATTCCACACTCAAATTTATCAGAGAAGAATAACGAGAGCGTTCAACAAAAAGGTTAAGCTAGGAAAGATAAAAGCAGGAGATATGGTATTAAAGCACGCATGGGCAATGGTGTTTGACCCGAGAGGAAAATTTAGACCGAATTAGGAAGGGCTGTATTTAGTCAAAACAATTATGCCCAAGGGAGCCACAAAGATATCAGATCTAGAAGGGAATGAGTTCACTGAGCCAGTTAACTTGGATTGCCTCAAGAAATACTACCGTTTTAAAAAAAAAGTCCACTAACTAGAAAACCTGAAAAGGTTGGTTAGGAAAAATTTAGGACATTCCCGTTGTTCAGAAAACTTGTAAAGGGCTGATCAGGTAAAAGATAGGGAAATGAAAATGAGAGGAAAAATGTTCAGTTAGAAAATCTGAAAAGACTAGCTGATAATAAGAGTTGTGTCATGTGATGTAATAAATGTACTCATTTTTGCCCTGGATAATGAAATGAATTGAAAAGATATTTTTGTTAAATATTGTGTATTCTATCTTTATTACAAGACACAAAGACTTGAAGAAAAATAAAACATAAGAAACCAGACTTATGAGATCACTAGTTATGTTTTTGTTTCTTTCTTGACTCATCTAATAATATTTGAGTCCTTTTGTACTTGAATAGTTTTGGTGATTCTGTAGATTGCATATTAACCCAAGTCTTGTAGTTGTCATCAGTAGTCATGTTAGCATCCAGGCACAAATTATGTTCTAAAGCTCTACGAGGCCATAAGTTCTTCACCTTGTCCAAGAAGTCTTGCCTTAGGAGGAAATATTTGAAGTCAGTTACAACATCAACAATGAATTGAGGGTGCCTATATTGACGTCAAAGGCATAAAGGAGAAAGAAAGGTTGAAGAGTATAATCTAGGAATAGGGACACAGTTGTCATATAAGTTGATGGTCACAAATTTTAATCTCCACCAAGGACAGATCCAAGTAATCTCAATATCAGCAATGCCTTTCATCCAATCAACCCATTGATCTTTAGTATGCTTATTCTTTATCTTCAAAGGATGGGATTCTAGATGATAAGGTTGATAAATCAAAGCATTGGGAGGGGCATCAAGCAGACTCAATTTTCTCCTGTAACCAAATCTTAAAAAAAAAAAAAGCTAAGTTGAAAACCTGAAGGAGAAGTAGACTGCTTGAGAGTTGGTTTTGAACTTTGAAATTATCTAACCCAATGATAGTTTCAACAAGTATGATAGGCACGGGATTAGCTCCAGTTTCTACATGTTCCAAGATACTGATAATTTTTACATTAGCATCTCCATGAGAAGATACTAGCAAAAACTGAGCATATAGGCAGAAGGTGACAGTTCTAATCCAAGCAGCACTGGTTTTGTCTCTAGTTTCACAAGAGGAAATCAGAAAAGGAAGACTGATGGTTCAGCATTGCGTACGTGCATGTAGACAATAACTGGGGGCAAAATACAACTCAGGGGGCAAATGGTATCGGTATTCAAAAAGCGAAGATGGATGCTGAAGTGTAAGAGCTAATACCTCAATCATTAATAGTAACAAAAGAAAAGTTCAATAGTGCATCGGTCAATCAAAATCTCTATTATAAAGCTATGGACCCTACTTGTTAGCCTAGTAATCAGTCTAATGAATCATATCAGAAGCTTCAACATCAAAAGTACCAACAGCGAATCATTCAATGCTCAAACTGACAAGCTATTGATGAGTGGCTCTGTTCCAAACAGGAGACCCATTAGGATCATACACATCATACATAGCATGCATACACTTGCATACATATTTTATAAAACACTTGTTTTGTGTAATAAAAGTCTTTAAGCCTAGACAAGATTGTGCAAATACTCTACTATTAATGTTTGAAATTAGTGTTGGAAGAACAGGAAAGTAGTCAGAGTATTTGCATATGAAACATCTAAAAGAATGAAAATAAGAGAAGTGACACTACCAAGAAGCATTATCCTGGAAACTTCAAGAGGCTAGATAAGATGCTTAAGCTCCTCAGATTCAATATGCTAGTGATACATGCGTTTGTCCCTAAAAAGGAAAGAATGCACTCAAAACTTGAGATGAATGCACTCTGAAAACTTATTTGATTATGAAATAGTAACCTCTAACTCCTAAATCTTTTCTTTTATAGGAAATGTGGAGAAGAGAAATAAAGCCCTCCACTATAGCATCAATGGGATAAAGCCATAACTTCAATAGTGGAGCATCACGACCCTGAGATCGGAGACATTATCACCACAATGAAAGGGAAGAATGAAAAAGAATAACATTGCATTCTGATAATTTTCTTTACTAGTAAATAGGTCATACTAACTTATGGTATTTTGTACAAGGAAAATAAAAGAGAACTAAGAAAGGAAAAGAAACTAATACATCAATAAGAATGGGCAAGATAGCAAATGCCAATCGCTCGTCAAAACCTCACCCTATGTGACAAAACCCCTAACAAATACTAAAGGGAAGTAGTACAACTCTATTCCCTTTGATTCTATAATAAAATATATCTTTAATAAGAAAATTCACAAATTGAAAGGAAATTCATCTACTTCACAAGATCATGTGCGAAAATTTATGTCATGACCTTTGATTTTAGTGGCTTTCTTTTATTAGCCTTGCCGAATTCAGATGCCTTGTTGACAGTTCTATGCTGAGAATTTCTAAACTCTAATCAATCTAATGCTTGTTTTGCACCCAAACTAGGGGAAGAATATACAAAGACAAAATATGTGGACTTGTGGTATAAATTGATTAAATTTTAGGGTATCATTTCAGTCTCGTGAATAATAAATGTGCATGTAATCTACTCCAATGCTAAAAAATGAGTTTGAGTACAAAATCCCTTAACAGTATCCATGCTAAGTAATGTGAGAAAGGTGGGGGAATATTAAGAGGAGAATAGAAAAAGAGCAAGCATAATTTACTCCAATGCTCAGAAATGAGTAAGAGTATCAACATAAAACCTCTAGCGATATCTATGATAAGTAATACAAAAAAGGCAAGGAATACTAAAAAAGGACCATGCTAAAAATTGCTTTATTTACTCCAATGCTCTATATGAGTATGAGTATCCAAAGGACCTTTCCAACGGTATCCACACTGAGTAATATGAGAAAGGTAGGGAATACTTGGATAAGGAAGAAAAGCACAAAAATAATTCAAAGACTATTTTGATACTTAGAATCTGATCCATTTATGCTAAAATACCATAAGTTTTTTCTAGTAGATTCTTTCTGAATTTAGGTGTGGAAGTAAGCTCTTCACTTGGTAAAACATATGCTCTCAGTATAAAATGGTTAACGATACCTCTGCCTTTTACGAATGGTAAATAAATGATAGTCATGAGGATCAAAATTAAGGAGATTGGCTAAGTACATGTTATCTTGTGCAAGGTGATGAATTTTCTTATAAATTTTCAAAATAATAATATACTTTTGTACATTCATCTTGTTAAAGCTAAGTTCAGCAATTCTCTAGGAATTTCAAATCCAGAAAGGGGTATACTCAACTTGCAAAGCCAATTATCACAACAAAATTTAAAATCAGTCAAATTAGTCAACATAAAGAATTCAAGGAATTCAACTCAAACAACCAAGTTTGTGAGCAATTATGGATTGCAGCATAATCATATAAGACAATTCAGACTATATGACCGAGTGTAGTCGGCATTGTACGACCGAGTGCGATGTATTCCTTAATCGATTATACGAATAAGTATAATCAGCACCATACGACCGAGTGTGATGTTTCTTATCAAAAATAGACAATACGATCGAGTATAGTCAGCATTGTACGACCGAGTGCAATGCATTCACCAAATCGATTATATGACCGAGTATAATCAGCATCATACGACCGAGTGTGATGTTTCTTATCAAAAACAGACTATACGACTTAGTGTAGTTGGCATTGTACGACCGAGTGCAATGTATTCCTCAATCGATTATACGACCAAGTATAATCAGCATCATACGACCGAGTGTGATGTTTCTCATCAAAAACAGACTATACGACCGAGTATGGTCGGCATTGTACGACCGAGTGCAATGTATTCATCAATCGATTATATGACCGAGTATAATCAGCATGATATGACCAAGTGTGATGTTTCTTATCAAAAATAGACTATACGACCGAGTGCAAAATATTCACCAAATCGATTATACAACTGAGTATAATCAGCATCATACGACTGAGTGTGATGTTTCTTATCAAAAATAAACTATACGATCGAGTGTGATGTTTCTTATAAAAAATAGACTATACGATCGATGTAGTCAGCATTGTATGACTGAGTGTAATGTAATCATCAATTGATTATACGACTGAGTATAATCAGCATCATACGACCGAGTGTGATGTTCCTTATCAAAAATAGACTATACGACTGAGTGTAATCGACATTGTACGACTGAGTGCAATGTATTCACCAATCGATTATATGACCGAGTATAATCAGCATCATACAACCGAGTGTGATGTTTCTTATCAAAAACAGACTATACGACCTAGTGTAGTCGGCATTGTATGACCGAGTGCAATGTATTCACCAAATCGATTATACGACCGAGTATAATCAGCATCATACGACTGAGTGTGATGTTTCTTATAAAAAATAGACTATACAACTGAGTGTAGTTGGCATTGTATGACCGAGTGCAATGTATTAACCAAATCAATTATATGATCGAGTATAATTAGCATCATACAACTGAGTGTGATGTTTCTTATCAAAAACAGACTATACGATTGAGTGTAGCCGACATTGTATGACCGAGTGCAATGTATTCACCAATCGATTATACTACTGAGTATAATCAACATCATACTACCGAGTGCAATGTTTCTTATTAAAAACATACTATATGACCAAGTTTAGTTAGCATTGTACAATTGAGTGCAATGCATTCACCAAATCGATTATACGACCCAATATAATCAGCATCATATGACCGAGTGTGATGTTTCTTATCAAAAATAGACTATACGACCGATTGTAGTCGGCATTGTATGACCGAGTGCAATGTATTCCTCAATCGATTATATGACCGAGTATAATCAGCATCATACGACCGAGTGTGATGTTTCTTATCAAAAACAGACTATAAGACCAAGTGCAATTGGCATTGTACGACCGAGTGCAATGTATTCATCAATCGATTATGTGATCGAGTATAATCAGCATCATACGACCGAGTGTGATGTTTCTTATCAAAAACAGACTATACGACCGAGTGTAGTCGGCATTGTATGACCAAGTGCAATGTATTCACAAAATCGATTATACGATCAAGTATAATCAACATCATACGACCAAGTGTGATGTTTCTTATCAAAAATAGACTATACGACCAAGTGTAGTCAGCATTGTATGACCGAGTGCAATGTACTCATCAATCAATTATACGACCAAGTATAATCAGCATCATACGACCAAGTGTGATGTTTCTTATTAAAAACTGACTATACGATCGAGTGTAGTTGGCATTATACGACCGAGTGCAATGTATTCATCAGTCGATTATACGACTGAGTATAATCAGCATCATACGACTAAGTGTGATGTTTCTTATCAAAAACAGACTATACGACCGAGTGTAGTCGGCATTGTATGACCGAGTGCAATGTATTCACCAAATCGATTATACGACCAAGTATAATCAGCATCATATGACTGAGTGTGATGTTTCTTATAAAAAATAAACTAAATGATCGAGTGTAGTCGGCATTGTACGACCAAGTGCAATGTATTCATCAATCGATTATACGACCGAGTATAATCAATATGATACGACCGAGTGTGATGTTTCTTATCAAAAATAGACTATACAACAGATTATATGACTGAGTGTAGTAGGCATTGTACGACTGAGTGCAATGTATTCTCCAAATCGATTATATGACTGAGTATAATCAGCATCATATGACCGAGTGTGATGTTTCTTATCAAAAATAGACTATACGACCGAGTGTAGTTGGTATTGTACGACCGAGTGCAATGTATGCCTCAATCAATTATACAACCGATTATAATCAGCATCATACGACTGAGAGTGATGTTTCTTATAAAAAATAGACTATACGACCGAGTGTAGTCGATATTGTACGTTCGAGTGTAATCTATTCATCAATTGATTATACGACTGAGGATAATCAGCATCATACGACTGAGTGTGATATTTCTTATTAAATTAATTATGGTCTACATCAAATTCAAAAGTTTATAAATATTTAAACTTAGAATTTCCTAAGTTATTATTTATACATGTTGTTTGCTTTTAGCTATTTGCTAAATGCAAATTGGATCTTTAAGAATGGAATCCTTCATTTGATGAAGGATTATGTGAAATAAAACTTTTAAAATTTACTCTACTTAACCTTGTGCTCACCATACATGTTTTTTATGCCTAAATAGCATAACTAATTCCTTTCTCTTTCTCCGACTACAGTTGGTGAATTGAGAATTCCTTCTTATAAGGTATAAGCTTCAAATTCATTGACTTCAAACAAAAAAAGAGGTCAATAAGCACTAACTCTTCTTTTTTTGGTATATTTGCGTCAGGCTTAGCCCTTGGTAGTAAGAAGGTGTTCTTGAAAGGGGACTTGTCTAACATCCTGTGTGCGGTTTAGTAGCGCGTAAAGGAGAGGGGCGACAACCGTAAGGCACTTTTGCTTTATTGTTTCAGGAGATGGGCTTTCATATTAGTTAGGTTTAATTCTACCGAGGTAATGTTCAAGAAATTGGGCTTCCACAGCCAGAGAGCCCATTCAATGAAAAAGCCTTTATCTTTTATGGAAACGTGCACACAAAGTTAGAGGGATCAGTTGGATTTGATTAAGATGAAGCCTCTTCCTCAGATAAAGATGTCTCCAATGCTACTCTCTCAGCAAGAACTATTTTTTCTATTATGATTTCTTTGGTAGGTTTGATCAGGAGAGACAAAAGAGAGATTTTTTATCAGTCAAAAGTAGATACCCCCCCCATGCTCCCATAATCCATTTATTGAGGAAAAGAAAGGGAGGATCAAGGTCCAAAGCAAGTTGGGTTGGGGTATAGAGCCGTAAAGGGTGACAGAGGATGTGCTTGTACAGTTCATAGAAGGGTATGAT
Organism: Mallotus nudiflorus; assembly: GCA_947683625.1. Taxonomy (NCBI): domain Eukaryota; kingdom Viridiplantae; phylum Streptophyta; class Magnoliopsida; order Malpighiales; family Euphorbiaceae; genus Mallotus; species Mallotus nudiflorus. Next base: position 99,330 of record CANTUR010000027.1, on the reverse strand, counting down.
CAACTTGTTGATTGTCATTTGGAATCTGGGCTCTTCTACTTCATTTTTATTTTTCTTTTTATTATTATTATTATTATTATTATTATTATTATTATTATTTTTCCCTCTATTTTCTTTTTTTATTTTTTTATTCCTTTATGTCATTCCCTAAGTCCCATAAGTTTGATCCAATAGAATCTGACCCATTTTCTTATTGAGTGAAGGATACGAAACAAATCAGATTGATTTTTCAATCAAAAGTACTATGTGAAATCTTTAATTTTTTCCTCTTTCGCTATCCCTATCCCATAGGTATAACATTTAGCAGGAAGAACAACGACTAATAGTACGAGGGGGCGATTCAGCAAGAGAGGAACACCTCTGTTATTAACCCGATCAACTTGTTTTGACTCGAAAAAACCCAATCTACTAGTATATGTGGCTTCCTTTTGAAAATCGAGTTCATAAAATGAGCTTTTCTCTGTTAAGAGGTTCTGAGTTTTCTCCTAATAAGGAATGAACTAAGTTAAGTAAGTGGTCATCAATTGTATCTTCCTAGAGAGATAGTTAGGCTCATAGGCACAGCCCTCTGTTGTAAAGGTTTTTATGCTTTCCTCACATAAGCAAAGAGCAAGCAGCTTACTTACCTAAGAAAAAAGGGCAGGATTTTATTTAAAAAACTCGTGGTTGGTTGGTTTGGGACGTCAAATAAGGGATTAGCTTTATTGAACTGAAAGGGCTAGTCAAAAGCTAAAGTAGTACAAGGAAATCTGATAAGGCTGAAAAACATGAGGTGCAAAAGTTAAAAGAGTTGAGGGAGTTGAAAACTTCCAGAGCAGCCAACTCAACTCTTTTTTTTTTATGCAAAATTTTTTTCAGATGTAAGAGGCCAATAGATTGCATTTAATTAGGTTGTGGGGACTGCAATCGCAGCGCCCCTTTATGCTATAATCTCATTTTATCGGGTTAAGATTGCCCTAATTTCTGCTAGTTGTTCTTCCATCGTCTGTACGATGGAAAGGAATGGAGATGAATCAGTTGTAGTCATTACGGGTAATAAAACTAGCTCATGTTGTGAAGAGAATGAGCTAGTTAAAGCTTCTGACGATTATAACTGAGACCTTGGTGAGGAGATTTTAATCACTTCTAGCAAAACCGAACTCTTACTCCTTTGTGTAACCCACCACCATTTTAATAAAAGACCCTAAAAAAAGGGGATTGTTGTGATCACTTTTCAAAGCATATTATATTAACACCACTATTATGAATATGTCATACTATTCTTTTTCACATAAAGTCACTTTATATTATATTTCATTTGACATTTGGAGATTATAAATTTGAGAAAAAAAAACATATAAAATAACAATTTTAAAACATATTACATTATCATTTTTATAATAATGCAATGCTAATGTGATACGGTGTTATTTCCGTATAAATTTTTTTATTAACACATTAATATTAAATTAATATATCTAAAATTACAAATTGTAAAAATCCTATATTTTAATTACATTATAGATAATTACATATAAAAAAAAAATCAAATCATGTGATTTTTTTATTTTTTTACGTTTTTCCTAAAATAAAATACCCAAACTTCACTTGATAACAATTTTTTTTTTTTAAAAGGCAAAGCATTAAAAGGCCTTCCACAAGCTAAAAAAGGCCCAATTCGGTTGCTATGAAGTCCACAACCCTTACAGAAAAAATGAGCTCATATTAAAAGGCTCAATCTATGTAGAATTTGGACTAACCTCTCCTTGCCCATAGCACAAGAAACCTTTTTCGACATAAATATATGCAAATAATCAGTACAAAGAACAATACTTTCTCTATATTCCATCGATCTCCTTTATTTTTAATCTTTCCTGCGACGTTTTGCAACCTACAAAATCTTACCCTAACAATCTTATTCTCTTCTTGTCAATTTCATTTCATACCTGCCAGCCCCTCCCCCTATCCCTGCCCCACCCCCATCCCAAACGTCCGTCGCTTACCCTCGGCTCGCTGCCGCCCATCTCCATCATCTTCACCGCCGTTCATCACCGTCATCTCCACCGCCGTCAGCAACACCATCAAGGCATTCTCCTCTTCCTCTACCCTCTGTGTTCCCATAAATCCTCTCTTAGATCTCTTCTTGATTTCTAATCTTTCTTCTTCTTCTTTGACTCTACTACAGGTGTTTGTGTTCATGTGGGTTTTAGCAGTTGGAGAAGCCTGAACTCATTCTTCTTCTCAACTAAAGGTATCCTGCATACTCTCTCTCTCTTATTTTAGCTTTTAACCTCTGCATTTTTCAATGTTTGTACATTTTGCCTGTGTTCCTTATGCTGCATTATGTGGTGTGTTTGGCAGTAGTATAGATAACTAAAAGCTATGTTCTTTCCATAACAAAAAAAAAAAAAAAACATGCTAGTATTGGATTTTAGATCCTGAAAGTTTTGGGGTAGCACCTAAATGTATACAGTTTTTGAAACTGGGTTCTTGTGTTGTACTTTGAGAGTTTTCAAGTCTATTTTGAAATTCAGATTGATTAATAAAGAATGGATATGGTTGGCTATGCCTGGTGGATGACTTGTTCCTTGTTTTACTTTTGCATTGGTGCTGTTCTTATCAGTATTTTGTTAGGGTCTAAAAAGATATAAAAATTCAATTGGTATGTGAGAGCACAGATTGAGTGGTTCAGATTTATAAAACTATTGATCACATGGTTTTCAATTGTTGTTTCGGGTGTTTCGAATTTCTCTAGAATTGTGTTTTATAACCTCCATAAATACCTCGTTTTTTTTTAGGTTGAAGTTTTTCATTTGGGTGCTACTCTAAAATTCCTTGAATATTGTTTTGGTTTAATTATCTACTTCAGTGATAAACCATTCTGTCTGCTCTTTGATTCATGCCTTATTTAGGAGATTTTCCTTTTTTTGGTTTAATTATCTTTGGTGTACCTGTGGGTTTAATTTACTGTGGATTTAATTAGCTGTAATGAATTAATCAAACAAAATAGCATTCAGTTCCCTGCATTGTTGATTCACTTCCTAGTTCTTAACTAATTAATTATCTCTATTGTAGCTGTTTTATTTTATTTTGTAGAAAAAAAGTTGTATCTTGATGTCCAATTCAACGCTAGAAATAGTGTAGTGTGATATCTTTGCTACTTGTTTTTCAGTTTTGAGTTAAATGGCATGCTTGAGTTAATTGCAGTACTTTTGCAGGTCTTTTACATTAGAATTCATATTATTAATAAAATATCAATTGAACATCAAAACAATGAGTTTTCGCACTTGTCTTTGTCTATGTTGATGATCTGGGACTTGTTTCCTAGGCTAATTAAATGAGACTATTGTGGAAACATCACTTATATTAAGACTATTAGTTTCGATTTGCTGTCATCAGAACAATGAGTTTTGGCATTCTGATTATGTTTCATTTGACTAACGCCAACATCTCTTTCCACTTGGAGAGAAATTTATTGATGGTTTAGATAGTTTGATCATTTGCATGTGGAATACAGAATCAATTCACATTCATATCTTTGTCTGCGGCTGCTGTTGTTTCTTCTTGTTCATATATGTTATGTGAATGGCACATTCAACAAGTGCAACATGAAACTTAATTGATTTGGTGCTTAGTTGTACCAATTTGAGAGCATGCAGATGTTTTGGGCATGCAAATTTTTGCTGTTTGTTTCTATTTGCTAACTGTTGTCATTTTTACAAGATGAAGAGGCTGTTGCATGATTAAGAGCAAGATTTTAAGGAGATTATCTTGAAGTTCCTATTTGTTTGTTTTAAAAATTTAAATGTACCCTTTCTTTTGAATTTTTTTGAGCGTAATGTATCATTGTGATATATATATATATATATATATATATATATATACTGTTATGTTTGCAATTTTTAGTTAGTTGTGATTCCTATGGTTGATTATAATTAGGTTTTAGTTTTAGGGATTTAGGGTTTTTCTGTGTGTACTTTAATGGGTTTATATGAAATTGTGCTAATTTTGTTGAATTTGTTTGATTTAATTTAGGTTTTAATCTTAGATCATGAAGTTTGATACAAGTGGTTTTGAATCAACTGCACTCTTTGCACCGAGTAGCAGCAGGGAGGTGGTTAATGGGTTTTCAGCTCCGCCATGTTTTGAGCTTCCAGTTACTGTTAATGTGAGTTTTTAATTTTTATTTTTGCATTGTAGTTCTGTGCATTAGCTGATTTATTTTTTTTGTTTTGTTTTGTTTTGTAGTTTGATGGTTTCCAGAGTGCGGCTAAACAAATGCTGAAGCACGCTAAAGGGACAACTACTCTTGCTTTTATTTTTAAAGAGGGTGTTATGGTTGCTGCTGACTCACGAGCTAGCATGGGAGGCTATATCTGTATGTTTTTTTGTGTTATGTTTGATATTATTTCAATTATATTTAGGTTTAGATGTGCGGGATGATTTGCTGTATATATATATATATATTTAAATTTTGTCTATTTTTGTGAATAAGTGATGGTTTGCAGTACATTGGATGTGCAAGTAATGACAATTTTGTTTCTAAAAGAGGTTTTTCTTTTTCCTGATTTTTCAGCATCACAATCGGTGAAGAAAATCATTGAAATCAATCCTTACATGCTTGGCACAATGGCTGGAGGAGCTGCTGACTGCCAGTTTTGGCACAGAAATCTGGGTATTAAGGTGATGAACATCTGTTGTTTTTTAATATTTTATCCTATAGTTACTGGCTACATTTGAAAGTAAGGGCCACGAAGTGATCCTTAGAAACAGCTCTGCATGTGTAGAGGATATTCTGAGTATGTTGAGATGAAGTCTAGTTAATGTCGAGGCAATAACTGGAATTCACCTCAACATTTTGATGACAATTCATGTGACAAATAGGACTAAATAATTAATAGGAGTACCACCAGATCTCTTAGCCCAGGCTTGTTTTGCTAGATGAAGCTGTGAAGTTGTAAGACATATCCTTTTTCCTTAACTAATGTACAAAATGGTGTCCTGCGAATCTGCCAATTGATAGACCTTAGAAAATTGCTTTGTTTAGTGTATAAGCACAGGCATGCTCTCAGAATCTCTAAAGTATTGCCATTGTAATTGCAAGACTGAGTATTCATCTGCTGAATTGATAATTTTTTTTTTGGCTGAGGATTGAGTATGAGATTACCTGTTTAGTTTTTCTTTTATTTAGCCTATGACATATTTCATGTTCAGCGTTTTGTACTTTTAAGGCGCTAATAATAGTTTTTTGGAATGATTCAGTGTCGGCTACATGAATTGGCAAACAAACGCAGAATTTCAGTCACAGGAGCATCAAAGCTTCTGGCCAACATACTGTACTCCTATCGTGGAATGGGTCTGTCTGTTGGTACCATGATTGCTGGATGGGATGAAACGGTAATGACATGAAAATATTACTTTCCTGTCATGTCTTTCCATTGGTAAGTAAATTCTATAAGCTTTTTCATCTTCTTGCTGCAGGGCCCTGGGCTCTATTATGTGGACAGTGAAGGAGGAAGACTGAAAGGAACAAGGTTCTCTGTTGGGTCTGGTTCGCCATATGCATATGGTGTACTAGATAGTGGGTAAGTGCTGGTTTCCCTTTAAACTTGGAAACAGTGTTGGTTATATTTGACGTGAGCCACTTTTGATTGCTTTAATAGAAAATTCCCCTTTTGAAGTAAGCTGTTACCTTGTTCTTTGTTCTGCATATTGTTGCAATGTGATAAATAATCAATTATTCTCTAACAAAATATGACACTCTAGGTACCGGTTTGATATGTCAGTTGACGAAGCGGCAGAGTTGGCTAGAAGAGCTATTTATCATGCTACATTCCGAGATGGAGCCAGTGGTGGAGTTGCTAGCGGTATTTTGTCTTTCTCTCTCTCAGTTTATGTGCGTGTGAATGTATGTATGTGCACTCACATGTGTTGGCTGATTTGTCGGCATGTTAGTTTTCAGACATTTGCATGCATAGGTTCCGCTTAATGAGCTAATCTGAAGTTGTATGTTTTTGTAATCAGTTTACCATGTTGGACCTACTGGATGGAAGAAACTATCTGGTGATGATGTTGGAGAACTCCACTACAAATATTATCCAGTTATGCCAAGTACAGTGGAACAAGAAATGGTTGAAGTATGAGGAAACCAAACCCCTCAAGTCTTATCGGATGCTAACCATTGGTGTTGGTGTTTTTCAGTTTATTGTTGTAACAAATCATGGATTGTTATTGCTTTCAGTCAAAGCCATGGATGTGCTGTTCTTACTATTCCATTATGTAAGGCTGTTTCTTTTAGCCTATGTAAAAAGTAATAGAAAGAGGGATCTTTGCAGTTGGCAACTATTTTTGTGCTGATGTTTCTGATCATTACTTAAAACCCTATTTTGGATATGTGCATAATCTGGGACAGTAATATATGTAAAGTCTATGAAAAAAGCAAATTTTAACGCAAGTGATAATTTCTTTTTAAAAGCATTTTGAGATGTAGAATGCCTTTGACATGAAAAATAAATTGAATTAAAAAAATTAAAATATATCCCATCATTTTCGACCCAAAATAGCTACCAAAGCCAGCTAAAAAAAAGTTGGGTTTTTAGCTCAAAAAGAAAAAAACTCTCCGGTATAATCGGAGCTTGCTGGCTGTCCCAATCTGATACAACCAAGTTAGGTTTTTTCTCTTATTGAAATAGCAAATTTCTTGCTATAAAATCAAAACCGATGAAGAAGAAGAGGAAAAAAAAAAGGAAAGAAAGAAATGGGAATTTTTGTTTTTTGGGAGGGGTGAAATATATTATATTTAAAAAGGAGAATATTAAATAAAAATAACAGTATGTGGGGTTAATTTATAATAATTTAGATTTATAGGGGATAAATTTATGAATATTTTATTGTTTGAATTGAGTTTTGTGGGGGATTTTGGAATTTTCGCCGGTCATTGTGTCTCCCTAATTCACCGGCCGACAGTTGCCAACCTCCAATGTACTAAATTACTATATTGTCCTTTTTCATATAAAAATTTATTGTAGGGATGATCATAAATAAAACCATAATTGTATTGTACCTTACTTTAAAAAAAAAAAAAAAATTTGGAGTGCTAATTTATGAAAAGTTTTGAAGTGTATTGTATCTTTTGGATTTTCTAGCCTAAAAGTCACCTAAACTTCTTTTTCCTTTTGGGTAGATCTTAATGAATTAATTTTTTTTTTCCTTTTCTTTGAATGAAATATATTGTATTTTGACCATTATAAACTAAAAAATAAAAAATTAAGCCTAAATATTTGAAGGATGTTACAAATACTTTAACTATTAAACCAAGCATCACTCGTATATGATGTATGATATTGAATAACTAAGCTCTTTGTGGTTATGAATCTCATTTTTATAATTTATTTCTCATATCAATTAATACGTCTATAACAATTATGAGTCATCGAAAATTAGAATCGATAATTATATATATATATATATATATATATATATATATATAAGGATTAATTAATAATTATAATTAAATAAGCATTAATTTAATAATTTTTATTTTATTTGTATAAATACATGTGTATCCATAGCAAAAATCCAAAAATTAAATAGATAAATATAAAAATTAAACAATTATTAGTTTAATTTTTTAGTACAATATAAATAAAAATTGTTAGATAATATTTTTTAAAAAATAAGTATAAATTTACGATTTCGCTATTTTAACTTTGTTGTAAATGTACTATACCTATACTAATGTTTTAACGAATTTATGAAAAAAAAAATAATACATAAACTATATAATAAGAACATGCATGCAACTATAATTAGCAAGCACTTTGAATGAATGATATAAAAATTGTCCAAACAAACGAAGATCACACGAGAGGTTACAAGCACTAATTATTACTTAGTGCATAAAACATCTTAATTTGCCTACATTTATAAAATATTAAAAATAAAATCATATGTGAATACTATATTTATATTATTACAATTATTTTTAACTTCGACACATATGCTATATTTTATCTATTCATGTATTAAAAGCAAAAAAATTAAATAATTCAAAATATTATTATTATTTTCAAAATAAAGTAATACAAAATATATGATCATTATTATTAATGTAGTTTTACTTATGATAATTATATATATTTTTGAAACAGAAAGACCAAAAAGGCAAGAATCAAACCTTTAACATATTAATACTTTAAAGAGATTTATACTATTAAACTATTCAATCTTTTCCTTTATAATAAAATATTTATAAGAATGAAATTATTGTGCATTGTATTATATATTAATTTACGTTTATTTTTTTTCTCACCTTTTTCAAGTAAACAATTTAAAACAATATAAACTTTTAGGTATGAAAATGGAAAGGCCTAATAAAATCTAATGATGATAATATCCTCATCAACGGTAAATTTTTTTTTTTCTAATCATACACATAAGGTCTATCAAATCATTCCCACAATTATACCACGTGATTGAAGCTACACAATTATTTAAATAATGTTTTGAATTCAAATTATAACATATTTCATCATATTTTTTAAAATTTTTTATCATTTTTATAAATTTATCTAAATTAAAAATTCAATTTAAAGTCTAGTACATTTTAAATACCGATAGTTCAAATAATAATAATAATAATAATTAATTCAAAATTTGTCTAATGAATTTTACTAATAATTTTGGAAAAATTTAATTTTTTTATATTATTATATCGTATTATAGGCGGTGAGGTTTAGCTCGCGTCCAAGTGTTTGGCGACCACGGTACTGTATGGGCTTGAGGCCCACTAGGAAATACGATATAGGTCTTGGGCCTATTTGGAGATGAAGTCACCACCCGGATAAAAGCCGGGATACACTGTACAGCAACTGGATCCCACAGAAGTTTCCAGAAGCCGTCATCAGAGATCGAGTTCGAAAATTGGGTATGAGCATTTGAATGCTCACCCAACCTTGCGGTTGGCTTCCGTTTGTGTTTCACATTTTATTACCATTTAATTATTTCCTCATTTACCACATGTAATAAAATTGCCTTCGGATCATTACCAAATTTTATAATTAAGTCCAAGTTTACACATTAGTCTAATTTCATGTCTTTTAGTCTCAACATTCAACAATAATAAAATAAATAATAATTACAACCATGCATTCAGAATCGAATGGGGGAAAGAGATTAAAGATTACAACGCTTTTTAGCTAAATAAACGAAATAATATACAAAAAATAAACCAATAAAATAACATAAAAGTGGCAATGTACAAGCGATAACTAGCAAAAGTGACTACTCGATGATAGAAATCATCAAGTAATTCCTGCAAATAACACACGGTTAGCCCTTCCTTTCACAAAAAATGAAATCACATGTAACGATACTTACAAAAAAAATTCTATAAAAAGGGGTTTTCACATTATGAACTAAAGGAAGCAAACAATCAAGATTAATCATCATCATGCACTAATATAGACATGTTTAAGGCCAAAAGAGGACGTATTAAAGCAAACGTGATGACAAACATAAAAAAAATAAACAAGAAGTAGGCTAATTCTGTCAATGAGGTGATCGCCTCATTGCGATGAGGCGGCGCCTCATCAACAGGGACTCTTATAATTCCAAGGCAAAAAAGGGTATAAAACACACACTCAAAAGGTTTTCTCCTTAGAGGCCTGTCAATGGGTCGATCGCCTCATTGATGAGGTGATCGTCTCATTGAGGTGAGGCGACGCCTCTTCACTAGCAGGTTAGCTCTGACTCTCAAAACGTACATACTTCTACTCTAAGTAACAAAACATGCATATACACTCTGTAATCATCAAATTACGACTACATGCAAAGGTGTTCAAAGATCTGTCAATAAAGTAAGATATCAAGCAAGGCACACTAGAGATAAACCTAAAATGTACTAAGAACTTAGTCACACAAGCAAGAACTCACAAAATGATGCATATATTAAGTTTAAGTGCAAGCTTTCTATCAAAAATGAGAGGCCCTCAGAGGTGTTTTTTGATTATGATCCTTGCTAGGATATGACCTCTACTTTGGACGTAAGCTTCTTCCCCCTTCTCTTAAGAGAATGTGGACTTTTCTTTGCTTCCCTCTCTCCTTCTTCCTTGAGAATATTTTTTTTTCTCTCTGTGTTTTTTTTTTCAGAGCTCCTCTCTCTCTCCTCTCAACCTCTACCAACCTCCCTCTTCTTCTCTCTCTTTTTTCTTTTATTCCTTAGCTTTCGCATGCCCCTAAGCCTCCTAGCCCATCATGAGCTCTCTTAGCCTTTTTTCCTTCCCCAAAAATCTTTTTCTCATGTAAGAAGCAGGTCTAGAAAGTGGGGCCTGCACCACTTGGTCGTCATGATTACAGCTGCATTAAATGCAACTGCAAGTGGGCTGACATAGAGGAGGCACCTTATCGATGAGGCGATTGACTCATTGGCAACTGCCAAAAAGGCAATCGCCTCATTACACTAAAGCGATGCCCCTTTGGCTCGGGCCTGCGTTGGGCCTGGCGGGTTTGGGCCAGATTTGGATAGTTGGGCTTGGTTTTGGGTTTTCCAGGCTTTGGGTTTTCAAGCCCACTTTCCATTAAAGATTCAGGCTTCATTCTCATGTCCAAGTTCCGCATTCTCATAATTAGGCTTGACAACGGGCCGGTCAAACTGAGCAACCCTAATTAGTCCCCTAATATGGGCCGACCAAATCGGGTGTCTACAGTTTGCCCCTTGATTTTTCAAAAAGCCAAATGCATGCAATTACTATTTTTTGAAAAATCACATGCACAATAACAAATCGGATAATAAGATAAGAAACATACCTGACTCTCGAGTCTCACTCGAGAGATGAATCCTTTAATTCCGAAGAGTGACCGTGATCCTCGGGTTTTCCTAGCCTGATAAGCCACTCATTAATATTTGATAAAGGTATTTGTAGACTGTTAACCTCGGGTTCTCCTGGCCCGATTACTATTTCATTGGGGACATAGACTTAAGGGTTTTCCTGGCCCAACCATCAATCACTTGAAACATGATTCTCGGGTTTTCCTGGCCCGATCATCACCACACACAAAACATAATTCTCAGGTTTTCCTAGCCCGATCATCATTTAACTTGACTTTGGTTCCTGAGTTTTCCTAGCTCAATCACCATTGGGGATATGGTTTTTGAGTTTTCCTAGTTCGATTATCACTCCTCCGGGGTCATAGACTTTCGGGTTTTCCTGGCCTAGTTGTCTTTTACTTCTGACTTCGGGGATGCCACATGAACAATCATCTCGATCTTTTAAGCTTCAGGGATTCAAACCCGAATAATCTTTTCTTTGAGCTTTGGGGATTCAAACCCGAACAGCCCTCTCTTTAAGCTTCGGGGATTCAAACCGGAACAGCCCTCTCTTCGATGCGAGTTTTCACAGCCCAATTCTCCAGAAACTGAATCTCGAGGATCTATACTCTAAATTTCATCTCTCGCGCCCCCCCTTTATTTTAGTTTTTTAAGGAATCCCCTATATCCTTACTTGCTATATAAAAGTAACTTTTCCCTTGTCTTTTTCTCTTTTACTTTTTGCCACTTCTTGTCACTCTTCCTTTTCCCCTTTACTCCTCTTTACACTTTCTGTATCTTTTCTTCTTTTTTCAAACAATGGAGGATGATAGAACACCGCCTGTGCCTCAAGTGGGATCATATTCCACCTCTCGGAGTCTGGGATTGATCCGTGGGGACTTAATTCCTCTACTGGTAGATCTAGGGTCCCACATTTGCTCCTCCGCATTAAGAGAGGTTAGTACCCTGAAATTTCCTGTAAAATTATATTGGGTTATTGATTAATCTTGTATAATCATCGTTTTAGGACCTTATCTAATCAAACAGAATGTGAAACTTGTGTTTAAATCGTTAAAAATTGAGAATTATCCCCATGTGCACCTTACAAAGGCGATCGCCTCATCGATGAGATGATAGGCTTCTATGAAGAGGCGATTTCCTGTCGCCCCTTCATAGAGCCTATCGCCTCTTTAATAAGGCGATCGCCTTTGTGATGAGGCGATCGCCTCTATGGTGAGGTGATCACTTCATCAATAGAGCAAACTGTGCTATTCACATGTACATTCATTCTGTATTTCTCCCTGAAATTGAAAAATGCCTAAATTCTACTTCCCTATTTCTTTATTTACAACATGACGCTCAGACTTTCAAGGGTGCTGGGAATTTCCATGGAGCTCGGGTCTTCTACAGTGACTTGATAAATGAACAGAGGGATCGAATTCAGGAAAAAGGGTTCAAGGATTTTGTACTCTCGCTTCCATTTGAGCAGGGGCGCACGGACTACCAGCCACTGCATGCTCTGATGGAGAGGTGGTTTGATACGACCCACATTTCCATCTCCCGTTTGGTGAGCTTACTCTAGACTTGGTATCATTTGTTGCCATCACAGGGATTGCCTGTGCTAGGGATCCTATTTCCTTTGATGCGAGTCTACACCAGCTGTCTCCGGATAAGGCTGCATATATCGAGCGACTTTTAGGGATGACTCCTGATATGAAGGGGACTCATACCCTTAAATTGGACTCAATTAGGAGTTTCTACACCCGGGATCGGACCGCAGTGATGATCTCTCCCCTTAAGATTGATCAGGTGGTGAGGGCTTTTTTGCTCTACTTGCTTGGCACTACCCTCTTCGCTAACACCACCAGCTCCATCGATCTGATGTTCCTACCGGCCCTTCAGGATCTTGACTAGATTGCCACATTTGATTGGGGTAGCTGCACTTTGGCGTACTTGTATCGGAGCATGGATGAGGTGGTCCGAGGGGCCAGGAGATTCTACGGCTTCTGGTATGCTGTTCTAGTGCGTCATTGATCCCCTTTTTCCTTTATCTTGTTGTGACCCCATTACCTACATCAGTTTTCTCAACTTTCCTTGTTTTATTTTTCTAAGTCTGGGCTCTGGAGCTAGAGCTGCTTATGGGCGTTACATGAGTGGGGGATCACTTCCCGGCCCTCAGCAGGTGGGGCGCCAACTGCATCATGAAGAGGCACATTGCGTGAGTTCACATCCACAGGCAGCACCTGAACTCTTTGACATAGGATGCGGTACTTGCAAAGCATAAACCTACTTATTAGTAAATTATTTGTATTCAATTTACTTACATATTGACGTCTCTCTTTTTTTTTTCAAATCTGGAATGACTTATGGGGGCCTGAGGACACTTAGAGTATTGAGATGACCCGCTATAGGCCCTCCGCTCGGAAGAGGGTACTCCTTTGCTGCCTTGGATATCGAGCTTGGTACTTAGGAGAGCGGGTCTTGAACTGGAGGGCGGGTATTAGAGCTAGGTGGGTTCCCAAGTCTCCTCCTGACAGTATGCTTTGGGCTTATGAGCTAGAGGGCGACGACCTCACTCAGGTTGTTGCGGGCTCACCAGCTGTGGATCACACAGTTTGTGTGAAGAGCTGGTATGCGGAGTTCATCTACAACCACCTCCTACTAACGATCCCTTTCCAGGTAAGTTCTACCTCTCAGGTACATCCCTGTCGGCTTCCCTTTTCTTGTAAATTGACTTCATTCTCAATATATTTCTCCTATTTTTGTCTTCAGGCTGCACCTGCTAGGCCCGTGGCCCCGGTTAGGTCCCGAGTACGAGAGAGAGGGCCTTTAAGGGGTCGATTGGATCCGAGCAGGGAGGAGACTTCTACGGTTGGCGAGGAAGCTAGGCCGACTACTTTCCCTGGTTATGAGTTTATCCCAGGCAGCTTCATTCACGTCCCCGACCCTCTAGCTCGGTGTTGGGTTCCTCCTGGAGAGTTGTCACGTTAGTTCTTGACTTTGGATGAGGACCTGACCCCTGCATGCACCCCTGGTGGTGCTACTCATGTAGGCTCTTTTCCTGACCTGCTTTCATTATAATCCTCAAACCAAACGTTAGTTCTAACATTTATTTCAATAATGTAGATTCCACTAGAGCAGGGCTTGTACATATATTGCATGATAGAGGCCTAAAGAGACTGCATGCTAGAGATCACTCAATAGTGGAGGGTAAGAACCTCTTTATTTTCTATGTGTATGCATGCTTCCATGGTTTGATAACCTGCGTTTTATCCAAAATAGGATCGGGATGAGGCTAGCAGGGTGAGGATCGCCACCCTCGAGCATCAGATTGATGTGTTCCAGATTGATGAGGATGACGACAGGAGTGGCAGCGGTGCTAGAGGAGAGGCTGACCCCGAGGGTACTAGATCGGATGCTTGATGTCTTGGGGTTAAAACTTGCGTAGTCTTTGAATAATGAACAAAAAATTTCATTTTTTTTAGTTTTATGGTCAAAATGCTTGCATAATTCAATATTTTTCTTGATTAAATCCACTAGTTTTGTTTTTCTCATTTCTTCATATGTGAGTTAATTTTACTGTTTGCATATGTAACTGTCGGCACCTGTTTGGACCGTGTGATTTGAAGAAGCATAAACTGCCTATGCTGCTGATGAGGCGATCGCCTCATTGGTCTCTAGTGAAGAGGTGATTGCCTCTTGCTGCTGAGGCAGTGCCTCATTGATGAGGTGATCGGCTCATCGATGAGGTGATTGCCTCAACAACAGGAGGTCCTCCCCCTATAAAAAAACCCACATTCTTGTATTTGACCTAATTCTCGAGTTCCCTCTGCCCCTAACCTCCTATTTCTCTCTCTAGACACCTCTGAAAAGTCACAAACATGATAAAACAAATTCTGAGGCCCCTACAGTCGATTTTAAAAGGTTTAGATAACAAATCTTAGGCAAGGTTAGAGCCGTTCCACCTTTCGGTCTTCAAATCACTCCACACTAGGAGAATTAATTTTCATTTCCTCCATGCCATGGTTCAATTTTGAGATCCCCATAAACACATTTTTCGGTTCAACACAATAGAAATATGTCCCTTGCCAGAGGAATTCGAGGCAATTCTCGGCTATCATACTAACTCTACTTGTCGGCTTGCGATTCCCATCCTCGAAAACTCGAATTCTCACTCCATTCGACAACAAATGGCGCGTATGTTCAACCTTCCACCCCAGTATTCTTTTCACTGTGTCTCAGACTCAAAAATTAAACTAGAGTCCTTCCTTGAGGTCACCATGAATGTGGACAAAGAAGAAACTTATTGGCCCCGCATGTTAGCCCTTTGTTTGTATGCTCAATTTCTGCTGGTTTCTCCCTTAGGGCACTGTGATATGAAGATCCTTTCCATCCTTGATCAAGTGGAGTCAGGATTCAATCCCTTCCCTCTCATCTTAGCGAAAACTATCATCTGATTAGATGACTTCACGAGGACGCACCAATTCTCAAGAAGCCCATTCTTGTTGGAGGTAAGTTTCCCATTGTCCCTTCCTTAACTTCCAACTGTTATACTGTATATATCCAACCATTTGCAATCCCATAGATGTGGTTTTATGAAAAGTTGGGCCTGATCGAACCTCCTTAAGACATCGAGCATTACCAGGCCAAGCATTATCGAATAAGAAAACTACATCCCATCCCTGTAGACATTCATAGCTAGCTGTCAACATTTCCTGATACACTGATCCGCTGGATGTGCCCCTGGTGAGGATTGCAACATGTAACCATTTAGTCTTATACATATTGCGTCCTGGTTACCGGTCTCCATTTTGCTACTTTCTACAATCCAACCCGCCTCTACCGCCAATATAGTCATAAACAACTGATTGTAGAGCCCATTCATGAGTTCGAGCCATGGCCACTCTCTTAAAATTTCCTGGACCATCTAGTGGTGACTTGGCCTTGAAGAGTCATCGAAAGGAATTTAAGCTACGACGGTGATTAGACCACCGATGATCATTATAATGTGTGGGTTTGTTTGCAACAGATAGAAAGAGATAAGTTTATTAAATACAAAAGGACATGAGAGTTACAAATGTTGAGTTCACAGGGTAGGTAACAAAAGAAGAGAAAATAAAATTAGCTCGTGAAATGAAGTCGTCATTTTCCTTTTTGTTAGAAGTAATTTCCCTTTTGTACTAATTAAAAGGCTTGTAATGGACACATTATGCAATATTTAACGATAATGAAAGCAATATGCTTTATTTTATTTAAGCACAAAAATGCATATACATTTCACTTATGGCAGACCTCATGTTACGAATCGGCTTGCCCTTACAAGTTTTTCGACTAATCATTTTGCGCCTCTCTCTCCCCTTTTATATGTCCTTAACTTTTGCCTAAACCACCTCTTTCGAGGTTTTCAGTCCAGCAAGACTTTTTACTTTTTACCCTTTTTTTTCTCTTTTTTAGTCTCTAAATTTTTCCTAGACATCCTCTTTTCGAGGTTTTCTCCCTAGCGAGAATTTTTATAAAAAGTATTTCTTGAGCTTGTCTAGGTTGATGGGTTCTTTGAACTCGTTTCCCTCTATGTCAGACAGAATGGTAGCACCTTTCAAAAATAGCTTCTTTACTAGATACGACCCCTCCCAATTAGGCTTAAATTTTCCTTGAGGATCGGTCATGACTGATCTTGTAAGTTTCAACACCAAATTCCCTTCGTGAATCTTGCCTGGCTTGATTTTCTTATTATAGGCACAGGATATTCTTTTTTGATACAACTGAGAATGATACATGGCCTTCATCCTCTTCTCATCTAGCAATGTTAACTGAGCCAAATGACTTTCGACCCACTGATACTCAGGGAGTTTAGATTCCAGAAGGACTCTCAATGACCTTATCTTAACCTCCACCGGTAAGACAGCCTCACACCTATAAACCAAAGAGTATGGGGTGGCTCCTGTCGAAGTTCTAGCAGTAGTTTGGTACCCCGACAATGCGAATTGTAAGTAATCAGCCTAATCTCAGTAATTTTCCAGCGTCTTAGCCAAGATCTTTTTTACTTTCTTATTCACTGCTTCCACCGCCCCATTTTCCTACGATCTATACGGAGATGACCTATTGTACTTAATCTTATAATCTTTTAACAATGTGGCCGTTTCTGCCTGAAATTGAACACCATTGTCTGTAACTATATGATGCAGCAATTCGTACCTATAGATTATATTCTTTTCGATGAACTTCGACATCTGCTTCGACCCTACAGTAGTATAGGAGTCAGCCTCAACCCATTTGGAGAAGTAATTGATAGCCACAATGATATAACGATGGCCATTAGTTGCTTTCGACGTTACCTCCCCTATAATATCAATCTCACATACAACAAATGGCCAAGGAGAAGTCATTCCTTGAAGCTCTATAGATGGTAGGTGGCTAACATCACCATATGTTTGGCAATTATGACATTTCTTCATAAATCCAACACAATCTGCTTCCATGGTGAGCCAAAAGTACCCCTAGTGAGCTATTTTCTTTGCCAAGACAGTCCCATTCATGTGTGGCCCACACACCCCTTCATGGATTACTTTCATAAGCTTTCGGCCTTTACCCTTATCGACGCACTTGAGGTGTACCCCGGCTGACATTCTTTTGTATAACATCCCATTGTGGCTTACGAACTGTCAAGACAACATTTTCAGGGATATCCTTTCTTTCTTATCAACGTCATCCGGAAATTGCCCAATTTCTAGATACCTTTGTAAATCATAGAACCATGATTTCTCAGTGGCTTCAACTGGCATTACTCTCAACTCTTCGTAACATGGGGCTCGAGACTTCATGAGAATTAAGGGCTTGGCCTCTGGTTGCTTCCCAATTTCCCACATGGAGGCCAGTATGGCTAGGGCGTCAGCTACCTGGTTTCCTTCCCCTGGTAAATGGACAAATTTACACTGAGTGAAGGAGCACAGGATGGTGGTCAAGTATTCCTAGTATAACCGTAATTTGTCTTCTTTTATCTCCTATTCTTTGATGGCTTATTTTATAACTAGCATGGAATCCCCGTAGATCGTAACATTTTTTACCCCCACGCTACGCAATGCTTTTAAACCAAAGATGCAGGCTTCATGCTCTGCTTGGTTATTGGTTGCTTCAAACTCAAGTCTTTTTGCCATCGGGATCATTTCTCCTTTTGGCGTAACCAAAATTACCCCTATTTTGACCCTTTTTTTGTTGATAGCTCCATCAAAGTACATCTCCCAGCCTTGTATCTCTATCGCCCCTAGATGCTCATCGGGGAACTCCAACTTCCACTCTTGGTCATCATCCACTGGGCTTTATGCCAAAAAGTCTGCTACTGCTCTTCCTTTCATTGTCTTTTTGGCCATATACTCTATGTTAAATTTTATGAGCAAAACAAGCCACCTAGCTAATTTTCCTGTAAGAGACGAGGTCTGTTGGAGGTACCTGAGGGGATCATGTTTAGAAATTGCTTGTACTTTGTAAGACTGGAAGTAGTGTCAGAGCTTTTTCATTGCCTAAATCACTGCTAAACAAGTTTTCTCCACTAAACTATAAGTAGCTTCGTAGGGCAGAAGCTTCTTACTCAGGTAATATACAACATGTTTGATCTTCTTTTCACCTTCCTGTGCTAACATTGCCCCTATTGCATCCTTTTCAATTGCTAGATATAGGATCAAGGCTTTACCCGGTCTCGGCTACTGTAAGACAGGGGGATTCATAAGATAATCCTTAATAGTTTCAAAAGCTTGTTGGCATCTTTCATCTAACATAAAAGGTTGGTCCTTCTTTAGAAGCTTAAAGATGAGATTGCAGATGGTTGTTAACTTGGCTATAAACCTGCTAATATACTGTAAACGCCCCAAAAACCCTCGAACCTCTTTTTCATTCTTTAGTGCTGGCATATCCCTGATTGCTTTGATCTTATCTGGATCGACCTCTATTCCTTTTTGGCTGACAATATGTCCTAACAGTTTCCCAAATGTAACCCTAAAAACACACTTCTTCGGGTTCAGTCTGAGATTATACTTTTATGCTCTAGCCAGAAACTTGTCTAGTGCTTCAAAATGCCCTTCCCTGGTTGCAGATTTCACCATCATATCATCCACATACACTTCTACCTCTTTATGGATCATGTCATGCAGCAAGGCAGTCGCCATCCTCTGATAAGTGGCCCCTGCATTCTTCAATTCGAAAGGCATCACTTGGTAACAGTACACGCCCCATTCGGTGATGAAAGACGTCTTCAATCTATCTATTACTGCCATTATGATCTGATTGTATCCCAAAAATCCATCCATAAAAGAGTACATTACATTAGAAGCTGCACTATCAATTAATGTATCGATATGCGGTAGCGGGAAGTCATCCTTAGGGTAGGCTGTATTCAAATCTCGGTAGTCCACATGCACTTTGACCCTTCCATCCTTCTTGGGAACTGGAACTATATTTGCTAACCATTGAGTGTCCTCTACCACTTATAACAACTTTGCCTTCAGCTGCTTTTTGACTTCTTCCTTAACCAAGAGAGCCCATTCTGGCCTTAACCTCCTTTGCTTCTGCTTTACTGGCGCTATATGAGGGTATGTGGGGATCCTGTGTTTTGAGATTTCCCTGTCGATTCTGGGCATATCCTCGTAACCCCAAGTAAATAATTTCTATCTCTTTTTTAGTATTTCTTCCATTTTTCCTCTTTCACCATGAGTTAAACCAGAAGAAAATAATATATTTTTAGGGTTATCATTTGTGCCTAAATTAAATGATTCAATTTGCGTGGAATTAATGTCAAACATATGCATAAAATGATCATCATAAACAGAATAACCATTAGGAAACACATCTCACAAATAAGCAAATTTAGATTTCATTGCATCCACTTTTGAAAAGAAAAGATCGTCAGTTTCAAATAGAGAAGCAAGAGAAACATCAAAGTCATTATAAAAGGTATCTATGATAGAGTCGAGGATGTAGGTCTCAAAGTTAAGGTCTTTGTTCTGATCATCAAGGCCTTTCTACACTGAAGTAGCTTTATCCTCTTTAAACTCCTTTTAAACCAGTACCAACTCCTCAGTAGGGGTCTTTTCGACAGCAACTTCCCCAATTTTGTTCATAAATTCAGCAAAAATCTCAAACCCCAGGATAACTTCCCCAGCCATTAGGAGAGGTTATGAAGTCTCGCTGTATGGGTGTTTAGTGCCTTCCTTTACAAAGATTTCCCATAGAATTTTATTTGTAGCCACGGTTTCCTTCTCCTTTTCTTTAGATTGGTCTGACATACCCTTCTTTTTTCTTTGCTTTTTCAACCTCTTTGAATCCTAACCCATGCTTTAGGACAGGTACTTTGTTTCCTACAAACTCTGAAGGTCCACTATGATTTTTCCCTAATCCCATGCTGGGCAAAAATTTCATGTTGCGCATCATTCTCAGAACCTTTTCATCCATCTCATCCTCATAGATCACACAGACTTCAAAACTGGGACTAAAGGAAATTTCCTTAAGGATCAACTTTAGTATGGCTATGGCGACTTCAGTTTCGGCTGAGATGGTGACAATCCTTCCTTCATGTGGAAACTTAATCTTTTGATGAATAGTGGATGGAACACCACTTAGAGGGTGAAACCATGGCCTCCCTAGTAAAATGGCAAATGTTACTAGGATATCAATCATATGCAGGTCAACCCAGAATTCTATAGGCCTTGTTTTAACTAACACCCTGAAAGTTCCTTCCACAGATCTTTTAGTGTCATCATAAGCCTTGATAACTACTTCAGAAGGCTTTAGGTCAGTTACTGTCAACCCCAATTTCGGTAAAATCTTTAGTGGACACACATTTATGGTAGAACCATTATCAACCATCACACAGTAAGTCATCTTCCCTTTTACCTCGGCTTTGATAAACAAAGCTTTTTGGTGATCCCTCCCTTCCAGAGGCAAATCGTCATTGGAAAATGTTAACATTCCTTGAGGAGTTTCCATTAGTGATTGGACCATCTGTTCTGGAGTGGAATTAGTGGAAATTTTTTCTGGTCTAGTGCCAAGACTAGGGCTTCCCTGTGATCCCTAGAATGCATGAGTAACTCCCAAATACTGGCAATAGTCTCTTTGCTTTATTCTATCTCCTTTCCTTTTGCTGCCCATCCTGCCTTTTCGGGTTCAAACCCGATAACCTCAGGTTCCCCTTTCTTTTCTTCGACTTTCCTCACAGGCTGACTTGGCTCAACCCCCTCATTACCCCACAGGTCATCTTGTTCTCTACTTTCATCATCAGAACTCCATATGTCCAAGACTCACACTTGTAACTTTGTGGATTATTTGCTCGATTTCAGATTTTCAGGTTTGGTTTGTTGGGGACTGTGAGAGACATCAATGAAGGAGTTTAAGACTTGCTTTTCTATTAGGCCAGAGTTGACCATCAGAATGGGTGGGTTAGGAGTTGATACATTTCGGTAATTAGGTAATGAGTTGGTTTGGGTGTTTGGTTTTCTATTTTCTAGGTCGGTAATTTTACCTGAGTCTATTAAATCTTGGATTTCATGCTTTAACTAAGCACAGTTGTCTATGTCATGCTCGATGGTCTGATGAAATTTATAAAAAAATTTTGGGTTGGCTCCAGGCAAGGGTTATTGTGAAAGTAAAGGTCGTAGCAAGTTCTTCTCAATGAGCTTATCGAGGACTTTGGACGTAGGATATCCCAGATTTAAAAATCTCTGAGGCTGTCTAACCACACCGACTTGCATAATGCTGTTCGGTGGTCGAATAACATGAATCCGAACGTTACCACTCGAGCTAGCTCCCTCCTTACCCCCAAATTCTCTTCCAAAGAACTTCTTCTCTTGAGCCAAATCTGATTCTTTCTGGACCCCAAATCTGTATAGTTCTTCAAAATTCTTAATCCCTAGATCCCTCAATTTCCTAGACAATACGGGAACACACCCTTCTATTGCCAGGACCAACTGGTCGGGCTCAGCAGGCCTATGCCTCATCAAGGATAACTTCCCCCTCCAACAAGTTAGGTAATCAGTAAAAGGCTTGTTAAAGTTTTGTTTGGTATTTTACAGATCTCTCAAGGACACCTCTAATTGAACGTTAAAACCATATTGCTTGACAAAAGCAGCACACAACTCTTTCCAATCTGACTGAACATGTAGTTCTAAAGTGTAATACCAATGAATCGGTGCTCCCTCCAATGAAATAAGGAACTGCTTGACAATTTGGCTCTCAGTTAGCTCAGTAGCCTTCATATATGTTACATATTGTTTCAAATACAAATGGGGATCCTCGGCACTAATATACTTCTTTATGTCTGGGAATTTAAACTTACGAGGTAACGGTTCATCACCCTTTTCCAAATTCAGATCATAGTCTAGAGGAGCGACCATACCCTTCTCCTTTATCATCACCTGCATCTGATTCGTCAGTCTGGTCATATTCTTAGCCCACTCAGTCTGGCCCATATCCTCAACTTGGATGATATTTTTTTGATTCACCGGATTGGCCAAAACTATCACATCATCTTCTTCCCTTCCTCTAATCGATATTTCCTCATCGAGATCCACTGGATCGATCAGCGGTGCATTGGGTGGCTGTGCTGACTAACTTTCTCTGATAAGCTTAGTGATCGCCCCCATCATTTCTCTCATCATAGCCTGGGTTTCTGTTATTACTTCCTCTTTCCACCGTGCCCCAAATGCTTCTGGATCGAACCCTCCTACCATTCCTAATTTTGAATTTCTGACCAATCGACCTGAGCTAGCTCGGACCCACCCTGTTGAGCCTGAAGGATCTATAGTGTTGACAAAAAAATAGATCATAATGATGCATGACGTGTATGCATGACGTGAAAGTCCATTTTATTTAGAAATTTGAAAAACAAGAGGTCACACACAAAAGATATACAAGATCAAAGCATGGAGCTTAAACATGCAAACTTCCACCCTTATTTCTCCCACACATGTATTCAATGGTGAGTATCTTGTCCTAGGATTTTTGGCCTGGGTTTTAATTATCAACAAGGGATAATAAAACCGACGTATGCAAAAAAAAACTCTCAAAATGAATCAGACAAGTAATGGTTCTTTTAAATAAAGTCCGAGTCCACTTTCTGTGAGTCAAGATCCTTAGCACCATAAACTTGCTTGTCAAGGCCCACTTGAAATGGGTTATGAGTAGGCATGAGAGGCCTTTGTTGACTAGCTTGTTTATAATGGGCTTCAGTTGGACATGAGGGCTCATTTCACTTTGGACTGCTTATTGATGGGCTCAAGATTTATTTTAAGGGTCCATTATATGGCATAATACACATGCAAATGGGAAAATTCCTAAGGCTAGTTGCTAGGTCATTACATGGGCTTGAGTTTTAGGTAAAAAGGCTTCGGCTCCCACAATGGTATACATCTACATCTCCCTACTCAAGGGTCAAACAACGCGGATTAGTACGTGTCATGAGTGATAATAATCAAATATTCCACCACCAGGTTTGAGTGAAACGTATGTAGCGAAGTACTGACTATTGTCGGGTTAATTCGGGATTGAAGTGCTCGTTGTGTGCAAAATGTGTAATGAATGCATAAATGCAGGAAGAAACAAGAAAATAATTAAAGATGATAAAACGCAAAACACTGGAATCAGTTTCTCTATCCCCAGTGGAGTCGCCACTATAGGTGGTGGGGTTTAGCGCGTGCCCAAATGTTTGGCGACCACGACATTGTATGGGCTCGAGGCCCACTAAGAAATACGATATAGGTCTTGGGCCTATTTGGAGATGGAGTCACCACCCAGATAAAAGCAGGGACACACTGTACAGCAACTGGATCCCATAGAGATTCCCAGAAGCCATCATCAGAGATCGGGTTCAGAAACTGGGTATGAGCATTTGAATGCTCACCCAACCTTGCGGTTGGCCTCCATTTGTGTTTTGCGTTTTATTACCATTTAATTATTTAATTATTTTCTCATTTACCACACATAATAAAATTGTCTTCGGATCATTGCCAAATTTTATAATCAAGTCCGAGTTTGCACATTAATCCAATTTCATGCCTTTGAGTCCCAACATTCAACAACAATAAAATAAATAATAATTACAACCATGCATTCAGAATTGAATGGGGGAAAGAGATTAAGGATTACAACGCTTTTTAGCTAAATAAACGAAATAATATACAGAAAATAAACCAATAAAATAACATAAAAGTGGCAATGTACAAGGGATAACTAGCAAAAGTGACTACTCGATGACATAAATCATCAAGTAATTCCTGTAAATAATACACAGTTAGCCCTTCCTTTCACAAAAAATGAAATCACATGTAACGATACTTATGAAAAAAACTCTATAAAAAGGGGTTTTCACATTATGAACTAAAGGAAGCAAATAATCAAGATTAATCATCATCATGCATTGATACAGACATGTTTAAGGCCAAGAGAGGACATATTAAAGCAAACGTCATAACAAATATAAAAAAATGAAATAAGAAGCAGGTTAATTTTGTCAATGAGGCAGTCGCCTCATTGATGAGGCGGCGCCTCATCAACAGGGACTCTTATAATTCCAAGGCAAAAAAAGGGCATAAAACACACACTTGAAAGGTTTTCTCCCTAGAGGCCTATCAATGGGGCGATCGCCTCATTGATGAGGCGATCATCTCATTGAGGTCAGGCGACGCCTCTGTGAAGAGGCGTCGCCTAATCAGCAGGTTAGTTGGGACTCTCAAAACGTACAGACTTCTACTCTAAGTAACAAAATATGCATATACACTATGCAATCATCAAATTACGATTTCATGCAAAGGTGTTCAAAGATCTGTCAATAAAGTAAGATATCAAGCAAGGCACACTAGAGATAAACCTAAAATGTACTAAGAACTTAGTCACACAAGCAAGAACTCACAAAATGATGCACATATTAAGTTTAAGTGCAAGTTTTCTATCAAAAATGAGAGGCCCTCAGAGGTGTTTTTTGATTGTGATCCTTGCTAGAATGTGATCTCTACTTTGGACGCAAGCTTCTTCCTCCTTTTTTTAAGAGAATGTGGACTTTTCTTTGCTTCCCTCTCTCCTTCTTCATTGAGAACATTTTTTTTCTCTCTGTGTTTTTTTTTCAGAGCTCCTCTCTCTCTCCTCTCAACCTCTACCAACCTCCCTCTTCTTCTCTCTCTTTTTTCTTTTATTCCTTAGCTTTTCCATGCCCTTAAGCCTCCTAGCCCATCATGAGTTCTCCTAGCCTTTTTTCCTTTCCCAAAAGTCTTTTTCTCATGCAAGAAGCAGGTCTGGAAAGTGGGGCCCACACCATTTGGTCGTCATGATTGCAGCTGCAAATGGGTTGCCATAGAGGCGGCGCCTCATTGATGAGGCGATGCCCCTTTGGCCCGGGCCTGTGTTAGGCCTGGCGGGCTTAGGCTAGATTTGGATAGTTGGGCTCGGTTTTGGATTTTTCAGGCTTTGGGTTTTCAAGTCCACTTTCCACTAGAGATTCAGGCTTCATTCTCATATCCAAGTTCCGCATTCTTATCATTGGGCTTGATAACGGACCGGTTAAATTGAGCAACCCTAATTCATCCCCTAACATGAACCGATCGAATCGGATGTTTACACATATACAAATTGAGAATGAGCTCAAATAAATATTTAAAGAATTATTATAAATCTCTCTCCTAAGAAGAAAAAAGAATTATCAATCTTTAATTATTTTATACTTTAAAATCGAGAGATTAATTTGTAGTATTTTTTGAATGAGGACTTTTTTTTTTAAAGCAATAAAGACTTAAACTTATTCTTTTTTGAACTTGTAAGACTTAAACTTCTTCAATGAAATCTTAACTTGAAAAAAAAAAAATCAAATAAAATTTCATTTTTTATTTACAATAATTTGGTACGGAAATATTTGTATAGTCGAGCGTCAACTGAAATTCCTATGGACGTGCAGAGACGGTGTCCAAAATTGTCTTTTTAGCTTTATTATTTACGGGAGTACATGGAACAGACACACACGTGTCAAGTATTTATTAGATGTTCTCTTTGCCCAGAATATAAAAGTATAAGACGGTTTCGTTTCTATAAATAGCTTGATAACTATCATCTTTATATTTTTGTTTTTGTATAATTTTGGTATTTATTTATTATTGTTTTTGTAATTTTCCATTCAAAATTATAAAAATTTCCCCCAATATAAATAATAAATTATTTTTTAAAAACAATTTATTTACTAATAGTTTAACATTTAGTGTATATTTTTAAATTAATTTTACTAAAATAATATTACAATTTATTTAATATTTTTTATTAATAAAAATTTTAAATTAATGATTTAAATGCATCACTCAACATTAGTTAACTTTTTTTAAAAAAACTTGGAAGGAGAGAGATAAGAATGAATACATTGAATTGTTCTTTTTTTTGACATTTTTTATGTGTTTTAAATTCCAATTTTTGTTGTAGTGAAATTTTTAGGCTTTTTGGTGGAGGCTGAAATGTGCACAAAAGGTTACATTTGACCAAATGTTAAAGCTTCAAGAACATTTTCATTTGTTCGATCTGTCCAATTTGCTACTCAAGTTGCCTAAAGTTCGAACAAGTTGTGCTCCACGTAATCCTCACCCAGATGTATTTAATTTTAAGAGAGATTGTTCATTCTTTTATGGTTATAATTTAATTTTTTGTGACTAATGTTTTAAAAAATTAATTTTCAAAAAATATATCAAACCAATATAGAATACATTTTCATTATTATCAAATGAATGAATAATAATCACCTAACTATTTTGTACACTAATATTCATCAAGAGAACTTAATTTAGTGGTCAAATCTTTTGAGCCATATATATAACAGAGACTTGAGAGATTCTGATTCTTTTCTTTCTCCTTCCCATTATATTTATAAAAAAAAATAAAATTTATACCTATACTTATCATATGTATATGCATTAATCTTGAATGTGAAAGAAAACAAATAAAATATTTGTATATATAGAGTAATATATGCTTGGAATAATTGATTTCATGTAAAATAATCTTCAAGTATATGTATATACATAAATGGAGTTTCATGGAGTTGCTATAATAATGAATGAATGTAGTAATTGAGAGTCGCA
This sequence comes from Mallotus nudiflorus, assembly GCA_947683625.1. NCBI lineage: Eukaryota > Viridiplantae > Streptophyta > Magnoliopsida > Malpighiales > Euphorbiaceae > Mallotus > Mallotus nudiflorus. The sequence goes on along the minus strand of CANTUR010000027.1, from coordinate 72,453 downwards.
TGGAATAGGTATTGTTGTCATAAAGAATGGTGTATGTGTCTTACGTGGGAAGTGAGGCATCGCGATGGCTAGCTCACTTTTTTTTCCCTCTACATCTACGTCTATATCTTTTATTTATTTATTTTAACTTGATAGGAATCTAGAATCTTTAGGATGGAATAATTAATTGTTAGTATTTCTTTAGAAATAATCAAATAAATAAATAGAGGTAGTTAAACTGAGTAATGAGTAAATAAAATAAATGGTAAAATTTATTGTATAAATAATAAAAATGACATTAATATTTTAATATGGTTCACTTTTAATTCTTAAGATTACGTTAACGGGATAAAATTTAAAATTTTCTTTCACTATAAAAATAGTAGATACAAAAGAGAATTTTCTCTAAATTAGTACTAGAAATACATAATAAATGAGTTTCTACAAAAATAACGATGCTGAAAATGTTTCACAAACATCTAAAATAATTTTTTCATTATTTTATCACTCACTCGTCGAAAATCTTTTTCAAACCCTTAAAACTCTATAACACTCGTAAAAGCTAACTAGATTTGGCTCTCACCTCACAAGTAGATACAAAGTACTCAATTTTTGCTTTCTCTTTTCGTTGCTTGTGGTTCTCTCATTACATGTTCACTTCACTTGCTTGTAGCTCTCCTCCATTTTGTTTCCTTCTCCCATTCAAGGCCTTTATATAGGCTTATGCTTGTATACATATAAAAAAAAAGTTTCTTTTCTTTCAACTAAGGCTCCACCAAATTAGGTGTTGTCTTTGTTAACTTTTTTTTTATTCATTTTCTAATATGTAGATACCTCCCACACTTGAAATGGGATCCATCCAATAGCTAGCCCTATTAAGGTTTCTCTCCTCCATACTAATTAAAAACTTCTATTTACTTCAACATTGCTTCAATATAAATTATAGATTTTAAATCAATTTTCATGTACAATGTTCTGTTTTATGTGCATATGCAAATAATTTTTTTTAATATGATATTTTGAGTATTCGTTACCCACTTTGGGTATTCGGTATCCACAAGCATTTCGATCGGTAAGAATTTAGATTTAGTGGACCTACAAGGAGCATTCAAATTTCTTGTCAACATATGTTAGTGCAAACAGCACATACTCAGCTTATAAATTAAAACATTTGTGTGCATTTATGCTTGTGCAAACATAAGCATATCAAACATCGATGTAAGAAATCCAATTTTTGAAAATTTGATTTCTTTTTTCCTACTATTATTGCTTATTTCCATATATTTTGGCTAAAAGCATAGTAAATTATGCTTATTCCTAAAGTTAGGTTCCAAAAGATAGTTATGAAAAATTTAGAAATAAAGGGAAAGCGGTTCCAAGTTCCAACCACACTGTCAAATCCTCTCGATATTACAGTAACAATCAGAATAATTATTATTTTATTTCTTTGTAATGAAAATCAGTTATTTTATTTTATTTTATTAAGAGAGGTTGTTGCAAGCCTCCACGTCAATGTGGTTACAAATTCAAGAATATTAGCTACTGGGAAGAACCAAAATCAGAGGTAAACATCGATGGATGAAGACTGTAATACATGGAAGAATGACCCATACAGATTGTGCTACAATTGTGAGACATGCAAAGCTGGATATCTTGTTCAACTAAGACAAGCATGGACTATGCTTAACATCTGTTTTTTTATTTTTCCTCCTTATCAACTTTGTCATTGGTTTTATTTCCTTAGAAAACCAACCAAAACCCAACAATTTTTCTTCAGCTTAGGTGTTAAACTTAATTGTGAATTGAACTAATCCTCATTAGTTTAGATTATTTTTAGGAGCTATCAACTAGGAGCATATAGAGAGCTAATAAATTTTTTAATTTGTTTTTTTTCAGCTATCAACTAGGAGCATATATAAAAAAAATTGTTGCATTACTAAGTAGAATAGGAATTTAGCATTGTATGTGAACACTATATTAACATGACGATTTCCCTTTATTTATTTATTTTTTTACTTCTTAATATATATTTGTAGACCATGCTCATATGATGGTAGTATAACATTTGTTTTTTTTAATTTCTTATGACCATGTTGTGCTATTCTCATGTTTATTTGATTACAAGAGGTCATTTAAGAGAAAATTTATCAATTATTCCTCTTAAACTGGATTACATTTTATTAAAATATATAAAAAGCATTATAAGAAAAAGAGAAAGAGAAAAAGAAAAGAAAAGAAAGAGATTGATAGCCCCTGTATTTAAGGTTTGATCTTATACTCGTAAAATCCATATATTTTGAACACCTTGCTGATGACTCGGTGATAACTTGGCAAGGCAATTTTATAACAAGTTTGATGTTTTTTTTTCCAACTATATATGAAAAATTGAACAAGATCTAAACTTGCATAAAGTAATGTGTACATACTGAATCTTGCCTGGAAATACAACCACAATTTATATAATTATTATCATAAACTGAATATTTTAATAGGAAAATGAGATTGAAATTGTTCTAATGAATTATTGTTTCCTTGGAGTGAGACGAACTCTGAGTGGGTTCTTCAAGACCATAGTGAACTCTTGAGTCTCTGATAAATCAATCTCTTGACATCCATTTACATTACTCCATTCAAAATCTTTAACCAAATTTGCTACAAAATATTGAAGATGAAGCAGTGCCATAGAAATAGCAGGACACACTCTTCTACCTGCACCAAAAGGCATCATTTTGATTTCTCTAATACCCTTTATATCAAACACTGCCTCTTCTCCATTGTTGTTTCTCATGAACCTTTCTGGTTTAAACTCCATTGGATCCTCCCACACTTTTGGATCCCATCCCATTTCTGCTACTGTAAAATTCACCATTGCATTCTTGGGTATCTCATACCCATCAAACTTTGTGTCTTGTGTTACTGCTCTCGGTAATATGAAGTGTCCAGGAGGATGTCGTCGAAATGTTTCTAATATTATTGCCTTCAAATATGGCATTTTCTTTACATCTGCTTCTTCTATTTCTTCACTGCCTTCTTTTGTTACTTCCTTTATTTCTTTCAGTAACTTGTTCTGTATCTCTTGTTTGTTGACTAAATTAGCCATCACCCATTGTAGTGTAGTGGTGGTAGTGTCTGTTCCGCCATTAATGAATTCTGAGCACAAACTCACCAATTCTCCATCTGAAAACTCCTTTTGGCTCTCTGGGATTCTAAGCTCTAGCAAAGAATCAACATAGCAACCAACAGCTTTATTCATAGTGTCATGTTTCTCTTGTCTTGCTTTGATAAGAGGGAGAAGAACAGTCTCTTGGTTTCGACGAATCTTTAAAAGCTGTTTCCATAACTTTCGAAACAGAATCTTACCCACGAAGTCTGGAACAAAATTGAGGACATTGAATCTAATAAAATTTGTAAGAGAAGCACGTTGCACGGATTCAATCTCCTTAATCATGCCATCTTCAAATTTCTCTCCAAAACACATGTATGCTAATAAGCAAAACATAGCATGCTGAAAGTGGCCAACAACGGCAACTTCTCCTTCTTTGCCATTTACATCAGCAACGAGCTTCTTTTTGAGTACACTCAGTGCCCATTTACGTCCACCAGAGTATAAATGTAATCGAGAGGGATGCACAAGAGACATGAAATTTCTACGAAGCAAGAGCCAGAGAGAGCCATAAGGAGCAGTACTAAGAGTATGTTGATTACTGAAGAATATACAATTGGTGACAAGAGTAGGTGGGCGGCTAGCAAAGAGCGAGCCGCTCTGCAAAAGGGCTCGATGAGCAGCTTCATGGGTGGTTATGAAAATGGAAGGTCGTGAACCGAGGTAAAGGGTAATGATAGGGCCATATCTAGTGCGCAGTTGACGAAGAACTGGCTCAATGGAAGAGAAATTTTTGGAGGATTTGAGAAGCCATAGAAAGTTGCCTAAAATGGGTATCGTAGGAGGTCCTGGTGGTAGGTTTTTAGTAGGAGCAAAGAGATGGAGAAGAGAACGTAGAGAAGCACAAATGCAAAGTATTGTGAGGAGTAAAAGCCATGGTTCCATTTCCCTCACAAATTTAAGTAAAATTAAGTGAAATTTACAACTTGTATGTAATGAAAGAGGGAGTAGCCATTTTAAGTTTTTATTTTAGCATGAGAATAATACATATGTAAGTTCTATTTAAGAAAATGAATTAGCTTATTTAAGGCTCAATTAATTGTTTGTTGCTACATAACTGATGAAATTAATTTTAAAACCTTTATTAACATAGAATTAATTAACTCATATAATATAGCGTTTTTTTAATAAAGTACTAAATAGAATCTGTTAGTAAATTAATTGACTAATAAATTAAATTTAGCATTTTATTAAAGGTCTTAAATAAAATTTAATAAAATTTAGGGTGCATCTGGTTTGGAGTTGAAAAAGGCTAATTTTTATTCCTATAATATATTTCTATTAATCTATGTAGGGGTAGGTTAGAGTCTCGTAAAAAAAACCCTTTTTATTGAAAAATGAAAATTTCCTATTGTTTATCATGTATCTTATAAATTGTTTCTTTTTATTTTTCTATATTTTGGGTTGCCCATGATAAGATGATCTGATCTAATTTAATTATAAAATAGAAAGGAAGAGTGCAACTACCAGAAAGTCGTTGCCTGTTGTAGTTAATCTTGGAAAATACATATAAAAGTATGTTGAAATAAAAGGATATTCAAAATATAAAAAGTCTATGAAACTCTCCTAAAAACAATAGATAAAACACTAAAGTAAAAAGAGTTGTGAAATTATAGTGATTTTCCATTGTGATTAACACTTGATTTAGAGTCAATAAACACACACACTTGTGGAATCATCAAGAGGTATGTGATCCTAAACTTGTTTATTATTATAATTTCGCATTATTTCAATGATCTTATAAGTTGTTTACCTTTTTAGATTGGGTTGCTATTTTCTGTGGGCATTGACCTAAGCCTGAGCCCTAGCCCAAACTTTTTAAAGCTCACCTTGACTCAATCACACTGTAGTAATAGCCATACAAGTAGCCAACACATGTTAGCCTTCTGCTCTTCCATTTTACTCTCTCCCTTTTTACTTAAAAATTCCTTCCAAAATGTTACCCCTTTATGGCTTTTGATTAGTGCTAATAATGTTAGAATTTGAGTACTAATTAGTTGCATTTCATTGTTATAAATATAGATGTTTATCATTTAATAGCATGTTTTAGGATCATTTGCATTAGAGTTAAGTTAGTTGTTTTTGACATTTGGTGCATTTTTAATTAGTTTTTATACTTTTTACATTGCTTTTGTGTTGATTTTGTAGGTTCCATCTTTTTGGAGCTTATTTTGGGTGCAAGCAATGGACATTTAAAGATATGAGCTAATCTAGCCAAAGAAAGGGCAAGGAATAAAAGCAAATTGAAAATTGGAGGACATGGCACGACTGTGTGCATAAGCACACATGACCATGCCTGATTCGAGAGTGAAGTATTCATAGATTTTGAAATAGATATGATTGTGTTACTTAGACACACAGTCGTGCCTGATTGTATGCTAAAGAGATAGAGAAGGCCACACAACTATGTACGCATATGCTACCTTTTTTAAAAAAAGTCAATTTTTATGGTTTTTATGGAACAATATTTAAAAGGGATGTTATTCTCTACCAAAAAGAGAGAGAAGGCTATTGTTTTAATATAATTCTACTTTTCTTTTCAAAATAATTATTTCTTTTTCAATTTAAATTTTAATTAGATATTTTAGAACTCTGGTTAATTAAGTTATTGGATTGAAGAACAAAGAGTGAAAGTCAAGAACATCATTCACTAAGTGGAATAAAAGGGTTTTTCTTCTATTATTCTTTTGTTTTTAATTTCATTTAATCATGAATATGTTTGGATTCTTCATTTTTAATTTCATTTAATCATAAATATGTTTGGATTCTTCATTTTTTTTTCCTAATTTTTATGAGTAACCAAGTAGGTTAGTTAGGGTTTTAATAAACCCAGCTTAACATGGACTTAACTAGGTTGAATTCTTAATAGAAGAATATTTATTTCAGGAGAGTTATTGGACTTAATGCTTTTCATTGGTTGATCACCCTTTGAATTGAACTAGACACGAGGGTTAGATTAAGAGATTGACTTTAGTGAGAAAAATAATATCTATTAATTGAAATTGATTTAGTTAATAGACACTTCAATATTAATATTCCTTAAGAGATTGCTTTAATAAATTGATTATGATTTGTTAATCGTGCTACTGAGAGTTAGGGAATTGAATAATTATCATAGTTGATTAATTGTGAGTGTATTTGAGAGACATCAAAATTCTTAAGATGCTCTAGAAATGAAATAATATTCACAATAAATAAGAAGGGACAATATCTTTAGATAAATTGAGCCATGGGAATTAAACCTTAATGTTTTTAATTATATAGATTTCATGGCAAAATTCATATTGTTTTAGATTTAATTTACTCTGTTTTGCTCATTAAAATTTTCGTTAGTCTAGACAAACAAAATATTAAGAGTAGCTCAGTAGTTAAATTTATCGTCGTGGGAACCTAATCTTTTATTACTACTTGTACGATTCCGTGCACTTATAGATAACACACATCAATTTTTGGGTGCCGTTACTGGGGATAGGAAAGTTAATATTAAGATTAAATTAATATTGCTTGATTTAGACATTATATTTTATTTTGTTTAGAAAGTATTTTTTTGTTGTTCTATTTAATTATCTTTTCAGGTATTGATGCAAATAAGATGGCTTTGAATTTTTTGACGAATTTGATAGGAGAAAGTGCGCAATGTTGCTTCTACAGGCTCTAACTTTCAGCTTCCGATGAATCATGAAGTCCATAATATATCAAATCAAACTTAATTCACAGACCTATATTTTTCATTGTTAGTATAATAAGTTTTAGGCCCAAATTGATTGTTTAAGGCCTCAAAATTGGTTTTGAAGTTTTATGTTCATTTTAGTGTGTTTTTTGGTGTTTTTGCCTTTTCTTTTAAGGTGTCTTTCTTGAATAGTATTTATTTGTCTTATTTGATGTTTTGAGACAGTTTTGATGAATTTTAATAAAATTATCTATTTTTTCAAATTTTGGGTATTCTTTGAGAATCAACGAATTTTGATGCCTATTATTCTGGCATTCATTGAATCAATAGATTAGTAGAAGATTATTTTCTGGTTATTCATAAGTGAATCAATGGATTGCAATAGTTACCCTTTTAATTGCAGGTTTTTACTATGTCAGTTGCTTTTATGGGTGTATGCACTCATTGAGAAACATAAAAAGGAGAGGTGAAATTTTAACTTCCTTGGATTCATAAATTAAAAGAACCTGTCACAGGAGACTTAAAGGGAAAAGAGGCATAATGAATGGTGAAAATAATAGAGGAGAGAATGATGGGGTAGGAGCTTAAGATCCACTTGCTCCACGATAAGAAAATTAAGAAAGACCAAATATTTAGTGAACTATGAGAAACTTTGTTTGTCTGTATTTGAAAGGAGACTAAAATCCTATTATTAGACCTGCTGTTACTACTAATAATTTTGAAATCAAGATAACTATGATTTAAATGATTCAAAATTCTCAATTCAATGGATTATCACATAAAGATCCCATTGGACATATGACGAGATTCTTAGAGTATTGTTCTACATTTAAAATGAATGGGGTGTAGCTAGAAGCTATATGATTGATTCTTTTCCCCTTTAATTCATTGATAGGGCACATAAATGGTTCATGAGTTTGCTACCTAATTCCATCAATACTTAGTAAAAGCTCTATACTACATTTTTAACAAATACTTCCCACTTGCTAAAGTTTTGAAGATCAAAATTGAGATAAATTCTTTTTATCAAAGAGAAGATAAAAGCTTTTATGAATATTGGGATAAATTTAAAGATCTGCAAAGGCAATGCCCATCATATTTGATACTAGCCTAGGATTTTGCTTCATGTTTTTATAAGGGCATAAATCCTATAGTCAAATTCAATATAGATACAGTTGTTAGAGGTACAATCATGTTTTAGACACTTAAGGATGCTTTATAACTTTTCAAAGAAATAGCAAATACACAAAGTCTATGGGCTAATGAGAGAGCTATACCAAAAAGGGTGGAGAGATTGAGATAGATTAGTTAACTATGGTAAATGCAAAGTTAGATGCATTAACAAAGAGGATGGATAAGATAGGCCTTAATGCAATCTCTTTTTTAACTGCATCAACATGTGAGCTTTATCATGGATGACATCCCACTATTGAATGTTAGCTTATATGGAACTTATTAATGGAGAATGTGAACTATATGAATAACTTCAATAAGGGCCAAAAATAAAATTTCGTGCTTGGAAACAATTATAACCCGAGTTAGAGGAATCATCTAAAATTTTCATGGAATAACAACAATAATAATTAGTGGTGACCTTAAGCACTACCACAGTTTGAGGGAATAAATGTTCAACATCAATAAAATCAATCTCAATTTTAGCAAGGAAGAGGTTCATCTTCTATATCCTCTTTGGAGAGTAAAATGGAGTTGATGATGTAAAAATGAATTAGCATGATGAGGCTATAAAAAGAATAATTAATCAAGATTTGAATAAATGCATCAAAATACTTAACTCATGTTAAAAAATATTCATCATATATTCATAATCTAGAAGTTCAAGTGGGGTAACTAGAAAATTCTTTATCTGTAAGGAATCAAAGGACTCTTCCTAGCAATACAGAGAAGAATCCTAAGAAGCATGTTAAAGCTATCACCTTAAGGAGTGGAACAAAACTGTAGCCACTAAAAAAAAGGTGAACATATAGATTAAGGAAGTAAATGAAAAAGAAAAAGAAGTGGATGAAGCTGAAGTTGAAACAGGAAGGGAAGCAAAGGAGAAAAAAAAGGAATAGAAAGTTGAAGTCAAGTTTTATAAACCACATACTCCATTTCCTTAACAACTAGGAAAGCAGGAACATGATTAGTAATTTTCAAAATTCTTGGAGATGTTTAGGAAGCTACATATAAATATACCATTGGTGGAAGCAATCACACATATACCTAAATATGCTAAATTTTTGAAAGAGCTTATTTCCAGCAAGAATAAGTTATAAGAGTTTGAGACTATTACACATAGTAAGGAGTGTAGTGCTATAATCTTAAATAAACTTTCACTTAAGCATAAACATCCAATGAGTTTTATTATATTTTGTTCTATTGGTAATTTAAATTTTTAAAAAACTCTTTGTAATTCAGGTGTTTTTATTAATTTATTGCCTTTATATATTTATATGAAACTTGGATTAGAAGAAACAAAAGCCATAAATATTTTCTTATAACTTGTAGATAGAACAATAAAGAAACCTCAAGGAATAGTAGAGGATGTACTAGTTAAGGCGAGGAAATGTATCTTTACAGTAAACTTTATGGTACTTGATTTTGAGGAAGATGAGGACGTGCCTTTTATACTCGATATGTCTTTCATGTACACTACTAAAGCTATCATAAATGTTTATGAAGGAACACGTAACGTTAAGAGTTGGTAAAGATATATGTAAGTTCAATGCATACTAAGGTATGAAACACTCTTCTGATAAAAGTAATTGCATAAGAGTTGATGTTATAGATGATTGTGTTAATAAAGTTTAAAGCTGAAGGTTGGAAAAATCTTATGATTTGGAGGATATTGAGAAGTTTTTGTAGGTTCAACCTTTTGAAGGAAGGAAATATTTTAAACAAAAAGAATCATTCATTCATTCATTATGCATTACCAACAAACACTAAACCTATACTAGCTTCTATAGTAGAGCCTCCTAGGTTAGATTTGAAACCATTACCTTTGCACTTAAGATATAAATTCCTAGGAGAAAATGAGACATTACCAGTAATTATATCATCAAAACTTAATGAGGACCAAGAGAGATCACTAGTAGAATTATTAAAGAAGAAAATAAAAGCTTTAAGATGATAAATTTCAAACATTAAAGGAATTGGTCCTTCATATTGTATGCGTAAACTATTAATGGAAGATGATCAACTATAATAGAAAGACAAAGAAGATTAAATCCTAATATGAAAAGAGTTGTCCTATACAATACGTACCTAAAAAGTGTGGAGCCTCTTAGGTTAGATTTGAAACCATTACCTATACAATACAATATGTACACTAAACCTATACTAGCTTCTATAGTAGAGCCTCTTAGGTTAGATTTGAAACCATTTCCTTTACACTTAAGGTATACATTCCTAAGAGAAAATAAAACATTACCAGTAATTATATCATCAAAAGTTAATGAGGACCAAAAAAGATCACTAATAGAATTATTAAAGAAGAAAATGAAAGCTTTAAGGTGATAAATTTTAAACATTGAAGGAATTAGTCCTTCATATTGTATGCATAAACTATTAATGGAAGATGATCATAAAACTACAATAGAAAGACAAAGAAGATTAAATCCTAATATGTAAGGAGTTGTTAAGAAAGAATTTCTTAAATTATTAGATATAAGAATTATATATCATATTTAAAATAGTTCATGGATCAGTCCTATACAATACGTACCTAAAAAGGGTGGAATAACCATTATAGAAAATGATGAGGGAGAATTAATTCCTACTAGGGTAGTTAGTGGCTAGAGAATTTGCATCGATAATAAGAAACTTAACAAAGCCACTAGAAAAGATCATTTTCCATTTTCACTTATTGATTAAATGCTATAAAGGATATCAGGAAATGCATTTTACTATTTTCTAGATGGATATTCAGGATATAATCCAATAGCAATAGCTTTTAAAGATTAGGATAAAATAATGTTCACTTATCCTTATGGTACTTTTACATATAGACGAATGCCATTTGGGTTGTGTAATGAACTTACTACATTTCAAAAGTGCATGATGACTATTTTTGCTGATTTAGTTGAAGAAATAATGAAGGTATTTATGGATGATTTTTTTATTTATAGAAATTCTTTTAACCATTGTCTGTTGAATTTAGATAAAGATTTTAAAATGTGTGAAGACACCAACTTAGTTTTAAACTAGGAAAGTGTCACTTTATGGTATAAGAAGGTATTGTATTAGGAAAAAATATTTTGAAGGATGGCATAAAGATTGATAAAGCAAAGATTGACATTATAAAGAAGCTATAGTATCCGACAAATGTCAAAGGTATGAGAAGCCTCTTGGGCCTTGTAGGCTTTTACAAATGATTCACCAAGGACTTCTCTAAAATTTCAAAACCTCTATATAAGTTTCTTGAAAAAGATTCACCTTTCATATTTACTAGTGAATGCAAAATTACTTTTGACATGTTGAAAAGAGCATTAGTGTCAACACTAATAGTGGTGGCCTTGGACTATAGCCTACCTTTTAAATTAATGTATGATGTCAATGATTATGCTATAGCAACAATTTTTAGATAGAGGAAGGATAAAAAACTACATGTTATTTAATATACAAGCAGAACATTAAAAGATTCTCAATTGAATTATGTTACCATAAAAAAGGAGATGTTAGTAGTAGTGTTTACATTTGACAAATTTTGATAATATATTATTAGATCAAAAGTAGTAGTGTATATAGATCAATCAACATTAAAGTATTTATTAGCAAAGAAGGATGCTAAACCTAGAATTATTAGATGGGTGCTATTATTACAAGAGTTTGACATAGAGATGAGAGATAAAAAGGTGTTAGAAAATATGGTAGCATATCACTTTTCAAGATTAGAGTCAGATGAGACAATAGAATAAAGCATTGAGCTAATAAGAGATTCATTTTTAGATGAAATGCTCTTAACTATAGGAGCTATAAACATTTGTTGTTAGTTGATATTGCTAATTTCCTTGTTATGAGCAAACTACTATAAAATATGACTTATCATAAAAAAAAAAAAGCTTATACATGATCCAAAAACATATATATGGGAAGAACCAGTCCTTTGGAAGCTATGTAATAATGGTATGATCAGATGATGTATACTTAATGAGGAAATATAATCTATTTTTTATCACTGTTATGGGTTGAATTATAAAGGACACTTTAGGTGTCAATGACTAACTTCCAAAGTTTTGAGGAGTGGTTTTTATTAGCCAACAAGTTTTCAAGATGTAAGAAATTTTGTGCAAGTGTGTGATGCATGTTAAAGGAGTGGGAATATAACTAAGAAGGATAAAATGCTTAAATCAAGTATCTTAGAAGTTGAAATTTTTGATGTTTTGGGGTATTGACTTCATTGGACCCTTCCTATCTTTTAAAGGTAATAAGTACATATTAGTATATGTCGACTATGTATCAAAATAGGTTGAAGCACAAGCTTGCGCTACTAATGATGCAAGAATAGTGTGCAAATTTCTCAATAAGCTATTTTCTAGGTTTGGTATGCCAAAAGTCATCATTAGTAATGGCGGTACTCATTCTTATAATAAAAATATAGAGATGTTGCTAGCTAGATATGAGGTGAGACATAAAGTAGCCACTCCTTATCATTCATAAACTAGTAGAAAAGTTGAAGTCAGTAATAAGGAATTAAAAAAAAAAAACACTAAAATGCACAGTAGGAAAATCGAGGAAGGATTGGTCAAGAAATCAAGATAATACTTTATGGGCATATAAGACAACATATAAGACACCAATTGGGATGTCTCCTTTGAGGTTGGTATATGGAAAAACTTGTCATCTTCCAATAGAGATCAAATATAAAGCTTACTGAAAAGTCAAAGCTCTAAACCATGACTTTAAGAAAGCATCAAAAAGAAGAATGTTGCAATTAAATGAACTTGATGAGATTAGGCAAGTCACATATGAAAGTTCAAGAATTTATAAAGAGAAAATTAAGAAGTGGCATGATGCAACCATAAATAAGAAGTACTTCTGTCACGACCCAAACTAGGAGTCATGACCGGTGCTAAGGAACGGGAATTCTTTCGAATTTGGAACCTATAGCAAGCCTTAGAAAAATAAAATCATGTAATAATTAAATAAAAGTACGATAGAATTAAAATTTTTTGAATCAATATATAACATAAATACTCCAAATCCTTTCATACATAAATACCTAATCGTACAGTGTTCAAATGCAAAGTTTCAGAGTATATAATATCAAACAATATAATACTCTTCCGATACAATAACACTACTACTGCAGTTTCTAGAATATAAATTAGAGTTCAAAATATACATTTGCATAAAATAGCCGGGACTGAAGAACATCGACGAGGAACTGTACAACTAAGGTCTGACGATATGGGATCTTCTGAAAAAAAATAATTGAGGGGGGTCAGACCTCACTGATTGAATTATTATACTATATATACATGCAATCTAAACCATAACAATCATGCATTATTATATATATATGTATATACACACAATTTACACGAATGCCAAACTTTGCTTTTATAAATGTACTAAATGTAGAAAACGTTTAATTGAATTCATAAAGGATCCATAGAACCCTAATAATAGTAACCTCAACAACCCCATCATCACTCTAGTCATACAGGCTCACTTGATTCTAAATAGAACACTTATTCCAATCTGGACAACAGACTGGCCCCGAGACACTAAGTCGATCGAGCTCTAGCAGTTTGGCTGTCAGTGTGATTGGCCCCAAGACACTTAGTCAACCGAGCTCCAGCAATCACACTATCTATCACCTCACATCTCAATTGACCCAATAGATCATTCATTCCATTATAGACAGTAGACTGGCCCCGAGACATTAAGTCAATCGAGCTCCAGCAGTCTGACTGTCAGTGTGATTGGCCCCGCAATCACACTATCTAACGTACCATTAATCTTAGTCAAATCAATCAAATCAATTATAATCACCAAAATTAATTCTCACTCAACCCTTATCTATCGCACCAGTACGTACACGGTCCTAGTGCTGCTCACTAGGAAGCACGTTCTATTGATATTCTTCACTTAAAATAAATCATTCATTTGGAAAATAATTAATATAGAATGATTTTTATAATAATAAAATCAACTATATATATATACAAAAAATATACCTAAAATATACCTAGTATATTTCGGGTATATATATATATATATATATAAGTCAAATAAAGTATGAAATATACTAAAGGTAAACCATTAATATGGTTAAAAACAATTAAGTGTGTACCAATAGTATAACATGCACTTACTTGAAAATATACTTAAATATACAACAGATATACCCTAATCACACAAATCATCTAATAAAACAATTATGCACAGATATTCATGTAAAACATATATATGTACTAAAACATGCATTTTAGGTTTACATATATTGACAAATAAACCCTAAGTATACCACTAATGTATTAAGTTTGAATTAAATGATGAAACATGCATTTATTTGGAAATATATCAAAATATACCAAAAATAAACTTAAAAAAACAATTTAAGTGTAGGTTTATAATATAGTATGCAATTATTTAAGAATAAACCTAAAATATACCAAAACTATACCTAAAGTATACTAATCATTTAATAAAATAATTGTGACTAAGTGTACATTTTAAAACATGTGTATATTACTCAAATGTATTAAACCTAAACCTAATTGTTTAATGTGCATATATCAAACTAACATGCATAATTATTTAATATGCATTTATATAAAAATACAACCCTAGATATACCAAAAATATTATCATTCAAATCACTTTAAAAACATATAATGAAAATGGAAAATCCTAAGTGATGCATCCTATATGCAATGCATATATATACAGTATAATAATTCACATGTTAGTGCTCTATGAGACAAACTCGGCAGGCCTGATCCATTAGGCATCGGTCTCGGCGCAACTAGAAAAATATAATAATAATTGCCATCAGAATAAACTTCTAACTTTATACTTCTAGGATTACTATAGATAGATTCAATCAAGAATTCAGAATTAGACTCAGACTTATTGTCACGTTTTACGAGAAATCTATCAAAATTTCGACAGAGTCTCCTCTGTAAAACGAACATCTTCCTACAAAAGTATGGTCAATCTTGCACAGAAAACACACTTCAAAAAATACACAATCACAACCCCTCGGTCGGACTCCCAAACTATAATTCTACCGACCGAGGTTCACAATTCATGAAATAAACACAGAATACATGAAAATTCCAAAAATACCAAAAATGCCCTTTAATACTCAAAATATAGAAATTCAAATATTTAAAACGCTGAAAATAATTATTTCACCGACAATTATATAAAAACCCTAATTTTAATAAAATAATATCAAAAATTGATAATTCTTTATAATTTATAAATATTGACCAAAATATATTTTAAAACTCCAAATTACACAGTTAACCCTAAAACATATTAAAAACCGATAAAAACTCATTTATTTAGAAAAATAGTATACTATATATAATTTGAAAATAATTTACGAAAAATAGTTTTAATTAGTTAAAAATACTAAATAATTTGTAGAAATCATTTTTATACCTCAAATAACTATTAAAACCAATTTAATTATATTTTTAGCCAATTTAGTGTCAAATTATCAAAATACCCCTAGTTATATAAATTCACTATAACTATTCAAAAATTCATTAAAAATAATATAATTACTCAAAAAATTAATTTCTCAACATATAATTTAATAATATCCATAAATATACTCAATTAACCAATTAATTTCAATAAAACACATAATTAACCTAATTTTCCAAAAATTACATAAACTAAATAAATTCAAAATAATTATAGAAAAAATCAAAAAAATTACAAATAAATTTCTAAAATTCATTTTAACACTTATAAACACCATAAATCACAATTTCATAATTTATTTAATTAAATTTCGAAAATTAGAAAATATTAATAAAATAATAAAAAATTCACAAAAATCAAAATAATTCCCAAAGATACTACAAAAATTCATAGAGCTAGATTAAGCTACAAGGATCAATGTTTGTGAAGGAATTTTTCATTAATCAACCATTAATAACTAAAAAAAAATTAAAAACCCTAATGACCCGAAATCTTAAACTTGAACAACACCTAACCAAATCGAATTTTTAAGCTAAAAAGAGCTTGGATTCACACTCACCGGTAAGAGAGGAAGAGAACAAGGCCGACGGTGAGGAAAACGGCGGCCGAAAATGTTAGGAATGAAGTTGAGCTCAAATTTCGATTTCTCCTAGTTGCCACCGATTTGCAGCCCGTCAGAGAAGAAGGAGGAGGCGGTGAAAATGACAGGAGGTGGCTGGACGGTGGTGAGGCACACCGACAGTGAAGGGACAGACGGTGGCTTGATGGAGGGGGTGGTGGTGATTCGGGCAAGGTAAGTATATATATATATATATTTGTGTTTTTGGTTTATGCATATATATAAATATATGTATATATATTATGGTTAATAAACATTATAATATAATATAATATTATAATATTATTTTAACTTTATACATAAAAACTCTCCACCACAAGTATATACATATATATGTATATATATACACACACACATAATAACACACACATAAAATAACCCTAATTATTATATTATATCACATAAAATAGTGTAATTCATAAAATAATCTATTAATAAAATAATTAGGGAAAATTATGAAGCAATAATATAATAAAAATACTAAAATAATTATGTAAGTCAAACAACCAAAAATACTATTTTTATGTAGAAATTTTATTTAAACATAGAATAATATTAATTAATCATAAAATAGTAAGATAAAATAAAATAATCAAATTTAACTTTAAAATTTATTAACACTGTATATTTCATTTTAAAAGAAAATATAATTTGAAAATATAGGTCATTACAACTTCAAAGTAGGAAAATAAGTTTTGCTCTACAAATTCAGATTAAGATGTTTCTAGGAAAATTGAAGACTAGATGGTCAAGACCCTTCACCATGTCCCAAACATTTCAATAAAGTACAGTCAAGCTAGTGAATGCTTTAGGAGACATGTTTAAATAGAATGGTCAAAGATTGAAAAAGTACCATGAAGGCAAGGTTGATGGAATCCACTATGTTGCCTATTTAAAGGACATTGATAAATAGTCCATGCCATGGTCAAGCTAATGACCTTTATAAACCAATGCTTCTTGGGGGCTTAACCAAGCTCTTTAACCTTAGTTTATTATTTTTATTTTTACTTCAATTTTTAAGCTGCATTTAATTTTATTCATATTTGCATTTGTGCAATATATCACAGGAAAGCATGAAGATTCAGTGGTAATAAAGCAAAAAGAAGAAGAAAGACTCAATTAGAAGCCAAACGAAAAATAGATGTAAGTTTTAAAATTTTTCTACCCTGACACATAACCTTGTGACCTTAAGCACACAGTCATGTGCCTTTGCTATGCTTTTAAAAAATGATTTCCAAACTAAGTCTTTTTAATTTCTTTAATTAATTAGGGTTAACCGACATTGATAACATGCTATAAATTCATCCTAAACACAATCTAATTCTTAAACATAACTAATTTTTCTTTCTCTTCTTAAAAACCTAAAATCAAAAGCTTTTGCAACCGTTCTCTTAAATAAACAAAAATGGTGAGAATAAATAGCATGGCAGGAAAGAGAGTTGGTTTACGTCCAAAAAGATCAAGACTTGAAGGGAGTTCCTTAAATCCATAATTGAAAGAGTAAGAGAATAGGGAATTAATACCTTACCCGTGCATGATCAAATTCCTCAATGAAACACAAAGGAAGAGATGAAGATATGAGGCATAGGAAGATTCAACCAAATAGGTATTTATGCAAACCCACTTTAGAGAGTGTAGGTTTATTTAAAGAAGTTTGCATGTATTTAAGGAGAATTGGTTAGAAGAATTTATGTTGAAAATATACCCCACTTATGCTAGAGTAATATGCGAATTTTTTAGCTATTTTAAGTTTGATAAAAAAACCTAATACTTTAATTTTTAGAATAGGAAATGACACCTTTAGATTAACTTTGTTTGAATTGAACAAAGTATTTGAATTCCTTAGAAATCTATTGGCTATAGTTGATTTTGATAGAAATCAATTTTGAAGGGAATCAATGACAGGAAAGGAAGTGTTTTATAAGGCTAAATTAGCCAAAGAGTCGAGATTTCATTCTCATACTCTTCGTTATATGCATCACTTGATGGCATATACAATTTTGGTAGAAGAGAAGGTGATTCGGTTGTCACAACCACAGAATTAATGATTTTGTATTGTATGGTGCATAATAAGCAATTAGACATTTTTCATGCCATAGCCCTCAAATTCAAAGATGTTGCTACCAAATTTTTTGCCACAATTAAGATTGGAGGTTTAATGATTACTATTATTAAGTATTATGGGTTTAATACATCCAAGATGGATTTTAATAAGGCAAAAGGGGTTAACATGATTGGCATCTCAATGATGCAATCAATGAGACTAATTGAGCATGTAAATGGGAACTATAGGCTAATGCATAAAGTTCAAGGGAAAGCTCAAGAGGAGGGGGAATTGGAAGAAATAATTGAAGAGGTTGATTTAGAGCATGTAGTTACAAGCATATATAATTTGGAGATATAAGTCAATGCTCTTGATGTGAATGTCAAAAGCTTAAGCAATGAAGTCAAGGTTCTTATTCACAACCTCATGGCATACTTCCAAAGTCAAGGATTCATGCCCTTGTCCGATCCCTCTACACTAACCAAACCTCAAAACCTAAGGATAATAATGAGTGATTGAAGACATTGATGTTTTCTTATGATTTCATGAAATTTATTTTAATTTTAAGTTGCAAGGATTTTAATATTTTAGTTTGTTAATTTGGTTTTATTTTAATATTTGAATGTTTATGTTTTTAGTTTAAATTTGGTTTGTATAAATATTTAATAATTATGCTATGTTAGTTGTTTAAATTCAATTGTGTTTGTTATTCACATAGTGTTTTAAGCAATGTTTAAAAGTAATACTTTATGCAAATTGGGACTAAATTTGTTAAAAATCAAGGTGAATGGTACATATTTAGGTTTGGCAAGCTTAAACAAGCAAAAAGTAATGTATTAGAATTGTTTTTGGTAATTTTTTTTAAAGAATTGGAGAAAGGACCATCAAGCAATACACCAAGACATCCTAACTAGGCTATCACCTCTATAGCACCAACATTATGTGATTCCTTCAACCTTATTATTAATAAGAATAAAAATAAATACAGAGTTTAATATAACCAATAAAGGCAAAAAGAAAAAATTGAAGAGAACCATTAACAAAAACAAAAATTCTCTCTTTCCATGACATCATGAAACATAGCTTCATGTGCCTCTTTCGGATACAAACTCCACCCTTTGATTAATTGGAAACCAAGCCGATAATAGAAAGACGATCAGTAACATAATTGCCCTTTCTGAATATATGACTAATATAAATATGAAGTCTTACCAATCCTTACGCAGACTCTAAGGGACAATGGCACTTATTTAATAAATAAAATGAACTACCATAATCGAATCACATTCTAACCAAAAACAAGAATAAGGCATTGTAGTGGCCTTCTTCATAGATATAATGATAGCATGAATCGTAGCCTCAAAGGCATAACAAATTCCTAAATGGATCAACGAAGAAGGCAATAACATTTTCATAATGATCTCGGAAAACACCGTTAGCACTAGACTTGCTTGGAGCACCATGAGCAGCACTGTCAGTGTTGATTTTAATCTAACCTATGGGAGGTTTTAGCCAAGTCACTGAAAGCATCATAGCAAGTTTTTGCATTAGACCTCGAATATATAATCTACGAAGAATAACCAACTCTTTAATAGAATTTTTCATATGCCCAATTTTGAAGGTTTCCATCTCCTCTATATCTTTATAGACTGTTAAAAAAATAGTGGAAATAGAAATAAAATTCTTATGAAATAAACACTAGTTCCTATCATACCAAATGTTAAGAATGACAAACATAATACCAACTCTCCATAAAACACCCAACTGAGAAGAAAATTTATAGAACCAAATGGATTTTAACAAATTAATGACACCATCTATTGTAGTTATTATGATGCCAAAAATGGAACTTAAAGCATGCCATATTGAAAGAGCAAAGGGGCATTGAGAAAACACATGATCAATAGATTTTGCTGCTGAAGCGTAAAGGGTGCAACGAGAAGCCAATATAAAACCACTTTCACATAATATATCCTCAATCAGGAGATAGACATGAAGAGCTCACCAAGTCAAAAGAGCTCTAGATAAGGGCAAATAATGGCACAAAATGTCTTTTTGCCAAGTAACTTTAGGTTGAGTTGGATAAAGAAAATGATAAAAATCTTTGTAAGACAAGACATAAAGCCCGTTTAGGAAGGATGAAAGATATAGATGTCTTTACTAGAATTCGAGAAAACAATATTATCAATATTAACAAAAATATTCAGATAGGCCATGCAAAATTCCTAAGATAAATGCCAACTATCTTGGAAATAATTATAAGAGATTTTCATTTTCAAGTGCTTCCTAAAGGAAATTGGAATGCCAATTTGCTTCGAGATAGAATAGCCTAACCAATTTTCATTCTAAAAATTCAAGTTTGAACACTTACCAATCAACCATTAAAAGTTTGCCTGAATAACATTAAAGCATGATTTTATCGAACTCCATATTGAAGAAAATATATGAGAAGAGTAAGGCATGCTAGCAACATTAAGAAATCTTAATCTTAAAAAACAAAAAATAAAGGCAGTGCCACATCGAACCTTCCATGCTAGCTTGCAAAGCATAACATTGTTAATATGGTAAAGACACTTCAAACCTAGACCACCCTCATTTTATGAGCATAGCAAACATCCCATTTAGGAGTGAAAAACTTTTTAGAATTAATTGAGCCAGTCCAAATGAAATTTTGAATGGATTTTTTCATTCTTTTAAGCAACATTACCGACCATTTGTAAACCATGAAGGAATATAAAAAAGAACCATAAATAACTGAATTAACTAAAGTCAATTTATTAGCCATAGAGAAAAGCTTACCTGTCTAATTATCAAATCTAAAAAGCACTTTATTTGCCAATTGCTAAAGCCAGGATGTCTTTGGAGCTTCTTAGAAAAGAGGGTCGCCCAAATAATGAAAAGAAAAAGATCCTTGTTTCATTCTTGACATAGTACTAAGAATATAAGCTCTGCGAGGAGTGACATGTCGACAAAAAAAATATAGGATTTGCTCTAGTTAACATATTTCCTAAAAATAGCATTATAAGATTCCAACACACTGGTCAACTTAGAAATATTAGACTGAGTTACCCAATAAAAAATTAAAATATCATCAACAAAAAAAATGAGAAGGGTAATTAAATTTAGCATTGGCATACATTGGAACCAAAGTAGAATCTCTAAAAATTTAGAGAAGATGCCTGTTCAGATAATCTTTAAGTAAACAAAAGATAAGGGGGGGATAGAGGATCACCTTAGCGGACTCCTCGTGAGCAAGCAAAATAGCCCTTAGGAGCACTATTAATCATAATAGAAATTTAGGCAGATTGAAAAATAGCAAAAACCTAATTACAAAATTGATCAGAGAACCCAAAGCTATGAAGTATAGAAAGAATGAAGCCTCAGTCCATGGAATTAAAATCCTTACGGATGTCAACTTTCATGGCTAAATTACCACCCATACAGCGCATATTAAGTAAATTAACATTCTCAGAACAACAACTATACAATCCTTAGTATGGCAACCTTTAAGAAAGCCAAATTGGAGGAGCAACAATATCACCAATAAAAGAAGCAACCCTATTTGCCAAATCTTAATGATAATTTTATACATAAAATTACTAAAAGTTATGGGCCTAAAGTTATCCATAGTATTAGCACCTTGCACTTTTGGAATTAAAATCATAAAGCTAGAATTCATACCTCCCATAAAAGTACCAGAGAAGAAGAAACTCCTAATAACCTGACAAATATTATTTCCAATAATGTCTGAAAAATAAGCCAATGAATCCATCAGGCCCAAGAGCAATGTGAAGATCCAAATAAAAAACAACATCCTTAATCTCTTCAAAACTTGGCACCTTATATAGAGCCATGTTATGATCATCAGAAACCAAATGAGGAATGATAGAAGGAACAGAAGAAAAATCTTTTATTGAATTATCAGCTAAAAATAACTTAGAGAAGTACTTAATAATGTGGGTTTCAATTAAACTAGCATCTGAAACCAAGGTACCATCAATATTAAGACTGTGAATGCATGACTGAGGCCTCCTCCTAACCAAAAGCCCATTATAAAATTTAGAATTTCAATCACCTTTATATAACCATTTGGTCCAAACTAATCCTTGAGCAAAATTTCCTTTTTCTTTAAATGGACAGAAAGCTGTTGATTAGCCATTAACTCTCTAGCATATAAGTCATTTGAGAAACCTGAAACCTTTATGCTTGATTGAATTTGAAGTAAATATTGCTTTATAGTTACAATAGAATGATCTAAGTGACTGAATACTTCTTTAATCCAAGATCATAAGAAAACTTTGAGAAGCTTGAGTTTTTGTATAACATAAACATAGAATGTCCCTCAATAGATTGTGAGCTCTTAAAAAAGAGATTGTTATTAAGAAATTGCCATGAGTTGTCCATATAGAAAAAAATTTAAATGGCCGCTTAATCAAAGAATTAGATTGAATGCAACTCAAAAGAATGGGATTATGGAAAAAATTATGGCGTACCAGAGCTAAACACTCAACAATATTCCAAGTTTGGAAAGAAAAAGAGTTACATAAAACTCTATCCAAATGAATATCCACTCTATCTCTACAACAATGGTTGTTAGTCCATGAATAAAAAGGACCTTTAGTCAAGGTAAGTTAAATGACAACTTTCTACAGCATGAATAAATTCCAAACAAGAACGTCTAATAAAAGGAGATCCTATTTTTTCATGAGCTCCAAAACACACATTGAAATCACCAAGAACAAACCAATTATTATCAACAAAAGTAGAAATATGAGAGAGCTGATGCTATAAATTCCTTCGATTGGAAGACAAAATATTAGCATACATATAAGTAATAGTGTTAATCAAATTATCCATGGAAAACTGCAAAGTAAGTTGCTGATCCGAGCTGGTTAAAAGTGTAACATTACTAGCTCCTAATCTGTCTAAAACTAAAATCCAAATAGAAGGCAGATGAAGAGAATTATGCGTAAAAAAGGAAATATTAATGCTGCACCAAAAACCATAAGAAATAGAATTAAAAAGCACCTTTGGTTCAGCGGTTCAGCAAGACATAGGACATCAGGAGAATGAAGCTTGAAAAAATTATGAAGGGACTAGCGAGTAGAATCATTACCAATCCCTTTATAATTTCAGTATAATACTATCATTGAGATGTTTGTCTAAAAGACCTGGTTATAGATCTTTTACTAGTTGGAACTATCGAATCCGAAGGTTTTTGTTTCTTTTTTCTATTAAAAACTGGAATCCATGGTTGCTCCTGATCCACTTGGTCTGCCCATGATTGTTTACTAATCGAATGCAATTCCGCAACAATATTCTGGTTCATTTGAGAATTCAATGGAGAGGTTATTGATACATTATCTAAATTATCATACACAGCCTTAGCAAAATGCCGAGATATTTGATCATTAGAATGATGTCTATGATCATCAATAATTGGCAATTTATCCTGATGTGTTGGATCGTCAATTAAGTTTTGATTGATTGTATCATCAACATTATGCAACTTGTCAAAAGCATTAACAACTGGAATAATATCAAGATCAGTGTTACGTTTCTGGATAGCTTGGTCCTTGTGGTTGTCTGATTTATGTTTCGGAACAGCATGGGCATCAAGATTGCTTGATTTGGCTCTCCAAATCTGTTGAACCCGTGAGCGACCCCGCTTAGAAACCGTATCATCTTTGAGGTTAGAAGCTTTGGTCTTATTCAATCAATAGGAAACAACAACATGCCCTATCGAATTATAAGTGGTACAATACTGTGGAAGATTTTTAAAGCTAATATCCACGTCAAAAAACGAACCTTCACATTCAATAATAACCTGATCTTGCAAGGGATGAGAGAGATCAATATCAATTAACACTCTGGCATTGTGTCCATAATATCCTTCCAAAGTGGCTTTATCAATACATAATGGAATCCTAATAGTACATGTAATATCAGAGATGATCTATGGATCCCATAATTGCTAAGGTAGCCTGTATAAACAGGTCCAAACCTGAGTTGTTAATTTTTTTCCTTGTATGGATCAAAGCCAGGACTTCATCATTGCAATCACAAAATACCAAGCTTTAAATTCAAAGATCCATGACCCCATACCAGTTCCTTATCAGCAACAAACATAAGCAAAACATGATAAAACCCACAACCTCAAGATATTAATCTCCAATTTTTTAGGCCCTACTGTGAACTAAGTTTTTCCTTTAATTTTGGCAACATCCATGGCGAGTCTCCCTTGTTGAGAAACACCTTGTAATAAAGGGAGTGTTGACATAAAGCCAACCTCTTTCGATAGACATCAAAATTAATATTCATTGATTGATAGGTCCCTGTCTTTAAAAGAGATAGCAAAATAATATCCTTTGGAGGAACGATGACTGTTGTAGACGGTGAGTTCGCTACAACCGTTGCAAAGGATTTTGGGCGTTGTTCTTCTGATGAAAACCATGAAACGAAGAAAGAGCAGCATGACTGATATATTCATTAGCTGGAGGATCAAAATTATTTGCTGGCATTATAATGGTGGCTTTTGAAAAAACGGTTAGGTTGCAAAATAGAGCATTCTAACTAACTAAACTATCATATTCTTTTCCGTTAATTTAAATTAAACATCGTTTTTGGTCACTTGTAATATATATAGATCATCGTTTTAGGTTTATTGTTTTTGGCGTGCAAAATAGATAAAATGGTGAAATGAATTTTAGTATATTCTTTTAAAATTTATCAACAAAAAAAAATCTATTTTAATATTAAAATATATTTGTTAATCAATATTTTAGTATCTGATAAAATTTTATGTTGATATTGCACCAAACATCTTTTAATTTAGAATTTAAAAAGTTAGAAAATGTTTTCTCCTTAAAATATACCAATTTAAAATAAAAAATATAATATTTTAATTTGTTATAAGTTTACAATTGTCTATATGATATTGAAATATATATTTCACTTTAAAGCTGTAAACTTTACATCTTTTAATAATTTTAACATGTTTTTAATTAAAAATTTATTTCAGTGTCATCAAGTAATTATGAATTTATAACAAACTAACATACTATTTTTATTTTAACATAGTCAATTCTAAGAAGAAATGTTTTACAACTTATTAAATTCTCTTTGTTAATTAAAACAATTTGGTGCCATATCAACATTACATACTATAACATTTTATAAGATGTTGAAAAATTGATTGAACAAATATAATTTAATATTAATCTAATTATTTAAAAAATCCTAAAATAAAATTTTAACCATTTTTTCATAAAATTTATAAAATCATATGTTAAAATTGTAAAGTTTATGATTTTTTTTATATAAATGTTAAAAGAACGTATTAAAATCATTAAAAGATTTAAAGTTCAAAACTTTTTTAGTAAAAGTTGAAAGAATATGCAAAAATTGTTAAAACTTTTAAAATTCATAATTTATCAACAAAAAAAATCTATTTTAATATTAAAATATATTTGTTAATCAATATTTTAGTATCTGATAAAATTTTATGTTGATATTGTACCAAACATCTTTTAATTTAGAATTTAAAAAGTTAGAAAATGTTTTCTCCTTAAAATATACCAATTTAAAATAAAAAATATAATATTTTAATTTGTTATAAGTTTACAATTGTCTATATGATATTGAAATATATATTTCACTTTAAAGCTGTAAACTTTACATCTTTTAATAATTTTAACATGTTTTTAATTAAAAATTTATTTCAGTGTCATCAAGTAATTATGAATTTATAACAAACTAACATACTATTTTTATTTTAACATAGTCAATTCTAAGAAGAAATGTTTTACAACTTATTAAATTCTCTTTGTTAATTAAAACAATTTGGTGCCATATCAACATTACATACTATAACATTTTATAAGATGTTGAAAAATTGATTGAACAAATATAATTTAATATTAATCTAATTATTTAAAAAATCCTAAAATAAAATTTTAACCATTTTTTCATAAAATTTATAAAATCATATGTTAAAATTGTAAAGTTTATGATTTTTTTTATATAAATGTTAAAAGAACGTATTAAAATCATTAAAAGATTTAAAGTTCAAAACTTTTTTAGTAAAAGTTGAAAGAATATGCAAAAATTGTTAAAACTTTTAAAATTCATAATTTTTTTAAAAATAATTATACCATAAAAGTTTATATTGGCATAACACGAAACACCTTTGATTTAAAAATAAAGAGAATTTAATGATTTTAGCAAATATTTTATCCTTAAAATATACTATTTTAAAATAAAAAATATGATATTGTAATTTGTGCAATTTTTATATAACATTGAAATATCTTTTTCACATTAAAATTGTAAACTTTACATGTTTTAATAATTTTAACATATTTTAATTAAAAAAATTATTCCTATGTCATATAAGTAATTTCAAATTTATAAAAAATTGAATTACTATTTTTTTTAAATGGTATATTTTAAGAAGCAAAATTTTTGCTAACTCATTAAATTGATCTTTTTTTTAATTAAAAGAAATTTGGTGTCATATCAACAATAAATACTATAATATTTTATAAGATGTTAAACAATTGAATGAAAAAATATAATTTATTATTGACCTAATTATCTAAAAAAAATTTGAACTTTATGAATTTTAACAATTTTTGACAAAATTTTTAGAAGGATATGTTAAAATTGTTAAAAATTGTAAACATTTACGATTTTTTTAATAAATGTTAAATGAACATATTAAAATTGTTAAAAATGTAAAAGTTCAAGATTTTTTGAAGTAAAGTTTATGAAAGGGGTGATGATGATGATGGTGCTCTTAGTGATGATAGGAGGAAGATGATAGTGTTGGAGATGAGGAGGAAGTTAGCATTCTAGGTCAAAATCAATAAGAGTTGGACATTGATGATCCTATTGTTGTTGGTTCACGTTAGAATACTCCATATATTCTTGTATATTTTGAATATGAGGCGCATTTTTTTTGGGTTTAATTAACAACTCTATAGTTTTTTATTTTGAAAAACTGAGAAGAATGGTGAAAGACCTAAAAAGATGTGATTGCCCACCGCGAAAAAATTATAAAGTCACCTATAAAGACTAAGACTATAATGATGTAATTGATGTAGGTTCTTAAGAGTATTTTGATATTCATATCTCTTGTAGTGGCTGTCAAAATATATGAAGATTGAGATTAGGATTAATGCGACTAAAATAATTTATTAAAAAAATGATTGAATAATTATAATTTAATATTGGCATAATTATCTAAAAAATCTTGAACTTTATGAGTTTTAACAATTTTTTGACAAAACTTTTAAAAGGATATCTTAATATTATTAAAAATTATAAAGTTTATGATTTTTTATAAATGTTTAAAGAACATATTAAAAATGTTAAAGGATGTAACGTTTAGGATTTTTTAAGTAAAGTTTATGAAAGGGTGATGATGATGGTGTTGTAGGTGATGATAGGGGGGAAGATAGTGGTGTTGGAGATGAGGAGCAAGTTAACATTGAATATCAGAATCAAGAAGAGTTGGACATTGATGATCTTATTATTTTTGGTTCACTTTAAAATACTCCATATATTCTTTTGTATTTTGAATATATGGAGCATCCTTTGGGTTTAATTGACAAGTCTGAAGTTTCTGATTTTGAAAAACTGAGTTATGAATGACCTCAAAAGATGTGATTGTCTACCATGAAAAAATTATAAAGTCACCTATGAAGATCAGAACCATGATGATGTAACGGATATAGGTTATTATAAAATTTTCAATATTTATATCTCTCATAATGGTTGCCAGAATATATAAAGATCAAGATTAGGATTAATGCATCTAAAATAAGATGTTAAAAAATTGATATAGTAATTATAATTTAATATTGACCTAATTATCTAAAAAAATTATGATCTTTATGAGTTTTAACAATTTTTTGACAAAATTTTTAAAAAGATATGTTAAAATTGTTAAAAAAAATGTAAAGTTTATGATTTTTTAAGTAAAGTTTATGATGGGGTGATCATGATGGTACTATTGGTAATGATAGGGAGGGAGATGGTGCTGTTGGAGATATGGAGCAAGTTAACATTCAAAGTCAGAATGAAGAAGAGTTTAACATTGATGATCATATTGTTGTTGGTCCACTTTTTAATACTCGATATATTCTTGTGTATTTTGAATATAAGATGCATCGTTTGGGTCTAATTGACAAGTTTGAAGTCTCTGATTTTGAGAACTTAAGAGTAATGGTGATTGACCTAGAAAGATGTGATCATCCACCATGGTGAAAATATAAAGTCACCTATGAAGATTGAGACCATGATGATGTAACTGATCTAGGTTCTTATGAATTTTTTGATATTCGTATCTCTCATAATGGTTGCTAGAATATATAAAGATCAAGATTAAGGTTAATACATCTAAAATAAGATGTTAAAAAATTGATTGAATAATTATAATTTAATATTTATCTAAAAAAATTCTAAACTTTACGAGTTTTAACAATTTTTTGATAAAACTTTTAAAAGGATATGTTAAAATTGTTAAAAGATGAAAAGTTTAGGATTTTTTAAGTAAAGTTTATGATGGGGTGATGATGATGGTGCTATTGGTGATGATATGGAGGAAGATGGTCATGTTACAAATGTTGAGCAAGTTAACATTTATGGTCAGAATTAATAAGAGTTTAACATTGATAGCTCTTTGTTGTTGATTCACTTTAGAGTACTCCATATAGTCTTGTGTATTTGGAATATAAGATGCATCTTTGGATCTAATTAACAATTCTGAAGCCTCTGATTTTGAAAAATTAAGAATAATGGTGATTGACCTAGAAAGACATGATTGTCCACCATGGAGAAAATATAAAGTCACAAAACTGAGACCATGATGATGTAACAGATGTAGGTTCTTATGAATTTTTGATATTCATATCTCTTATAGTGATTACTTGAATATATAAAGATCAAGATTATGATTAATGCATCTAAAATAAGATATTAAAAAGTTGATTGAATAATTATAATTTAATATTGACCTAACTATATACAAACAAAATTATGAACTTTATAAGTTTTAATAAATTTTTTTACAAAACTTTTAAAAGGATATGTTAAATTTGTTACAAGATGTAAAGTTTAGGATTTTTTAAATAAATTTTATGATTGGGTAATGATGATGGTGTTGGAGATGTGGAGCAAGTTAAAATTCAATGTCAGAATCAATAAGAGTTTAACATTGATGATCCTGTTGTTATTGATTCACTTCAGAATACTCTATATAGTTTTGTGTATTTTGAATAAGATGCATCATTTGGGTCTAATTGACAAGTCTAAAGTCTCTAATTTTGAAAAATTGAGAGTAATGGTGATTGACCTAAAAAGATATGATTGTCAACCATGTAGAAAATAAAAAGTCGCCTATGAAGACCGAGACCATAATGATGTAACAAATGTAGGTTCTTAGGAATTTTTTGATATTCATATCTGTCATAGTGGTTGCCAAAATATATGAAGATCAAGATTAGGATTAATGCATCTAAAATAAGATGTTAAAAAATTAATTGAATAATTATAATTTAATATTGACCTAATTGTCTAAAAAAATTATGAACTTTATGAGTTTTAACAAATTTTTTTACAACACTTTTAAAAGTATATGTTAAAATTGTTAAAAGATATAAAGTTCAAGATTTTTTTAAGTAAATTTTATGAGAGGGTGATGATGATGGTGCTGTTGGTGATGATAGAGAGGAAGATCAGAATCAAGAAGAGTTTAACATTGATGATCCTATTGTTGTTGGTTCACTTTATAATATATCGAGTTGGAGTAGATTAAAAACAAAAAAAAAATTAACAAAAAAAAAATATTAGCATGTGAGAATTTTAGCGAGTTTCTAAACTCACTTTTTAAGTGTAAAAGAGAAAAATATTTTACAGCCCAAACATATGAAAATAGGAAGAATGACACTTTCTTCTTTACCTATCAAAATTTTTTATTCTCTTTTCTATATGTTTTACAAACAATGAATACAATATTTATAGTGTTCCTTTTACAAAAAGATTCAATGGTTATAATTCATTATAAATATAAAACATCGATTTATATAGTAAATGAAATTTAAAGAAAAACTAAAAATAATATTTCAAATTTTGTTTTTCATTATTAGTAATGATTTCAACACTTCCCTTCATTACTAATATCCTTAATCCCTTTTGTTGGAGTCATGTTGAGTTCTTTATGAAAACTTTCTAATTTTTTACTTTGAGTCATTTAGTGAAAATATCTGTTAGTTGTTCTTCTGTCTTCACCTGAATTATATTGATCTCCCGTGTTAAGACTTTTTCATGAATAAAATGATATTGCACCTCCACATGCTTTGTTCTGGCATGAAACACTGAGTTCTCCACTAAACAAATAGCTAATTGATTATCGCAGTATATTGGTACCAGATAATCAACTGGCTGATGTAAATTCTCCAAAAATTGTACTAACCACTTGCTTTCTTGAGCTGTTATCATTACTGCATGATATTGTAATAACCACTTACTTTCTTGAGCTGTCATCATTACTGCATGATATTTAGCCTCTATTGTTGAAATTTTATATGTTGTTTATCTTTTGTTGCACCAAATAACAACTCCAGAACCCAAACTAAACACATAATTAGTGGTCAATCTTCATGTATTATAATCATCGGCATAATCAGCATTGCAATATCCTTTCAATTTACAAGTTATTTTACTTTTATAAAATAATCCAAGATCAAATATTCCTTTGATGTACCTTAAGATTCTCTGAACTGCTTCCAAGTGAGGCTTTTTTGGAGTTTGCATAAATCGGCTGACTATTCTAACTGTAAAGGCAATATCTGACCTTGTCAATGTTAGATAGATCAAACTGCTAATAATCTATTGATACATCATTGAATCCTTTAAATGTTTGCCTTCTGTAATGCTCAATTTAAAGTTTATTTCTATTGGAAGAGAAAGAGGTTTGGAGTCAAGCATTATATACTTTTGGAGAAGATTTCTTATGTATTTCTCTTGACATAAGAATAATGCTTCCTTTGTCTACTCCACATCCAATCCAAGAAAGTGATTCAGCTCCCCAAATTCTTTCATATAAAATTGGACTAATAAATTTTTCTTGGTCTGGTAGATCTCATTAACATCATCTCTAGTAACAATAAAATTATTAACATAAATAAGAATTACTGCTAGCTTCCCTTCTCGAGCTTTGACAAATAAATTTGAATCAGTTGGAGTAACTTTATAACTACCATGAATGAGAAACTCAGTAATCTTGTCATACTAAGCTGTAGGGGCTTACTTCAACCTGTATAGCACCTTTTTCAATTTACAAACATACTCAAGATTAATCTTGTTTTCAAATCCTTCGGGTTGCTCCATGTATACTTCTTGATCTAACTCTCCATTTAAAAAGGAATTTTTAACATCCATCTACCATAAGTTTGAAGATTTACTTACAGCGAGTGCTAATAAAACACAAACTGTTGCAATTTTGGCCACTGGACTAAACATTTCATCATAGTCTAATCCATACTGCTATGAGAATCCTTATGCTACCAAACGTGCCTTATATGTCTCAATTGAACCATCTGGAAGAGTCTTGATCTTGTACACCCATTTGCAAGAAATAGGTTTCACATCTCTGGGTTTTAGCACAAAGTCCCAAGTTTGGTTTTCAATAAGGGCTTTGATCTCTTCTTCTATGGCTTTTATCCATTCATTTTTCTGTGATGCCTCCTCAATAGATGTTGGTTCTTTTTCTTCTTCCACCACTGCAACTTTGGCATATTTGGGATTTTTCTTTTTCACCCTAGTTGATCTTCTCAATTGTATTAGTAATGTTGCCTGTTCTATAAGATGTTCCTCTGGCAACTCCACTGCTGGTTGATTTTCATCATTTATTTTTTGATTTACACTAGTCTACCATGGCTTCTCTTAAAGTTGAGACTGCATGATAGGCTCTAAATTTTATTGAAATTTTATTAACTGTCCCTCACTCTTTTCATGCAATTGTTCTACTTCATTAGAGTGAGGAAGTGTAACATATTCTAGTGTCCACCATGATGATGTCTCATCAAATACAACATTTTGTGAGACACAACATTTCGTGAGACATAACATGTGCCAGTTGTAGGATCACATCATCTCTATCCTTTTTTGTGCTCATCATAGCCCACAAAGATACATTTGATTGTCTTCTTATCAAACTTGCTACGTAGATGATTAGGTAAAAATATATAGCACACACAACTAAATATTTTAAAGTGACTCACCATAGGTTTCATATTCCGTAACTTCTCAAATAGAGACATAAATTCCATTTTCGGCTGAGGGAGTCTATTGATTATATGAGCTGCTGTTCTCATACATTCAACCCAAAATCTTCCAGGGACATTCTTGGCATGCAATATACTCCTACATGTTTCTGCTAAATGATTATTCTTTCTCTCCGCAACACCATTTTATTGTGGTTTGTTTGGACAAGTCAGTTGTTGCCTAATCTTGCAATAGACAAGATAACTTGAGAATTCATCATAAATGTATTCTCCCCCATTATCAGTATAAAGGCACTGGATTTTATTCCTAACTTCACTTTCAATAATCTACTTGAACTCTTTGAATTTGAAAAAGTTTCAGATTTTTCTTTTATGAAATAGACCTATACATACCTCGAATAATCATCAATAAATGTCACCATATAGTGCATACCATTGACTGATAATTGTT
This sequence comes from Mallotus nudiflorus, assembly GCA_947683625.1. NCBI lineage: Eukaryota > Viridiplantae > Streptophyta > Magnoliopsida > Malpighiales > Euphorbiaceae > Mallotus > Mallotus nudiflorus. The sequence continues at coordinate 39,578 of CANTUR010000027.1, read as the reverse complement.
TCACTTTACCAAACACATCAAAGTAAATCAACTTTAGTGGCTGTTTGGCTCTGAATGATGACTCCTCATATGGAAGTTGGTGTGCCTTTCCATATTAACATCAAACACAAATCACATTAGTACCTACATCAAGATTGGGTAGCCCTTTTAATAAGGACTTAGTCATTATCATTTTCAGCTTATGATAATTGACATGCCTTAGTCGTGCTTGCCATAAGTCAGTTGTATCACTGCCTTTGGTCTTCTCTATATAAGCATCTTTTGCTAACAAGATATACATGGAATCCACCTTTTATCCCTCCATTATTGGTGCATCAACTATTTTGATTTGTTGAAAAATTTTGACATCATTAGGGCTGAACACAACAAAGTTTCCAGAATCAATCAACTTTGAAATTGACACAAGATTATTTTTCATACTTGATACTTTGTACACATCCTTTAATTACACTTTTTGTCGATTTGAATAAGAAGTGATCACTGTGTCCCCAGTATGAGTAATTGGTAGTTGTGAGTTATTTGTAATTACCACAACTCACTTGGTTTTATCTTTTATCATGTGACTAGAACAATCAAAATCAAAGATCCAACACTTCTTATAATCAATTCTATGAGAACTTGAAAAACTAGGCGCTTGCTCCTCTTCTTTTATTGTGGTAGCTATAAAGTTAGGAACTTCCATAATTTTTAAACTAGAGCAATCTTCCACTTGCATTATTTTCATAAATAATGCTTCAGCATCCCACTCTGGTTCATCCTGATGGTGATTTCTTGTTGTTGCTGTATTGCTCTGAATAGTCCTTTTCTTAGACCATCAATCTCTGGCATAGTGTCCTTTCTTGTCATAATTAAAACACTCGCCATTTTGATGTTTAGAATTCTTAGACTACTATTTATTATGTTATTGCTTTTGTTGAGCCCCCTCCAATCGAACATTGCCTCGTGTCCTCCCTATATTCCTACCACGTGGTTGATTTTTTCCTTGTTGATGAAGAGCACCACCTCTTTAGTATTCAAAGACACACTAGCCATTTATTTTGTTAGAGTTTTTTGACTTGCCAACAAATTCTCTAACTCTTCAATAGATGGTTGTATAGGCCAACCTTGAACTGCAACCATGAAACTATGGTATTGAGGTCATAGTCCATGAATGATGATTCTCCTCATCCTATTATTGGCTATCTAGATGCCTCATCTAACTCAGCAATTTCTCAACCTAAAGACTTTACCTTGGTAAAATACTAACTAATTGTCATATTTTTTTATGAGATAGACATTAAGTCTAGCATTATTCTTTTTTGAGAACCGTAGAGCAAGAGAATCCCAAGCTTCCTTTGGTGTGGTAGCATCTTTAATGTGCTCCATCATATCCTCTTTAATAGTTGTTTTGATGGTGAACATGGCTTTCCCAACTTTAATTCTTCACTTTCTAATATTGCCAGCATCATTATCTGGTGGTGGTGATGTAACCTCAGTCCCAGCAACAACCTCTCAAAGGTCTTAACCTTGCAAGTATGACTCCATGCAAGTCCTCCACATGCTATAATTATTATTATTTAATTTTTTAATAACACCAACGTTATCCGATTTTGCCATAGTGAATTGGATTTAGCAGCCTTGTATTTCACCAAGCAAGCATGGTTCTGAACCAATAAGCTTCATAGTTCCAAACTGTGCACGTGCAAAATCTCCCTCGTACTATTGCTTTTATATGTAAAATGCTGGTAGTCAGACCCTTAATTGAGTAGGCTCTGATACCACTTGTCGAGTTGGAGTAGATTAAAAAAAATTAATAGTAAAAAATAATTATTAGCATGTGAGAATTTTGGCAAGTTTCCAAACTCACTTTATAAGTATAAAAGAGAAAAATATTTTACAGCCCAAACATATGAAAATAAGAAGAATGACACTTTCTTCTTTATGGATCAAATTTTTTTTTTCTCTTTTCCATATGTTTTACAAACAATGAATACAATGTTTATAGTGTTCCTTTTACTAAAAGATTCAATGGTTATAATTCATTATAAATATAAACCATTGATTTATATAGTAAATGAAATTTAAAGAAAAAATAAATCTAATATTTCAAATTTTGTTAGTCATTATTAGTAATGATTTCAATAGAATACTCCATAAAGTTGTGTATTTTGAATATAAGATGTATTAATTAGGTCTAATTGACAAGTTTGAAGTCTTTGATTTTGAAAAATTGGGAGTAATGGTGATTAACTTAGAAAGACGTGATTGTCCACCTTAGAGAAAATATAAAGTCACCTATGAAGACTGAGACCATGGTGATGTAACGAATGTAGGTTCTTATGAAATTTTTGATATTCATATCTCTCGTAGTGTTTGCCAGAATATATGAAGATCAAGATTATGATTAATGTGTTTAAAATAAGATGTTAAAAAATTGATTGAATAATTATAATTTAATATCGACCTAATTATTTAAAAAAATTCTGAACTTTATGAGTTTTAATAATTTTTTAATAAAACTTTTAAAATGATATGTTAAAATTGTTAAAAGATGTAAAGTTTAGGATTTTTTAAGTAAAGTTTTATTATGGAGTGATGATGATGGTACTATTGGTGACGATAGGGAGGAAGATGGTGGTGTTGGAGATATGGAGCAAGTTAACATTCAAGGTCAGAATCAAGAAGAGTTTAGCATTGATGATCCTATTATTGTTTGTTCACTTTAGAATACTCCATAAAGTCTTGTGTATTTTGAATATAATATGCATCGTTTAGGTCTAATTGACAAGTTTGAAGTCTTTGATTTTGAAAATTTCAGAATAATGGTGATTGATCTAGAAAGACGTAATTGTCTACCATGGAGAAAATATAAAGTCACCTATGAAGACCGAGACCTTGATGATGTTACGGATGTAGGTTCTTATGCATTTTTCGATCTTCATATCTCTTGTAGTGATTGTTAGAATATATAAAAATCGATGTTAGGATTAGTATAGTTAAAAAAATTATATACCAATGATATTAAGAGGGATTTTTTTGGTAAGGTTAATTTTCTATTTGGATAAAAAAAATAACCGTAAAGAGCCAACGTGAAATTAAGGCAAAACGTGAGGTTTAATTTGGACCTTTGATTGATATATAATATACGTTTTAAAAAGATACCTTCTATGTTTTTAGTAAATATTTATTTACACAAGTACAATAAAATTTTATTATTTTCCTTTTAAGGCTCCTTTTATTTACGACTTATTTTTCAGTGTTTGATTTATTGAAAAAAATAAGCTAAAGGAAAATAAATGGTTAATCAATAAAAAATAACTTAAACAAGAAAAATCTCTCATTCTTAAAATGGGAAATCATTTTCAATGCTTAAAACTTAGAAAAATTCACCTAAAATGCCAATCATTTTTGTTTCTTGCTTTATTTTTACCCTTTTTTTTTTTTATTTTTTCTCTTCTTTTTCTTTTACCTCTATTTTATTTTCATTTATCCTTATTTTTTCCTTCTCCCCTCCTTTTTTTTTCTTTTTCATCTTTCTTATTTTTTTTTCACATAATTTTTTTTGTCTCGTCTCATTTTTTTCTCCTTTCTCCAATGTTTCTCCTCATATTTTTTTACCTTTTCTTCTTTATTTTCCTTTTTTTTCATTTTTTTTTATTTTTTTTATGGATTATAAATTTTATAGCAATACATCAAATCAATTATAAAGAGATAATTTATAAAAAAAATATAAATTAAATCTATTACAAAGAGATAATTTAAATAAGAGATAATTTAAATAATAGAAAGTGTTGATACGATATTTTTCAATTGTTAGCAGCAAAATTTAAAAAATATTTTCTCAATAAATAGAGAAAATAATAAAATTGCTTGATACATTCAATATGAATGGTCAAAAGAAAAAATTGCATATTGGTAGGGAAATGCTTACATGCACGCAGTTTCAGACTATAATAGCCCAACAGCCGTACGATGTAATGCTGATTAGATATTGAGCGGCTCATGATTAAAACAATATAAATAAATAAGGCAAAATACATTTTTAGTACCTAAACTATAACAATTTTTTCTATTGAATCTCAATTCTTTTATTATATTATATTGAATCCCTATACTTTTATTATATTATATTGAATCCCTATATTTTTATTTATATAGTTATTGATCTCTAATTTGTCCTAATTTAACAGAAATATTGTAATTTTTTATCATCTTTTATTAAGTAACTAGTGACAATTCATATTCTATACAAAATTATCAAGTGTTGACTGATTAAATTTAATAATGTTGACCATTCAATAGTCAATAATAATCAATATTACTAAATTTAGTAAATTAACATTTGATTTATTCAGTATAAAATATAAATCTCATTATTTAATAAAAGGTAATAAATAATTATAATTTATTTATCAAATTACAATAAATTAAAACTCAATAAATATATAGATAAAAATATAAATACTCATTGTAATAGAATAAAAATATAAAATTCCAATAAAAAAAATTGCTATAATTCAAGGGGTGAAAGATGGTTTTTGCCAATAAATAATAATCCATTCTCCTCCAGCACCAGCGCACCCATCTTAGGCACATAAGAGAAGAGGGCAGATCGTAACTTTGAGCGATGACAAGAGGGAAGCAGAAGATCGAAGCACAGAGGAGAAATGCAGAGAGGAATCAGAAGCCGAAAGGGTCTCAGCTTGAGGCCAGAGTTGTTGCTCTCAAAATCACTTGCTCCATCTGCAAGGTTTCCTTTTGTTTTTATGTTTTTTCTTCCATCACTTGCCTTGCTATATATGCTACATCAAGTTTTGCTTTTTGTGCTTTTTGTTTTGTGGGTTTTGGTTCTTTTTACGTTTTGATCAATTTGCAATTTGGCAGGACGTTGAAGACATTTTAGTGAATTTAGGTTCTTGGTCTAGTTTTGTTTCCGTTGATTGTTGCAGTTAGAGCTTCATGTTGAAATTTAACTTTATGAGAATGAGCTTTTCATAAAGGCCGTTGTTAATTCATGAGTGTTTGTCAGCAGCTGTAAGCTGAAAAGTAATCCTCTTTAAGGATAGTCATGGCAATACTGTTGCACAATATGATTATGATTTGAATCTGCAAAGAAATAAACAAAATAATTAGGCTGCTTTATTCTTATGATGAGCTTTAATGATTCTTTTATTTGATTCGTGTTCACTTTTCACTACTGAAATTTAATCCCTTGGAGATTGTGGGTTTACTTTTTGGTATTGATTTTGGGTTTATTGACCAGTGCTTTATAAACTAAAGCTTTGTTCTGGCACTGGCACAAAGGAAAGGCATAAGCTTTGTGATACCTGAACTGCTTTTAGGGAGATATGTTCTTAGCTGCCTTTTGCCCTTTTAAAAATGCAGTCAGAAACTGGTTGCGTTTGTGGACTGTTCTATAGTTTTCTAGACCAAGTATTCCAAAAGCAATTTAGATTCTCATTTAAAAAAAAAAAAAAAAAATACTTTTCATCATTTTTATTGTGGAGCAGCTGCGATAGTAATACCAAATCAAAGCAAATCATTTTGATTAAGTTTTAAGAATTCATCAACTATAGCCTCATTTATTTTCCTTAACTGAAATTGATGACTCTAAATTGAGTTAAGGAATGGCTGGAAATTTCAAAAGAAAGAGTAGCTAATAAGAGACTGAAAGACTGAATTTTTTTTTTTTTGGCGTTGGGAGGGGTGTGGTTGAAAAATCCCATCAAATAGAGTATTCTGAGCTAATTAATTAATTTAACATAGTTATGTTTTTGAATTTTTATCAGAGGCTAGAAGCTTAAAAGTTAGGCTAAGAAATTTGGTCAAGGAGTCCAGTAGTTCCAAAGATCTTGAAAATATAATTGGAAATTTCAAATTTCAAATAACTTAATACAACTTGTTGGCCTTTACAAATGCTTACAAGGCTTTGCAAACTCCAAGGTTTACAATGTGGAGTTCAAACATGCATTGATATAAAATTACTTAAAACTCCATTTATTTGGAGTTTGAAACCTGTTTGAAATTATTAATTCATAAATTTAGAGGCTCTGTTGATTAAATAATTTATAATCTCACCACTTGAGCCAAACATTGATCTTTGTAGAATCGGAAACTCTACTGACTAAAGATTGAGTAGCAGAGTTGTAGTGTTGAAGGAAAACTGCTAGAGTTGTTCTTTAGTTAAGAGTTGCTAAATTGAGTAGTAGAGTTGTAGTGTTAAAGAAAAATCCATTATGCTATATTTGGATGAAATGGATTTGAGCATGGATTTCGATTTCAATTAAATCTCTTATTTGGGAACTACATAAATTTGCATCCATGAGGATTTGAAACAAATCTACAATGAATTTAATAGCTCATTTAATGAGGATTTGAAATGACATGTGACTATATGTTATTTAAAATCCTTGTATTTGAAATTTCAATATTTAAAATCTAAGATTTTGAATCAAATGTTGCATCCAAACATATTCTTAATGAAGATTCTGAGTCAAAAATTGTCAAACATTTTCTTTATGATTTGAGAATTTCATGATTTGGAGATGGAATAAAAAAACTTGACATGGAACTTGATAAACCAAAGAAGGAAAAGAGAGGTCAAACCAAATGAAGAAAGCTTTTAGAAAGGAAAACAATATTACCTTACTTTGGATTCTCGTAAAAAACTTGTTTCATCCTCCTTTTATTGTTGGAAATAACTTTTCTGTTTGGAACATTTTCCAGCTAGAGCTTTTGTTCGTTCATAGGCCCCCTTTTTTTGGTTAGATGTCTGATGCTTGTGGTAATGTCATTAGTGTGGTAATGTTTGTCTCATTAGTCTGCATATTCAGCATTGCTGGTGGCACTTGTGAAATTGTCTATTCTCCCTTCTCAAGAGTTTATCTCCATGCAGTTAGCGAGATCCCAAGAGAGTATCTAGTGCATGTGTTTTTATGTGAGGACACTTTTGAAAACAGTAAAAGATAGACTTGCAAAATCAGTGCAACATAGAGAAATGCTTCGATAGCCTTTAAAATACTTATAATTAAGAAGTGTAAAGGTATGTAAAAGGAATAAGGATAATGGATTCAAACTCTCGAGGGTACCAAGGGTGGGTAAGATTGTGGAAAAGCCAAACTGCTACTATATTCTTTACATTTGCTTTCTCTAGGACACTTTCTACATTCTTGGAATTTTTAATATTCAACTGCTGCATTTATAGTTTTTATAGTTGTTTGAAGTGAACCCCAAACATCTTACATTATTGTTTTTCTCCTCTTTGTTGGCATCCTATAATCATCTGTCATAATTGTGCCAAGTTTGTGTAATGTGCAAGAAGGACAAGGGAGTTAGAAACTGTCGATTTATATCTTATCTCTCTAAGATTTACTTATTTACTTAAAGAAAATATTTTTTTTCACCATTATGACTTTTAGCAAATGTTATTTCTAGAGTATCATGAATTCGATCTACTTCTCCAATCTTTGATAGTAAAATCACTTCTTCTTTTAAAATTTTGGGGTATGTTCAGGTAAGACGGATTCCTCAACAAGGTTTTTTTTTAAACTCTATTTGATGAGTACAGCTATGATCTATGTAAAAGCATGCACCTGATATCAGATGCTGTGATCATGCTTTCTGGGGGAAACTACACTTATTAATACAAGTTCTGGGAAGCTAAGATGAGAAGGATGCTAGATTTTGGAGTTGATAACTCTTTGATTTGTGGTGAACTAAAATTTATTTTTTTTAGTCAGATATGATAAACGGTTTAATTATTTTCTTATCAGTTCATGACAATATCTGTACACTACATTGCATTATTCTCAACTCGCTTTATGACAAATGATTTGTGTTCTTTTTACAGTTGTTTTTCCATATATTTTAAGCATACTGAATCTGCAAATTATGTTTTCAGACACAGCTGGCAAATCATAATCAGCTTGGCGATCATTATGCCTCGAAACATCCAAAAGAAAAGCCTCCTGAATCGAGTTGATTTCTGCCTCTTGTAAAAATGAAAAAATTTGAGAAAAGAATAAAAAGAAAAAAAAAATCTGTGTTTGTGCTCATAACTTTTATATGTATTCGAAGTGATGGATCTGACCTATTTCATTATCTGAAACAAGGTAATTGATGTATGATTTTCATGCTTGTTCCTTAGTTTCGTGGCCTGTGTGTGTGTGTTTATATACATATATATATATATATATAGTTATGCCTGTATGAAGTGAGTAATCGCCTGTAGTGCTGGAGGTTATGGCTTGTTTCCTTCAAAACTTGACAATTAAAACAAACCCAAGTAGAAATCATTCTAAAGCCGTGGGAAGTTTAAGAACTGAAACTAAAAATTTTAAAATGATGAAATTTAAAAATTTTTTTACTCAATCGGATAAACTTATTTGGTTTAATTTTATCAAAAAATTCATTTGATTTTCAAAATAGAATTTATTATCAAAAAATTAATTTTATTTCCAAATAAAATTTATTTTTAAATTAATTTCAAATTCATTTAAAATAAATATATTTTATTAATAAAAATTTATTTAGTTTTAAATAATTTTATAAAATTAAAAAGTTGGAATTCAAAATGAATTTTAAAAAGTTTTCATTTATACTAAATACTCTTATTTGGATTTACAAATGAATTTTATGAAATTCATTTTAACCAAAGAAAATAATTGTAGTGGAATAAAAAAATAAAAAAATATTAAGTATATAATTGTAGTGGAACAAATTTCTTATTAGTCTTTCAAATTTATAACAACTTTCAATTTTTGACATTTTTAACAAATTTTAAGAGAAAATTATAATTATTAATATAATTTTTTTAAAAGTAATATTTAAATGAATGTAAAATAATTACTATGTCTGTTCTCACACTTTGTATACATGGGTTACCGAACTAAATGCAACAAAATTTTTATAGAAATTTTGGTGTGCAGCATCCTAATTTCTTGGACAAGCACAAAGTATATGTTTTATTACTTAAAATAAAGTAAAAACTTGAATAAAACTAAATTAAAAGATAGAATTAAAAAATAGGAGAAATTACTTACGAAGCTATTTTTATTTATCCAAGTAAAGGGAACTTTTACAAAGAGTTAAAATAACAAAGGTTCTCAAGATATCAGAGATACAATTTAGAACTTTAGCTAAAGAGAGAAGAAGGTTTTCTAAGATTTTTCTAAAATTGTATTTTGTCTTCACAAAGGGAAGGAGTCCCTTATTTATACCTATCAAAGGAGTACTATTGAAGAATGTTGTAGAGCCACGAGATTATTGTCAAGAACTTTAACTTGAGTGGATAGCTTTATCTTTTAGTGGAGGATGAATAGTATTATGTCTAGCAATAATTCTATCCTTTGTCAGATTCTTTTGTCCAATATAACATTTTTTCCACCAGGTCTTAATAGTGGAAATCCTAGCCCCACCCATATGGAGTGATAGAGTCGAGTGGTATATTGGCAGAAGAAGGTGGAGAATATTTGACAAAGTAATCAAATTTTCTTGATGGCTGTCCAAGAAGATCCCAAACTCCATTTGTAGTGAGGAGATGACCTGGAAAGTAGAAATAAATATTTATCAAAATACCTTTTTTTTTTAATAACTATAACTTTTGCATGAGTTGTCTATAAGGAGTTTCAAACCATCGGCCTTACTTTAGAAATAAAAAATTTTGGATACAAATTTTATTGGGCTTATAAGATTACTGGTTTTATGGCAAGAAGAATTCCAAAACAATCAACCTCATTATCATTACCCAAGTCTACAAAGGGTTATGAGCTTTCAGATATGTTGGAATTTGCAGAAGTAGTAGTTTGTGATTGCATTAACTAGTGCATGATATTAAAGTATTCTTCTTCTATTTTTGCAATTGCAAGGAGAGCACTAGCATGGGAGTTTTGGGAGAGGAAGTTGGATTGTATATGAGTATTTCCAAAGAACCCTTGTGTCTGAAGCCATACTGTTACTATAGATTTTGAGATTTTGTTTGGAATTTTATATGAATTCCACTACTTTACCTTGAATCTTCTTTGGAGGACTACCATTCCTTCATTGGAATAGTAATCAAAATACCATTGTGTTACCCAAGGAACAAAAAAACTTTAAACAATAAAGGCATAACATGGAGAACTTTTGCTCAAGGGGAGGAGGCTTATAACGAGCTTTAAAGAAATCATACCTTTCATGGATATCTAGAGGAATAATGTCTGGGATGGGACCATAGTTATTCCACCATCTAGTAAACCATGCTAGGAATTTTGAAATATCAGTATAGTCACTAGAAAAAATAACCATGAATGGGATCTTTTGTCATTTTGAATGAGGAAGTTATTGAACCATGCCTATTCATAATCCTAGTAGGAAAACATTCGGCAAAAATCCAATTTGATTTTAAAGTTTATTGGGAAGGCTGTTGGCTTCAATAGCTCTTGTCCCCATTCAGAAGGATGGTTAATTTTAGGATTTTACAGGTGGAGTAGGACGACTCAAGATAACCTTGATGAAAGAAATGCTTAAACTTTACAGAACCAATATATTCTAAATTTGTTTAATAATACTCTTAGGGCTTTGAAAGATCCCAAGGTTTGTAAAACCAATCATTTGGAAAATGATTTTGCATTGTAAAAAATGGATCTTTATGATAAAATCCATCCTCAATAGTTAAAATTTTTTGGATGTTGTTCTTTATAAAAAATTCAAAGGCTTTAACAACTTGTTATTGGGATAAAACAATCTGTGAGCTATTCTAAGTAGCCATAGGATTTAAATTAGTTTGAGAGAGTGTTTTTGAAGAAGAAGATTCTCTTTTCTCTACTTTTGAAACTAGTTTAGAAGCTTTACCTATGATACCTTGAGTGGCCAGAATGTATGAATGCTTGAACTCTGGAGGTTTCAAGGTATTTTGGATTGATTTCAAAAGATCTGGGGTTTTAATGACATATTCAACCCATTGTTAGATCTGAGTGGCTTTATCAGTTTTGGCTATATCATTTTTTTGTTGGTTAACAATATTATACCGAGACTTTATCAATTTTTTGACAGAAAGAGGAAGAGAATCTTTACCAGTTTGTGCAGCTTTTTTTTTGTCTTTCTTCTTTTGAGGCATCTTTACCTATTTTGCAAGAATTCTCTAGTAAGAAAGTTTGGCAAAGAATTTGTATCTCCTTTAATGAACTCTATTTTGAAATAAAAAAACACTTAAAATAGCTTGCCATCTTTCAAAAAATTGTTTAGATGCAATGTTTTGAACATCCTTTTGCAAAATTTTTTTAGTTGACTTGCAGTCAATACGAAGTAAAAACTTTTGATTTAGCAAATTAGACTAAAATTTTGTAATGCATAAAACAATGGAAAAAATTTCTTTTTTAATAATGGAGTAATTTTTCAGTGTATCATTCCAATGTCCTAAAGTATACTGAGCTACTACTTCCCTCTTATTTTGAACTTGCTTTAAAATACCACCATAACCTAAATCATTAGCATTTATCTCAATAACTTTAGGGAGACTAGGATAAGCTAGATGAAGATAAGGGACAAGAATGTATTTTTTTATATGCTGGATGACTTTTGTAAGTTCATCAGTCTAAGGAACTAGGTTTTTCTTTAACTTGTCATAAAGAGATTTGGCAATTCTATTTATGTTTAGACGGAAGTCTAAAACATAATTGAGACTGCCTAAGAATCTTTAAAAATTCTATTAGGAAACTTGTTGGCAAATTCTAAAGATCTGTCTATGGAATAATTGTGCCACAACAAATGTAATGCCCTAAAAATCTGACTTTGGTTTGGAAAAGGTAAATTTTCTTAGCAAAGAAAATAAGACCATTAACTTTAACAACATAAAGAAAAGTCTTGAGGTGCTTAAAATGTTGTTAAATAGAATTTGAAAAACTAAGCACGTCATTAATGTAAACAATGCAAAATTCATAATAAAGATTGAAAATGTCATTCATTATTCTTTGAAATTCTGATGGTGCATTTTTCAAATTGAATGGCATTACATTCCATCATATTAACCAAATGGAATTGTGAATGCAGTTTTATAACGATGTCTTTTATCAATTTGGATTTGCTAAAATCTAGATTTCATGTCGAATTTTTGAAATACAAATGCAAAATGAAGCTTTTGGAAAAGATTTTTTTATTAGGAATAGGATACCCAATCCATTTTAGAGCTTTATTCAAAAGTTTATAATTTAATTATAAGCCTAGGTATATCTCTTTCTATTTTTGAAGCTTTATTCACATAGAAAGCTGCACAACTCCATGGGGACCTGGATTTTGAGATTAATCATTTGGATTCCAAATCTTTGATTTCTTTCCTACAATGTTATTCTAATTTAGTGTTCAACTAAATCTTGGTTCATAAGGTAAATCAACAATGTGTTGTTTCCTATTCTAAAAGGCATTTGGTAAACCAAAAAAAACTTCTCTTATGACAATATTTTAAAAATAAAAAATTTTCCCTTTTACCAAATCTGTCTTTAACTATTGTTTAATCTTTTGAAAATGAATATGTTGCTTTAAATTATATAAATCAGTTTCTTTTCCTTTTATCAAAGCATTAACTTCATTTTTGTAAATAGAATGTGCTTTAACAATATTGAGATACCTGGTTTGGGTTTTTCTAAGAAACGAAAAATGATTTCAACTTTTTCATCTTTAAAATCAATGGAGTTATGAGTAACTGTATAGGGAGTTATCAAATTAATGAATGACGTCCCTATAATTACTATATAACTAATATCAGATACCAAAACAAAAGAAGTTTTCAAATAAAATCCATTGTTTGAAATACTAGCCTCTGTTTTCCCATTTATATGCATTTTTAAACTATTTGCAGAGAAAAGCTTTTCTCGAGTTTTTTCTTGAAGGTGATTTATCTTAACACACAAAGAAATTCTTCTAGGATTTTTTTCCAAGGATTTTGGTTCTAAATATTTTATCTCATCACTATCACTAGAATCTTCTGCTTACTTAGCAATAAGAAATTGTATTAGATCAGAATCCTTATGTTATTTTCTTTTAAAAGCTTTATTTTTGACTTTATGGATTTTATTTTAGTTTAGAGTTCCTAAATATCTCCTAATCTTACTGAGATTTTCCCAATTAAGGATGGTAGTAAGGTCATATATACATGTACTAGTGGAAGGTAATTCAGTATTTTTGGGTTTGGATTCCTCTTTTAAAGATTGCCTAAGTTGTTCTAGATATTTCTTCTACACATCAAGGTTATTAATGTGCTGGATAACATCTAGAATCAAGGTCTGTTCTTTAGTAAGCATATTCAATTTCTTTTCTTCAAAGTTGGAATCAGACTCAAACTCTGAATCGGAACTAGTTCATATTTCATCAATCTGAGGATGGTTTTTATTAAAAAAAATCTTCAAACTTGGTTTTAGACTCCAAAGTTTCCATAAGCAATGCTATAAGTTTCCCTGTAAGCACTTAATTTCAGGATGCAATTGTACATGCATGTGACGAAAGCCCCTAAAATGAAATGAGTCGAGAAATTGATCTCTAATGTTGATATTTCACGATTTAAAGGATTGGATTGTAACATTTTAAAGATTAAATGCAAGAATTATAGGTTTTAGGGTTTAAATTGAAAAAAAAATCAAGTTTTAGGGTTTTTTTTAAATTTGAGTTAGCATCCAATCGATATTAGACAAATGCCAATCGACATTTCTCTTAATGCCGATTGGCATTACATTGATTTTTTCCTTTTTTTTTTTGTAAATTTGGGCTTTTTCTCACGTCTGATTGGTTAATTAGACATAATTAATACACGTTCCCCTCTCTGTGTGTTTAAAGAAGTCTCCAGACTTAGTTCAAAATAAATCCTATCCTATTTATGTTTTTAAAAATCAAAATCTTTGATACGTGCTACGCAACTAAATCCTACATTTATGTAAAAGAGGTTGGCTCCCTGACTTTAAAAGCCAAGGGAGAAGTCTGCATAAAGGGGGGTTTTTTTTTAGAGCGGTCTTCTTCTTCTTCTTCTTTTTTTGGAGAAAAATTATTAAAAAAAAAGGTTTGAGATTAAATTTTATTAAAAGCAACGAAGATTTTTTTTTATTTGTGGAGCCTATAAAACCTAGTTATTTACAAGAGGCCAAAAATCTCAGTTGCTCACTTTTGATTTTTAACCCTAAAATACTAAATAAAACTTTGTTCTATTTTAGTCCAGAGATCGTGAAAGAGTCATTCAAATGGTGAAAATCATAGTCTGAGGGGCCATCAAACTGCATCTATACAACATCTTCTACTCTTTTCTTTTCCTTTATTTAATTTGATTTCTTTATTTTATTTTTAGTGATTCATTACTGATTAAGTTTTTATTTTTGTTTTGATTGATGTTGTCTGATGCTCTAGAGGGGAGGTTAGAGATATGTGATTTTCTAGCAGTAACTATTGAAGAATCCATGGAATGCCATGGACTAAAGTCTGTAAAACTCCTGTAGGATTTAGGATTTTTCTATTTCTTTGTATTATTTATTCATATATTGTTTATGGGTTGTAATTGATTTTATTTTAATTCTCTGCATTGTAGGTTGTATTAGCCTCAATAGTGGGATAATAGTAGAATTCTAATTCTTTGCACTAAAATTGATTAGTAATTAGGTTTTCACTTGGTAAAACCTCATAAAATCAATTATGGTAGTAGTTAGTTTGGCTTCATGAAATTGATTTGGGAGTTTTTTAGAAAATCATTAAAATGTATGTTTGATATATTTTTTTTTGTGTTTTATTTATTTTGGGCTTGTTTTTTATATTTCTATCCTTTTGGGCTCCAAGCCCATGATAGGTTCAAACCCACTAAATAAAATAGGCTTAAAATGGTTTATGTTAATTAATTAAAATCAATTTAGGTCCATTAGGTTAATTTATACTTAGGCCCATTTTTAAATTAACTAAAATTAATTTAAACTTAGCTCAACCCATTTAATTTCATTTCTTTTAAAAAATAAATAGACTTAGGCCCACTTCCCATTTTAAAACAAATAGACTTAGGCTCACTTATAAAATCCAAATTCTTTAAAAATTTGTAGATTTAGGCCTATTTGTAGATAATTGAAATTAATAGACTTAAGCTCACTAACTAATAACAATGTAGGCCCACCTTTAGTCCATTTTCATTTGTAAATAAAAATTGTAAATTTAGCTAACTTTCAATAAAATTAACCTAGTTTAGACTTAGGGATGATGCACTTGAATGCATTTTTTATGAGTGATTTTATTGACTAGATGCCTTAGGGTTAGATGGGTGTTAAAATAGGGTTTAATAAACTTGCATGTAATTAGAGAATGAAGTAATAATTTATAAAGTACTTTTAAATGAACATAAAACTAAGAGAAGTTAGTATTTCGTTCCTAAAATCTTCTGATTGTGGTGTTAACTTTCTTTTAGAGAATCGAGTACCACCAATCAAATTATCCTAGTTATTACCCTAAGTGGTGACTCCTCTTCTCCGCACTATGACTTTATGGTATAGTAGTGTGTTTCCTAAAGCCCTAAGCCTAAACAGTGTTGCAGTTGCTAAAATCTTAGGTGCACACTAAACCCCGTCGTCTACAGTGGCGACTCCACTGGGGATAAGAGATACGGATTCTACTTGTGTTCTTTACATTATTTTATTGATTATTATTTCATTCTTGCATTCATTTTGCATGTCCCTATTAAACCAATGGCGTTGGTTTATGATTCCATGATTCCACTATCTTCATGGAGTTGTAAATTGGCTAACCATCACTCTTAGCCTTAACTCGGTTCAAGAGAAATTAGTAGGCTCATCTGACTAGAGTTTGTAACTCAAGTCCTAAAGGGGGGTAATCTTCTATCGGGTTAGTAAAGGATGTCGAGCCCCTCTGACTTTGGCATGTAACTCAACGTCCATAATGGAGGGCATCTTACTAAGGGAACCTTGACCTTTTCACTAGACTCCAACCACATATAATGGTTTAGTTACTTTCCTTAGGATCTACCCAAATTGCTTGTATGATTTTTTCCATGAGGTATTTCTATCTGTAAAAGCCCAGGCCCATACTTTTAAAGCCCACTTAGGCCAATAAAGATTGGGCTAGACCTTTATACTTAGAAATGATGTTTTTATGATTATTATAATGAGGTATTTCTATCTATAAAAGCCCAGGCCTATACTTTTAAAGCCTACTTGGGACAATAAAGATTGGGTTAGACCTTTATACCTAGAAATGTTGTTTTTATGCTTTACTGCTTTGAGAAAGATTTGGCATGCGCGTCGATCCTTAATATCCCCCGTTGATATTAAGACCAAGATAAAAAAATCCTAGGACAAGAGACTCGCCATTGAACACATGTGTGGGAGGAATAAGGTTGGAAGGATGTATGTTGTACACTTGATTACTACCTGCTACTTGTTGCATAAACACATGCATCGTGCATACATACATGTATTCCACCCATCATACTAACACCTAGTTTTACAGCCATGATAGATTCATCTGGGTCTTCTCATATCTGGGGATGGAAAGGTGGCAGATTAATCAGAGTAGATCTAAGCCCTAAGTCAATAGCTTAAGAGATCTTTTAAGAACTGGAGAAGATTCCTATCAACCTGCTTTACCTATAAGTTAAACTGACTTAGAATGAACAGATAAAAATGGAACAACAACCAAAGATGTGGACCCTAGAGGACATTAAGGGAGCTTTGATGGATGACATAAGAGTTATGATGCAAGATGAATTGAGGTAAACTCTGGCTGGACTAGTGCAACCTGCTGTCATACCACCATTTGCTATTGAACAACCACCTGTTGTTACTATTGAACAAACACCTGCTGTAGGAGCTCCACTTTTGTTGTAGCTCCTTTGCCTATTGTTGGCACTCCACCTGTTGTTAATAATGCTGGGGGAAACCTATTGTTAGAAATATACCTGCTACTGATATGAAAGTTGAGGACGTCGAGAACTATATGGTAGAGAAGGCGAAGAGAGAATCACTTAAACTGGTCTAAGATTATGAGTCCAAGCAGATGCAAGCACTGACTTAGAAAATTTCCAAGATGGAAGAGCTGATTAAATGATAAAGAATGGGATACTTATTTGACTTTGATAACATGCTACAAATAGAGGGAGATAAACTGCTTGAAAAATTCAATATGCCTCAGTTGTATAAATTTAATGGGAGTAGAGATCTAAGGATTCATTTGAGTTAATATACAACAATCATAAGCACAACTAAGGCACCATTAGAAGTAGTTGCTAGGCTGTTTGTGCTATCGTTAGAGGGAATGGTTGTAAACTGGTATCATGGACTGGAAAAATCAGTCTGGGTTGATTGGAAGGAATTATGTACTACCTTTTTGAAACATTATGATTATAACACCAGACTAGAAGTGTCTATCAGAGACTTAGAACTGAAAAAATAAAAACCTAATGAATCCTTCTCTGATTTCCTTACCAGGTTCATGAATAAGGCAGGATTGATGAAGAATAAGTTGGCTGAGAAGGATCCGGTTAGGATGATAGTCTATAATGTATCACCTAATATGCTCGAGAGATTGCAAATGATGAACCCCAAAACATTCATAGACTTGTATAATGATGGTTTGTAAGCTGAAGAGATTGAGAGTTTGAAAAAGATAAATGCTAGAAGCACTAAAACCCAAAATTACCCAACTAGGAGGCACACAATAAGGAAGGTGTGCGCAGTTTAACAACCTCAAAGGTTCTCCAAATTTAACCAACCACTCTCCAAAGTCCTAAAACGATTAATCCAAAAAGGCCTACTTTGACCCTTAACCTTTTCTAAGCCACTATACCTAAATGTCCCCGGTTTTGACCTTAACAGTTACTGCAAATTCCGCCAAGTTGTTAGCCATTCCATAGACAACTATATCCGCCTGAAATATGAGATCCAAAACTTGATAGATTCTGAAAAAATCACAGACCCTGAAAAGTCTAACTCTAACCCAAACACTAGAAATAACCCTTTCCCAAACTACTAAAATGTTGCACCACTAGCCACCATGATTATCAATTCAAGGGTGAATGAAGAAGAAGTGCTAAAATCCTTTGAAAACCTAAACCCTATAGCCAATGGAGAATCCCTTAGATAGCCACAAAAAGGAGTGGAGAATTTACTGGGCTAGCCCTCAGGCAAGTTTGATGATAAGATGTTCTACTCAAAACCACCCTTTACTGATATCCCCATTGAATCAGTCAAGCCCTTAGGTTGAGGTGATGAGTTTGATAATAAACCAATGAAAGAAGAAAAGAACCTGAAACTCCTGAGCAGCCACTTAGAGGAGTTAAAGATTTATTAAGACAACCTTCGAGCAAGTTTTATTACAAAGTATTTTACTTTAAGCCACTTCAATTGATATACCCATAAAAGAAATTATGTCTACAGGATGGGGTGATGAGTTTGAAGATGAACCTTTTACTCCTGAACAGTCTTAAGAAGGAGTTAAAGATCTGTTGAACTAACACTTAGGCAGGCTCAATATGGAAGGGTTGAAAGGGAAAGAAACATGCATAATGGAAGTATGAAAAGATGGGAAAAAAGATCGAATCATTGGAGTTATTGACATATGGTATGACTCTGATGAAGAAAAGGTAGTCTCGATGTCTAGAGCTATGATCCTAAGGTGAATTATGTCATTAAAAGTAGAAAGAATTACAAAGCAGTTGAAAATAAAACCGAGAAAGTCATAGAAAGAGAAGAAATAGAAGATACAAAAATAGAGGAAGATTAGAAAGAGGATATGATTCTAGAACAGTTAAAGAAAGTTAAGGCAAATGTTAGTATTTAGGAACTACTGATGCATTCAGGCAGCCATAGAAGCTATTGTCAAAGCTCTGTCAAACATGAATATTGAAACATCAGCCACACCTGAGGCTATGGTAGCAAAGGTTACAGAAAAGAAACACGAGCTGATAACATTCTTAGATGATGACTTGCCTTTGGAAAGAAGAAACCATAATAAGGCATTGTTTATCCTAGCTGCGGTGAGGGGAAAGAGAACCAATTTTTCTATGGTTGATGATGGTTCTGCTATTAATGTGTGTCCTTTAAAAATGTTGCCTAAATTAGGTTTAAAAGCTAAAGACTTAATATATTCAAACCTCATAATCAAATCTTATGATGACAGGACTAGGAATATAGAGGGGACATTCCAAGGTTTGGTTAAAATAAGACCTGTGGAATCAACTATTGAGTTTACCATGCTGGATATACCAGTTACTTATGCCTTGTTGTTAGGAAGGCCATAGTTCCATGCTTTGGGAGGGGTACCCTCAATTTTGCACCAAAAGATAAAATTCCTTTATAAAGGAGAGGTTATGACTATAGAAGCTGGGACTAATGTTGTTGTGGCTACTATATTAGATAAACATAAGCAAATATGTGCACCCCCTAGTTTCTAGATTGCTGGGATATTTAATGGAACTAAAATGGACTCGAGAGTAGCAACAATGATGAAGAGTATAAATTACCAGCCTGGACAAGGGCTAGGGAAGAATGAGTAAGGAAGCCTTAGTCTCCTAGAGTTCAAAAGCCAAGGAAACACAACTGGTTGGGTTATGTTAAAGAAACAAAGCTAATAAGCAGAAGAGTAAAGAAGAGGTTTAATGCCAAATAAAGGAAGCTCTTAAAGAAAATTGGGCCGATAAGTGAGAATTTCATCAGGCCAGGGGAAGGCAAATATTATTTGGGAGCTAAGGAATCAATCAATATTGCTGGAGGAGATGTTCTTGGATTTGAGATCTTCAAGGAGTAGATTGTGGAGAACCTGGTGAAAGACAAAAAAGAGGAAGTGATGAAGTTGGTAGCTGAGAGGATGGGCAATGCTACTGTTGAAGAGCTACTGTGTCTGCCACTTGAAGAGGAGCCACCCCAGGATTTAGCCACTATCATTAGTGATAACTTTATTGATGTTTTTTATAAGGAAACTGATGTAATAATGTTCGATCTTTTTGAGGATAAAAACTCTATTCTTTCCATGGTTAATGATATGAATGCTAGTTTTGCTTACTTATGTGATGTGCATCCTAATAGTTCTGTACATTATAACTTTGATCGTTCATGCATGTTTGACATTAATTCAATTCAATTTGATTCATTTAACATGGACACAAATGATAATCCAAAGAACATTTCTATATCATATGAGGTAACTCTTGAAGAGAGGGAAAATTTTGAGAGAATATTGACAAAAAGAAAGGTAGTATTTGCTTGGACTTATAAGGATATGCCGGGTTTAGATAGGGAAATTGCAGAGCATCATATTCCTACTCATCTAGAAATTAAACCTATCGAACAAAAACTATGCAGGCTAAGAACAGAGTGGACTGAAAAGATAAGAGAGGAAATTGCTAAACAAATCCAGGCTAACTTTCTAAAAGTAGTAGATTAACCTCAATGGTTAGAAAACAGTATGCTAGTACCCAAGAAAGATGGTAAGGTACGTATGTGTGTAGATTTTAGGGATTTAAATAAAGCATGTCCAAAGGATGACTTCCCTTTACCTCACATTGATGTAATAGTGGATAGTGCGGCGTTAAGTGCGATGTACTCCTTAATGGATGGGTTTTTTTGGGTACAATCAGATAATGATGGCAGTTATGGATAAGATCAAGATAACTTTCATCATAAAATGGGGGACATATTGCTACAAGGTTGTGCCTTTCGGGTTAAAGAATGCAAGTGCAACATATCAAAAGTCAACCACTGCTCTTTTCCATGACATGATGCATAAGGAAGTGGAGGTATATGTAGATGATATGATGGTCAAGTCAAAAATAAGAGAGGGACACTTTGAAGCTCTGGATAAGTTCTTGGCTCGAATTGAGAGGTACAATCTGAGGCTCAACCCAAAGAAGTGAATTTTTGGGGTTACTTCAGGAAAATTATTAGGGCATACAGTAAGCAGCTAAAGAATTGAAGTGGATCTAAATAAAGCGAAAACTATTTAAGAAATGTCGACACTGAAGACAAAAAAGAAGTGAGAGGATTCATTGGTAGGTTACAATATGTTAGTAGATTTATTGCAAAACTTACTAATATTTGTGATTTTATTTTTAAACTCCTGAGGAAAGACCAACCTGTGAATTGGAGTGATGATTGTTAGAAGGCCTTTGACACAATTAAAGAATATCTCGCCAATCCACCTGTACTAAAGCCATTGAGATAAGGTAAGTTGTTGATCCTATACTTGGCCTTAGAGGACAATGAAATGGGGGAAATGCTAGCACAAGAAGGACTAGAGGGGATAGAACATGCGATGTATTATCTCAACAAGAAATTCCTACCATATGAGGAAAAGTATGACTTGGTAGAGAAGACATGTTTGATCACGATCTGGGCAATAAGGAAATTGAGGCATTATTTTTAGTCCTATAAGGTTCAAGCTATTTCAAAGATAGATCCCTTAAGGTACTTATTTTAAGCGCCTGCTTTGACTAGAAGGATGTCTCAATGGCTAGGACTTATGACTGAGTTTGATATAAAATACATCACCACGAAAGTCATCAAAGGAAGGGCAGTAGCATAATTCTAGCTCATAATGTGGTTAAAGGTAATGAACAGTGGAACTTAGAGTTTTTAGATGAGAACTTGGCAGTTATAGAGCATCGGGAGTGGAAGCTTTACTTCGATGGGGCTGTAAACAACAAAGGAGCTGGATTAGGAGTAATTATTGTGATACCAAAAGGAGAAACCATATCGATGGCCAAGAAATTAGATTTCAAGGTGACGAATAATATGGTCGAGTATGAAGCATGCATTTATGGAATTAAAGCAGCTCTAGCAGTTAGGGCAAAGGAATTATTGGTTTATGGGGATTCAATGTTGGTTATTAGCCAGGCTAATGAAGAATGAGAAGTGAAAGAAGAAAAGCTAAAACCCTACATCTACTATTTGAAAGCTTTAGCAGAGAACTTCAATAACTATCTTTTTATCCATTTGTCAAGAGATAACAATTAGATGGCAGATGCATTGGCAACACTCTCTTCAATGTGGGATAGTGCGACGGGATTAACTATGAAGCCTTTGGTAATTATAAAATCAAGAGCTCCATGTTATGGGGGAGAGCAGCTTATGAGTGTTAAAATAGGACCTAAAGAGAAACTGTGGTTTTATGATATTCAGAGGTTTATCAAAGAAAGGAAGTATCCTGATGAAGCGACCTCAAAAGAGAGATATGCTCTTCGTGTTCTCGCACCCAACTATGCAAGTCATGATGGAGTATTGTACAAAAGAATGTTCAGTGGTATACAACTTAGATGTCTCAAGAAAGATGAAGCTAAAGAGGTGATGAAAGAGATTCATGCAGGAGCTTATAGTTCTCATATAAATGGGATAACCTTAGTTAAAAAGATACTCAGGCAAGGGTATTATTAGATGAGTATGGAAAAGGATTGTATTAGAATAGTGAGGCAATGTCATCAATGTCAGATTTATAGGAATCTTAACCATCTACCTCCTATGGTGCTAAATAGCTTATCATCACCTTGGCCCTTTGCAGCCTGGGGAATTGACATTATAGGAGAAATAAGGCCGACAACATCAAATGGACATAAGTACATAGTTGTGGTAATAGATTACTTCTCTAGATGGGTAAAGGTTAAATCCTTCAATGCTATGAAAGAAAAATAGATGGTGTGGTTCATCGAGAAAAGTCTTATTTGTAGGTACGGGGTTCCACATCACATTGTGATAGATAATGGTGTCCAATTTCAGGCAGAAACAACGAAATTATTACAGAAGTATGAGATTGAACATCATAAGTCTTCACTATATCGTCCTCAAGCCAATGGAGCAATAGAAGTAGCTAACAAAAATGTTAAGAAAATCCTCTCTAAAATGGTCAAGACTTGCAAAGATTGGTATAAGTTTTTTCCTTTCACTTTATAGGGTTATAGGACTACAGTTAGAACTGTCACAGGCCAAAATCTATTCTCCTTAGTGTATGGTTATGAAGCAGTCTTGCCTATAGAAATAGAGATCAAATCCTTGAGAGTAGTTATGGAAGCTAGAACACCTGAGAGTGAATGGGCACAAAAGAGATATGATCACCTTGCATCTCTGGATGAGAAAAGGATGAATGCTTTGTTTCACACTCAGATATATCAGAGGAGGATAGCAAGATCATTCAATAAGAAAGTTAAGCTTGGAAAGATAAAAGTTGGGGACATGGTATTAAAACAGTCAAGGGTAGTGGTTTTAGATCCAAGAGGAAAGTTCAGACCAAATTGGGAAGGACTGTATTTAGTCAAATAGATTCTGCCTAAAGGAGCTACAAAGATATTAGACTTAGAAGGGAATGAATTCATGGAGCCTATTAACCTAGATAGCCTCAAGAGATACTACCTGTAAGAATAAGATAAAAGTAGTAAAATGAAAATAAAGTCTGCTGATTAGAAAACCTGAAAAGGCTAGTCAGGCAAAAGTTAGGACATTCCCGTTGTTCAAAAAACCCATAAAGGGCTGGTAGGAAAAAATTAAGGAATAAGAATAAAATAAATGGTCCTGCTGGCTGGAAAACCCATAAAGGGCCAGTCAGGAAAAAATTAGGATAAATAAATGAGAGAAAAAAATTTAGCTAGAAAATCCGAAAGGACTAGTTGACAACAGGAATTATGTCATATGATATAATAAATGTACTTATTTTAGCCCTAATTAATGAATCCTCTTGAAATTGAATTTTTGTTTTAGCATTGCATGTTCTATCTTATTTATAATACATAAATACTAAAAAGGAAAATATAACATGAAAGCTTATAATCAGCTTTATGAGACCATTTCCTAATGATGTATGTGTTTCTTCTCTTGTGACTTATAATGCAAAGCTTGAAATCCTGGTGGCTCTATAGCTTGATTATCAAAAACAGTACGCAAGCTCATCTTCTTTTGTAACCAGATTTGGAAAATACAAAAATAAATAAAACAAAATGAAAGGCCGTTAAGTCAAAAACCTGAGAGGGCGGCTTAAGCAAAAGTTAGGGCAAGCCTGCTAAGTCAAAAACCTAAGAGGGCGAGTTAGGCAAAAGTTAAGGTAAAAAAAACCCTTTACTTTACTTAAGTCCACGTATCCAAGTCTGAGATCAATTCAACACAGTGCATACAAATAGTATAGGATTCAGAACATAACAGTATAATAAAAATAGCCTGATGCAAATAGAAGTCGAAAACAAAGATAGCTTAGATCAGTTATCTTGAGCTCTATAATTTAGCCATGGGCTCTACCCTCTGGTAGGATCATCTCGATGAAAGGTGTCTGGAGGTCCGACAGAGGAAGTCCCAACACTATAAGGGTTAATGCCTGAACCTGCAAGCTATCGGTGAAGCATCTCGATCTTGCATACTAGATCGCTCGAGTAGCTCTGTACATACATGAAACACATCATGTGCATTTCATACATAGCATGCATACATTGGCATCTTCATTGTACATATACTTACCCTCCAACTATCTATGACTTGCATAGTGAATAACCTCTGAGATGAGGTGAGTCCATATAAGTATTTTGACTATGTTTGAGGAACCTATTTTGTAAATTTACTAAAATTAGTGTCACGTGTATAGATCATGTAGGGAATAAGTTAGAAAGACTCACATGAGAAGCATCTGCAGGAGAAAAACTAAAAAGTTGAGCATCGCTAAAATGCATATGCTACGCAACTAGAGTCTGAACAATAGGAGCCTAGTAGAATATGGACCTATCCATAAGAGAGATATCACCAAGGGTAATGCTAGCAAAAGCACCATCGCGACTAGTCCCAACATACTGAGTATAATGTGCAGGGCTAGGTTTAGGCTAAAGCCTCTTAATATCGAGAACAACCTCAGTCTCCAGAGCAACATCAGTCTCTTCCTCTGTCACCTCATTAGTAGGACAGCGAACCTCCTCAAACTGTAAAAAGAATAAATGATTTATAGGTTCCAAAGAAAGAAGCTAAAATAATAAGAAATTACCACAGCATTATCAATGGGAATATGCTTCAAGAGGCTCTCACGAATAAACTGCTGATAATGTCAAGAACGCTCAAGAAAATATGAGGCAGTGTATCCCTGTAGTGCATCTCTTAACTCTGAACCTATCAGATGTGAGCTACGGAGCATAGATAAAGGGATATCAAATGGAATGCAATGTCGAGAAGGCCCAGAAGACTAGCGATACACTCGTTCCCCTAAATACCACATCAAATAGCCATATCTTGAGAGCAAAAACCTTATGGGCTCAAGGCATATAGCAGCAGCCATGAAATGATATCACTGGATGTCATCGACACCCTCCAACCAATCAGAGTTTATCTGCAATTTAGGCTAATTAAGTTTAACTCACATTAAATTACAAGATACTAATAATTTTATTTTCCTTACCAGGTGCCATTCAATGGTGTTCAACTAATCATGATACATCTACAAAGTGTTCCTGTTGCTAGCAAGGTGGGAAGAACCCTATCTCATCATCAGAGGAAAGCTCCTATCAGAGCTAATAGCATTAAAGCCTCGAATCAACCCAATCTTTATACTCCAAATCTGAAAGGAAGAGAGTATATCAAAGAAAAGAAGACAATAAAGATTAAAAAAAAGGAGAACGTACGTGCAAGATGTGCCAAAAGCCACACATCATGATAGCACCTGTACAGATAGTGTCCAGTTTGTAGTAAAGGTAAGCGAGTGTAGCAAATCCCCGGTCAAGTGTGGCTACCCAATCCAAGTCACTGAGTGGGCCAAGCAGAGCAATACTAACCTCATGACCAGTCTCGTAAAAGAGGATCGTACCTAACAGTATCAGAAGGAGACACCTCGCCTTATAAGCAATATGACGAGGAGTGGTGGTAGGAAGGCATTTAAATCCCTCAACCAATGATGAAAGAAGAACATTCTTCCAATTCTTCCATGTCGGAGTGAACCCGATCAAATCTCGTACATATTGACGCCTTGCATGCTTAGGGAGACTAGAGTAACCGATATCAAAGGAAATGGGAGTCTTTCTAAAAGAAATCCTAGTGATCATGGAAAAACTCATAGGCAAAATAGTCAGCTCGCCTACACGGTTGTGGAACTTATGGGTAGTGTCCATCCACCAATCAATCAAAGCAAATAAAGAATAACGATCAGACTTGCCTTGAGTTAAAAGAAGTGCAATAATGAAATTTCTGAACCCAGAAGCCCATATTAACTATGTTACATTATCTGGCAGCTCGAGAAACAATTCTCGAGTTATGTGAAAATAGCCTGTGAATTTCATCAGACGTTGGTTAAATTTCAAAATGATAATTAATTAACTGAAAATTTAATTAATTAATCAAAAATTTGAATCGAAAGAATTGAATAGTTAATTGATTAATTAATCCTTTTCTTTCAAAATAAAATTTAAAAATCGAAAATGCTAATTGGCATTCCGAATTGCCGATCGGCATTGTTTGAGCCAATCGAAAATCCAGAATTCTGACTGAATTGTAGACATCCGATCAGTCATATAGGCTACTTAGAGGCTGAATTTCACATTTTTGAAATTTAATTTTAATTTTATCATGCATTTTTAATTAATTTCTCATTTAATCTAATTAACATGCATAATTAATTTCTACTTTAAAACTGACTCTAATTACTAATTATTTAGGTAATATTTTTGTAGAAATAAATAGAAGTAGTAAAATGTTACCTCATTACCCACATCTCTACACCTGTGGGTATGTAAATGAGTCAAAGGAAAATAGTTCAACCCTCTTAAAGTCCAAGATCATTCTGAGGAAAACAAGGAAGTAGAATCCTCTGATTTTCTAAAATCTCTACTCTCCCATGTTGTCTATATTGCAAGGAGGCCATAAGATCTGACGGATTACAAATCAAACGTCAGATGATCAAGAAATTAAAAAATGAAAATCAATGCAAAGAAAGGAAATAAAAAGGAAAGAAAATGAAGAAGAAGAGAGGATAAAATGAGATATGCAAAAAGGAGGGAATATATAAAGTGAAAAATATCCACTTTGGTCCATCACTTTTGTTGGCATATGGATCCAAGTTCTCTTTTTGCAATTCGATCCATAATTGCATTCTGATTAGGAATTCATTCCTAATAAATCATGACATTTATTTCATCAAATTAATAATTCACTGAATTATTAATCTGCAACTAGTTTGTGATTCTAAATTCTTTGTCAAGTACAAAATATAGAATAGAATTACAGAATTCAATTTTACATTTTTACATGCATCATTTCAATAAAATTTCAAATTTCGTTTCATGTTACATGGTAGTTGAAACACAAATTTTCAAAATTATCATGTTATGTGTTACACAATAGTCATAACATGAATTTCAAATTCCTAATGTTATATGCTTCAATAGCAGTTATAATATGACCTTTTTTTAAACGTTTACCACCAGACACTACATGATAGTTATGGTAATGTCGCTAAACATCCCACAGGGAATATAACGAATTTTAAATCGCTAGATATTTCATAGGAACTATAGCATGCTTTTCATCATTTTTGCTAGACATTCCACTGGGAATATAACAAGCTTCATTGCATACATTTTGTTAGATGTCGCACAGGGAATATAACAAAACCCAATGTCACTAGACATCCCAAAGGGAATATAGTGCAATTCACCAAACACTACACAGTAATTATGGTATCATCGCTAGACGTCCTATAGGGAATATAACAAGCTTCATTGTATATATATTGTTAGACATCTAACAGGGAATATAATGAAATTTCAAGTTCATTAGATGTCCTACAAGGAAAATAGTGTACATCGTTAGACGTCCCACAGGGAATATAATGAAATTCATCATTGTTAGACGTTCCACAGGAACTATAGCATATTTTTAAATCATATGTTCGTTAGATGTCCCATAGGGAATATAATGAAATTCATTGTTGCTAGAAGTTCCACAAGAACTATAGTATATTTTTAAATCATATGTTTGTTAGACATCCCACAAGGCATATAATGAAATTCATCATCGCTAAATGTCCCACAAGGAATATAGCAAAACTCATTTGCATAATGTTCATTAGACGTTCCATAGGAAATATAGTGAAACTTGTTAAACATTACATCTTGCTTAAAATTGCATAGTAATTTGAGCATCGATATGCCAATTAGGAAATAATTAAATGTCCTAATTTCTTTCTATCAAAATTGTGTGCTTCTATTTCTTTGCTACAATTTTTTAATCAAATAGCGACAAAGGGGGGCAATTGTAAGCACCCAATTTCAGGATGCAATTATGCATGTGTGTGACGAAAGCCCCTATGATGAAATTAATCGAGAAAATGATTCTAGTGTCGATATTTCATTATTTGAACGATTAGATTGTAACATTTTAAAGCTTAAATTCAAGAATTATAAGTTTTAGGGTTTAAATTGAAAAAAAATCATTTTATGGTTTTTTTTTGAAATTTGAGTTGGCACGTCAAATGCTAGTTGACATTCAGCTAAATGTCGAACTGTTGGCTTAATGTTGATTAGTATTTGGGCTAATGCCGATCAGCATTACATTGATTTTTTCCTTTTTTCATAAATTCGGGCTTTTTCTCATGTCTAATTGGTTAATCAAACATAATTAATACATGTGCGCTGCTCTGTGTGTTTAAAGAAGTCTCTAAACTTAGTTCAAAATAAATCCAATCCTACATGTGTTTTCAAAATCATACGCATGCTATGCAACTAAATCCTGCGTTCACGCAAAAGAGGTTGGCTCCCTTACTTTAAAAGCCGAGGGAGAAGTCTACAGGAGGGGCTTTTTTTTAGAGCAGTCTTCTTCTTATTCCTTTTTTTAGAGAAAAATTATTAAAAAAAGGTTTAAGATTCATTTTTATTAAAAGGAATGAAGATTTTTTTTATTTATGAAGCCTGTAAAACCTAGTTATTTACATAAGGCCAAAAATCTCAGTCTCACTTTTAATTTTTAACCCTAAAAGACCAAATAAAACTGCGTTCTATTTTAGTCTAGAGATCATAAAAGAGTCATTCAAAGCCAATTCCAAACGGTGAAAATTATAGTCTGAGGGGCCATCTAACTGCGTTTGCACAGCATCTTCTACTCTTTTCTTTTCTTTTCCTTTATTTTAATTTGATTTCTTTATTCTATTTTTAGTGATTCATTATTGATTAAGTTTTTATTTTTTTTATTGATGTTCTAGAGGGGAGGTTGGAGATATATGATTTTCTGGCAATAACTATTGAAGAATCCATTGAATGCCATGGACTAAAGTCTGTAAAACTCCCGTAGGATTTAGGATTTTTCTATTTCTTTATATTATTTATTCATCTATTGTTTATGGGTTGTAATTGATTTTATTTTAATTCTATGCATTGTAGGTTGTATTAGCCTCAGTAGTGGGATAATAGTAGAATTCTAATTCTCTGCACTAAAATTGATTAGTAATTAGGTTTTCACTTGGTAAAACCTCATAAAATCAATTATGGTAGTAGTTAGTTAGGCTTCATGAAATTGATTTGGGATTTTTTTAGAAAATCATTAAAATGTATGTTTGATATATTTTTTTGTGTTTTATTTATTTTGGGCTTGTTTTTTATGTTTCTATCCTTTTAGGCCCCAAGCCCATGATAGGTTCAAACCCACTAAATAAAATAGGCTTAAAATGGTTTATGTTAATTAATTAAAATCAATTTAGGTCCATTAGGTTAATTTATACTTAGGCCCATTTTTAAATTAACTAAAATTAATTTAAACTTAGCTCAACCCATCTAATTTCATTTCTTTTAAAAAATAAATAAACTTAGGTCCACTTCCCATTTTTAAACAAATAGACTTAGGCTCACTTCTAAAATCCAATTTCTTTAAAAATTTGTAGATTTAGGCCTATTTGTAGATAATTGAAATCAATAAACTTAAGGTCACTAACTAATAACAATGTAGACCCACCTTTAGTCCATTTTCATTTGTAAATAAAAATTATAAATCTAACTAAATTTCAATAAAATTAACCTAGTTTAGACTTAGGGACGATGCACTTGAATTCATTTTTTATATGTGATTTTATATGTGGTTTAATAAAATTGCATGTAACTAGAGAATAAAGTAATAATTTATAAAGTAATTCTAAATGAACACGAGACTAAGAGAAGTTAGTGTTTTGTTCCTAGAATCTCCTGATTGTGGTGCTAACTTTCTTTTAGAGAATTGAGTACCACCAATCGAATTGTCCCAGTTATTACCCTGGGTGGTGACTCCTCTTCTCCACATTATGCTGTGTGGCATAGTAGTGTGTTCTCTAAAGCCCTGAGCTTAAACAGTGTCGTGGTTGCTAAAATCTTAGATGTGCGCTAAACCCCCACCATCTACATTCCCTATGGTTTTTTCTTCTAAGCTAAGTTCTTGAAGTTTTTAGAGACTTTATAGTATTTGGAGATATGACCCTTTTTACCACATTTGTAACAGGTGACATCTTTAATACTTCTTTTTTTTGGGTTTATTAGCTTTAACATTCCTAAAGGATTTCTTATAAGGTTTCTTATAGTAAGATTCTTCTTAATTCTTCCGTTTGGAAATTTTCTATTTTTCTTAGAAAAGTTCCTGGATGAAGAGTATGAAGACTTATTACTACATTCTCCCTTACAAGCTAGGTTTGGGGTAAAACTATAATTAAACTATTTACAAAAATATCTTAATTCATATATAGTTTTTTTTAACTCCCATTTTAAATATTTTGGGAGTTTCAAATCTTACCAAATTTTAAGGTCTTCTCGTTGAGTGGTGCTGATTAACTTATCATAGGTAAGCTGGTCATAAGGGATGATATGAGTTCTAAAAGACTGCCTAATAGTATTTCCAACTCTTTCTCCTAAAAAGGTCAGAAGTCTGCAAGGAATTTTTCTTTTCAAAATGGTTGGTTAGAATCTTCCCTAAGCATAACCTTAGTGAGAAAAGTTAATCTATACCATTGGAAGTCACTTAACTTTTTGTATCTAAGGTTTAATAACATATTAGCATTTTATCTTTAAGATGGGATGAATCTCCTAAAAAATGAAATGCTATGGTCAATATCAGGGTAGACACTACATCTTGGATTGGATTTCCAAGTTAACCTAGGATAGGTAAATCCTCATCATCAGTCTGGATAGCACTTACGATATCTAATTGTTATTGCTTTGTGAGATAATAATCCCATTAGCCTTTTAATTGTCCAGAGAAACTTGCTATGATAAGTTCTGCTACAATTTTATAAAAGGTTCATGTCTCGGTTTTATATGCATTAAATGCCATTATCATTTATTGCAGGAAGTTCAGGATTTGATATTCAATCATTCTATCTATATCCTATTTATAAACAAAATTGGCACTGAACTTGGGTTGGACCAAGGTATTAGGTTGGTTTTCTATTTCTAACTCTGGTAACCTTTTCTGAATATATTCGAAGTGGGGTGGATAGACAATTGGCCAATGAAGTTTTACGATCTCAAGAGACCATTCCTAAAATGCATCATTTTCATAATCAAATTCAAGGTCTTTATCTAAAACACTAACACTTTAGTTGACAAACTATGGCGTATCTAGTGCCCTATGGTTTCTAGTAAAGCTAGATGGGTCTAATCTACTAAGTTGTTGTCTTATGGCATGTAGGAATTCAGTCTTATTGCTTCTGATTTCCTGTTGGGCACTGCTAGGGATTTGGCAAGGCTTGAACATGGGGTTCTTTAACCGTTTATCTATTACTCCTATAGTTGTAGAGGACTTTATAAGTTTTGGGGTTTGACATTTTATTCTAGATAACTGTTTACCTATGCTAATAAGATGAGCATTGGTAAAATTGTTCTAGGCCACTATATTTTTAAGGTTCTATAACTCACTTTCCTAGGGCTTTTTGTAAGGACAAGCATCAATAGTCTCATTTCCTACAGGGACTTTATTCAACATAAAAGGAGGATGTTCTGACTCTATACTCTGACTATCAGTTGTTTCCCAAATTGTTATCTTTTTCTAAAAGTGATAGGATTAATAACTTTAAAAGGATAAGAAATATTGTTTTCTGATGTATATATTTCAAACCATTAAAAAAACAATATATTGACTTTATTTTTATGCACAAAATCATAAAAATAATCCTGAATGTCTTTTCTTTGATTGAGAAAATTTTTAAAGAACCATGTTCTTTTTTCTAAATTATAAGATGCACAAAAATCTTTTTGCAAATATACTTTATCTAGTTTGAAATCTTTTTCTATAACATTTAACTTATGAGCTATATTTTCTATTATAGCATATGCAGTTAGAGAATTAGGAGGAGAAGGGGATTTAACATCTGGTTGAGGTTTAGTGTAGAATGGTTTAAGGATATTGGTACTGTAGACTTCATTTTTTAGTGAGGTAAGGGGTAACTCAGAGGTTGAATATCTAGCAGGAGCTATATATTGTAAGTTTATAACATGTGGAAGATTTGAGTAAAGATCTGCTTAGTTTGTTTGAGGTAAGTTGATATTTCTTAGTAGATTTTAATATTGATCTACCTGTGGCTTTTTTTTTTTTTTGTATAGACGATTTATAACATATGGGATATAGGATAATCTTCCTAGATCTATAGATTCTAACAATGAAGCATCATAAAATCTAGAACTGGAAGTTATTATGTCAAAGCTTATTTTAACTTTAAAAATTAATGCAACTGGAATTGATCCATCATCCATATCATAGTTACGACTTTAGATCTATAAAACTAGAGACTTTAACAAATTTACATTATTTAAAGAAATAGTAAAGTTTGGATAACAGTCAAATGATATAGGTCCTTTATAGAGATTGGATTCTATAGTTCTTAATAAGGAATCTTTGAGTCTCTTAAACCTCTTATCTCTTAAGGCTACTAAGATGGAGGTATTGAAACCTTTTATATTTAATAGTTTTATCCCTACTTGAACAAGGTTCATGTGAATATAGCGAAAACCTTTAGTTTCATGTTTATCAAAAGAGGCTGAAGAAAGAAGCTTTATCTCATCTTTAGCTTGGGATAACTAGATATCTCTTTCTTCAATCTTGATAACATAGTCAAACTTAAAGAGATCTAACTTAAGTGTTTTATAGACATGGCTTTTATGGTGATTTACAAGTTTAAAACCATCAATCCATTTTTCAGAGTCTTTAATAGTGATTTCATCACTACTGCGTATATTCCTTTGAGCTTTAGCAAAAGAGGAAGTAGAGGAAGAAAAAGAAGAAGTGGTTCTACTAAAGATTGGATACATGATAAAGATCAAGCCTACAGTGTGAGAATATACCTAAAACTCACTGACTAAACCAATAGACTCACAGCCTACACAAGGTCGTACTACCGAGACCACTTATGACTAAAGGACACAGTGTATTAAACACTTTATAGGCAACATTTTTATTATGGAAACAATAACTATATAAATCACTATCCCCCCAGGACTTATATATATATATATAAAACAAAAATTATCAAATTTAAAGAATATAAAATGTATTACATCTTAAAAGAAAAATTTTACCATCATGGTTAGTTTGATACGAATCTTATCACCTCTTAATTAGGGATCCTATTTTCTCTAGGGATTTTTTTTGGATATTATTGAAATATAAAATTATTAATTTATTTGTTGATAAATAATATTTTTTATTTTTTATTTGTTATGATAAATTGAAAATTTTTAAATTTTTTTAAGATTAATGATTATTTTTTATTTTATGATGAAAAAATAATCTGACAAATGTTTGTAAATTTTATGTTAATTTTATACATAAATTAAATAATTATTCTTATAATTTTAACAAATTGTAACATATTTTCATTTGTATCCATGTCATTATCTACTTTCATGCATATAGCATAAGATATACTTTCAATTTAGATAAATGATTAAATAAGCCCTTTAACTTGTGTAAGGAGGGAAAATAGCCTCAATTTGAAATTTTTCCATAAATAGGCCCAAAATTTTTTATTTAAAGCCAAATTAATTCAATTTAAAGTTAAATCAGGGGCGTGTGTTTCACGGTGTAGAAGTAAATTAAAATAATATCAAATTTTATTATTTTATTCACTAACTTCTAGCCCTGATTTTCTCCCAAAAAATAAAACTTTAATGCTACAAGTCTTCATATCACAGCCACTCTCCATCATCTTCGGTCTAATCATTGTTGTTCTCCTTCATCTCCAGCGCACCCTCACCACCGCTATTATTCATACCCACCCATAACTTTATCGTCACTTTTCTTTTTTCCTCTTATCATTGCTGCTCTCCATCACCTCCACCCCTACAATTCAAGGCCAATCAACAATATAAATCCAAAACCTAAAATCAAGTAGTGTTACAGTATAAGCAAAAACTAAAATACCTAGTTATAAATCATAATTTTCCATTCACTAAAGTCATAGGTAACTTTAATTTCCTCCATTACTGTTGTTTTGCCACTATCATTAGCATCTCCATCACCATTGATTACCTTTATGGTATTCTTCTCCTCCTCCTCCTCCTATTTATATCTCCATAAATAGTCTCAATGTAATTGCTCTCTTAAATGCACAAAAAGAGTTTCTAATTTGTAAAATTTCATGCAATGATAATTAAACAGGGATAAATCAACAATGGTGACAACGATTGATAAGGATAATAGGCAGTTTCATGTACGCTTATCAAAACTTTGTTAGTTGACTTATAAAGGTTTGTTTTTGGACATCAATGTGTTGTCAATGAAGCTAAAAAAGGAGAACATGAAGAAGAAGAAGAAGAGGGAAGAAAAGATTTTTGTTAATTATGGGTATGAAGATCTTCAATTGAGATCTTACATCAAAAAGGCAAAGAGAGCTATCAGAGTGAATATTTTAACGTGGGCTAAGATTTCTATTATTTTCTAAAAAATTAGATGAAGATTTTTATTGTTTTTATTGGAAAATTAAATCTTGCAAAGATTATTTGCTTGCTATGTTTTTTTATTTTTCTTAATGATTTGGATAAATTCTTATTGATAATAATGGATGAATATCTTGTTTGTGTTTTAGTGGTGATAATTTGTAATGGAAGTACATAATAGTTCCAGTCCTAGCTCCGACAATGATGAGGAATTGAGTTTAGTTAATTTACATTTTCTAGATATTTTTTAAATTTAATTTAGCATTAAAATATTATTAAAAAATATTTTAGATAAAATTTTCACACTCTTTTCCCTGAGCGTGTAGGAGACAAGCAAAATTTAGGTCAAAATTGGATTTATTAGGCCAAAAAATAAAAGTTTTGAACCAACTTGTAGAAAAAGTTCAAATTGAACCTATTTGCCCTTTTTATACAAGTTGAAGGGCATATTAGACCAATTTTCCCT
This sequence comes from Mallotus nudiflorus, assembly GCA_947683625.1. Lineage (NCBI taxonomy): Eukaryota > Viridiplantae > Streptophyta > Magnoliopsida > Malpighiales > Euphorbiaceae > Mallotus > Mallotus nudiflorus. The sequence continues at coordinate 4,302 of CANTUR010000027.1, read as the reverse complement.
TTCAATTTTTTATTTAAAAGTGTGTGTATGATTTCTTTTTTTGAATTAGAAAAGTACATGAGATGAGATTATTATTGTAATGTAATTGAGTTGGGTAAGAAGAGAATTTTAAAAGGGATAATAATTCTCATTAGAAAAATATAAATAGACAAAGCTAAAATAATAATTGATTCTAAGCCTACAAAATCTCTAATTAATGTTTGTTACAAATTAATCTTAAACATACAATTCAAAATACAAAAATGATACAATGCAGATACAATTATTATAGGAGGTGGTCAAAGTATCTTTGTATCTTTCCTAATATTCCCCCTTAAGATGGAGGTATGTTAAAGACTCTAATCTTGTCTTGAAAAATCTGGAATTTGCGACTCATTAAAGACTTGGTTAAAGCATCAGCTAGTTGGTTTTAACTTGAAACATGTAAAACCCAAGGAGAACCTTTTTGGACAAGGTCTCTCACAAAATGATAGTTAATGGCAAGATGATTCATCCAAGAATGGAAATAGGATTTGCACTTAACTGAATTACTCCAACATTATCATAGTAGATGACAAGATAATTGGATAATGTAACTTTAAGTTCCTAAATTATTTCAGCCTCCATTGTAGTAACCGCTCTATATTCTGCCTCAGTGGAGGAACAAGCATTTATCTTTTGCTTCTTAGAGCACTATGAAATTGGATTTTTGCTTAGATAAAGAACATAGGCTATTATGGAAGACCAATAATCTTTATTGCCACCCTAATCAGCATAAAAAAAAAACCATGTAAAGACAAGTGTGAATGACTATGAAATTGAAGGCTATAATAAGTTGTACCTTTCAAGAACTAAAGTAAATGTTTTACCATTGACTAGTAATCTGAAGTTGGTGACTGCATATACTGAGACAATTTATTTACTGCAAAAGCTACCTCTAATCTTGTAATTAATAAGTATTATAGACTCCCAACCACCATTCAGAATTCTATTAAATCTTCTAAGAGAGTGCGAAAATGTTTAGTAAATGTGAAGGATGATGTTAAAGGTGTTTTTATAGGTTTTGAATTAAGCATCTTGGTGAGTGTGAGAAGATCTAGTATGTATCATTTTTTAGACAAGAAAACTCCTTAATTATTCAGGATCACTTCAATACCAAGAAAATATGAAAGTAATCCCAAATTATTGAAAGAGAACTTATGAGAGAGAGTTTTAGTAAATTGATAAACAATGGTAGGATTGGAACCTATTAGGATAATATCATTTACATAAACCAACAAATATAGTATGATATCACCATGATGAAATATGAAAAGAAAAGGGTTTGCAAGATTATTTTGAAACCTAAAATCAATTAAGAATTTTCAAAGTTCATGGTACCAGGCTGTTGGTGCCTACTTCAAGCTATATATAGCCTTTTTTAGTTTACAAACATGACTTAGAAAATCTTTATCAATGAATCTGACAGGTTGAGACATATAGACATCCTCAGTTAAAGTACCTTGTAAAAAGGCATTATTAACATCCAATTGACACAGAGTCCATCTTTTGCTTAATGTTAAGTTAAGAACATTATGAACTGTGGTTGGTTTAATCACATGACTGAATATATTATGATAATTTATTCTAGCACTTTGATTAAAACCTTTTGCCATTAACTGTGCTTTGAACTTGTCAATGGAACCATTAGAATTTCTTTTAATTATGAAAATTCACTTATAATTAATAATATTTTGATTAAAAGTAGTAGGAACTAGCTCATTTGTACCATTACTAACAAGAGCATCAAACTCTTAACTTATTGCCTTACACCACCTTAGACTAAAGAGAGCCTGTTTTACTGATGTAGGTTATGTATCAATGGTTTTGGTAAGCTGAAATGTGAGTTTGAGTTTGGAAATAGGTTTCATGATGTTATTTTTATACCTTATAGTCATTGTACATTGTGGAGGAAATGTTTGGTTAATAGACATTATTTGATCAATTTGGGTAGTGTTTAATAGAGAAGAATTCGTAGTTTATGAGGTTATTTATGAAGGTTATTGAGGTGGTAAAAGAATCATATGCACGTATTCAGTGTTGTCACGTTCAAAGGATGAAGTGATAGTACCGACATGTACATTTTTTAAAGAAATCTAAATTATTGGTGGAGTCCATTAAGTAGTAGTGATAGAGTGAGATTGAACTTTTTTATATTTTGATATTGAAAAAGGATAAACTGACTCAACAAATTAAATATGTCTAGACACAATTATTGTTGATGTTGGAACATAATAACACATGTAAGCACTTTAGGTAAGAGAATAGCCTAGGAATACACGGGTTATGACTAAAGTTGGAGTTCATAAGATGTGTATAGTCTAATCCAAGGATAACATAAACACCCAAAAATCCTAGGTTTAGTATAGATGGGTTTACTTCCAAAAAGTTTCTCAAAATGTGATAAAAAGGTTAATGTTTTTATAGTCATCCTATTTATTAAATAAATTATAGTAGTAAATGCATATGACCATAATTTTATTGGAATGGAGGCTTGATTTAAGAGGGTAAGATTGGTTTCTATAATATGTCTATACCTTCTTTTTGAGAAACCATTATGTTGAGGTGTATGTGGTTAGATGAGAAACTCCATTACTAGCAAAAAAAGATGCTAAAGCAATAAACTCTCCCCCATTATCATAGTATAACATTTTAATTTTATGTCCAAAGTGGTTTTCAACAATTAACTTGAACCTAATAAACACATCTTTGACTTGCAATTTTGTTCTTAATGGGGACAACCAAATATATTTTATGTGGTGGTTTATGAACATAATATAATACTTGAAATTATCAATTGATAAAACAAGTGAGGTCTAAACATAAAAAAAAAATTTCAAGAGGTTTAGTCATATAAAGAGATGACTAATAAAATAGAAGTTTATAAGCTTTATTACAAGAAAAATTATTTAAAACATTGGACTCTAAATTATTGGTTCAAACAATATATTGAGAATTGGAAATGCAAAGTGCCCTAGATGTTGATACCAACAAGATAAAGAGGTTTTGACTATTGAAAAGGCTTAGAGAGGAGGGGTAGGAGTCTGATTTTGTGGCCATTCATATACTCTATCCTTCATAGCTCCCTAGTGTAGAATTATCTTTGTGCACAGATCCTTCACTTGAAATTTTTGAGGGAAAAATTCAATAACTACTCGTTTAGATAAGCAAAATTAGTAAACTGATATTAAGTTTTTATTTTTGGTTGGGACACATAGAACATTATTCAATTTATATATTGAGTTTGAGATAGGTAAAGAAACAAAACTAATGTGGCTTACTTGTAAGCCAGTGCCATCTGCAATCATTATATCATCAAATCCTTGATAAGGTGAGTATAAAGAAAGATTGCTCAAGTTAGTTGTAACATGGTCACTTGCTCTACTGTCTAAAAGCCAACTTTGATTAGTATTGGTTGTGACTATTATGTTAGCTTGAGGCAGTCAAGAGTTGCCTTGTTTGTTTTATTATGTAGGAAGTGAATCGGTTTAATTATAAATCAATTTGTGTGAGGGACATCATTTTGCAGTATGACCTTAAACTCCACATATTTGATAATAGCCAAGATAAGGGCGAGGGTTTCTGTTATTTCATTTTAAGTTGGATCGGTTGTTTTGTTAGTTACCAGTGTTATTGGTGTTTTGGCTTTGATAATTAATTTGGTTATAAGTGTTGGTTTTTTGCTTTATTGCTATATTTGTTGTTGTTGGGAAGTGAGATGAGTCATTCTTGGTTGTGGTAATTTCAAAGGTGAGAAGTTTTTCATGCAGTTCTTCAAAGCTGATGGATGATTCATGAGCTTGAATGGCTCAATCAAGTTCTTTGTAATCATCTCCTAAACCTGAAAAAACAAGTTTTAATTATGTGTAAGAAATCTGTGATTGTCATGAAGCCTTTGGTCAAAGTTTTGATTTACTATTTGATGTGTTTTACGCATCCCCTAGACGGTTTGGCATAAATGGTGGCTAATATGTCCCAAGCTTGTTTGGAGGTAGCTAAATTAGCTATAAAAGGAACAATGTTAAAAGAAAGAGAGCCAACTACGGCATTGAGGATCAACTGACCTTGCATAATCCAAAAAAGGTTGGCATTATTAAGAGTGGTGTTATTATTGGTTGTTGGTGGTCACAGGGGGATGGGTTTTGGATCCATTGATGTAGGAGGTCATATCCTATAAGAAGGGTTTGAAATTGAAGTTTCTATGGAGGATAGTTGTTGTTGGTTAATTTTATTAGTGCTTTGACAACTGTGTTAATTGTGGTTAGGTTAGTTGAGGAGTTGGTA